>CM038680.1:114948663-115548663 GCA_021605205.1 Aegilops longissima
ACTCCTTTTTACTAAGATCTTATATTCTCCCAAGTTTGACCATGTTATAGGAAAACGTTCAGTTTTTGGTAATTTTTATTGTGGCATTTATATCATTCTACAACAAGCCAATTATGTGTCTTGTTTGTTTTTAGAGTACCAATTGCGTCACTTGTATTTAATTTGTGATCTTAACCAAAATTTGTGTGTGCATATCCGTAGATACCAACCACTTGTATATGTTTTATATTTTATGAAGGGTTAATGTTTGTGGTCGTGCGACGGGCTAGACCGGCCAGTTGTGCTTTCACCACATGGTCGCGAGGTCTCACACAGATCCCTCTATCCTCATGACCTTATCCCTACTAGGAAGCGACGCTCGTGCATGAAATCTCTTCCTCCCGATAAAACCAAGGCCCTCCTTCCAATCTCTCTCTCACTCACTCTCTCTCTCTCTCACACACACACACACACCTTCCTTTGTGTTGTCGATGCCCTATTCCCCACCAGCTCTCCTCCTTTCCTCATGAAGTAAGCTCACGCGTCGTGGCTTAGTCGACGCGACACAGCTAGTCGACTATTGGGATGGGGCCATGGCCTGCGAGCACACGTAGGTCAACACGACACGACCATGCTGCCACCCCGAGACCATGCCCCAGAAATCTATGTCCCACGACGACCCATGATGCGGCCGTCAGGATCGCGAGCTGCAAAGCTGCGACGCCTGTCTCCGCCGGTGCTACAACTTGCGACACCAAAAGCTCCTTCACCAGACACGGTCAGAGCTACATCCCGACGAGCCCCGTGTTGAAACCATCGTCGACGTTTGCTACAACCGGCGACGACAATCTACAACCATTCATGGCGATGTTGCGATCTGCGATGACGCCGACAGTGATTTGTTGTAGATTTTGTTAGGACCGGTAACGACAGTTGCTACAACCATTCATGGCGAATGATGCGACCCGTGATGCCGCCACCGACAATTTTGATGTCGTCTTTGGCAATTGTTACTACCGGCGACGACAATTGCTACAACCATTCATGATGATGACCGGAGCCCTTGTTCGCGGAAATCAGGGAAACATTGTGACCGGCGTTCACTGGAAGCTATGACATGTGGCGCAAAATCCTTCAACCAACTACGGAAAAGCTTCAAACACCGCAAGCTTGAGCTACAAGGAGAACCTGCGACCAGGGAGCGCCGACCAATCGCTGGTGTGGCGAGTTGCTCACCGCCGCAAGCAGGGCAGTAAGGCTGCTGTCGCGGGGGCAGGTTGCCTGCGACGTGTGGTGGGAAGGGGGCTCGTGCTGATTTAAGGAAAAGGAAGACGGGACAGAAAAAAAGAGGGGAATGGAACAGATGAGCGGTTAAATCGCACATTTAAAAGATCTTGTATCACGCGGTGAGTGAGGCCACCAGCCCAAACCCTGGCCTCTCACCCGCCGCGTAGTAGTTCCCTTTATTAAAACCGATAGATATATTTTTACACCGAATTGTCGTACAAGAGTCACATAGACCATGCTCTAAAAAATTGATATGTGAATAGAATAAAAACATTAACATGACATAATGAAATGCATTGCAAAGACTGTCATTTATGATATCTTATATGCTTGTGTTAGAAATTTCATGGATAACCAATAGACATCGCCTGATCGCCACAATAGGAGAGTAGGACTAGCAGAAGGCTGCACTATCGATCCGAGAAGGATTAACAAGCGTACTACTATAAAAGGGTCCAAAAAGGGTCGAGATAGTGGAGTCACGAAGCATCCGGTTGGGGAGCCTGGCACGTGCCGACCACGTGCCCCGCGAAATCGCCGCACGCACCTCACCGTCGCGGCGTAAACTCGCACAGAAACGCATCTCGATGTCCGCCCACGCCGTCCCCGGCGCCGCGGGAGACGCCGGCGCGGCCCGAGCCGACGATGAGGCGCGCGCCCTCCTCCCCGCCTCGGTGCCCGGGAGCGACCACGGCGACGGCGGCAGCAGCAGCGGCGGCGAGGAGGAGGAGGACCTCGAGGAGCGCGCGTTCGAGGCGTCCGAGAAGGTCCTCGTCTCCATCTCGGACGACCCAGACGCGGACGCCGACCTGGAGGCGCAGCTCGCCTCGTCCTCGGGGTCGCCGCCCTTCTCGTGGCGGAAGCTCTGGCTCTTCACGGGGCCCGGCTTCCTGATGAGCATCGCGTTCTTGGACCCGGGTAACCTCGAGGGGGACCTCCAGGCCGGCGCCGCGGCCGGGGACACGCTGCTGTGGCTGCTCATGTGGGCCACCGCCATGGGCCTCCTCGTGCAGCTCCTCGCCGCGCGCCTCGGGGTCGCCACCGGCCGGCACCTCGCCGAGCTCTGCCGCGACGAGTACCCCGACTGGGCGCGCCGCGCGCTCTGGCTCATGGCCGAGGTCGCCATGGTCGGCGCTGACATCCAGGAGGTCATTGGCAGCGCGATCGCCATCAAGATCCTTAGCAATGGGTATCTGCCGCTCTGGGCCGGCGTTGTCATCACCGCCTTGGACTGGTGAGTTTGGACTCTCTCTCTCATTGGCTGTTTAGTTTTTTATTTGCAATGGGGGTAATTTGATTGTAGACAGGGTGCTGAATCACAGAATAGTTCCAAAATAAGTTACTTTTTGTCTAATCGGCATTAGGGATTTTTCCAAAAGATGAGAAACCGGAAAAGTGATTTTTGTCCCAGTCGTTGCTAGTGACATTTGGGTGAGGTTTTAGTGTTAGATCTCAGTTAGTTATTTGCTTACTGTTACTGCTTATGGTAGTGTCACATTAGTTTGAGGACCCAGCATGGTTAGGTGTTGGTTTGGTGCAGATTTGATTGTAAATCATGATGTACGCTTGCTTTAATTCTCAGCTATAGGAATGCTTGATCTTTTTTGTTGAGGTTGTACTACCAGTGATGTGACAAGTGATGATGTTACATTTGGCTCACTTTTAAGTCATTCTGCCCTATGAGATATGAGGGTTGCAGACATTTAATTTACCTTCCTTGACAAGAATCTCAAAATTTTAATTAGAAGTTTCAAGTTTGAATTCTAGTTCGTTTTTTTTCTGCGTAGCAACTACAGAAACTGTAATTTTCTGAACCATTGTGGTGAAAAGATCAGAGAAGTTTGTTATGCGATTGATTGGCACTTGGTTTTATTTAAAACTTAGAATTACATTGGTGGTTGGGGATGGCTTGCATGGGTAAACACCGAACCAAGTAGTAATCAATTTTCCTGAATAGTGACTAACTTACTGGGGACGATTCCTGCCAACTTTATTTGTGATCTCCTTGTTAGATTTTGTTCCCTAAAACGTTGTGTTGTGCTCTTCTCATCCTGAGATATTGTGGCATGAGTGTACCTTATGATTTTCTTGACCTCTGATTATAAAGCGAAGGTCTATACTGGCTTTTGCATGACGAATTAATGCTGCTGACATATGCATACATTATTTTATTTCACAAGAGTTAGATGTAAGAACCTTGTATCCAAAAGTATGCTTCTTAGCCACTGCTGAGTATTCCGGTGATTCTTTATGTTAATTTAATGCTTTTGACAAGAGTTGTATTCTGTGAAATTACTTCTTATTTGCATCTCATTCCAGAATTCTACGAATGGTCCTTGAATTGCGTATTGATACTGACATACACTTCTTTCCAAATGGTCACAAACTCACAATTCAGAACTATTCATTTGTTTATAATATTAGTAGAACTGATATTGTTATCTGAATTTATACCTTCGCTTTGGGCCTGGATGAGGCTAACATCACTGTACTTTACATGTTTAGTTATGTGCCTTTAATACGTCTATTTATATAATCTAAGGCAAGAAAGCTATGTAGCTATATTGTTTGAATCATCAACTTACCTTGTTATTACCTTTTGTCAGTTTCATTTTTCTTTCTCTTGAGAACTATGGTGTGAGGAAACTGGAAGCTGTATTTGCAGTTTTGATTGCAACGATGGCAGTGTCCTTCGCATGGATGTTCACTGATACCAAGCCCAATGGGAAGGACCTGTTAATTGGTAAGGATCTTACAGATTAGCCTTTGTTGATTTAACCAACACTCCTGTCCATTGATCGTGCCTAATTTATCAACAGGTATTTTGGTTCCAAAGTTGAGCTCTAAGACAATAAGACAAGCAGTTGGGGTTGTTGGCTGTGTTATTATGCCCCACAACGTGTTCCTCCATTCAGCGCTTGTGCAATCGAGGAAAATAGACCCAAAAAAGGAGTACCAAGTCCGTGAAGCATTGAGATACTACTCAATAGAGTCAACGGTCGCATTGGCTATATCATTCATGATAAATCTCTTTGTCACAACTGTTTTCGCTAAAGGATTCTATGGTAGTAAAGAAGCCGGCAGTATCGGCCTCGAAAACGCTGGGCAATATTTACAAGAGAAGTTTGGTGGGGGCTTTTTACCTATCCTCTACATTTGGGGGATTGGGCTATTAGCGGCTGGTCAGAGTAGCACAATAACAGGAACATATGCTGGACAGTTTATAATGGGTGGGTTCCTAAATTTGAGGTTAAAGAAATGGCTCAGGGCGCTGATCACCAGAAGCTTCGCAATTGTGCCAACTATAATTGTGGCTCTGTTCTTCGATTCATCTGATGCACTTGATGTTCTAAATGAGTGGCTCAATGTGCTTCAATCAATTCAGATTCCTTTTGCACTGATTCCTCTGATAACCTTGGTATCCAAGGAGCAAGTCATGGGAGTTTTTAGAATAGGTCGTAAAATGCAAGTAAGTCCTCCTTAACCTCAGATCTAATCCTTCTCCTGTTTTTTTTCTTCGTGTTTAAGATTATTCTCTGGAGGGATGTATGTTTTAAGATTATTCGTGTGCAGGCCTGTTTCCAGGTTAAAAATTCTGTCACATTCGCTTGCAAATAATTGCAGTACTGTAGCCAGTGTTCCCTTGTGGAAATTGTAGAGCCTAGTTGTGGTATTTTCTGGTTCACGATTCTAGATTTTGCTGCAATAGATGTAGGTGCATGTTTTGACAAAAGCCTCTGCCCTAAATTCATAAACCACTGGTTTATATATTTAGTTAATATAAGTGAGCACTATTTTATCCCCAGTGGTTATTTGTTTTTGTAGGACTTGTATTAGAGAAATACAGTACATACTAAATCATCATTTGCACAACCTTGTAATGTGATCACCTGAACATTATTTTCTCTGGCCCCTCTGTTTAAATTTCACATTGTTCAAGATGATGACGTTCTCACCATGTTTGGGCATTTCCATGCAGGCTGTAACCTGGACAGTGGCTGCATTATTGATCACAATCAACGGCTATCTCTTGTTGGACTTCTTCTCGTCTGAAATACGAGGTCCATTGTACGGCTCAATTCTCTGCGTGGCAGTACTTGCTTACGCATCATTCGTATTGTACCTCATTCTGCGGGGCACCGAAATCTCCAACCAGATGATTGTAGCAATACGCAAGAGATTGTCATGACAGCTGTAACAAAATTTTGCCCTCTTATTACACAACCATAACCTCTCAAACCTATAGAAGGCTTCTCTTCCAAGAACAGAGACCAGAGATCCACAATGTACAGTGACATTGAGTTGTTAAACAGACCTGAACCACTGTTGAATTTGGTTGTAGCTCCCTGACTTGTCTAGAAGGGGGGAGATTTACAGTGCAGTGAATTGGTGATGCTGCTGAACAGCTTCACGTTCATTCCTTTTGTCTAATTCTTTATTTGTCGGCGGACTAAAGGCGTAGAGAAAGAGAAGAGTAGAAGCGGAAGAAAGCAGTGTAATCTTATCCTTCATCTGTACATGAAACCATTTCTATCTGGACAGTGAATGTGATGACCCAATTCTGACTATTGTTTGTACGATTGTCCCCATGATATGTTATTGGTACGGATACTTCGGTGCTGGGAATATACTATATTGTCCTTAAAACTACAATATAATTTTCTTGTTGTTAATATAAAGATATTGGAAGCTTTTGATGTACGAAAATAAGAATAGATACTTTGATGCCTGGTGGGAATTTATTCCTGAAACTGTCTTACTGCTATAGTGGAGGATGGTGATGAACAAAATAAACACGCAAAAATCGGCATGTACAGCCTCTTTTGTGGCCATCAGAATCATGGGACAGCACGGTCAGGTGGACAAGATCAGTGCCCTACGAGGACGGTCTCTGTAGCCTGCGCTTCACTGATGTTGAGTTGCGTGCCTTGATGATGAACATCATCCAAAGCAAAGATTAACAGGGCCACCTCCTGTCAGCTTCAGAGAGAAGAGAACCTGACGTTGTCTGTATCAGTAAACGGGTGTAGAACTGAAGAGTGGACTAACTCTGGTGATAGCGTTCTCTGCGACCAACCAAAGTGAGAGGCCCAAATTCTCACCAGCTACAGGATTCCAAACATTTTTGTCTCACCCTTCGACATCTCATCTCTCTAGCTGCCTGCCAGCTGGCATATGTGGTAAGCTATGTTGAAGGCAATGCAACTCTCGATGTATTGATCGGGTGCACGGTGCACGTATATGGGTACAAGGGCAGCCCTCAGCCTCATCTATACAAGGAAACTATCCTAACAGATACATGCACAAATATGTTCAACACTTCGGCGGTCGATCGTCACCGGTGGCGCATAGATCGGACCGGAACTCCTCAAATGTAGGCGTCGGTAACCCCTTCGTCATGACATCGGCAAACTGCTGAGCGGTGGGAACATGAAGAACGCAGACGCGCCCAAGAGCCACCTGCTCTCGCACGAAGTGAATGTCGAGCTCAATGTGCTTCGTGCGACGATGATGAACGGGGTTGGCGGAGAGGTAGACCGCAGAGACATTGTCACAGTAGACAATGGTGGCCTTGCAACTCCTGGAGGAGCTGGCGAAGCCACGAGCACTCGGCGACGGCATTGGCCACAGCACGATACTCAACCTCGGCACTGGAGCGGGATACCGTGGGTTGTCGTTTAGACGACCACGATATGAGCGAGGGCCCCAGGTAGACGCAGTAGCCTGAAGTCGATCGTCGCGTGTCCGGGCAGCCAGCCCAGTCGGCGTCACTGTAGGCGACCAGTTCAGTCGAGGGAGAGGCCGTCAACGTAAGACCCAGAGCTGTGGTGCCGCGGATGTACCGAAGAATCCGCTTCACCAGGTTCCAGTGAGTGTCGCGAGAGGCGTGCATGTGGAGACACACTTTGCCGGACGTCGATCGCAAGTCCGGTCGAGTGAGTGTCAAGTACTGGAGAGCGCCGACGATGGAGCGGTAAGAACGCTGCATCTGGCGCGGGTGAGCCGTCGAGCGCAGAGACCTTGGCCTTCGTGTCGATAGGCGTGGGGACAGGCTTGCGATTAAGCATGCCTGCCCGCTCGAGAAGGTCCGTGCATCCGCTGGCGATGAAGAAAGAAACCATCGGTGCGTCGTACCACCTCAATGCCGAGGAAGTAGTGCAACGGGCCGAGGTCCTTCATGGCGAACTCAGCACTGAGGCGAGCAGTATGCTGACGAAGGAGCTCGGGCGAGGAAGCCGTCAGGATGATGTCGTCGACGTAGAGGAGCAGGTAAGCGGTCGCCGGAGCCTGGTGGTAGACAAACAGCGATGCGTCGGAGCGAGTAGCCCGGAACCCGAGCTGCTGCAGAAAGTCGGCGATCCGCTGGTACCAGGCGCGAGGGGCCTGCTTCAACCCGTACAAAGAGCGGGAGAGCAGGCACACATGGTCAGGCTGAGCCGCGTCGACGAAGCCGGTTGGCTGCTGGCAGAAAACCTGCTCCGAGAGATGGCCATGCAAGAACGCATTCGACACATCCATCTGATGCACCGGCCTGGCGCGAGAGACCGCGAGCTGAAGGGCAGCGCGAATCGTGCCCGGTTTGACAACCGGGGCGAACGTGTCGGTGAAGTCGACTCCAGCGCGTTGTCGAAACCCGCGGACCACCCACCGAGCCTTATAGCGCTCGAGAGACCCGTCAGGACGAGTCTTATGCCGGAATACCCACTTGCCAGAGATGACGTTGGCATGGGGTGGCCGCGGGACAAGCTGCCAGGTGCGGTTGCGCACCAGCGCGTCGAACTCCTCCTGCATCGCCGTGAGCCAATGCGTATCGCGAAAGGCAGCTCGAACGGACGACGGGAGAGGTGACGGCACAAACGTCGAGGCAGCGAGGAGGTAGTCATCCTCAGAATAACGCTTGCTGGGCCGGTGAATGCCGGTGCGAGCACGGGTGACCATGCGGGTGTCCGGGACGGCCAGCGGGGCCAGCGAGGGTCGGCGGGCCAGCGGGGCCGGCGGAACAGCCGGCGAGGTGGACGAGGCCGGCGACGAGGCGGGCGAAGAGGCCGTCGAGGAGCCGGGGTCAGGCGGGTAGATGCACTCGCTGCCCGGGCTACGGACTCAACGGGAGTGGGGGGCGCCGTGACCGCCGGCGAGGATGCGGTCGGGCCGGCGGAAGCTGTCGAGCCAGGTCAGCGCATGGGATGCGCTTCGGCCAGACTACGGACTCAACGGAGTCGGAGGCGCCGTGGCGCGCATGTGTGTGGAGGCAGTGAGGATGCGGCGAGCCGTGAGCGAGGGTCCGGGTCCGACGCCGCGGACCAGGCGGGGCCCAGCGCGGTGGGGCGCCGAAGCCGGGAGGCCCAGCTGAGGGGCCCAAGCCGAGGAGGGCCCAGCGCGAGTGAGCGGCCTCCCCGAGGGGCACCAGGAGGCGCGGGTGACGATGGTGAGTCGGCCAACGGCGGTACCTGGTGAAAAGGAAAAGACATCTCGTCAAAGTAAACGTGCCGTGAAGTGAAAACTCGGTGGGAAACCGGATCATAGCAACGATAGCCTTTGGTGTTTGGTGGGTATCCGAGAAAGATGCATTTCACAGAACGAGGTGCGAGTTTATGAGGAGTAGTGGAGGTGATGCTAGGATAACAGAGACACCTAAAAACACGAAGATCATCATAGGAAGGTGGCCTACCGAAGAGGAGATGGTGTGGTGCAAAGTTCCCACGAGCACGAGTCGGACGAACGTTGATGAGGAGAGAGGAGGTGGAGAGAGCGTCCGGCCAAAACCGGGGCGGGACATTGGCGTGGAAAAGAAGAGTGCGCACACAATCATTGAGGATGCGAAGGATCCGTTCGGCACGACCATTTTCTTGCGAGGTATACGGGCAGGTGAGACGAAAAATCGTGCCGTGTGTGGCAAGGAGGGTGTGAACCCCGACGTTGTCAAACTCCTTCCCGTTGTCAGTCTGCAAGGCATGACTGGGACGCCCAAACTGCGTAGTGACATAGGAGTAAAAAGTAGTGAGAACGGAGAGTGCATCGGATTTTCTCCGCAACGGGAAGGTCCACACATAGTGCGAAAAATCATCAAGTATGACAAAATAGTATAAAAAACCCGTATTACTGGCAACAGGAGATGTCCACAAATCACTATGAATCAACTCAAATGGATATGACGCCACCGATGAGGACGCGCTAAACGGAAGACGGACATGCTTGCTGAGACGACAAGCATGACAAGTATGATCATCGGTTTTATTACACGTGAATAAAAAAGTCCTAAGAATATGACGAAGGGTGGCTGGGTTCGGATGTCCCAGCCGAGCATGCCAAGGTCCACCGTGGCGGAGTGAGCAACCGGAGCAGATGTGGAAGTGGCGGTGTTCACCGGGTAGAGGCCGTCTGGGCTGTCACATTGGTGGAGCACCATCCGGGTACGGGCGTTGATGTCTACTATGCAACCTTTTTCTTGTAGACGTTGTTGGGCCTGCAAGTGCACAGGTTTGTAGGACAGTAGCAAATTTCCCTCAAGTGGATGACCTAAGGTTTATCAATCCGCGGGAGGCGTAGGATGAAGATGGTCTCTCTCAAATAACCCTGCAACCAAATAATAAAGAGTCTCTTGTGTCCCCAACACACCCAATACAATGGTAAATTGTATAGGTGCACTAGTTCGGCGAAGAGATGGTGATACAAGTGCAATACGGATGGTAGACAAAGGTATTTGTAATCTGAAAATATAAAAACAGCAAGGTAACTAATGATAAAAGTGAGCATAAACGGTATTGCAATGATAGGAAACAAGGCCTAGGGTTCATACTTTCACTAGTGCAAGTTCTTTCAACAATAATAACATAATTGGATCACATAACTATCCCTCAACATGCAACAAAGAGTCACTCCAAAGTCACTAATAGTGGAGAACAAACGAAGAGATTATTGTAGGGTACGAAACCACCTCAAAGTTATTCTTTCCAATCAATCCGTTGGGCTATTCCTATAAGTGTCACAGACAGCCCTAGAGTTCGTACTAGAATAACACCTTAAGATACAAATCAACCAAAACCCTAATGTCATCTAGATACTCCAATGCCACCTCAAGTATCCGTGGGCATGATTATACGATATGCATCACACAATCTCAATTCATCTATTCAACCAACACATAGAACCTCAAAGAGTGCCCCAAAGTTTCTATCGGAGAATCACGACGAAAACGTGTGCCAACCCCTATGCATAGGTTCATGGGCGGAACCCGCAAGTTGATCACCAAAACATACATCAAGTGAATCACGTGATATCCCATTGTCACCACAGATACGCACGGCAAGACATACATCAAGTATTCTCAAATCTTTAAAGACTCAATTCGATAAGATAACTTCAAAGGGAAAACTCAATTCATTACAAGAGAGTAGAGGGGGAGAAGAAACATAAGATCCAACTATAATAGCAAAGCTCGCGATACATCAAGATCGTGCCAAATCAAGAACACGAGAGAGAGAGAGAGAGAGATCAAACACATAGCTACTGGTACATACCCTCAGCCCCGAGGGTGAACTACTCCCTCCTCGTCATGGAGAGCGCCGGGATGATGAAGATGGCCACAGGTGAGGGTTCCCCCCTCCGCCAGGGTGCCGGAACAGGGTCCCGATTGGTTTTTGGTGGCTCTGGAGGTTTTACGGCGGCGGAACTCCCGATCTAATCTCTGTTCTGGAAGTTTTATGATACGTAGGTATATATGGGTGCAGGGAGTACGTCGGCGGAGCTACGGGGGCCTCACGAGGCAGGGGGCGCGCCCTAGGGGGGTGGGCGCGCCCCCCACCCTCGTGAGCACCTCCTGTATCTTCTGACGTGGGGTCCAAGTCCATCAGGTGGGTTTCCTTCCAAAAATAACTTCTCTAGTTGATTTCGTTCCGTTTTGACTCCGTCTGATATTCCTTTTCCTCGAAACACTGAAATAGGCATAAAACAACAAATGCAGGTTGGGCCTTGGTTAATAAGTTAGTCCCAAAAGTAATATAAAAGTGGAAAATAAAGCCCAATATTTCCCAAAACAGTAGATAAAGTAGCATGGAGCAATCAAAACTTATAGATACGTTGGAGACGTATCAGGCGTCCTTAACAGAAAAACCCACTTCGTCGAATTCAACAGTTATAGGATTTTCACGTGTAAGAGAACGAACAGAAACAAGATTAGTGACTAACTCAGGTGAAACTAAGACATTAGACATGTGAATATGTGTAGAGTTAGACGGAAAGGAACCATGACCGACATGACTAATGGGAAGGGAAGACCCGTCCCCAACAGTGATATGACATGCGGTAGTAACTGGAAATACGGAGTTGAGGTTACCAGGGTTGGAAGTCATGTGGGTGGTAGCCTCGGAGTCCATATACCAGTCGCCGCCTCCGGTGTACGTGTTGGGTGTAGGGGTGGAGTGAAGCGCCGCAAGGAGGGCTGGATCCCAAGGGGCCGGCGGGAGTGCGGCGGCCGCGGCCTGAGGGGCGGCGGGGTAGCCACCCGGGGCAGCGTGGCCAGGTATGGCTGTGGCATAGCCACCCGAGACGGCGTACGGAGGTGCCGCGACGGAGTAGCCACCCGGGGCGGCGAAGAACGCCTGATGTGCGCCGGGGCGGGGGCCGAGGATCCCAGCCGGGACGAGGGCCCGCAGGACGGGCATCGTGTATGCATGGACCAACCTTGTCCAAGGGTTGGTCACGGCGCCAGGGGCCGGGCAGCTCTTGCTCTTCGGGCGAGGCACCCCCGCCGTCTGCTGCTTGCTTCTTGGCGCGCCCAGTGATGATCGAGGGGGGGCGGCGTCAGGTAGACGGCGCCGGTGGCGCTGGAAATCTGACGCCGGGCGTGGTGGCTGCGCGCCGTGGGAGGAGCGGCGGGAGGTGCCCGCCGCGAGAGCCGTGTGCGTGGCCCGGGACTTCACCATCTTCATCCGCCTCTCCTCCAACCGAAGATAGGCCACGACCCCAGGAAAGGTCGGGTCCGGGAGGAACGTGAGGTTGGATGCTGCGTTGCCGAACTCCTCGTTCAGACCAACGGTGAGCATGCTGAGGAGGAGGTCATCGGAGACCCGCTCCCCGAGGTCGCGGAGTTCGTCAGCAAGTTTCTTAAGGCACATGCAATAATCGTCAATGGACGAGTCAAGCTGATGGCAGCCAAAAAATTCCTGCTGAAGAAACACGCGGCGTTGGAGGGCGTTGTTGATAACCCACAACTGTAGGGGATCGCAACAGCTTTCAAGGGTAGAGTATTCAACCCAAATTTATTGATTCGACACAAGGGGAGCCAAAGAATATTCTCAAGTATTAGCAACTGAGTTGTCAGTTCAGCCACACCTGGATAACTTAATATCTGCAGCAAGGTATTTAGTAGCAAAGTAGTATGATAGTAGTGGTAACAGTAACAAAAGAGCAATGAAAGCAAAAGTAATATTTTTGGTGTTTTGTAATGATTGCAACAGTAACAACGGGAAAGTAAATAAGCGTAAACCAGTATATGAAAAGCTCGTAGGCATTGGATCGGTGATGGATAATTATGCCGGATGCGGTTCATCATGTAACTTGATCATAACATAGGGTGACATAGAACTAGCTCCAATTCATCAATGTAATGTAGGCATGTATTCGAATATAGTCATACATGCTTATGGAAAAGAACTTGCATGACATCTTTCGTCCTACCCTCCCGTGGCAGCGGGGTCCTAATGGAAACTAAGGGATATTAAGGCCTCCTTTTAATAGAGAACCGGAACAAAGCATTAGCACATAGTGAATACATGAACTCCTCAAACTATGGTCATCACCGAGAAGTATCCCGATTATTGTCACTTCGGGGTTGTCGGATCATAACACACAATAGGTGACTATAGACTTGCAAGATAGGATCAAGAACTCACATATATTCATGAAAACATAATAGGTTCAGATCTGAAATCATGGCACTCGGCCCCTAGTGACAAGCATTAAGCATAGCAAAGTCATAGCAACATCAATCTCAGAACATAGTGGATACTAGGGATCAAACCCTAACAAAACTAACTCGATTACATGATAGATCTCATCCAACCCATCACCGTCTAGCAAGCCTACAATGGAATTACTCACGCACGGCGGTGAGCATCATGAAATTGGTGATGGAGGATGGTTGATGATGACGATGGCGATGAATCCCCCTCTCCGGAGCCCCGAACAGACTCCAGATCAGCCCTCCCGAGAGGTTTTAGGGCTAGGCGGCGGCTCCGTATCGTAAAACGCGATAATTTCTTCTCCTTGATTTTTTTTCTCTCCGAAAGCAAATATATAGAGTTGGAATTGGCGTTGGAGGAGCTCCAGGGGGCCCACGAGGTAGGGGGCGCCCCCCACCCTCGTGGACAGGGTGTGGCCCCCCTGGTCTTCATCTTTGGCAAGGATTTTTTTATTATTTTTTCTAAGATGTTCCGTGGAGTTTCAGGTCATTCCGAGAACTTTTGTTTTTTGCACAAAAAACAACATCATGGCAATTCTGCTGAAAACAACGTAAGTCTGGGTTAGTTCCATTCAAATCATACAAGTTAGAATCCAAAACAAGGGCAAAAGTGTTTGGAAAAGTAGATATGACGGAGACGTATTAGTTGTCAAGGAAGAGCCCGTTCAGCTTCGTCCACACCGTCTGCGCGTCATCAACGTCGCAAACGATGGTGTGGAAGATGTCCTTGGAGATGGTTTGGTACAGCCAGCGAGTGATGGTGGCGTCGATGATCAGCCAGTCGTCATCCGCGAACATGAGGCCGGAGTCGACGGAGCCATCAACGTGATCGATGAGGTGGTACTTGTCGTGGTTCTAAGTCTGACAGTAGAATGGGGGGTAGGTATGGAGAGGCAAGATCCTAGCTATGGAGTAGTTGTATACGCAAGGGATTTACGAGTTCAGGCCCTTCTCGGAAGAAGTAATAGCCCACGTCTCGGAGCCGGAGGCGGTCATTTGGATTATATCGTATGTGTTATAGGGTGTGAACCCTTCTACCGTGGAGGGTGGCTTATATAGAGTGCGCCGGGACCCCGCCAGCCCACGTGAGAGGGTTTAAGGTGCGTTAAGGCTAGGCGTTCTTGGTAGCATTACATAAATGTCATTATGATCATAAATACTATTTAACTACAGACCGTTTGGGCACCGAGTGGCTCTTAGACTCTGGTGGTCGAGTGGGTCTTCATGGTCAGTGTCTTTGAATCTGTTGGTGGAAACCTACCGGTCATTGGAAGGCCGCTTCTCTTGTGAGAGTCCTTGTGGAGGTACCTTTGGGCAGGTCTATGACCCTACCCAGGTACATGACTTCATCATTAGCCCCGAATGGATCGAGGTTTGAGTGAGGAAGGAGTTGATAATCTTTCCGACCTGTTCTTCGTGTTTGCGAGTGTGTCTTACTCGGATCAACGACCTTTTAGTGATGGCATCAACTTCTCTTCGATCGCCTTGATCCATTCTTCACGTTTTGTCGAGTGAACTCTGTGAACTTGAAGATTTCGAGCGACGGATCGGAGGATATCTGCTATCCGACGGGTTGCTCCGCGGTTAGCGGATTTGTGGATCTAAATTTTGGGAAGCGGTTAAGAAAACTGCGGCACTCGGATGGGATAATACGATGACGCCTCGATCTTCGCGCCGCCTTTTTCACCACGTATCGCGTGCGTGCCTGTTGCGGGATTTGACGGGATTGCCTGGGCCTACCGGTCAGCCACTCAGAAGCGGCCCCATATAAAGCGTCGGACAGGGTATTTTGAACAGTGCGGCCTCAATCTTCTCCTCCCTCCGCCTCCAAACCTTCTCGCTGCGCTCGTAGCCTGTCCAACACCGCAGCTCAGTACTTGCTTCACCGGCGACCATGGTGAAGGAGAAGACCGCAGCCCTGGAACGGGTGAAGAAGGCGGCGGCGAAGGCTAAGGGGAGAGCGCCCAGTCGGGGTGGATCCTCTTCGCGGTCCAAACTGCCGCAAGGCTGGGTCCAAGGAGATTGGATCCGCTCAACCATCACCGAGAAGGACCTCACCGATCTAGCCAATGAAGGACTGATCCCCCATGGGTCGGCGAGGCTTCAGGGACGGAGTGGCAACCGCAGCTGAAGAGGGTGAGTCGCTCTCCTGGCCACCCACGAGATCGGGGATTTTCTCGCCACGAATCCTTTTTACGGGATTTTGAACTTTTTGGGCGCAACTCCATCATTTCCTCCCAACTCCATTGTCTACCTTGCTGCTTTCATTTCGTTATGCGAAAACTTCTTGGTTTGTCGACCGCACTGGGGTCTCTTCAAGCACATATTCACCTGTCTCTCTCAGACGGTGAAGAAAACGAACCTGAATGACGAGAGAACCCAAGTAATCCAGATGTGTGGGGACTCGGGGTCGAGATGAGGGGAAGAGCGCCTTTCCGGCTATGACTCTCCCCGACTCGGTTAGAGGGTGGCAATCGACTGGTTCTCTGCCAAGACCAGCCGACGCGCCTTGGGCGATCATTGGGCTCCCTCCTTTCTCCATGAGTCGAGTGAACAAGCCATCTTCCTGAAGGTGTTACGGAGGAGAAGGCCCAAGTAAAATTGCTGATGGGCGCGTAGTCCAGCTCATTCGCGACGGGGTGACCGGCATGGATCTCCTGGAGGTTTTCCTCCGACGGCGTATTCAGCCACTCCAATACCGAGGTCATCCGACGACGTATTCAGCCACTCGGGTCCATCCAGAGGAGGTCGATGACGCCACGCTAGAGAAGTGGATGACTGCCATCACAGGAAACAAAGATAACCCTCACGGAGCTAGGAGGATTCCACCACTCGACCAGACTTACGAAGTAGACAAGGTACAACCACTTATCTTCGACTGTGATTCGGCTGCATTCATTCTGTTTAGATGCCAATTCATCGGTGACTTTCGCCTTGTTTTGTTGTCTTCTAGGTCACCACCGAGATGTACTCGATGCCCAGCGGAGCACAGGAAGCAGTCGAAGAAGAAGAAGGAAGTGGAGGTGAAAGTCGGGAGGAATGGGAGTCAACGGCGAGGAGGATGAGGGGATGACAACTCGATGAAGAGGAGGAGGAGGAGGAAGAGGAGGAAGGCGTCGATCCTCCTCGCTCGGAGGAAGGTCCAAGTTGACGCATGACCCGGCGGCGGGGGCGTAAAGCTGTTGTGCCCTTGGGCGATCGGCAAGCGACCTAGGACAACTTCCCGCGCCCGACCGAGAAACCGCCGAAGCAACCTCGAACAACGTCGTCAAAGCCGTGAAGGCTCTGCCCAAGATGCGGATGGTCATCCCCACCATCTCCGGGTAACCAACAGAACCTTGTATTTCCTTATTCAACATGAGTGAACTTTTGGTCGACTTGATGGTGATCAGCCGATTCTTGAAATCTCTGATTGCCGCTACCTCCGAGACTTCAGCCAAGCACGAAGATCAGGAAATGGAGGATCTGCCACCTCCAACCTTGGTATGATCTCGAGGTTTCGCTTTTAGTCATTGGACCTTTTAGTCGATTGGACTTCCATGTTTACTTTTGAATCTTTCTTGTAGTTCCGCCTCGCGTCATTGATCTCCCGACGATGGCGAGAAGCGCCATTGAGGAAGAGGAATAACAGAGAGTGCCTGCTAGCAAGGCTGCTCAACAATGGCGATTCTGAGACGCTGGTTTCGAGGGAGGCAACCCCACTCGGGCTTCGTGTCTTCGCTGTACATCACGACAAGTGCCGACCCACTTTGTCATTGCTGATCCACCATCTCTCTTTGCTATACACCCGTCCGGGAAGACCAAGTGAGTGCTGCTAAGGAGGCCATCGCACGAGCAGGGATCATGATGGAGCAAGTGAAAGCGATCGAGAGGCTAGCCGGTGACCTATGATGCTAGTTCAGCTCTCGAGCAATGTCCAAGTAAGTCGATCGTTGCTTGCTTTGTTAGGATATGCTACAAACTGCTTCCTTACGGAGATTTCCATATCTGTACACCCTTTGGGTGGGTGTGTCGATTAATTTTTGTGGGGGCACGCTGAGTGCACCCACTGGGTGTAGTCCCCGAGACTATGGTCGACTGTGTGCAGTCGGCTATAGTATTTATGTTGTGAAATTCTTCACTCGACCTGGACGGACCAAGTCGAATGGAACCGTAAAACCGATGGGGGCATGCTGAGTGCACCCACTGGGTGTAGTCCCCGAGACTATGGTCGACTGCATGCAGTCGACTATAGTCTAAAGATCTGTGTGTTGTTGTTTTTTTTTCTCTTTTGGTCGTTGGCCAAACCAAATTAGTAAAACCGGTGGGGGACGCTGAGTGCACCAGCTGGAGTGTAATCCCGAGACTCTTGTCGAATGTTTTGATTCATTGTAGTCTTAGAAATCTACTATTTTTCCTTAATCACTTTCGGAAGTGATCTGTCTTTGATGTCTTTCGTTGGTTGACTCTTTGTAGAAATCTTGCGAGCTTGTGGCTCGCTATCTTGAGATTAGAGAACAAACAGATCCAGCTCAACCTCGATTTGAAGCTTGCTCAGGAGAATTTGCAGAAGGCAAAGGATGAAGCAAAAGGTATGGCTGGTGAGAACTTTTGAGGACTGCCTTTGTTTTTCTGTTCATTCTCAACTCTGTTCTCATTGTTGCTTTGCAGATAAACTAGAAGAGACTTCAAAGAAGAAGGACCTTGACCTTGCAGAGGCACAGAAGGCGGCTTTGGAGAAAACAAAGATCGCTGAAGAGAAGCTTGCCTCAGTCGACAAACTTGAAGATGAAAATGCCAAGCTGAAAGCCGCTCTTGTGCTGCTAACAAGGAAGTTAGTCGGTGAAGAATGACAAGATTGCTCTGTCGACAAAGGCTAATGGCCTGGCGGGAAGCGAAATGACCTGGAGATTTATCTTGGAGGGCTCGCCAAGAAGCTGTTTCTCATGCTTGAAGGTAATCTCTTTTACCCGACTGTCTTGCTATCACCAGCTCATCACATGATCGTTATTTTGAGTCTGAGCTATGTTTTCAGAATTCTGTCAAAACTTCGAAGAAGAAACCAGTCGAGTGGAAACCAGTTTGGACCCCATCAACTCTCCTGTGAAGGACAAAGCTGCTATGAATGTGCTCATTTGGAGTCTCGCGTTGCTAAGCGTGGTGGATTATCTTGCTCGATTGAAAGTTGCGATGTCGCGGATCGACTCGACTCTCCGGCGGATCGGGCGGCAGAATGACCTTGAATCCCTAATGACTCGGTGAATGAGATTCCAAGTCGAGTGCAAGAATGGAAAAAGTCTTCGCCGGTGTGATGCTGATGTTGCTCTATCTCGGTTCGTGTCCACTTGCAAAGAAGCGCAAGAGGACAAGCTGGTGTCTCTCAAGGTTGCCAACACCGGGGAAGCACGACTTGAGATCTTTCATGGAGACTTTCATCACTGCTGCTACCCGTATTGCCGACGGAATCGACCTCGACCAGTTTGTTGCACCTTCCAGTCCTCCGCCGGAGGAGTAAAATACTTCTAAGTCCCACCTTAAATTTGCCTCGGAATGCCGAGTGGTTTTTGTAACCGATAAACTTTAACAGGCTTAACGCCTGAGCACCTTTGGATCCGTAGGACGTTTATCCGAACTTGATTTATCCTTTAACATGCTTTGTTTGCCTTCGAGAGAACTTTGTTCCTCATTCGGAAGATATTCTGTTGAAACTCCAGTCGACTTGTGCTTCATCTATCCTGCAGGTAGAGATGGAACACAGAGAGCGACTGACCTCGTCGTCCTTGCGGATTGGGATGAACTGCACGTTGTGTTGGAGAACGTAGTAATTTCAAAAAAAATTCCTACGATCACGCAAGACCATGGTGATGGCATAGCAACGAGAGGGAAGAGTGTCCGTCCACGTACCCTCGTGAGACCGAAAGCGGGCGTTATAACAACGCGGTTGATGTAGTAAATGCGTCTTCACGATCCGACCGATCCAAGCACCGAGCGTCACGGCACCTCCGAGTTCGCACACGTTCAGCTCGATGGCGATCCCGGACTCGATCCAGCAAAGTGTCGGGGATGAGTTCCGTCAACCGACGGCGTGGTGGCGATGTTGATGCTCCACCGGCGCAGGGCTTCGCCTAAGCTCGCTGACGATATGACTTCTCGGCGCAGGGCTTTGCCTAAGCTCATGACGATATGACGAAGTGGAATATGGTGGAAGGGGGCACCGCACACGGCTAAGGAAAGATCCGTAGATCAACTTGTGTGTCATGGGGTGCCCCCTGCCCCCGTATATAAAGGAGCCAAGGGGGGGTGCGGCCAGCCTTGGGAGGCGCTGGAGAGTCCTACTCCCGGGAGTAGGACTCCCCCTGTCCTAGTTGGAGTAGGATTGGGGAGGGGAAAAGAGGGAAGGGGCGCCGCCCCCCCTCTCCTGTCCTATTCGGACTAGAGGGGGAGGCGCGCAGCCCACCTGGCCGGCCCTTCCTCTTCTCCCTTGTGGCCCATGAAGGCCCATATACCCCCGGGGTTCCGTAACCCCGGTGTTCAAATAACTTCTGTTTTCACTCGGAACCCTTCGAAGTCAAACATAGGCTTCAATATATCAATCTTTATGTCTCGACCATTTGAGACTCCTCGTCATGTCCGTGATCACATCCGGGACTCGAACAAACTTGGTGCATCAATACTTATAAACTCATAATGAACTGTCATCGAAGCGTTAAGCGTGCGGACCCTACGGGTTCGAGAACTATGTAGACATGACCTAGAACCATTCTCGGTCAATAACCAATAGCGGAACCTGGATGCCCATATTGGTTCCTACATATTCTCTGAAGATCTTTATCGGTCAAACCGCATAACGACATCGTTGTTCCTTTGTCATCGGTATGTTACTTACCCGAGATTCGATCGTCGGTATCCAATACCTAGTTCAATCTCGTTACGGTAAGTCTCTTTACTCGTTCAGTAATACATCATCTCACAACTAACTCATTAGTTGTAATGCTTGCAAGGCTTAAGTGATGTGTATTACCGAGAAGGCCTAGAATACCTCTCCAACAATCGGAGTGACAAAACCTAATCTCGAAATCGCCAACCCAACAAGTACCTTTGGAGACACCTGTAGTACTCCTTTATAATCACCCGATTCGTTGTGACGTTTGGTAGTACCAAAGTGTTCCTCCGTAAGCGGAGTTGCATAATCTCATAGTTATAGGAACATGTATGGGTCATGAAGAAAGCATTAACATACTAAACGATCAAGTGTTAAGCTAACGGAATGGGTCATGTCAATCAGATCATTCAACTAATGATGTGACCTTGTTAATCAAATAACAACTCCTTGTTCATGGTTAGGAAACATAACCATCTTTGATTAACAAGCTAGTCAAGTAGAGGCATACTAGTGACATCTTTGTTTGTCTATATATTCACACATGTATTATGTTTCCGGTTAATACAATTCTAGCATGAATAATAAACATTTATCATGATATAAGGAAATAAATAATAACTTTATTATTGCCTCTAGGGCATATTTCCTTGATCTCCCACTTGCACTAGAGTCAATAATCTAGATTACAAAGTAATGATCCTTACACCCATGGAGTCTTGGTGCTGATCATGTTTTGCTCGTGGAAGAGGCTTAGTCAGCGGTGCGCAACATTCAGATCCGTATGTATTTTGCAAATCTCTATGTCTCCCACTTGGACTTGGTCCCGAATGGAATTGAAGCGTCTCTTGATATGCTTGGTCCTCTTGTGAAATCTGGATTCCTTTGCCAAGGCAATTGCACCAGAATTGTCACAGAAGATCTTCATCGGTCCCGATGCACTAGGTATGACACCTAGATCGGAAATGAACTCTTTCATCCAGACTCCTTCATTCGCTGCTTCGAAGCAGCTATGTACTCCGCTTCACATGTAGATCCCGCCACGGCGCTTTGTTTAGAACTGCACCAACCGACAGCTCCACCGTTTAATAAAAACACGTATCCCGTTTGCGATTTAGAATCGTCCGGATCGGTGTCAAAGCTTGCATCGGCGTAACCATTTACGACTAGCTCTTTGTCACCTCCATATCGAGAAACATATCCTTAGTCCTTTTCGGGTATTTCAGGATGTTCTTGACGCTGTCCGATGATCCACTCTGGATTACTTTGGTACCTTCCTGCCAAGCTTACAGCTAAGCATCGTCCAGTCTGGTACACAGCATTGCATACATGATAGAGCCTATGGCTGAAGCATAGGAACATCTTTCATTTCTCTCTATCTTCTGCTGTGGTGGGCATTGAGTCGACTCAATCTTACACCTTGTAACACAGGTAAAAACCTTTCTTTGCCTGATCCATTTTGAACTTTTTCAAAACTTTATCAAGGTATGTGCTTTGTGAAAGTCAATTAAGCGTCTTGATCTATCTCTATAGATCTTGATGCCCAATATGTAAGCAGCTTCACGAGGTCTTTCATTGAAAAACTTTTATTCAAGTATCCTTTTATGCTATCCAGAAATTCTATATCATTTCCAATCAATAATATATCGTCCACATATAATATTAGAAATGCTCTGAGCTCCCACTCACTTTCTTGTAAATCTGAGCTTCTCCAAAAGTCTGTACAAACCCATATGCTTTGATCACACTATCAAAGCGTTTATTCAACTCGAGAGGCTTGCACTGGACCATAAATTGATCGTTGGAGCTTGCACACTTTGTTAGCACCTTTTGGATCGACAAAACCTTCGGTTGCATCATATACAACTCTTCTTCTAGAAATCCATTCAAGAATGCAGTTTTACATCCATTTGCCAAATTTCATAATCATAAAATGCGGCAATTGCTAACATGATTCGGACAGACTTAAGCATCGCTACTGGTGAGAAAGTCTCATCGTAGTCAACCCCTTGAACTTGTCGAAAACCTTTCGCAACAAGTCGAGCTTTGTAGACAGATTACATTACCATCGGCGTCGGTCTTCTTCTTAAAGATCCATTTATTTTCAATGGCTTGCCGATCATCGGGCAAGTCAACCAAAGTCCATACTTTGTTCTCATACATGGATCCCATCTCAGATTTCATGGCTTCCAGCCATTTTGCGGAATCTGGGCTCACCATCGCTTCTTCATAGTTTGTAGGTTCGCCATGGTCAAGTAACATGACTTCCGAATAAGATTACCGTACCACTCAGTGCGTATTTTACTCTGGTTGACCTCGAGGTTCAATAGTAACTTGATCGAAGCTTCATGATCATCATCATTAGTTTCCTCACTAATTGGTGTAGTTGTCACGGGAACCATTTCTTGTGATGAACTACTTTCCAATAAGGGAGCGAATCTGATTATCTCATCAAGTTCTACTTTCCTCCCACTCACTTCTTTCGAGAGAAACTCCTTCTCTAGAAAGGATCCGAATTTAGCAACGAAAATCTTGCCTTCAGATCTGTGATAGAAGGTGTACCCAACAGTCTCCTTTGGGTATCCTATGAAGACACATTTTCCGATTTGGGTTCGAGCTTATCTGGTTGAAGTTTCTTTACATAAGCATCGCAGCCCCAAACTTTAAGAAGCGACAACTTTGGTTTCTTGCCAAACCACAGTTCATAAGGCGTCGTCTCAGCGGATTTTGGCGGTGTTCTATTCAACGTGAATCGGCCGTCTCTAAAGCATAACCCCAAAGCGATAGCGGTAAATCGAAATAGACATCATAGATCGCACCATATCTAGTAAAATACGATTCGACGTTCGGACACACCATTTCTCTGTGGTGTTCGGGTGGCGTGAGTTGCTGAAACTATTCCACATTGTTTCAAATGTAAACCAAACTCGTAACTCAAATATTCTCCTCCACGATCAGATCGTAGAAACTTTATTTTCTTGTTACGATGATTTTCCACTTCACTCTGAAATTCTTTGAACTTTTCAAATGTTTCAGATTTGTGTTTCATTAAGTAGATATACCCATATCTGCTCAAATCATCTGTGAAGGTGAGAAAATAACGATACCCTTGCGTGCCTCAACATTCATTGGACCACAAACATCAATATGTATGATTTCCAACAAATCAGTTGCTCGCTCCATAGTTCGGAGAACGGCGTTTTGGTCATCTTGCCCATGAGGCACGGTTACATAAGTACCAAGTGATTCATAATCAAGTGATTCGAAGCCCATCGGTATGGAGTTTCTTCATGCGTTTTACACCGATATGACCTAAGCGGCGAGTGCCACAAATAAGTTGCACTATCATTATCAACTCTGCATCTTTTGGCTTCAACATTATGAATATGTGTATCACTCTGTCGAGATTCAACAAGAATAGACCATTCTTCAAGGGTGCATGACCATAAAAGATATTACTCATATAAATAGAACAACCATTATTCTCTGATTTAAATGAATAACCGTCTCGCATTAAACAAGATCCAGATATAATGTTCATGCTCAACGCGGCACCAAATAACAATTATTTAGGTCTAAAACTAATCCCGAAGGTAGATGTAGAGGTAGCGTGCCGACCGCGATCACATTGACTTTGGAACCATTTCCACGCGCATCGTCACCTCGTCCTTTGCCGATGCTTCGTCTATTCCGTAGTCCTGTTTGAGTTGCAAATATTAGCAGTAACCAGTATCAAATACCAGGTGCTACTACGAGCTCTAGTAAGGTACACATCAATAACATGTATATCACATATACCTTTGTTCACCTTGCCATCCTTTTATCCGCCAAATACTTGGGGCAGTTCCGCTTCGATGTCCGGTCTGCTTGCGGTAAAACACTCGATTTCAGGCTTAGGTCCAGACTTGGGTTTCTTCTCTTGATCAGCAACTTTCTTGCTGTTCTTTTGAAGTTTCCTTCTTCTTCCCTTTGCCCTTTTCTTGAAACTAGTGGTCTTGTTGACCATCAACACTTGATGCTCTTTCTTGATTTCTACCTCCATGACTTTTAGCATCGCGAAGAGCTCGAGGAATTGTCTTAGTCATCCCTTGCATATTATAGTTCATCACGAAGCTCTTGTAGCTTGGTGGCGATGATTGGAGAATTTCATCAATGACACTATCATCCGGAAGATTAACTCCCAGCTGAATTAAGTGATTGTTATACCCGGACATTTTGAGTATGTGCTCACCGATGTGAACTATTCTCCTCCATCTTGCAGCTATAGAACTTATTGGAGACTTCATATCTCTCAATCCGGGCATTTGCTTGAAATATTAACTTCAACTCTGGAACATCTCATATGCTCCATGACGTTCAAAACGTCGTTGAAGACCGGTTCTAAGCCGTAAAGCATGGCACACTAAACTATTGAGTAGTCATCAGCTTTGCTTTGCGGGACGTTCACAACTTCGGCTCGGCATCCGCAGCGAGCCTGTCACCAGCGGTGCTTCGGGGCGTAATTTTTACGTGCAGCAATGAGGATAATCCTCAAATTACGGACCCAGTCCGTGTAATTGCTACCATCATCTTTCAACTTTGCTTTCTCAAGGAACGCATTAAAATTCAACGGAACAACAAAGACGAGCCATCTATCTACAATAAACATAGACAAGCAAAATACTATCGGTACTAAGTTCATGATAAATTTAAGTTCAATTAATCATATTAAAAACTCCCACTTAGGCAGACATCTCTCTAGTCATCTAAGTGATCACGTGATCCAAATCAACTAAACCATGTCCGATCATCACGTGAGGCGGAGTAGTTTCAATGGTGAACATCACTATGTTGATCATATCTACTATATGATTCACGTTCGACCTTCGGTCTCCGTGTTCGAGGCCATATCATTATATGCTAGGCTCGTCAAGTTTAACTTTGAGTATTCGCGTGTGCAACTGTTTTGCACCGTTGTAGATGGACGTAGAACTTATCACCCGATCATCACGTGGTGTCCGGGTACTCGAACTTTGGCAACGGTGCATACTCAGGGAGAACACTTCTTGATAATTTTTAGTGAGAGATCATCTTATAATGCTACCGTCAAACAAAGCAAGATAAGATGCATAAAGGATAAACATCACATGCAATCAATATAAGTGATATGATATGGTCATCATCATCTTGTGCTTGTGATCTCCATCGCCGAAGCACCGTCATGATCACCATCGTCACCGTAGCGACACCTTGATCTCCATCGTAGCATCGTTGTCGTCTCGCCAACTATTGCTTCTCGACTATCGCTACTCCTTAGTGATAAAGTAAAGCAATTACATGGCGTTGCATTTCATACAATAAGCGACAACCATATGGCTCCTGCCGATTGCCGATAACTCGGTTACAAAACATGATCATCTCATACAATATAGCATCACGTCTTGACCACATCACATCACATCATGCCCTGCAAAAACAAGTTAGACGTCCTCTACTTTGTTGTTGCAAGTTTTACGTGGCTGCTACGGGCTGAGCAAGAACCGTTCTTACCTACGCATCAAAACCACAGCGATACTTCGTCAAATAGACTCTGTTTTAACCTTCTCAAGGACCGGGCGTAGCCACACTCGATTCAACTAAAGTGAGAGAGCAGACACCGCGGTCACCTTTAAGCAACGAGTGCTCGGGCGGTGAAACCAGTCTCGCGTAAGCGTCACGCGTAATGTCGGTCCGGGCGCTTCATCTCACAATACCGCTGAACCAAAGTATGACATGCTGGTAGGTAGTATGACTTGTATCGCCCACAACTCACTTGTGTTCTACTCGTGCATATGACATCAACGCATAAAACCAGGCTCGGATGCCTTTGTTGGAGAGCGTAGTAATTTCAAAAAATTCCTACGATCACGCAAGACCATGGTGATGGCATAGCGAGAGGGAAGAGTGTCCGTCCACGTACCCTCGTGAGACCGAAAGCGGAAGCGTTATAACAACGCGGTTGATGTAGTAAATGCGTCTTCACGATCCGACCGATCCAAGCACCGAGCGACGGCACCTCCGAGTTACGCACACGTTCAGCTCGATGGCGATCCCGGACTCCGATCCAGCAAAGTGTCGGGATGAGTTCCGTCAACCGACGGCGTGGTGGCGATGTTGATGCTCCACCGGCGCAGGGCTTCGCCTAAGCTCCGTGACGATATGACTTCTCCGGCGCGAGGCTTCGCCTAAGCTCATGACGATATGACCGAAGTGGAATATGGTGGAAGGGGCACCGACACGGCTAAGGAAAGATCCGTAGATCAACTTGTGTGTCATGGGGTGCCCCTGCCCCGTATATAAAGGAGCCAAGGGGTGCGGCCAGCCTTGGGAGGCGCGCTGGAGAGTCCTACTCCCACGGAGTAGGACTCCCCCTGTCCTAGTTGGAGTAGGATTGGGGAGGGGAAGAGGAAGGCGCGCCCCTCTCCTGTCCTATTCGGACTAGAGGGGGAGGGCGCGCAGCCCACCTGGCCGGCCCTTCCTCTTCTCCTTGTGGCCCATGAAGGCCCATATACCCCGGGGTTCAGTAACCCCGGTGTTCAATAACTTCCTGTTTTCACTCGGAACCCTTCGAAGTCAAACATAGGCTTCCAATATATCAATCTTTATGTCTCGACCATTTGAGACTCCTCGTCATGTCCGTGATCACATCCGGGACTCGAACAAACTTGGTGCATCAATACTTATAAACTCATAATGAGCTGTCATCGAAGCGTTAAGCGTGCGGACCCTACGGGTTCGAGAACTATGTAGACATGACCTAGAACCATTCTCGGTCAATAACCAATAGCGGAACCTGGATGCCCATATTGGTTCCTACATATTCTCGAAGATCTTTATCGGTCAAACCGCATAACGACATCGTTGTTCCCTTTGTCATCGGTATGTTACTTACCCGAGATTCGATCGTCGGTATCAATACCTAGTTCAATCTCGTTACGGTAAGTCTCTTTACTCGTTCCGTAATACATCATCTCACAACTAACTCATTAGTTGTAATGCTTGCAAGGCTTAAGTGATGTGTATTACCGAGAAGGCCTAGAGATACCTCTCCGACAATCGGAGTGACAAAACCTAATCTCGAAATCGCCAACCCAACAAGTACCTTTGGAGACACCTGTAGTACTCCTTTATAATCACCCGATTCGTTGTGACGTTTGGTAGTACCAAAGTGTTCCTCCGTAAGCGGAGTTGCATAATCTCATAGTTATAGGAACATGTATGGGTCATGAAGAAAGCATTAACATACTAAGCGATCAAGTGTTAAGCTAACGGAATGGGTCATGTCAATCAGATCATTCAACTAATGATGTGACCTTGTTAATCAAATAACAACTCCTTGTTCATGGTTAGGAAACATAACCATCTTTGATTAACAAGCTAGTCAAGTAGAGGCATACTAGTGACATACTGTTTGTCTATATATTCACACATGTATTATGTTTCCGGTTAATACAATTCTAGCATGAATAATAAACATTTATCATGATATAAGGAAATAAATAATAACTTTATTATTGCCTCTAGGGCATATTTCCTTCACGTTGTACTTGTGGCGAAGCTCCGAAGGAGGAGGTAGCAGTCGACCTGCACCTCGTCGTCCTTGCGGATTGGGATGAATTCCTTACTTAGGCGAGCACTGGACCGCAGCTAAGCTCCCGAGTGGGAGGTTTGCTCTCCACTCGGTAGGGTTTTTATTACTTAGGCGAGCACTGGGCTGCAGCTAAGCCTCCGAGTGGGAGGTTTGCTCTCCACTCGGTAGGATTTTTATTACTTAGGCGAGCACTAGGCTGCAGCTAAGCCTCCGAGTGGGAGGTTTGCTCTCCACTCGGTAGGATTTCTATTACTTAGGCGAGCGCTGGGCTGCAGCTAAGCCCCCGAGTGGGAGGTTTGCTCTCCACTCGGTAGGATTTCTATTACTTAGGCGAGCACTGGCTGCAGCTAAGCCCCGAGTGGGAGGTTTGTCTCCACTCGGTAGGATTTTATGGCGTAGCTTTGAAGGAGAAGGTAACAGTCGACCTGCACCTCGTCGTCCTTGCGATTTTCATTATTTTGGATGTTAAGGCAAATCCTTGGGCTATTGCAAGCCCCCGAGTGGGAGGCTGGCTCACCACTCGGTAGGATTTGAATACTTAGGCGAGTACTTGGACTGCAGCTAAGCCTCCGAGTGGGAGGCCGGCTCACCACTCGGTAGGATTTTGAATACTTAGGCGAGTACTTGGGCTGCAGCTAAGCCTCCGAGTGGGAGGCCGGCTCACCACTCGGTAGGATTTTGAATACTTAGGCGAGTACTTGGATTGCAGCTAAGCCCCCGAGTGGGAGACTGGCTCACCACTCGGTAGGATTTTGAATACTTAGGCGAAGCGGATTCGCAGCTAAGCCCCGAGTGAGAGGCGGCTCGCCACTCGGAAAGGATTTTTTACAAACTTAGGCGAACCGGATTCGCAGCTAAGCCACCCATCGGGGAAATTTCAACAAAAAGTAATAACAATCCTTTGGGAAAATTATAACATTCTTGTCTTAGATAAACAAACTACAAAAGTACTTTTATTACATCTCAACCGAGTGAGTATTAAGTGTAAAAGGGGTGGAGCAGCTCCGCGTTCCAAGCTCGAGGCTCGTCGATCTGGAGATCAACGTTGTAGAGATGATATGCTCCGTTGTGGAGAACTCTTGTGACGATGAAGGGACCTTCCCAAGTGGGAGCGAGCTTGTGTGGTTTCTGTTGATCCACTCGGAGGACCAAATCTCCCTCTTGGAAGGCTCGACTCTTCACATTTCTGGCATGGAATCGACGCAAGTCTTGCTGATAGATAGTCGAGCGGATCAGGGCCATTTCTCTCTCCTCTTCCAAGAGGTCGAATGCATCTTGTCGGGCTTGTTCGCTTCTTCTTTGAGTATAGTTCGACTCGAGGCGCATTGTGAAGCGAGATCACTCGGTAGAACTGCTTCAGCTCCATAGACCGGAAGAATGGACTTCTCCCGATCGACCGATTAGGAGTGGCCCTCAATCCCCGAGAGAACTGATGGAAGTTAAATCGACCCAAGCTCCTCTGCGTGTTTGAGATCATGCATCACCGTGGTTTCAGCCCTTTGAGAATGAGGCCGTTTGCACGCTCGCTTGTCCATTCGACCGAGGATGAGCCATGAAGCATAGTCGACCAGCGTGCCTTGAGAAGCGCGAAGGCTTTGAACTTGTCATTATCGAAGTTTGACCCATTGTCGGTGATGATGCTATGCGGAACTCCATATCTGAATATCAACTCTCGATGAAACCGATAGCGGTGCATGCATCGAGGTTCTTGATGGGCTTGGCTTCGATCCACTTGGTGAACTTGTCGATTGCTACTAGCAAATGAGTGAAGCCGCTTCGCCATTCTCAACGGTCCAATCATGTCCAATCCCCAAACAGCGAAGGGCCGACGAGTGGAATGGTCTTCAAGGCTGAGGCGGGCTTGTGCGATATGTTGGAATAGAACCGACATCCTTCACACTTGTCAACTATTTCTTTTGCCATTTCATTTGCTTTCGGCCAAGAAAATCCCTTTCGGTATGCTTTAGCCACAATGGTCCGAGAGGACGATGATGGCCACAGTCCCCGAGTGGATATCCTCAAGAATTATCGACCTTCTTACGGCGTGATACACTTCGGCCGACTCGACCACGCTTTCTCGAACAAATGTCCCTTGATCTTTGTAGAAGGCCTTGGATCGTCGGACGATCCGTCGAGCCTCTTCTTCATTCTCTGGGAGCTCTTTCCTTAGGATATATGCGATGTACGTCACCGTCGATCGGGAGTGATGACCACAACTTCCATAATTAGGTCGACCACGGCTGGGACCTCAACTTCATCGGATCATTGGCACTCTTTTGCTGCGGGGCTTCTTACGTGAAAGGATCCTCCTGCACCGATGGTGCATGAATGTGCTCCAAAAATACATTACTAGGAATGGCTTCCTCTTGGATCCTACCTTCGCCAAATCATCCATGCTTGATTTTTCGGTTGGGGTATATGATGAAGCTCTAACCCTCAAATTTCTTCTCCAGCTTTCTCTTTGCATTACAATAACTTTGTCATAGCTGGGCTTCGACATCCCACTCCTTCATCACTTGATTAACAACCAGATCCGAGTCGTCAGTAGACCATAAGGCTGACGGACGCCGAGTGAAATGGCCATGCGCAACCCATACAGAGTGCTTCATATTACGCTTCGTTGTTGGAAGAATCAAAGTGAATCTGGAGAACATATTTGAGCCTATCTCCTCGGGGAAACCAATACAACCCCCGCACTGAACCGTTCAGCATCTTGGAACCGTCAAAAACATAGTCCAAAGGCTCGAGTGAACTTGAGTCGGAAGCTGCTATTCGGTCCACTCGGCGAGGAAGTCTGCTATTGCTTGGGACTTGATGGCTTTCTTTGCCTCGAATTTGATATCAAGTGGAAGGAGTTCAATCACCCACTTTGCCACTCGACCAGTTGCATCTCTGTTATGAAGAATTTCTGACAATGGGGCGTCGCTGACGACTGTAATGGAATGATCGGAGAAATAATGAGCAACCTTCTTTGTGGTCATATAGATCCCATAAATAAGCTTCGATAGTGAGGGTATCTTTGCTTTGATGGGGTTGACACTTGAAAGATAATAAACTGGGCGTTGAACTTTGAAGGCTTTTCCTTCTTCTTCCGCCGATTGTAAATGCAATCTTGACGACTTTTCCGGTGGCTGCAATGTAAAGCAGCAAAGGCTCTTTGCTGATTGGGGCAGCAAGCACCGGTTGGTGGAGAGCGAGCTTTGAGCTCTGCAAATGCTGCATCAGCTTCTAGAGTCCACTCGAACTTGTCGACTTCTTCATCGATCGGTAAAGAGGCAATGCCTTTTCACCGAGGCGAGAGATGAATCGACTTAAAGCGGCCAAGTATCCAGTAAGTTTCTAGACATCGTGCACATGCACAGGGCACTTCATTCGGAGTATGGTGCCAACCTTTTCGGGGTTAGCATCGATTCCTCGCTCAGAAACGAGAAAACCAAGTAACTTTCCACCAGGAACTCCAAATGTACACTTTGATGGGTTAAGCTTGATATCATACCTCCTGAGATTGGCAAATGTTTCAGCAAGGTCAGTCAACAGGTCGGAACCCTTTCGTGACTTGACCACTATATCATCCATGTACGCTTCCACATTCCGACTGATTTGAGTGAGCAAACACTTCTTAATCATCCTCATGAATGTGGCTCCGGCATTCTTGAGACCGAATGGCATGGTGACATAACAGAAGCACCCAAATGGAGTGATGAACGCTGTTTTAATCTCATCGGGTCCATACAGACGGATCTGATGGTACCCGGAATAGGCGTCTAAAAAAGACAACCTCTCACATCCCACAGTTGAGTCGACTATTTGGTCAATGCGAGAAAGAGGTAAATGATCTTTCGGGCAGGCCCGATTGATATGCTTGAAATCGATACACATGCGCAACGACTTGTCCTTCTTGGGGACCATGACGACATTGGCGAGCCACTCGGAGTGGTAGATCTCTCGGATGAACTCTGCCGCTAAGAGCCGAGCCACCTCCTCGCCAATGGCCTTTCTCTTCTGGACGGCGGACCGCTGAAGATATTCTTTAACCGGTTTGAATTTTGGGTCGACTCGTAGGCGATGCTCAGCCAGCTCCCTGGGAACACCCGGCATGTCAGTAGGCTTCCATGCAAAGATGTCCCAGTTCTCACGGAGGAACTGGATGAGCGCTTCTTCCTATTTTGAGTCGAGTGTTGTTGAGATGTTGGTCGGAGCAGCATTGGGATCAGTCGGGTGAATGTGAACCTGTTTCGTCTCACCAGTCGACTGAAATGTTGACTCCATAGCAGGCTTCTTAGCTCGCAACAAATCACTCAGATCTGCAGTTTTCTGATACTCTTGTAGCTCTACCACTGCCAACTGAGCATCGGCGATCTTAGAGCCTTTCTGGAAGCGCTCTTCCGCCTTCTTCCAATTGCCCGTAACAGTGATCACGCCCTTGGGACCAGGCATCTTCAGTTTAAGATACACGTAACATGGTCGGGCCATGAAACGTGCATAAGTTGGCCTTCCCAGAATAGCGTGATAAGCGCTCTGGAAATCCACGACCTCAAAGGTCAAATTTTCTTTCCGGAAATGCTTGAATCACCAAAACTACATCAAGAGCAATTTGGCGAGTGACTCAGCCTTTTTTCCGGGAATGACTCTGTGGAAGCTCATATTCTCGGATCGAGTGCGGACATCGGAATGCCCATTCCTTTCAACGTCTCGCGTACAATATGTTCAAGCCACTACCACCATCCATCAGGACTTTGGTCAGTCGAGTGCCTCAACAACTGGGTCGACCACCAATGCTTGCCTCCCGGGGGTGGCAATGTGCGTCGGGTGATCAGGCTGGTCGAATGTGATGGCAGTCTGGGACCATTTCAGATAATTGGGAGTCGCCGGAGCAACCAAGTTCACTTCCCGATTGATAACCTTCAATTGACTTTTGCTTTCGACGTCAGCAAAAATCATCAGGGCGGAATTGACCTGGGGATGTCCTGTTGGAAATACGCCCTAGAGGCAATAATAAATTGGTTATTATTATATTTCCTTGTTCATGATAATCGTTTATTATCCATGCTATAATTGTATTGATAGGAAACTCAGATACATGTGTGGATACATAGACAACACCATGTCCCTAGTAAGCCTCTAGTTGACTAGCTCGTTGATCAACAGATGGTTACGTTTTCCTGACCATGGACATTGGATGTCGTTGATAACAGGATCACATCATTTGTAGAATGATGTGATGGACAAGACCCAATCCTAAGCCTAGCACAAAGATCGTAGTTTAGTATGCTAAAGCTTTTCTAATGTCAAGTATCTTTTCCTTAGACCATGAGATTGTGCAACTCCGGATACCGTAGGAATGCTTTGGGTGTACCAAACGTCACAACGTAACCGGGTGGCTATAAAGGTGCATTACAGGTATCTCCGAAAGTGTCTCATTGGGTTGGCACGAACCGAGACTAGGATTTGTCACTCTATGTAAACGGAGAGGTATCTGGGCCCTCGGTAGGACATCATCATAATGTGCACAATGTGACCAAGGGGTTGATCACGGGATGATGTGTTACGGAACGAGTAAAGAGACTTGCCGGTAACGAGAATGAACAAGGTATCGATATACCAACGATCGAATCTCGGGCAAGTACAATACCGTTAGACAAAGGGAATTGTATACGGGATCGATTGAGTCCTTGACATCGTGGTTCATCCGATGAGATCATCGTGGAACATGTGGGAGCCAACATGGGTATCCAGATCCCGCTGTTGGTTATTGACCGGAGAACGTCTCGGTCATGTCTGCATGGTTCCCGAACCCGTAGGGTCTACACACTTAAGGTTCGATGATGTTAGGGTTATAGGGAATAGATATACGTGGTTACCGAATGTTGTTCGGAGTCCCGGATGAGATCCCGGACATCACGAGGAGTTCCGGAATGGTCGGGAGGTAAAGTTTTATATATGGGAAGTCCTATTTTGGCCACCGGAAAATGTTCGGGATTTTTCGGTATCGTACCGGGAAGGTTCTAGAAGGTTCGGAGTGGGGCCCACCTGCATGGGGGACCCACATGAACGTGGTTAGTGGGGCAAGGCCCCACACCCCTGGTCAAGCGCACCAAGATCCCCCTTAGAAGGAATAAGATCATATCCCAAGGGATAAGATCAAGATCCCTAAAAAGGGGGATAACAATCGATGGGGAAGGGAAAGATGGGATTTCTTTCCTCCCACCTTTGCCAACGCCCCAATGGACTTGGAGGGCAAGAAATAATCCCCCTCCACCCCTATATATAGTGGGGAGGCACATGGGAGCTGCACCCTTGCCCCTGGCACAGCCCTCCCCCTCTCCCAAGTCCTGCTCCTCTCCCGCGGTGCTTGGCGAAGCCCTGCAGGATTGCCACGCTCCTCCATCACCACCACACCGTCGTGCTGCTGCTGGATGGAGTCTTCCCCAACCTCTCCCTCTCTCCTTGCTGGATCAAAGCATGGGCGATGTCACCGGGCTGTACATGTGTTAAACGCGGAGGTGCCGTCTGTTCGGCACTAGGATCTCCGGTGATTTGGATCACGACGAGTACGACTCCTTCAACCCCGTTCTCTTGAACGCTTCCGCTTAGCGATCTACAAAGGTATGTTGATGCACTCTCCTTCCCCTCGTTGCTAGTTTCTCCATAGATAGATCTTGGTGACACATAGGAAAATTTTGAATTTCTGCTACGTTCCCCAACAGTGGCATCATGAGCTAGGTCTATTGCATAGATTCTTTGCACGAGTAGAACACAAAGTATTTGTGGGCGTTGATTTTGTTCAATATGCTTACCGTTACTAGTCCAATCTTGTTTCTACGGTATTGTGGGATGAAGCGGCCCGGACCGACCTTACACGTACACTTACGTGAGACAGGTTCCACCGACTGACATGCACTTGGTGCATAAGGTGGCTAGCGGGTGCCAGTCTCTCCCACTTTAGTCGGATCGGATTCGATGAAAAGGGTCCTTATGAAGGGTAAATAGCAATTGACATATCACGTTGTGGCTTTTTCGTAGGTAAGAAACGTTCTTGCTAGAAACCCATAGCAGCCACGTAAAACATGCAAACAACAATTAGAGGACGTCTAACTTGTTTTTGCAGGGTATGCTATGTGATGTGATATGGCCAAAAAGGAATGTGATGAATGATATGTGATGTATGAGATTGATCATGTTCTTGTAATAGGAATCACGACTTGCATGTCGATGAGTATGACAACCGGCAGGAGCCATAGGAGTTATCTTTATTTATTGTATGACCTGCGTGTCATTGAACAACGCCATGTAATTAGTTTACTTTATTGCTAACCATTAGCCATAGTAGTAGAAGTAATAGTTGGTGAGACAACTTCATGAAGACACGATGATGGAGATCATGGTGTCATGCCGGTGACGATGATGATCATGGAGCCCCGAAGATGGAGATCAAAAGGAGCAAAATGATATTGGCCATATCATGTCACTATTTGATTGCATGTGATGTTTATCATGTTTATGCATCTTATTTGCTTAGAACGACGGTAGTAAATAAGATGATCCTCATTAAAATTTCAAGAAAGTGTTCCCCTAACTGTGCACCCTTGCGAAAGTTAAATCGTTTGAAGCACCACGTGATGATCGGTGTGATAGATTCTTACGTTCACATACAACGGTGTAAGCCAGATTTACACACGAAACACTTAGGTTGACTTGACGAGCCTAGCATGTACAGACATGGCCTCGGAACACAAGAGACCGAAGGGTCGAGCATGAGTCGTATAGTAGATACGATCAACATGAATATGTTCACCGATGATGACTAGTCCGTCTCACGTGATGATCGGACACGACCTAGTTGACTCGGATCATGTAATCACTTAGATGACTAGAGGGATGTCTATCTAAGTGGGAGTTCATTAGATGAACTTAATTATCCTGAACATAGTCAAAAGCCCTTTGCAAATTATGTCATAGCTCCGCTGTAGTTCTCTTGTTATAGATATGTTCCTAGAGAAAATATAGTTGAAAGTTGATGAGCGATTATGCGATCAGAGAAAGCTTATGTCCTTAATGCACCTCCATTGTGCAGTAACACCAAACGTCGTGCGTGGATGTTGCGAACATCGGACATACACGCTTTTGATAACTATGTGATAGTTCGGTTAAACGGTTTAGAGTTGAGGCACCAAAGACGTTTTTGAAACGTCATGAACATATGAGATGTTTCGAGGGCTGGAATTGGGATTTCAGGCTCGTGCCCACGTCAAGAGGTATAAGACCTCCGACGATTTTCTTAGCCTGCAAACTAAGGGAGAAAAGCTCATTCGTTGAGCTTGTGCTCAGATTGTCTGAGTGCAACAATCACTTGAATCGAGTGGGAGTTGATCTTCCAGATGAGATAGTGATGTTTCTCCAAAGACATTGCCACCAAGCTGATAGAGCTTCGTGATGAACTATAACATATCAGGGATAGATATGATGATCCTTGAGCTATTCGCAATGTTCGACACATGAATGTAGAAATCAAGAAGGAGCATCAATTGTTGATGGTTGGTGAAACCACTAGTTTCAAGAAGGGCAAGGGCAAGAAGGATACTTCATGAAACGGCAAATCAGCTGCTGCTCTAGTGAAGAAACCCAAGGATGAACCCAAACCCGAGACTAAGTGCTTCGTAATAAGGGAACAACCATGGAGCAGAATTACCCTAGATACTTGGTAGATGAGAAGGCTGGCAAGGTCGATAGAAGTATACTAGATATACATTATGTTAATGTGTACTTTACTAGTACTCCTAGTAGCACCAGGGTATTAAGATACCGGTTTGGTTGCTAAGTGTTAGTAACTCGAAATAAAAGAGCTACGGAATAAGCGGAGACTAGCTAAAGGTGAGTCGACGATATGTGTTGGAAGTGTTTCCAAGTTTGATGTGATCAAACATCGCACCTCCCTCTACCATCAAGATTAGTATTAAACCTGAATAATTGTCATTTGGTGTTTTGCGTTGAGCATAGACATGATTGGATTATGTCTATCGCAATCTGGTTATTCATTTAAAGAGAATAATGGTTACTCTATTTATTTGAATAATACCTTCAATGGTCTTACACCTAGAGGAATGGTTTATTGAATCTCGATCGCAGATGATACGCATTTTCATGCCAAAAGATATAAGATAGTAATGATAGTACCACTTACTTGTGGCACTTGCCATGTAAGTCATATTGGTGTAGAAGCATGAAGAAGCTCCATGTTGATGGATCTTTGGACTCACTCGTTTTGAAAAGTTTGAGACATGCGAACCATGTCTATTGGTGTATACGCATGAAGAAACTCCATGCAGATGGATCGTTTGGATTCACTTGATTTTGAATCACTTGAGATATGCAAATCACACCAGATGGGCAAGATGGTGAAAAGCCTCGGTTTTGAGAATATGGAACAAGATAGCAACTTGTTGGAAGTAACACATTTTGATGTGTGCAGTCCAATGAGTCTTTGAGGCATCTGATGAATATCGTTATGTTCTTACTTCACGATGATTTAAGTAGATATTGAGTGTATTTACTTGATGAAACACGAGTCTGAATTATTGAATGGTTCAAGTAATTTCAGAGTGAAGTTGAAGATCATTGTGACAAGAGGATAAAATGTCTATGATATGATCATAGAGATGAGTATCTGAGTTTCTGAGCTTTGGCACATAATTAAGACATTGTGGAAACACGGAACACCATAGTGTGATGGTGTGTCCGAACATCATAGTTGCACCCTATTAGATATGGTGCGTACCATGATGTCTCTTATCGAATTACCACTATCGTTCATGGGTTAGGCATTAGAGACAACCGCACTCACTTTAATAGGGCACCACGTAATTCCGTTGAGATGACACCGTGAGAACTATGGTTTAGAGAAACCTAAGCTGTCGTTTCTTAAAATTTTGGGGCTGCGACGCTTATGTGAAAAAGTTTCATCGTGATAAGCTCGAACCCAAAAAAACGGATAAATACATCTTCATAGGACACCCAAAACAGTTGGGTATACCTCCTATCTCAGATCCGGAAGCAAAAGTAATTGTTTCTAGAAATAGGTCCTTTCTCGAGGAAAAGTTTCTCTCGAAAGAATTGAGTTGGAGGATGGTGGAGACTTAATGAGGTTATTGAACCATCACTTCAACCAGTGTGTAGCAGGGCACAGGAAGTTGTTCATGTGGAACCTACACCAATTGAAGTGGAAGCTGATGATAGTAATCATGATGCTTCGGATCAAGTCACTACCGGACCTCGTAGGTCGACAAGGACACGTACTACTTCAGAGTGGTACGCAATCCTGTCTTAGAGGTCATGTTGCTAGGCAACAATGAACCTACGAGCTATGGAGAAGCGATGGTGGGCCCGGATTCCGATGAATGGCTCAAGGCCATAACATCCGAGAGAGGATCCATGACTTTGGAAGAAATACTTGATGGTCGTAAGGACGTTGGGTAAAGATGGATTTTAAAAGGAAGACAGACAATGATGGTAAGTATCACCATTAAGAAAGCTCGACTTGTCGTTAAAGATGTTTTCCGACAAGTTCAAGGAGTTGACTACGTGAGGCTTTCTCACCGTAGCGATGCTAAGAGTCTGTTGGAATTGGATTAGCGATTCTTGCATTATTTATGAAATCTTGCATATAGGATGTCAAAACATTGTTTCCTTGAGTTTTCTTGAGGAAAGGTTGTATGTGATACAACCGAAGGTTTTGACAATCCCGAAGACGCTAACAAGTATGCAAAGCTCCAGCAATCCTTCTAAGGACTGGAGTAAGCATCTCGGAGTTGGAATGTGCGCTTTGATGATATGATCAAAGATTTTGGGTCTATACAAAGTTTATGAGAAACTTGTATTTCCAAAGAAGTTAGTGGGAGCACTATAGAATTTCTGATGAGTATATGTTGTTGATATATTGTTGATCAGAAATGATGTAGAATTTCTGGAAAGCATATAGGGTTGTTTGAAAAGTGTTTTTCAATGGAAAACCTGGATTAGGCTACTTGAACAATAAGCATCAAGATCTATAAGATAGATCAAAATGTTTAATAGTACTTTCAAATGAGCACATACCTTGACATAATCTTGAAGGTGTTCAAGATGGATCAGTCAAAGAAGGAGTTCTTGCCTGAGTTGTAAGGTATGAAGTTAAGAGTTAAAGCTCGACCACGGCAGAAGAGAGAGAGAGGACGAAGGTCATTCCTATGCTTGGACATAGGCTCAGTAGTATGCTATCTTGTGTACCGCCTTTGGAAGTGTGCCTTGCCATGAGTCCGGCAAGGGGTACAAAGTGATCCAGAATGGATCATTGGACAGCGGTCAAAATTGTCCTTGGAGTAAATAAGAACATGTTTCTCGATTATGGAGGTGATAAAGAGTTCGGCGTAAAGGGTTACGTTGATGCAAGCTTTAACACCTATCCGAAAGTGACTCGAGTAGCAAACCGGATCGTATAGTGGAGCAACCATTTGGAATAGCTCCAAGTGGAGCGTGGAAGCAGCATTTACAATATGACATAGAGATTTGCGAAGTACATACGGATCTGAATGTTGCAGACCCGTTGACTAAAACCTCTCTCACAAGCAAAACATGATCAAACCCCAGAACTCGTTGAGTCTTAATCACATGATGATGTGAACTAGTTTAGTGACACTAGTAAACTCTTGGATGTTGGTCACATGGAGATGTGACCTATGAGTGTTGATCACATAGCGATGTGAACTAGATTATTGACTCTAGTGCAAGTGGGAGACTGTTGGAAATATGCCCTAGAGGCAATAATAAATTGGTTATTATTATATTTCCTTGTTTATGATAATCGTTTATTATCCATGCTATAATTGTATTGATAGGAAACTCAGATACATGTGTGGATACATAGACAACACCATGTCCCTAGTAAGCCTCTAGTTGACTAGCTCGTTGATCAACAGATGGTTACGTTTTCCTGACCATGGACATTGGATGTCGTTGATAACGGGATCACATCATTTGTAGAATGATGTGATGGACAATACCCAATCCTAAGCCTAGCACAAAGATCGTGTAGTTCGTATGCTAAAGATTTTCTAATGTCAAGTATCTTTTCCTTAGACCATGAGATTGTGCAACTCCCGGATACCGTAGGAATGCTTTGGGTGTACCAAACGTCACAACGTAATTGGGTGGCTATAAAGGTGCACTACAGGTATCTCCGAAAGTGTCTATTGGGTTGGCACGAATCGAGACTGGGATTTGTCACTCTGTGTAAACGGAGAGGTATCTCTGGGCCCACTCGGTAAGACATCATCATAATGTGCACAATGTGACCAAGGGGTTGATCACGGGATGATGTGTTACGAAACGAGTTAAGAGACTTGCCGGTAACGAGAATGAACAAGGTATCGATATACCAACGACCGAATCTCGGGCAAGTACAATACCGTTAGACAAAGGGAATTGTATACGGGATCGATTAAGTCCTTGACATCGTGGTTCATCCGATGAGATCATCGTGGAACATGTGGGAGCCAACATGGGTATCCAGATCCCGCTGTTGGTTATTGACCGGAGAACGTCTCGGTCATGTATGCATGGTTCCCGAACCCGTAGGGTCTACACACTTAAGGTTCGATGACGCTAGGGTTATAGGGAATAGATATACGTGGTTACCGAATGTTGTTCGGAGTCCCGGATGAGATCCCGGACGTCACGATGAGTTCCGGAATGGTCGGGAGGTAAAGTTTTATATATGGGAAGTCCTATTTTGGCCACCGGAAAATGTTCGGGATTTTTCGGTATCGTACCGGGAAGGTTCTAGAAGGTTCCGGAGTGGGGCCCACCTGCATGGGGGTGTTGGGGAACGTTGCAGAAAATTAATTTTTTTCCTACGGTTTCACCAAGATCCATCTATGAGTTCATCTAAGCAACGAGTCAAGAGAGAGAGTTTGCATCTACATACCACTTGTAGATCGAATACGGAAGCGTTCGAGGGAATGGTGATGATGAAGACGTTCCCAACGTGATTCCGATCACCGATGACCAAGTGCTGAACGGACAGCACCTCGCGTTCAACACACGTGCACGGATTTACGGCGTCTCCTTCGTCTTGATCCAGCAAGGAGGAAGGAGAGGTTGAGGAAGACCACTCCAATGGCGCGACGGCGTGATGCGGATGGAGTGACTGATCTCGGCGAGGCTTCGCCAAGCTCACGCGGAGGAGGAGAGGTGTTGGGAGGGAGGGCTGCGCCTTCAATGGTGTGTGCAGCCTCCCTCCACCCCTCTATTTATAGGGGAAGGGAGGAGGGGGCCGGCCCCCTCTAGATGCATCTAGAGGGGGGGAGGGAGGGGGCTTGCCCCCCAAGCAAAGGGGGGCGCCCCCCTTTAGGGTTCCCCCCTCAACCCTAGGCGCATGGGCCAAGGGGAGGGGGTGCGCCCAGCCCACTAGGGGCTGGCTGCCTCCCACGCAGCCCAAGTGGCCCCCCAAAAGGGGTGGCCCCTCCCGGTGGTCCTCCGGAACCTTTCCGGTGGACCCTCCATAAAACCGATATGACCCGAAACTTTTCCGGTGTCCGTTTGACGACTTCCCATATATAAATCTTTACCTCCGGACCATTCCGGAACTCCTCGTGACGTCCGGGATCTCATCCGGGACTCCGAACAACATTCGTAATCACACACAAGTCTTCCTATTAACCCTAGTGTCACCGAACCTTAGTGTGTAGACCCTACGGGTTCGGGAGACATGTAGACATGACCGAGACGCTCTCGGTCAATAACCAACAGCGGATCTGGATACCCATGTTGGCTCCACATGTTCCTCGATGTTGTCATCGGATGAACCACGATGTCAAGGGTTCAAGTAACCCGTATTCTATTCCCTTTGTCGACGGTATGTTACTTGCCCGAGACTCGATCGTCGGTATCCCAATACCTCGTTTAGTCTCGTTACGGCAAGTCACTTTACTCGCATCAGTAATGCATGATCCGTGACGGACACTTGGTCACTTTGAGCTCATTATGATGATGCACTACCGAGTGGGCCCGGTGATACCTCTCCGTCATATGGAGTGACAAATCCCTATCTCGATCCGTGTCAACCCAATGAGACACTTTCGGAGATACCTGTAGTGCACCTTTATAGTCACCCAGATTCGTTGTGACGCTTGGTACACCCAAAGAATTCCTACGGTATCCGGAGTTACACGATCTCACGGTCTAAGGAAGAGATACTTGACATTGGAAAAGCTCTAGCAAAACGAACTACACGATCTTTGTGCTATGCTTAGGATTGGGTCTTTGTCCATCACGTCATTCTCCTAATGACGTGATCCCGTTGTCAATGACATCGATGTCCATAGTCAGGAAACCATGACTATCTTTTGACCAACGAGCTAGTCAACTAGAGGCTTACTAGGGACGATTGTAGTCTATGTATTCACACGTGTATTACGATTTCCGGATAATACAGCTTGTAGCATGAATAAAAGACAATTATCATGAACAAGGAAATATAATAATAATGCTTTTATTATTGCCTCTAGGGCATATTTCCAACAGTCTCCCACTTGCACTAGAGTCAATAATCTAGTTACATTGTGATGAATCGAACACCCATAGAGTTCGGTGTTGATCATGTTTTGCCCATGAAGAGGTTTAGTCAACGGATCTGCGACATTTAGATCCGTATGCACTTTACAAATTTCTATGTCTCCATCTTGAACATTTTCACGGATGGAGTTGAAGCGACGCTTGATGTGCCTGGTCTTCTTGTGAAACCTGGGCTCCTTGGCAAGGGCAATAGCTCCGGTGTTGTCACAGAAGAGTTTGATCGGCCCGACGCATTGGGTATGACTCTTAGGTCGGTGATGAACTCCTTCACCCAAATTGCTTCATGTGCTGCCTCCGAGGCTGCCATGTACTCCGCTTCACATGTAGATCCCGCCACGATGTTTCGCTTGCAGCTGCACCAGCCATCTTGCTCCACCATTCAACATATACACGTATCCGGTTTGTGACTTTGAGTCATCGGATCTGTGTCGAAGCTAAGCGTCGACGTAACCCGTTCTGACGAGCTCTTCGTCACCTCCATAAATGAGAAACATGTCCTTTGTCCTTTTCGGTACTTCAGGATATTCTTGACCGCTGTCCGGTGTTCCTTGCGGGATTACTTTGGTACCTTCCTACCAAACTTACGGCAAGGTTTACATCAGGTCGGTACACAGCATGGCATACATAATAGATCCTATGGCTGAGGCATAGGGATGACACTCATCTCTTCTTTATCTTTTGCCGTGGTCGGGCATTGAGCTGAGCTCAATCTCACACCTTGCAATCTGTGCAAGAACCCTTCTTGGACTGATCCATTTTGAACTTCTTCAAAATCTTATCAAGGTATGTGCTTTGTGAAAGACCTATGAGGCGTCTCGATCTATCTCTATAGATCTTGATGCCTAATATATAAGCAGCTTCTCCAAGGTCCTTCATTGAAAAACACTTATTCAAGTAGGCCTTAATGCTGTCCAAGAATTCTATATCATTTCCCATCAAAAGTATGTCATCTACATATAGTATGAGAAATGCTCTGAGCTCCCACTCACTTTCTTGTAAACGCAGGCTTCTCCATAAGTCATGTAAACCCAAACGCTTTGATCATCTCATCAAAGCGAATGTTCCAACTCCGAGATGCTTGCACCAGTCCATAAATGGATCATTGGAGCTTGCATACTTTGTCAACATTCTTAGGATCGACAAAACCCTCCGGCTGCATCATATCAGCTCTTCCTTAAGATATCCGTTAAGGAACGCTGTTTTGACGTCCATCTGCCATATCTCATAATCATATTATGCGGCAATTGCTAACATGATTCGGACGGACTTAAGCTTCGCTACGGGAGAGAAAGTCTCATCGTAGTCAATCCCTTGAACTTGCCGATAACCCTTAGCGACAAGTCGAGCTTTATAGATGGTGACATTACCATCCGCGTCCGTCTTCCTCTTAAAGATCCATTTGTTTTCTATCGCTCGCCGATCATCGGGCAAGTCAGTCAAAGTCCACACTTTGTTTTCATACATGGATTCTATCTCGGACTTCATGGCTTCTAGCCATTTGTTGGAATCTGGGCCCGCCATCGCTTCTTCATAGTTCGAAGGTTCATTGTTGTCTAACAACATGATTTCCAAGACAGGGTTGCCGTACCACTCTGGTGCGGAACGTGTCCTAGTGGACCTACGAAGTTCAGTAGCAACTTGATCCGAAGTACCTTGATCATCATCATGAATTTCCTCTTCAGTTGGTGTAGGCATCACAGGAACATTTTCCTGAGATGCACTACTATCCTGTTCAAGAGGTAGTACTTCATCGAGTTCTACTTTCCTCCCACTTACTTCTTTCGAGAGAAACTCTTTTCCGAAAGGTTCCGTTCTTGGCAACAAAGATCTTGCCCTCGGATCTTAAGTAGAAGGTATACCCAATGGTTTCTTTAGGGTATCCTATGAAGACGCATTTTTCTGACTTGGGTTCGAGCTTTTCAGGTTGAAGTTTCTTGACATAAGCATCGCATCCCCAAACTTTTAGAAACGACAGCTTAGGTTTCTTCCCAAACCATAATTCATACGGTGTCGTCTCAACGGACTTAGACGGTGCCCTATTTAAAGTGAATGTAGCTGTCTCTAGAGCGTATCCCCAAAATGATAGCGGTAAATCGGTAAGAGACATCATAGACCGCACCATATCCAATAGAGTGCGATTCGACGTTCGGACACACCGTTCGCTGAGGTGTTCCAGGCGGCGTTAGTTGTGAAACGATTCCACATTTTCTTAAGTGTGTACCAAATTCATGACTTAAATATTCTCCTCCACGATCTGATCGTAAGAATTTTATCTTTCGGTCATGTTGATTCTCTACTTCATTCTGAAATTCCTTGAACTTTTCAAAGGTCTCAGACTTGTGTTTCATCAAGTAGACATACCCATATCTACTCAAGTCATCTGTGAGAGTGAGAACATAACGATATCCTCCGCGAGCCTCAACGCTCATTGGACCGCACACATCGGTATGTATGATTTCCAACAAGTTGGTTGCTCGCTCCATTGTTCCGGAGAACGGAGTCTTGGTCATCTTGCCCATGAGGCATGGTTCGCATGTGTCAAATGATTCATAATCTAAAGACTCCAAAAGTCCATCAGCATGGAGCTTCTTCATGCGCTTGACACCAATGTGACCAAGGCGGCAATGCCACAAGTATGTGGGACTATCGTTATCAACTTTACATCTTTTGGTATTCACGCTATAAACATGTGTAATACTACGCTCGATATTCATTAAGAATAAACCATTGACCATCGGAGCATGACCATAAAACATATCTCTCATATAAATAGAACAACCATTATTCTCGGATTTAAATGAGTAGCCATCTCGTATTAAACGAGATCCAGATACAATATTCATGCTCAAACTTGGCACCAAATAACAATTATTAAGGTTCATAACTAATCCCGTAGGTAAATGAAGAGGTAGCGTACAACGGCGATCACATCGACTGGAACCATTCCCGACGCGCGATCGTCACCTCGTCCTTTGCCGTCTCCGCTTATTCCGCAGCTCTGCTGTGAGTTACAAATATGAGCAACGGCACCGGTATCAAATACCTGGAGTTACTACGAGTCTTGGTAAATTACACATCAATACATGTATATCAAATATACCTTTGGTGTTGCCGGCCTTCTTGTCCGCTAAGTATTTGGGGCAGTTCCGCTTCAAAGTGACCCCTCCTTGCAATAAAAGCACTCGGTCTCGGGTTTGGGTCCATTCTTTGACTTCTTCCGGCAACTTGCTTACGGGCGCGGCAACCTCCTTGCCGTCCTTCTTGAAGTTCTTCTTGCCCTTGCCCTTCTTGAACTTAGTGGTCTTATTGACCATCAACACTTGATGTTCTTTCTTGATTTCAACCTCGGCTGACTTGACATAGAGAACACTTCAGAATGGTCTTTACCATCCCTGCATGTTGTAGTTCATCACAAAGCTCTTGTAGCTTGGTGGGAGCGATCGGAGGATTCTGTCAATGACCGCCTCATCGGGGAGGTTAATATTCAGCGGGTCATACGGTTGTGCAACCTGCACATCTTCGAATGTGCTCACCGACAGAACTGTTTTCCTCCATCTTACAACTATAGAACTTGTCGGAGATGTCATATCTCTCGACCCGGCGTGAGCTTGGAAAACAAGTTTCAGCTCCTCGAACATCTCATATGCTCCGTGATGCTCAAAACGCTTTTGGAGCCCGGTTCTAAGCTGTAAAGCATGCCGCCTGAACGAGGGAGTAATCATCAAGACGAGACTGCCAAGCATTCATAATGTCTTGGTTCTGCAGGGACGGAGCGTCACCTAGCGGTCCTTCTAGGACATATTGTTTCTGGCAGCTATGAGGATGATCCTCAAGTTCCGGACCCATCAGTATAGTTCTGCCGTCATCTTTCAGCTTGGTTTCTCTAGGAGCGTTGAAGTTCAAGTTGACATGAGCGTTGGCCATTTGATCTACAAGACATATCATTCAAAAGTTTTAGACTAAGTTCATGATAATTAAGTTCATCTAATCAAATTATTTAAATGAACTCCCACTCAGATTAGACATCCCTCTAGTCATCTAAGTGTTATACGATCCGAGTCGACTAAGCCGTGTCCGATCATCACGTGAGACGGACTAGTCATCATCGGTGAACATTCTCATGTTGATCGTATCTTCTATACGACTCGTGTTCGACCTTTCGGTCTCCGTGTTCCGAGGCCATGTCTGTACATGCTAGGCTCGTCAAGTAAACCCTAAGTGTTTTCGGCGTGTGTAAATCTGTCTTACACCCGTTGTATGTGAACGTAAGAATCCATCACACCCGATCATCACGTGGTGCTTAGAAGCGACGAACTTTAGCAACGGTGCACGTTAGGGGAAACACTTCTTGAAATTGTTGTAAGGATCATCTTATTTACTACCGTCGTTCTAAGTAAACAAGATGTATTAACATAATAAACATCACATGCAATTATATAGTAGTGACATGATATGGCCAATATCATAAAGCTCCATTGATCTCCATCTTCGAGGCTCCATGATCATCTTGTCACCGGCATGACACCATGATCTCCATCATTGTGCCTCCATGAAGTTGTCACGCCAACGACTACTTCTACTTCTATGGCTAACGCGTTTAGCAATAAAGTAAAGTAAGTTACATGGCGTTCTTCAATGACACGCAGGTCATACAAAATAAAGACAACTCCTATGGCTCCTACCGGTTGTCATACTCATCGACATGCAAGTCGTGATTCCTATTACAAGAACATGATCTCATACATCACAATATGTCATTCATCATTCATCACAACTTGGCCATATCACATCACATGTCAATTGCTGCAAAAACAAGTTAGACGTCCTCTAATTGTTGTTGCATCTTTTACGTGGCTGCAATTGGGTTCTAGCAAGAACGTTTTCTTACCTACGAATAACCACAACGTGATCTTGTCAACTTCTATTTACCCTTCATAAGGACCCTTTTCATCGAATCCGCCCAACTAAAGTAGGAGAGACAGACACCGCCAGCCACCTTATGCAACTAGTGCATGTTAGTCGGTGGAACCGGTCTCACGTAAGTGTACGTGTAAGGTTGGTCCAGGCCGCTTCATCCCACAATACCGCGGAAGCAAGATAAGACTAGTAGCGGCAAGTAAATTGACAAGATCCACGCCCACAACTAAATTGTGTTCTACTCGTGCAAAGAGAACTACGCATAGACCTAGCTCATGATGCCACTGTTGGGGAACGTTGCAGAAAATTAAAATTTTTCCTACGGTTTCACCAAGATCCATCTATGAGTTCATCTAAGCAACGAGTCAAGAGAGAGAGTTTGCATCTACATACCACTTGTAGATCGAATACGGAAGCGTTCGAGGGAATGGTGATAATGAAGACGTTCCCAACGTGATTCCGATCACCGATGACCAAGTGCTGAACGGACAGCACCTCCGCGTTCAACACACGTACGGGACGACGGCGTCTCCTTCGTCTTGATCCAGCAAGGAGGAAGGAGAGGTTGAGGAAGACCACTCCAATGGCAGCGCGACGGCGTGATGCAGATGGAGTGACTGATCTCCGGCAGGGCTTCGCCAAGCTCACGCGGAGGAGGAGAGGTGTTGGGGAGGGGAGGGGCTGCGCCTTCAATGGTGTGTGCAGCCCTCCCCTCCACCCCTCTATTTATAGGGGAAGGAGGAGGGGCGGCCCCTCTAGATGCATCTAGAGGGGCGGCGACCAGGGGGGGCTTGCCCCCAAGCAAGGCGCCCCTTTAGGGTCCCCCTCAACCCTAGGCGCATGGGCCAAGGGGAGGGGGTGCGCACAGCCCACCAGGGGCTGGCTGCCTCCCACGCAGCCCAAGTGGCCCCCCAAAAGGGGTGGCCCCTCCCGGTGGTCCTCCGGAACCTTTCCGGTGGACCCTCCATAAACCGATATGACCAAACTTTTACGGTGTCCGCTTGACGACTTCCCATATATAAATCTTTACCTCCGGACCATTCCGAACTCCTCGTGACGTCCGGGATCTCATCCGGACTCAGAACAACATTTGGTAATCACATACAAGTCTTCCTATTAACCCTAGCGCCACCGAACCTTGGTGTGTAGACCCTACGGGTTCGGAGACATGTAGACATGACCGAGACGCTCTCCGGTCAATAACCAACAGCGGGATCTGGATACCCATGTTGGCTCCCACATGTTCCTCGATGTTGTCATCGGATGAACCACGATGTCAAGGGTTCAAGTAACCCCGTATTCTATTCCCTTTGTCAGATGGTATGTTACTTGCCCGAGACTCGATCGTCGGTATCCCAATACCTCGTTTAGTCTCGTTACCGGCAAGTCACTTTACTCGTACCGTAATGCATGATCCCGTGACCAGACACTTGGTCACTTTGAGCTCATTATGATGATGCACTACCGAGTGGGCCCAGTGATACCTCTCCGTCATACGGAGTGACAAATCCCTGTCTCGATCCGTGTCAACCCAACAGACACTTTCGGAGATACCTGTAGTGCACCTTTATAGTCACCCAGTTACGTTGTGACGTTCGGTACACCCAAAGAATTCCTACGGTATCCGGGAGTTACACGATCTCACGGTCTAAGGAAGAGATACTTGACATTGGAAAAGCTCTAGCAAAACGAACTACACGATCTTTGTGCTATGCTTAGGATTGGGTCTTTGTCCATCACGTCATTCTCCTAATGACGTGATCCCGTTGTCAATGACATCTGATGTCCATAGTCAGGAAACCATGACTATCTTTTGACCAACGAGCTAGTCAACTAGAGGCTTACTAGGGACGTATTGTAGTCTATGTATTCACACGTGTATTACGATTTCCGGATAATACAGTTGTAGCATGAATAAAAGACAATTATCATGAACAAGGAAATATAATAATAATGCTTTTATTATTGCCTCTAGGGCATATTTCCAACAGGGGGGACCCACATGAACGTGGGTAGTGGGGGCAAGGCCCCACACCCCTGGTCAAGGCGCACCAAGATCCCCCCTTAGAAGGAATAAGATCATATCCCGAAGGGATAAGATCAAGATCCCTAAAAAGGGGGGATAACAATCAGTGGGGAAAGGAAAAGATGGGATTTCTTTCCTCCCACCTTTGCCAACGCCCCAATGGACTTGGAGGGCAAGAAATAATCCCCTCCACCCCTATATATAGTGGGAGGCGCATGGGAGCTGCACCCTTGCCCTCGGCGCAGCCCTCCCCTCTCCCAAGTCCTGCTCCTCTCCCGCGGTGCTTGGCGAAGCCTGCAGGATTGCCACGCTCCTCCATCACCACCACACCGCCGTGCTTTGCTGCTGGATGGAGTCTTCCCAACCTCTCCTCTCTCCTTGCTGGATCAAGGCATGGGAGACGCCACCGGCTGTACGTGTGTTGAACGCGGAGGTGCCGTCCGCTCGCACTAGGATCTCCGGTGATTTGGATCACGACAGTCACGACTCCTTCAACCCCGTTCTCTTGAACGCTTCGCTTAGCGATCTACAAGGGTATGTAGATGCACTCTCCTTCCCCTCGTTGCTAGTTTCTCCATAGATAGATCTTGGTGACACGTAGGAAAATTTTGAATTTCTGCTACGTTCCCCAACATGTCCATCATCACTGTCATCTTTGTCCTCAACTTTGTCTGTTTCCTTATCCTTATCCTTGAGCTGTTTCCCTTGGAACTGCTGAATCAAGAGCCGACACTGTTGAGTGGTATGTTTCGGGTAAATGAGTTTACCCTCTTCATCTTTCTTTGTATGAATATGACATGGCAAATCCAACACGTCGTTTCCATCCTGGTCTTTCACCTTCTTGGGGTTCCAAGGACCCTTGGGTTTCGCTTGAACTTTCCTGGGGTCACAGCCAAGGCCTCTCTGGGAGCGGCTGGCTCGGCTTTGCGCTTATGCTTCCGACTGGAATTTCCTCCGCCGGCCTCATTGGCGGCCGATTTGTATTTACCACTCCGGAGCCGATCCTCTTCTTCACCATTTGCATACTTGGTGGCAATCTCCGTCATCCGACTCAGGGTCATATCTCGGTTCGACCAAATTTCAAACTCAACTCTCTCGTTTTGACACCTTCTTTGAAGGCACAGATCGCTGGTGATCGATACATTCTCGATTGTGTGGTGCAAAGTGATCCACCTCTGGATATAATCTCTCAAAGTTTCACTCGACTTTTGCACACACGACTGCAACTCCGTCAATCCTGCTGGTTGTTTGCAACTTCCTTCAAATGTCCTGACAAACACTCGGGCAAGATCTTTCCAAGTGTAAATCTTGCTTTGGTGCTAAGCGATTCAACCACATACGGCTGAACCCTCCAACATAAGAGGCAAATGCTTCATGGCTACCTCATCGTTGCCACCGCCGATCTGAACAGCCACTCGGTAATCTTCAAGCCAATTGTCAGGCTTGGATTCACCAGTGAACTTACTGACTCCAGTCGTCAACCTGAAGTTGAGAGGAATCACCGCGGCTCTGATGGCTCTGCTGAAACACTCTGGTCCCGAGACATGAACTCTGCTACTGGAGGGAACATCTCTATCATGGCCGTCTCGGTGAGCTCTGTTCCTCTCGACCAAACCTTGAACGATAATAGATCTCGCATCAAAGCCTGGTTCCCTGGGGTCGACTGGAACTCTTCACCCAACACTGTGCTGGCGTCTATCGTCCTGTTGCCGAGGAGCGTATGATCCACCCCTTGGGGGAGGAGTGGGCACTCGACGTCGATCGTTGCGATCGAATCGGTGCTCATCCGCTCATGCCCTTGTATCGATCATCACGCCGCCCCACGTTCCTCACGCCTCGGGGCGATCTCGGACTATGGGCCGATGGACTGAATTCGCAGCGATGGATCGGCTGTGAATCCTGTTCGCGATCGTGATACAACTGAGTTTTGATCTCCTCGCCGCCGGAGCAGATCTCTGATTTGCAGCAAACCTCTACCCGCCTCGACCGGGAAGGCTGAATTGACTCTGCTATACGGGCGGCAGCTGCTAAATTCTGAATCGGAGTTCGATATACCTGAGTTGGCGGTTGAAAGAGCTGACGTCGACTGGATTCTAGAACCCTTGGTCGCGCGCTCGTCGAGTACTCGCTGAAGGTTCTCCAGTCTAGTGCGCTTAGCCAGGTTGGCCAAGAGCGCATCCTCCAAGGCACGAGCCTCGGGGGTTTCTCCAACGATAGGAGTGTGAAGTGCATCCATGTTCCGACGGCGAAGCTCCTCCTCCGAGCGAAGTGAGGGCTCGAGCAGGTACTCTTCGTGGGCTTGCTCCGGATCGCCTCCACCGTCACCTCCGTTGGTGCGGGTGAATCCGGGGACCGCGTGGTCCATCGACCATCAGAACCTCTACCGCCGGTTCACTGCTATCGCATTCGGACGCAGTCTCTGCAGAGCCAGTCGAACAGGCCGTAGAGAGATTCGTCGGGCTCGATCGCCGCGACTTGGGGGGTGGCCGGCTGGCGGGCCACCGCATGCCTCACCCACCGCTGAAGCCTCGACCGACCGGAACGCTTGCGCCGGTGGGAGACTGGGAGCAAAGACGGCACAGGAGCCGACCCATACTGGGTCGACGGTTGCCGCAGGAGGACGCCGCAGACACACGCGTGAAAGTGCGTCGCCTCGCGGACGGGGAGCGTGTCCACGTCGAGTGGAGCCTCTTGAAGCCAAGTGGAGTCGTCGGCGACGAACGTGAGCGCACCGAGACGGATCTCGTGGCCGTCAACCAGAACTCCACCTGAAACCATGATGTAGGAGATCGAAAGAATCCCAACTTCTCCAACAAATCGCTAGAACACGGCCCCGGTGGGCGCCAACCGTCGTGGTTCTAAGTCCGACAAGAGAATGGGGGTAGGTATGGAGAGGCAAGATCCTAGCTATGGAGTAGTTGTATACGCAAGGGATTTCTGAGTTCAGCCCTTCTCGGAGGAAGTAATAGCCCCACGCCTCGGCCCGGAGGCGGTCGATTGGATTATATGCGTATGTGTTACAGGGTGCGAACCCTTCTACGTGGAGGGGGTGGCTTATATAGAGTGCGCCAGACCCCAGCCAGCCCACGAGCGAGAGGGTTTAAGGTGCGTTAAGGCTAGGCGTTACTGGTAACGCCTTACATAAAGTGTCATTATGATCATAAAGACTATTTAACTACAAACTCCTGGTGATCGAGTGGGTCTTCATGGTCGAGTGTCTTTGAATCTGTCGAGTGGAAACCTACCAGGTCGACTGGAAGGCCGCTTCTCTTGCGAGTGTCCTTGTGGAGGGTACCTTTGGGCAGGTCTATGACCCTACCCCAGGTACATGACTTCATCGGTACTCGTGGAAGACGAGGGAGAAGTAGGTTTTCCAGGCGTAGTAGGTGGAGTGGCGTAGTCAAGAACGACGGGCACACGGGCGAAGATGTCGAGATCGCGGACGACCTCCACCGGGGGAGGGGTTGGACCTTCGAAGGGATTGGAGGGGAGGAAGGCGGCGGAGTGGGGAGAGGCCATGGGTGCAGCGGCGACCAAGGGAAGAAGTGGCGGCGCGGCTGGCGGGGAGATGGGATCGGGTGGGAGGGAGGCGGCGTGGAGGGGGGGAGGCGGCGTGGGAGAGGGAGAGGGAGAGGGATGGGGATGGGAAGGCGCGTGCGGCGGCGGGTTGAGGATGCGGCGGCGGCGCAAGGAGATGGCGGCGGCGGCAGCGAGGAGCTGTGGCGGCGGCGGCTAGGAGCGGAAGCTACGGTTGGATCGGAAGGGAAACTGATACCATGTTGAAGGCAATGCAACTCTCGATGTATTGATCGGGTGCACGGTACACGTATATATGGGTACAGGGTAGCCCTCAGCCTCATATATACAAGGAAACTAGAGGCGGAGCCGATAGGAAATTATCCTAACAGATACATGCACAAATATGTTCAACAAGCTATAAAAGAAAACCCATCAAAAAAAAAAATCTCTCTAGCTGCCTAGCTTGAGCACATAACTCTTGTCACAGGTAGGTTTGTAGCAGAAGACGCGCGCATTATATGGTGTGTGCGTCCATCCTGTACTCCCCTAATAGAGTTTTTTTAGGGCAAAAAAGAGTGTTTATGCTTTAACCCTTTTCTCTTTGCTTGTTTGGCTTTGAAGAGCAGTGATTTTTTAGGCTTATTTAAGAGTGGTGGTTTTTTTTAGGGGTAGGCGTAAGAGTAGTGGTGATCGAAGAATCTAGGAGAAGGTCCTATTTGACGCACCATGGTTGCCGCTCGCTCCCTGGGCCGGCCCACTTTAGAGTTGCGTGCAGCGCTCCACTTTAGAGTTTTCCAGCCGGTTTTCCAAAAAAGGGCTGCTGGATTTATTTTTTATTGATTTTAATATATCATTATTGTAAGATTTTTTAGGAATATAAAAAATGTTTGCGAAATATTAAAAAATGTTCACAAAATTTGAAAACGTTCAGTAATTATCAATTAAAATTATAGTTTTTAAAAATATTGACAAAATTTCAAAATAATTTTCATTTTTACTTAAAACTTATTCAAGAATTTAAAATTATCATTGAATTTTAAATTGGTTTTTATTCTAAAAAACTCTATATATTTTTAATAAGACTATTTTTTAAAATCATTGTGTAAAAATTTCACGAATAGTAAAAAAGTTAACTAATTTTGAAAATCTTCTTGATAAAGGTAAAAAACTGATATAAAAAAAGGAAGATAAACCAAATACCAAAAGGGGAATGAAAACCTGATACAATGGAAGGAAAAGTTGGAATCTCTATATCTAAATCTATATATCTATATACTATTTACAAAGAATTTAAGGTTCCATGTTTCACTTTTCTTCCCACCATCGCTTCGTCCAATCTTTCTCGTATGACTAGTAAGATGCCCGTGCGTTGCACGCAACACCGAAATGCATTGATCCGGGTCATCTCATGTTTAACAAATATCGATAGGTTTCTTTGGATATTCATTCTTCTCTAGAGCTCACAAGCATCCGAGTGAATAGTAAATGTAGGAAAATAGATAAACATAATATCTTTTGCAAACAAAAGCGTTCAAGTGTTCAACCTGCATCCAAAACTTCATGAAGAAATAACACGTATTGTGCATTGCAAAAAATGATCTTCAAAAAAAATATATTTTGAGTATCGATTTTGTTTATTTTTTCTAGACAGCCATGAATGTAACTCAGGACGACTTGGAAGGGGCAGAGGAGATGGCGAGGAGGAGGGGGTCGTGGTGGTGGTCGGCAATGCGGCCTAAGCGAAGGCATGAGAGGCGTTGGGGGCAGACGACACCAAGAGCAGCGACCTCTCTAGATCCTTCTTATTTTTTCATGAGATGGCTAGATGAGGTGAGAGGCAGGGGGTTATCTAGAAATGAGGAGTGGAGTGCGGAGGTCTTTTTGTAAAATTGACATAGTTTGTCTCAGATGAGTTGGATGTAAATCGAACGGTTGTAAATAAAGGATGAAAGGCACACCATCATCACCAACTAAGCTTTTTATAGGAGTAGAGATAATCAATCACCTTAGTTTACTTATCTTTTGAACTAATTCCACTTTAATTTACTTACCAAACTTCTCATGAAAATATAAGGTAAACCACTGAAGAATTTGATAAGCATTTTTACACCATCGCATTAATATGGGTAGGTGTAGGATCAAAAGTATGTCTAGAGGGGGGGTGATTAGACTACTTGACCAAATAAAAATCTAGCCTTTTCCCAATTTTAGTTTTTGGTAGATTTTAACATCTTTGGACAAGTCAAGCAATCTTAACACAATTCAAGCAAGCATGCAAAGAGTATATGAACATCGGAAATTAAAGCATGAAACTTGCAAGAATGTAAAGGGAAGGGTTTGGAGGATTCAAACGCAATTGGAGACACGGATGTTTTGTCGTGGTTCCGATAGGTGGTGCTATCGTACATCCACATTGATGGAGACTTCAATCCACGAAGGGTAACGGTTGCGCGAGTCCATGGAGGGCTCCACCCACAAAGGGTCCACGAAGAAGCAACCTTGTCTATCCCACCACGGCCGTCGCCCACGAAGGACTTGCCTCACTAGCGGTAGATCTTCACGAAGTAGGTGATCTCCTTGCCCTTACAAACTCCTTGGTTCAACTCCACAATCTTGTCGGAGGCTCCCAAGTGACACCTAGCCTATCTAGGAAACACCACTCTCCAAAAAGTAACAAATGGTGTGTTGATGATGAACTCCTTGCTCTTGCGCTTCAAATAACAGTCTCCCCAACACTCAACTCTCTCTCACAGGATTTGGATTTGGTGAAAAGAAGATTTGAGTGGAAAGCAACTTGGGGAAGACTAGAGATCAAGATTCATATGATAGGAATGGAATATCTTGGCCTCAACACAAGTGTAGGTGGTTCTCTCTCAGAAAATGCAGGGTGGAAGTGTAGGTTCGTTCTGATGACTCTCTCCACGAATGAAGAGGAGGTGGAGGGGTATTTATAGCCTCCACACAAAATCTAACCGTTACACACAACTTGCCAAACTCGGTTGGACCGAATTGGTAAACTCGGTCGGACCGATTCAACAAATCTAGTGACCGTTAGGATTTTCGATGGGACCGACATGCAACTCGGTAGGACCGATATGGTTAGGGTTAGGGCATAACGTAATCTCGGTGAGACCGATTACACAAACTCGGTAAGACCGATTTTGGTAATAAGCTAACCAGAGAGTTGGCGAGGTAAACTCGGTGGGACCGATTTGCTCATTTCGGTGAGACCGAAATGTTATAAAAGGGAAACAAAGAGTTTACATTGCAATCTCGGTGGGACCGATCGCTCATCTCGATGGGACCGAAATGTTACGAAGGAAAACAGAGAGATTAAAATCCCATCTCGGTGAGACTGAGATCCCTATCGGTGAGACCGATTTGCCTAGGGTTTGTGGCAGTGGCTATGACATCTGAACTCAGTGGCGCCGGATAGAAAGAATCGGTGAGGCCAAATTTAACTTTTGGTTTAGGTCATATGTGGATGTGAGAAAGTAGTTAAGGCTTTGGAGCATATCACTAAGCATTTTAAGCAAAAGCCCCATTAAGCAACACCTCATCACTCCTTAATAGTATTGGCTTTTCCTATAGACTAAATGTGATCTTGGATCACTAAAATAGAAAATGTAGAGTCTTGAGCTTTGAGCTTGAGCCAATCCTTTTGTCCTTAGCATTTTGAAGGGGTTCCACATTTTCTAGTCCATGCCACTCAATTGTTGAACTTATCTGAAACATACTAGGTAAAAGTGTTAGTCCAACAAGAGATATGTTGTTATTAATTACCAAAACCACCTAGGGAGCACTTGTGCTTTCGGTAGGTAAACCACAAGCCAGCGTACTACTCCCTCCGTAAACAAATATAAGAGCGTTTAGATTACTATAATAGTGATCTAAACGCTCTTATATTTGTTTACAGAGGGAGTATAATGTTTATATCTTGGTGCAACGCATGGGCATTGTCCTAGTAAAACTAAAAGCCCGAAGGAAATTGTTCAAAACCAAAAGAAAAGGATCATCCAAAAAAGCGAGTGAAAGAAAATCAGTTGGAGTTGATAGACATTGTCCTAGTCCATGGAGCAACGTCGTGTGCGCCATCCCATCATTTGATACAATGAGCGTCAAATAGGGAAATCTGAAAAGAGGGAATGTATGGTTGAAGGCTACTGGCTGCGGCAGTATTCGTATGGGCCCACACTAGACCTCCTGCATTTGTCCCGTCAATATGGCGGTTTCGCAATTATTATTCTCCGGTCCGAATATTTGGCATGTGAATCCCTACTTAACTCTGGTTGCCTTAAACAATGAGCAAACACACATGGCGCAATGTCATGGGCCTGGCACAATAGGAGGCGGGGCGAGTGATTTCCTTTCCGGGTTTTCGATAGTGGCTTTTTTATTGTTTCGGTAGCCTTTTCCGGTCCGATTTATTTTGTCTTGAGTTTCATACTGATCTGGGCCTTCGCTATGGTTTGCTTTGTTCTGCCTTTTTCTTTTTCATTTTTTCAATTTTAAAAAAAGGTTCACAAGTTTTTTTTAAACACATATGAAATTGTAAAAATCTTCATGTTTTAAAAATAAATGATCAAGTTTTTTTAAAAAAATATTCACAAAATTAAAATATGTTCAGTATTTAAAAATAAGTAAATGTTTGTATTTTTATGGAAGACCCATGCAAAAATCCGTGAAACCAAAAGACTAGATAAAATTCGCTAGAAACCATTTAGCGACAGCATGGGCCAATGCTTTCCTTGCAGCACCTACATGGACACATTTGCACTAACTTTGTTCACTGCTTGGTTTGACTGAGCTATTCAAGAAAAAGGAAAGATGAATGCGTTTAAAATCTACGAGTTGCCTTAGTAAGAAAGTTCCTCCTTCTCGCTATAGAAATGATCTTTAAGACGACCTGTCCATTTCGGTTTTGAAGAAGACAAGAATGAGTCAGTGCTAGGTGTCCCCGGTCGTGATACACTAACCAACCAACTTAATCTATAGCGCTCAATGTAGTGATCTGTGTGTCATCCCAACATTTTGACGCACAGAGCGTCGCATAGGGACTCCCATTCGGTTTGTTTGCTGATTTGGGGACGTATTCATAAGGACCTTCTAAGTTGGGCTTCTTGATCCTAAAACGAAGCTGGGGTAGTTCCATGAACCACTAGCTTGGCTTTGTTATATGATGTCGTACACACGATCTGGAGTCCTTTAAAAGTTTGTGGACAAATTCAGTTTCCCCAGAGTTTGTATCTTGCAGATGATTGTCAAACATGCTAGTCTTGTCTCGTTGTGCCTCGGACGCTTCCGGAGTGAGGCAAATCAATATTTATAGTGTAACTCTCAAGAGTGAATTTTTTGAGACTTCGGCTGTGATACCAGCACGGCCGAGAGCTTCATCGCAAGGCTAATATACTAGGAAAACATGGCGAGCATTTCAACCCTGCTGAGTGCTGACGACCAGAGGTTGATGGGAAGAGCCGAAGAGGAGTGCATCGCTAAAGATGTTCCTCTTTCCTGTTCTTTCCCGCCGAGGGAGAAAGGTGCTCTGCTTTGGTCAGCCCGGTCGCCCCACGTACTGAATCTTTCCGGTCAAATGCATGCCGCTACGATATGTACCGAACGAACGAGACAAATTAGCACGCCGAAGCCCGTGCGACCTGATCACAAAACGCGCTGCAGCTAGTCGCCAAGGCAAGCGTCAGGTCGATGCGCTAGCCCGCCGCTGCATGCATGCGAGCTAATTTGGCCTTTTCACGGCCAGTATCCCTGTCCGGTAGCCGTCGGAGGGACCTAAGCTAAATTAAACACTAGGTTTGGCGCTAGCTTCTGGCAAGATCGGTCCGATAACGGCCTTGGAGTTGGACATGAGTACGTGATCCGTAGCGGCTAGCGCCGATGCAGCCAGCCATGCAGGCGTTTACCAGCCCTAGCTATACGGGCCTGTCGGATGTCCGTCCGTTCAGAAGCTAGACTTGCCTACTATCCGTAGGCCGCAGTGCATATGCATGCATGCATGCCTACGGGCGACAGTATACTGATGACAGGCATATGCATACATACATGCTATGCTTTGGCTTTGCAACTTGCATCAGGTACGCGAGCTGCATGCACGCTCAAGCTTCTTGTTTGGCGTTGCACGCTGTTTCCCCTCCCTGGCTCCTTCCACTTGGCCAGGCTTGCAATCCATGCATAATCGAGTATGTGACCTACAGTGCGCGTCTCAATCCATGCCTGCAACTTTGTTTGGCTTAATTTGTTCTGGTCTAACTATGAATTCAGCGCACACATATTTGTCTTGTAATCTCTCCGTAAAGAAAATATAAGAGCGTTTATAGGAGTAGATCACTAGAGGAGCACCTACTTAAGAGTATCTTGTTTTTGAAAGACCTGATTAAGAGTATCTAATATCATACCATATCTTGTACTCCTAAAATGCATTTATTTTAACTTCTAACAATCGTGTATGGTTTCATAATATATCAGGCGAAACATGGTCGTCATATATGCAACCAAGATGAGAGGTATATGTAACAATATGCAACCGATAAAGAGGCTAAAGACTAGGAAAGTACCCTAGTCTTTGTGTATTTAGTGAGATTAAAATAGCAGTTATGCAATTACGAGGCTATGATTGTTGCCAGTGTGATTACACACAGGTCAAGGTTCTAACTTGTTTTACTCATCTTGGATCAAATCTTTGTGGATGGTGTAGATAGACGAGTTCAGCCTAGTCAGTGTATTATATATTGGCATCTATATAGAGTTATAGACAATATATTGGCATTAATTTCACGCTGCGGCTGCAATGAGCTGCAGCAAGCCTATTTCGTAGTACTTCCTCCGTAAACTAATATAAGAGCGTATAGATCAGTAGGGAGCAATATCTATATATCTATCTTTTATTTTTTGTGGATTATGTATATATCTATCTTTTTTTTTTGCGAAAATGTATATATCTATCTATCTATCTATCTATCTTGAACCTCACTCCTGGCTTCTTTCATTCGTCAACACAAACCCAACCAACCAACAACCAACCAAAAGAAGAACATGATTAGCTAAGATCGCAGTAAATCGTGCCAAAACGTACGAATCCAGTAAATCCTGGCCCGGCCGGCCACCTTATACATATTTCACCCACCTCTTTTACTGCCCGCCTTACGATTAAAGTTACACCCCTCGTGCACGTGCGCACCACGATCGATCGACATTGCTAAGCCGGGTGGTTAGCTAGCTTCCCTTTCACTCATCGATCAGCTGATATTATTGCATAGTACTGTACTACCATATATATGGGCACTTTGCATGCTGTCACAGTGTGGGTGTGGTAGCACCGGCCATCTGAAAATCCAGCGATTTTGTTAAGTTCCATTTGTCGGTGACGACAACTGGACTGTGATTGGATTAAGGGGGGAGGGCTGGCCCCACCCAGCTGAAAATCAGGGAGGGCATAGTTTAGTGAGGAGGAAGGGCCCGTAATCCTTGTAAAGATCCGTGTGTGTAGCATTTTTGTGTCGCATGCAGCTGATAGTTGGATACTGATCCAAAGCTGTAAGAGAGTAGCACACGAGTTGCATGCAGTTGATTTCTTTTGAGCAAATAAATTACCTCGGCTGGATATATATATAGGCCGTCGCAGCTCAATCCATGCATGCATTCAACATCTTACATGCATGCATGTGTGGTCGTACTGGCCTTCTTTTTCTTTTGCTCCAGCAGCTTGCTTCAATTCCAAGCACCATATGATCGATGATGGATCGAGCGAGAAAAGGCGAAAGGTGAATGTACCTAGCTAGCTATAGCTGCGTGCATGGCGCCCCGACCGGCCGGCCAGCCTCTTTTCGTAAAGAAAAATGCACATACCGGCCGGCCGGCCAGTGCTTCTCTCTCTCGCGCGCGACCGATCGATCTTTGTCTGGGGTTCTCACTCGGATCTAGCCATGTCGGTTGATCGATCGATGACCCCTTTTGCCTTTTGGGTTTTACGCTTGTACACCCAGCTTTGATTTTGTCTATGATCAACTCACAAGTCTCCCTTTCAAAAAAAGAAAAAAAACTCTGAAGTCTTAACACATCAGTCCTTAATGCATGTAATATACTCCCTCCGTCCCATAATATAAGAATGTCTTTAACATTAATGTAGTGTAAAAAACTTTTTATATCATGAGACGAAGGGATATGTATAAACACCGAGCCTACAGGCTACACTAACCCTAATATAGTCATGTTTAAATGTTTTGTTGATTGTACCTAAATCGTAGTATCGCATTTTTACTTATATATGCAGCAGGGGCGAACCACTGATATATACGAGTACGTACTACATGCATGCAATGCACGAAGAGTGGTGCTAGGGCAACGGTGGAGTAGTGTTGCTACATGCCATTTGGTCGTCAAACCATGCATGTGTGGGTTGAGAAAGCTAGGCACGCGTAGTACTGTACGTACCTTCCCCACGTGTTCGTAACAGTGGCCTGCCCTGTAGCAGCACGTGCCATGCATGTATGCCTCGATCGTAGCTCGCTAGTTTGACATGAGTCAGGCAAATTGCCCTTCGTACGTACGCAGCTTGCATATCCATCGATCGATTTGACCACACTGACCTGAGTACTGATCAAGAACTAGTTAACGCTGTTAACCTCTGTGCCCGGTGCACCCTCGTGATGCCATCAGTCAAGACGCACGCATAACACCGTGCATTTAATTGATCCGATAATAGTTTGTACCATCTTGCCTATCTAGGTGCAGATCATCGGTCCAGACACGCAGTAGTGCGTGGACCGGCCGTTGCAGCCACTGTACGTTAACTGTGTCCCAACTGCCAAGACCTCGCTTGTATTTTTGACGTGCATGCTGCTTGAGTACTCGGGTAGCTAGTAAGACTGACTATGAATCAAGCCGAGTAAGTTGTCCTAGAGTTACAAAGAGCATGGACGCTGCTGTATCCCGGAAAAGCAGTGCTGATTGAGTTTGCGTGAGAGCAATACAAAGGTTACGAACTCATATCATACACTAGTTCGGTACCGAAAGAAAGTTATATAACTTGGATGTTACAAAGAGCATGGTGATGTAGCAATGCAAGTATGCAAGTGTATAGGAATGTATAAATCCAAGTCCAGTCATAGATCCGGCCGGTGAAGTTAGCACAGGTGTGTGTGGTTATGTACTATTTGTTGTGACTTGAGGGCCAGCCGGTGAGTTGAAGACAAACCGATGGTTACCATTGAAGACGTCCAACGAATTTTCAGGGGACCATTCACAATCATGCATATATTTCTGGATACCCCTCTCTTTCCATATGATTGTCTTGGATACCACGCCCTGCAATCATCCGGTCTGTATTCGATCGTGGCACTACGTACTAGCTAGCTACAGGTAGGTGCTACGTACGTACGCAGGTGCATGCATGAATGCCGCCAAATTGACCTAACTTGCGGCATTCATTCATGCAACTATGCAAGCATTCATATGCACGTAGCTATCGGTGTATGGAGTGATTGGCAGGTGCTTATACGCAGCTACCTGTCCAACACATTACAGCTCGATCGGCACGAGTCTCTGTGACTGTGAGAGAGTCCATTGACGGGGGCACTGTGAATGCTCTCTCTCCTCTTTTTGTGCCACTGTGCCCGCCGTACCGCTAGTTCTTTGTCTCTCTAGATCGTCCCTGCATGCGTGTATGGCCATGTTGATGAAGAACGCACATACGCCCGTACATACATACGTATCAGAGAGAGAGAGAGAGAGAGAGAGAGAGAGAGAGAGAGAGAGAGAGGGAAAAGGGAGCACGTACGCAGGATTATGTGCGCTTTGATGGTCCGAGCTAGAGCGCTAGACGACGATGCATGGGGCTATGGTTATTTACTCACTAATCTCCAGGAAATTAAATGACCTCCCGCACGCCAACAAGAAGAAAAGCCAAAACTTCCTGTGCTGCTGTGACCCGGCAAGCTAGCACGCTTAATTTCGGTTGGGTAGGTGTGGCATTAATGGATGAGAGTGAAGTGAAATTGTAATAACCACTCTCCCGCGGTTTCTGTTTACTCCCCATATAAATTTTGTCTAAAATCAAACTTTATAAAGTTTGACCAACTTTATACATGAAAACATCAGTATATACAATACTAAATTTATAATGTAAATATTAATTGCATAATGCATATGATGATTTTGATTTGCTACCGTGGATATTGATATTTATTCAAATAAACATGTTGAAACTTTACTATGTTTGACTTTAAACAAATCTTTTATGCGAAGTAAAAACCAAACGAAGGAGTACTTATATATGTTTTGTGAAGCTTAGTCAGAGCAACTACAACAAGAAGTAACAAAATTAAGCCCCAACCGCCATACGGACAGTGATCTGAGAACACATCAAAAATTGATCGCACAACCGGATACCCCATTTGCAAGGATAGTGATCTGACAACACATCAAAAATTGGTCTCACAACCGGATACCCCATTTGCAAATCCTCAAATCCATATTATTACATGCACGTGAAACCTAGCGGAGCTTGTCCGACTCCGCCGTGCCCATGTCCAGCGGCTAGCTGCACCTCTCGGAGTGTTGGTGCGGTCACCGGCGAGGTAGAGCGGGACATGGGACACTCACCGGCTCATGAGACTCGAGGCGCCGATGTCTGCCATGCCCTTCTCTTCCTCATCGGAGCCCGTGCTCTGCACGTCGCCGATGGATATGAGGTTGACGATGGATCCATCGTGGTAGGAGCCGGTCACGTCCACCACGACGTGGTTTGTGGCGGCAGGGGTTGTCGGGCACCATACGCGACGCTGGAGAGTGTGACTCCGCTTCGCCATCGTCCGCCGCGGCCTCCCGCGCTCGCTGACTTGCACGGCGGGCACGTCGCGCCATACTTGAGTCGAACGAGGCCCAATCATTCACATCCGCCTCGGCGCGCCAACGAAGAGGTTGCGCATCCGCCACGATGTTTTGACGTCAGACGGACCGCACTGCCTCTGGCGAGCCAGCGGCGACACGCCTCATGCTGGAACCATGCGCCATTTGGGCGGACACAATGGATTCCTGCCGGATGGAGTCGGACCACTATCGTCTGGCGGACTCCTCCTGAGAATGGCAGAGCGCAAGGCGGACGACCATCTCCTCCTCGGGGCTGCGGGGGACGAGCTCGGGTCAATGGATCGGGAGGTGTATGAAGGAAATATCCCCTAGAGGCAATAATAAAGTTGTTATTTATATTTCCTTATATCATGATAAATTTTATTATTCATGCTAGAATTGTATTAACCGGAAACTTAGTACATGTGTGAATACATAGACAAACAGAGTGTCACTAGTATGCCTCTACTTGACTAGCTCGATGAATCAAAGATGGTTATGTTTCCTAACCATAGACATGAGTTGTCATTTGATTAACAGGATCACGTCATTAGAGAATGATGTGATCGACTTGACCCATTCCGTTAGCTTAGCACTTGATCGTTTAGTATATTGCTATTGTTTTCTTCATGACTTACACATGTTCCTATGACTATGAGATTATGCAACTCCGAATACGGAGGAACACTTTGTGTGCTATTAAACGTCACAACGTAACTGGGTGATCATAAAGGTGCTCTACAGGTGTCTCCGATGGTACTTGTTGAGTTGGCATAGATCAAGATTAGGATTTGTCACTCCGATTGTCAGAGAGGTATCTCTGGGCCCTCTCGGTAATGCACATCACTATAAGCCTTGCAAGGAATGCAACTAAAGAGTTAGTTGCGGGATGATGCATTATGAAACGAGTAAAGAGACTTGCCAGTAATGAGATTGAACTAGGTATTGAGATACCGACGATCGAATCTCGGGCAAGTAACATCCCGATGACAAAGGGAACAATGTATGTTGTTATGCGGTTTGACCGATAAAGATCTTCGTAGAATATGTAGGAAACAATATGAGCATCCCGGTTCCGCTATTGGTTATTGACCAGAGATGAGACTCGGTCATGTCTACATAGTTCTCGAACCCGTAGAGTCCGCACGCTTAACGTTCGGTGACGATCGGTATTATGAGTTTATGTGTTTCGATGTACCGAAGGTTGTTCGGAGTCCCGGATGAGATCAGGGACATGACGAGGAGTCTTGAAATGTTCAAGACGTAAAGATCGATATATTGGAAGGCTATATTCGGACATCGGAAAGGTTCTGAGTGGTTCGGGTATTTATCGGAGTACCGGAGAGTTACGGGAATTCGCCGGGGAGTATATGGGCCTTATTGGGCTTTAGGGAGAGAGAGAGGGGCTGCCTACGGCAGGCTGTGCCCCCCCCCCCCCCGAAGGCCTAGTCCGAATTGGACTAGGGGGAGGGGCGGTGCCCCCTCTGTAACGCCCTCGATGCGGCTATATCTCCCACGTGTCGAAGCACGACTTAGAGGCATAACCGCATTGAAAGCAATGTCGCAAGTGAGGTAATCTTCACACAACCCATGTAATACATAAGGGAAAGAGATACATAGTTGGCTTACAATCGCCACTTCACACAATACATGAGTAAAACATTACATCATACAGATACAATCAACGTCCGACTACGGAACCAAAATAAAAGAAGACTACCCCAAATGCTACAGATCCCGATCGTCCCAACTGGCTCCACTCTTGATCAACTGAAGCGAAACAACACAATGAACAAGATCTTCATCGAGCTCCGCCTTGAGCTCGGTGCATCACCTGCACGGTTTCATCGGCACCGCAAACTGGTTTTGGAAGTATCTGTGAGTCACGGGACTCAGCAATCTCACACCCGCGAGATCAAGACTATTTAAGCTTAAAGGTAGGACAGGGTAGTGAGGTGGAGCTGCACAAGCGACTAGCATATATGGTGACTACATACATAAAGAGAGCGAGAAGAGGAGGCAAAGCACGGTCGAACAACTATGATCAAGAAGTGATCCTGAAACTACTTACGTCAAACATAACTCCAACACCGTGTTCACTTCCCAGACTCCCGAGAAGAGACCATCACGGTTACACACGCCGTTGGTGTATTTTAGTTAAGATCAACCGGGTTTTCTACAACCGGACATTAACAAATTCCCATCTGCCACATAACGCGGGCACGGCTTTGAAAGTTCAAAACCCTGCAGGGTGTCCCAACAGCCCATGATAAGCTCTCGCGATCAACGAAGGATATTCCTTCTCCCCGGGAAGACCCGATCAGTCTCGGAATCCCGGCTACAAGACATTTCGACAGCAATAAAACAAGTCCAGCAAAGCCGCCCGATGTGCCGACAAATCCCGATAGGAGTCGCACGTACCTCGTTCTCGAGGCAACATCGGATGAGACTAGCTACGAGTAAAACCAACCCTCGAGTTGCCTCAAGGTGGCCCTGCAGTAGCTCGATTCGGACCAACACTCGAAGGAGCACCGGCCGGGGGCTAAAATAAAGATGACCCTCGGGCTCCGAAACCCAAGGGAAAAAGGGCATAGGTGAGGCAAATGGTAAAACCAATGTTGGGCCTTCTTTGGAAAAGTCTTGTTCAAAGCGAACTGTCAAGGGGTCCCATAAATCACCCGACCGCGTTAGGGACGCAAAATCCGGGAACATAACACCGGTATAACGGAAACTAGGGCGGCAAGAGTGGAACAAAACACCAGGCATAAGGCCGAGCCTTCCACCCTTTACCAAGTATATAGATGCATTAATAATATAAGATATATTGTGATAACCCAACAAGTAAACATGTTCCAACAAGGAACAACATCTCCATGTTCCAACAAGGAACAAACTTCATCTTCACCTGCAACTAACAACGCTATAAGAGGGGCTGAGCAAAGCGGTAACATAGCCAAACAACGGTTTGCTAGGAAAGGATGGTTAGGGGCTTGACATGGCAATATGGGAGGCATGATAAGCAAGTGTTAGGCATCGTAGCATAGGCATAGCAAAAGAGCGAGCAACTAGCAAGCAAAGATAGTAGTGATATCGAGGGTATGGTCATCTTGCCTGAAATCCCGCAAGGAAGAAGAACGAATCCATGAAGAAGACAAACGGACGAAGTCGAACGAATCCTCACAACTCCGGAACAGAACCGAAGCTAACGAGAGAAGCAACCCGGAAAGAAGCAAACAACATAGTAAACAACCATCACATAACCATGGCATGATGCACAACCAAGTATGATGCATGTCCGGTTTAATGAGGCATGGCATGGCAATATGCACAAACAACACTACAAGTTAAGTGGAGCTCAATATGCAACGAGTTGCATATTGACTGAACACCACAACACTTATTTAGTTCTCTCTCGGATAGGCTACCCAACAATATTAAATGTTATTAAACATGGCAAGAGGTGAAGCAAAACAAAACTACCTACTAGGCAAGTTTAAATGAGGCCGGAAACAACAACAACAATTCCGGAAAAATCCTCATATGCAATATTTCGAATTTGGAACAGATCTGACCTAAAGCATATTTTAGAGTTGTTAAACATGCAAAGTAAAGCTACCATGTTAAACTAGGCATTTTCCACCCCATTTACATATATAATTTATTTAAAACCGAGTTACGGTTATTTAGATATGAAATAAATCATTTTAGCATGGCATTTAAGCAAATTAAAGCAAACAACAATTTTAAACATTTAAATGTTGTTATCATGATGCGGATGACATGAGCAAGTTTTAAGCAATTTTTATGAAAACGTTAACATGAGCATTAAGAAGCGTTAGTCGTCGTGGCGGAAACGAAAAAGGGGTGCCACGGCAACATTCCGGTTCCGATAACTCGATTGAGATATCGGTGCAAAGGAAAGTGGGCGTGAGCGAGTCATGCAAGATGGTGGGGTGATCCCGGATTCCGGGTTCCCACGGAACGGTGGCATGGCAAAAGAGGGGCATCACAAGGACAATTCGGACACGGTGCAAACATATCGAGCATCGCATACATGCAAGGGCATCTCATACAACTCATGCATTCGATCACGGGCGGCATCTCGGGGTTATACCTTCGGAGCGAGCAATCGGGACGGGTCGAGTTTCGTAGAGGGAAGTAGACGTTCACTGGTCGTCGAGGGAAGTAGAGGAAGTAGTCGTTCTCGCGATGTAGTGGAAGTAGTCGTACACGGCGACGGTAGAGGAAGTAGTGTTTCACGTTCGTTTTCGAAGAGGTACTTGACGGGTCCGAATCCCTTCGGGGTTGTCGTGGTACTTGTCGTCTCGCGATGGTAGTCGCACACGGCGTAGGGGAAGTAGACGTTCATGTTCGATGGTAGTGGTACATCCCGTCCTCGGAAGTAGTCGTTCATGTCCCGTGGATGTTCGGGGTCCACGGGTCTTGAGGGTCGGCGATAGTGGTACACGTTTTCGTAGATGTTGGTCGACGGTAGCGGTACTTGAAGAATCCGAAGCGGACTTGGCGTCTTCGGCGTAGGGGTACTTGTCGTTATCCACCTCGGATGTAGTCGTTCCGTGTAGTCGAACTTGACGATCCGAGGGGTACTTGGCGCATCACCGTGTAGTCACTCGTTTGTTCGGAGAGGATCTTGGCGAAAACCACGGCGTCCTCGGGCTCCGGAAGTGAAGATGCCCGAGAGGCAGCAACGAGTGTCAGCGCCAGCCCAAGGTGGTCGATCTGGCGGCCACTGCGGTGGTGCTCGGGGCGCAATGAGCTAGTGCTCCATGGAAAAGCGCTGCTGGTCATGCGAGGATGGTTCGGGCTGCTCGGTTCAGCAGCGTTAAGGGCGGCAGAGGAGGGCAAGCGAGAGGGTGGAGCAGCTTAGGTCGGGTTGGCCTGGCGTGGAGGAAGAGATGGTGGCGGCTTGGAAGACCGGGCGCTGCGCGTGGGAGTCACCACCTCCGGCAGGGCTGCATGGCGGAGGAGACACGGAAGGCGGGCGACGGAGCAAAGCGGCCTGGCGGCGGTCTTAGCGCGAGGAGGCACGGCCATGGCGGAGGACGAAGGATCCGGGCAGCGGGGTTCGCTGGCAGCGCGAGGGGGATCAGGCGCGGGGTGGCCCTCTGGTGGAGCTCGTCGGCGATGGAGGGCACCGGCACGCAGCTGGCGAGTCTGGCGGCCGGCGAGGAGGTGGAGAGGCGGGGACGGTGGCGCGATGGAAGGAGGCGCTCGAGGAGGAGGAGAGGCACTCGGGCGGAGGCGCCATGGAGGAGAGGAAGGAGGCCGAGGGATCGGGAGGGCGGGGCATGGAGGAGATGGGGAGATCGGGGCAGAGAGGAGAGAAGGGGATCGAGAGGGAGGCGGGTTCGGGCCTGGGAGAAGGGATCGGCGAGTGGGGCGACGAGGGGATCGGGCAGGGGGTGTCTTGGCGCTGGAGGAGTCGAGGAGAGAGATGAGGGTTCGGGGCTAGGGTTAGGAAGGGTTGGCGGCTGGGCCTCAAGGGGTTTAGTGGGCGGCTGGGTGGTGGGCTGCGGGAGGCCGCGGTGGCCTGGGCCGACTGCCTGGAGAAGGCCGAGCTGGGCTGGCTCTCTCTCTAATATTTAGCAGAAAAGAAAATAGAGATAAGAAAAGAAGGGAAGGTTAGGGAAAGAATTTGGGAACGAGGACAATTTTCCCGGGCTCACAAAAATATGAAGAATTTAACAAAAATGGCCCGAGGATTTTTGGTGGAACTCCGGAAAATGATAGAATAATAATGGCAAGGTTTGGGGACCAAACTTGAAGTAGAAAGGGCATTGGAATTAATATGCAAGTGTGTTAGGGTGATTCCAAAACAATGGAATATTTTAAATATAGCTCCCTAATATTGGGAGGATATGTTATAAAGAGAAGTCACCCTTCCTCGATTTAAATGGATCGAGAAATCCATGCAATTTATTTAGTTGAGTTTAAAAATTAATGATATGATGGCATGATGAGATGATGCAATGCAAGAGATGACATGAGCAATGCACAAACAAAACAAATCGCACGACAAAACTGGAAACCACGGAAGGCAAGCTGAAGCTCCGGTCTTGGGCGTCACAACACTCCACCACTACGAGAGGATCTCGTCCGAGATCTAGGATGGCACCGGAGAAAAGCGGAAGAGGAAGAGGTAAAACAAAGTTGCTTCTCCGACAAACGAGTGAAACCAAAGAACCTTGAGAGGTTGAACAAAATGAATGAAAGAAAACAATGAAGATGAAGAAAGTTGAAAAAAACACTCTGTTAGAAAAGAGGAACAAGGGATACGACGAGAACCAAGAGGTTTAGTGATAAGATAGATATTGAAACCACTCCGGTTAAAACTAGATAGACTAGGAATAAGATTGATAAAATTTGGTCAGCACTCCGACTAAAAGAAGAAGGAAAACTTGATAAGATGAAAAGAACTTGAAGAGAAGACACCACACTCCGGTTAAATGGATAAGCAAGAAAAAGAACATGATCTTGACAAAAGAAGATGATGGGTCGAAGAGAGCAACATCACAATGCCTCCGGAAACAAAGCATGATAGATAGAAAGTTGGAATGAATAGAACGAAGAATGAAACCAACATTTCCCACCATAAATGAATTGGAAAGAGCAACCTTACGAAGTAGGATTGAACGGAGTTATTTGAAAAACAACAACGATAAGGATAAGCTTGTAGTGGGCTTATGAAAACATCTCAAAATTATGAGGTGAGCTTCGCCACCATGAAACAAACGATTGAATTTATATCAACAAGGAGGCGAAACTTATATCACGGGAGGACAAATGAAGAACTTGGGTCATTTATAAGCCCCATAAATAGCAACAATCCTTAGGGAAAGCTTTAGGTGAAATATAGCCCAAGACAACTCCAATGAAGAGATTGATGGATTTAAAATACCTCATTCTTGACAACATGTGAATCATGAAACACGAACTCAAATTGTCGAGAATGACATCACACCACCTCAAATGATAAGGTAGAACGAATTGCACTTCGGAATGCAAGATGAAGAATGCTTGAACTCCTCAAAACAAAACATGTGTTGAGCACCATGTTTATTTTAGAATATAGCTTGACGGATCATAACTCCGAGAGAAATCTTGAAGAACGATTGAAGAATGAAAAGAATCCTTGAGGAAGCACCATGTAGAGCCTCCATGAAGAACTCCGGTAAATAAGAGGATGATAGAAAGAAAGAGAAGTTGAAAACACAAGGTGAAGCCTTGCAATGATAAGATGAAGCTTTGAAATGATCTAACCGAGAAAACTTGGAACTCCGGAAAAGAAAGATGAACAAATGAAATAAAGAATTTTGATGAACCTCCGAAATAAGGAATTGAATTTACTCGATGGAACAAGAATAAGAATCACATTATGTTGATCCTTCACCAATTAAATTGATGACAAGCAATGGATTAGGCATACCACTTATTCTCATTGAAAAATGATTACGAGATAGAGATATAAGCGCAAACTTGAGAAGGTATTGATGGAACCACGGTGGGATTTGGAAACAACAAATGAATTGATATGATAAAGAAGGAAGTGAAATCTTGAGCGAACCACCGTAAAAATTGAGAATGAGCGTAGCAAAGGCACAAATCACGGGAAGAATTGGAAAAGCGAATGAAGATATTTGAGGGGATTTAGATACATTAGAACGAAGAGATCATGAACTGATTAGAGGATATTTCGACGATGCACCGGTGAGATTTGGAAAACAAGAGCTGAACGCTGGAATGGATAATTCTGAGATGATGGGCTCCGGAGAATCAAACTGAAAAGACTCCTGAAATGCTCCGGGTGGGTGAAAAGAATTCTCACAATCTAAAACAATTATGAGAGGATGGCAACAAACTAGAACCATGAATCTTGAAGAGAATGGAGCAAGATTAAAGAGAAACTCTTCTTCAGTCTTCACATCGAAGAATGACGACGAGAAACACCACCATGAATTGTTGAAGCACTCCGGAATGAAAATTAGAAAGGTTGAACCAACAATGAAAATAACTTGAAAGATCTTGGAGAAAGACATATGACTGATGACAATTCATCCTTACATCAAACTTCGAAAAGAATTTGGGAATAGCTCCGGGAAAATAAATGAGTCGGTAAGATCTGGAAAAAGACACGTGGGTTAGGGCCCCTCAAAAGAACCACCGTTGAACGATTGTTTGAAATAGATATTGCACGGTAGAATTAAATTGCTTGAATGAGATAGCATCCTCAAAAGAACTTAAGTGAATTGAGAATGGAAACTAGAATCTTCTGAGATATCTTCAACACTCCGGAACAATTGAATAGCGAGAAGTGAATGATTAGGAGATACACCGGCATGGGAAAACATTTGAAAAGAGGAAAAGGGATAAGATCAACACCGAAAACTTGACTTAAATCCACCGGAGAAGAAAATTAGAATGGAACAATGATAAGGTTTAAGCTTCCTTAGCGTCTTCATGAGAAATCACCGGATAAAACAATAAAGGAAAAGAATGAAGAAACTTCTCTCAATAAAATGGATACTTGATTAAGAAATCTGAGTCCTTGAAGAAAAAGGGTGGGAGGGCGGGAAAACAAAGGCAACTTAGGTCGGATGAAACGAACACCGTTGAGAGAAAAAAAAACTTAGGATTGATCTTGCGAATGTTGGAATGATCGGATCCACTTGAAGAGAAGCACGCCGGTTGAGAAAAGAATTAACATGACGACCTCGATGATCAAGAAGGATTAGTATTCACATAGCAATATGAGAACACCATTTAGGAAAGGTATGGAATCAACACTTGGCATTGAAGAAACTCGAATACCACAAAACAAAACAAAAAACAAAGGATTGGCTTGCAGAATAAGCCGGAACAAATACATATGATAGAGATTTACCCAATCCCATATCATGCATCATCGGAAAGATATTCTAGGAGCTACTTGAATTCCAAACTATAAACTCCGAAACTTTACGGTTATGCAATCTGGTGTTGGGGATACAAGGGACACAAAATATCTCACCCAAACTAACAATACCTAGATCCATTGTATCCATCCTTCAACACATAACCAAGAAACCTTCGAAATCGTGTACCTCGACCTTGAAAAACATCCGTTATACAAGTCATGGCAATACTCCCTTTTCGCCACGATCTTGGGCTATCGGGGTTATCTCACCAACAACTGCACAAAAGAGATTTCGATGTCGGTAAAACTCGGTATTCGAAGCGCAAGCGATAAAATTGTGGCGACAACACCTCGAGCTCAACTCCCGGGACACTGCCACAACCCTAAATGTCGGGAGGCACCAAGAACAATGTTCTCGTCACAAAACCATCGAACGATTCCAAGATACCAGCGTGATCCTAAAAATTTTTTAGTGAAATTTGAGGAGAAAAGTCAAAACTCTCGTCGGGATACCTCACCGGAGCGGCAGAAGGGTGAGGAGTAAAAAATCCTACTCTCCGATATATATAATCCTAAGACTCAAAACATTTTCCGTTCTAGACTCAACAACATGACAAACAATCAAGTAGGGGCTCCTAAGTCGGGAAGGCTCGATACCAACATAGCGCCCTCGATGCGGCTATATCTCCCGTGTGTCGAAGCACGACTTAGAGGCATAACCGCATTGAAAGCAATGTCATAAGTGAGGTAATCTTCACACAACCCATGTAATACATAAGGAAAGAGATACATAGTTGGCTTACAATCGCCACTTCACACAATACATGAGTAAAACATTACATCATACGAGATACAATCAACGTCCGACTACGGAACCAAAATAAAAAGACTACCCCAAATGCTACACAGATCCCGATCGTCCCAAGCTGAGCTCCACTCTTGATCAAGCTGAAGCGAAACAACACAATGAACAAGATCTTTATCGAGCTCCGCCTTGAGCTCGGGTGCATCACACTGCGGTTTCATCGGCACCTGCAAACTGGTTTTGGAAGTATCTGTGAGTCACGGGGACTCAGCAATCTCACACCAGCGAGATCAAGACTATTTAAGCTTAAAGGTAGGACAGGGTAGTGAGGTGGAGCTGCAGCAGCGACTAGCATATATGGTGACTACATACGCAAAAGAGAGCGAGAAGAGGAGGCAAAGCACGGTCGAACAACTATGATCAAGAAGTGATCCTGAAACTACTTCGTCAAACATAACTCCAACACCGTGTTCACTTCCCGGACTCCGCCGAGAAGAGACCATCACAGTTACACCTTGATTGGTGTATTTTAGTTAAGATCAACCGGGTTTTCTACAACGGACATTAACAAATTCCCATCTGCCACATAACATGGGCACGGCTTTGAAAGTTCAAAACCTGCGGGGTGTCCCAACAGCCCATGATAAGCTCTCGCGATCAACGAAGGATATTCCTTCTCCCGGGAAGACCGATCAGTCTCGGAATCCGGCTACAAGACATTTCGACAGCAATAAAACAAGTCCAGCAAAGTCGCCCGATGTGCCGACAAATCCCGATAGGAGTCGCACGTACCTCGTTCTCGAGGCAACATCGGATGAGACTAGCTACTGAGTAAAACCAACCCTCGAGTTGCCTCAAGGTGGCCCGCAGCAGCTCGATTCGGACCAACACTCGAAGGAGCACTAGCCGGGGGGCTAAAATAAAGATGACCCTCGGGCTCCGAAACCCAAGGGAAAAAGGGCATAGGTGAGGCAAATGGTAAAACCAATGTTGGGCCTTCTTTGGAAAAGTCTTATTCAAAGCGAACTGTCAAGGGGTCCCATAAATCACCCGACCAGCGTTAGGGGCGCAAAATCCGGGAACATAACACGGTATGGCGGAAACTAGGCGGCAAGAGTGGAACAAAACACCGGGCATAAGGCCGAGCCTTCCACCCTTTACCAAGTATATATATGCATTAATAATATAAGATATATTGTGATAACCCAACAAGTAAACATGTTCCAACAAGGAACAACATCTCCATGTTCAACAAGGAACAAACTTCATCTTCACCTGCAACTAACAACGCTATAAGAGGGCTGAGCAAAGCGGTAACATAGCCAAACAACGGTTTGCTAGGAAAGGATGGTTAGGGGCTTGACATGGCAATATGGGAGGCATGATAAGCAAGTGTTAGGCATCGTAGCATAGGCATAGCAAAAGAAGCGAGCAACTAGCAAGCAAAGATAGTAGTGATATCGAGGTATGGTCATCTTGCGAAATCCATAAGGAAGAAGAACGAATCCATGAAGAAGACAAGCAGGCGAAGTCGAGCGAATCCTCACAACTCCGGAACAGAACCGAAGCTAACGAGAGAAGCAACCGGAAAGAAGCAAACAACATAGTAAACAACCATCACATAACCATGGCATGATGCACAACCAAGTATGATGCATGTCCGGTTTAATGAGGCATGGCATGGCAATATGCACAAACAACACTACAAGTTAAGTGGAGCTCAATATGCAACGAGTTGCATATTGATGAATTTCTCTAACACTATTTAGTTCTCTCTCGGATAGGCTACCCAACAATATTAAATGTTATTAAACATGGCAAGAGGTGAAGCACAACAAAACTACCTACTAGGCAAGTTTAAATGAGGCCGGAAACAACAACAACAATTCCGGAAAAATCCTCATATGCAATATTTCGAATTTGGAACAGATCTGACCTAAAGCATATTTTAGAGTTGTTAAACATGCAAAGTAAAGCTACCATGTTAAACTAGGCATTTTCCACCCCATTTACATATATAATTTATTTAAAACCGAGTTACGGTTATTTAGATATGAAATAAATCATTTTAGCATGGCATTTAAGCAAATTAAAGCAAACAACAATTTTAAACATTTAAATGTTGTTATCATGATCGGATGACATGAGCAAGTTTTAAGCAATTTTATGAAAGCGTTAACATGAGCATTAAGAAGCGTTAGTAAATGCGTGGCGGAAGCGAAAAAGGGTGCCACGGCAACATTCGGTTCGATAACTCGATTGAGATATCGGTGCAAAGGAAAGTGGGCGTGGCGAGTCATGCAAGATGGTGGGGTGATCCAGTTCGGGTTCCCACGGAGCAGTGGCATGGCAAAGAGGGCATCGCAAGGACAATTCGGACACGGTGCAAACATATCGAGCATCGCATACATGCAAGGGCATCTCATACAACTCATGCATTCGATCACGAGGCGGCATCTCGGGGTTATACCTTGGAGCGAGCAATCGGGACGGGTCGAGTTCGTAGAGGAAGTAGGCGTTCACGGGTCGTCGAGGAAGTAGAGGAAGTAGTCGTTCTCGCGATGTAGTGGAAGTAGTCGTACCGGCGACGGTAGAGGAAGTAGTGTTTCACGTTCGTTTTCGAAGAGGTACTTGCGGGTCGAATCCCGGGGTTGTCGTGGTACTTGTCGTCTCGCGATGGTAGTCGCGCACAGCGTAGGGGAAGTAGGCGTTCATGTTCGATGGTAGTGGTACATCCGTCCTCGGAAGTAGTCGTTCATGTCCGTGGATGTTCGGGGTCCACAGGGGTCTTGGTCGACGGTAGTGGTACACGTTTTCGTAGATGTTGAATCGACGGTAGCGGTACTTGAAGAATCGAAGCGGACTTGGCGTCTTGGCGTAGGGGTACTTGTCGTTATCCACCTCGGATGTAGTCGTTCCGTGTAGTCGAACTTGGCGATCCGAGGGGTACTTGGCGCATCACCGTGTAGTCACTCGTTTGTTGGAGAGGATCTTGGCGAAAACCACGAAGGCGTCCTCGGGCTCCGGAAGTGAAGATGCCCGAGGCAGCAACAGTGTCTGGCGCCAACCCAAGGTGGTCGGTCTGGCGGCCACTGCGGTGGTGCTCGGGGCCTGCAATGAGCTAGTGCTCCATGGAAAAGCGCTGCTGGTCATGCGAGGATGGTTGGGGCTGCTCGGTTCCAGCGTTGCGGCGGCGAAGGGCAAGCAGAGGGTGGAGCAGCAGGTCGGGTTGGCCTGGCGTGGAGGAAGAGATGGCGGCGGCTTGAGAAGACCGGAAGCTGGCGCGTCAGAGTCACCACCTCCGGCAGGGCAGGCGGCGGGAGGAGACACGGAAGGCGGCGTGAACAAGCGGCCTGGCGGCGGTCTTAAGCAGAGGCGCGGCCATGGCGGAGGACGAAGGATCCAGACAGCGGGGTTCGCTGGCAGTGAGGATCGAGGCGCGGGGTGGCCCTCTGGTGGAGCTCGTCGGCGATGGAGGGCACCGGCCTGTGTGCCGAGTCTGGTGGCCAGGCGAGGAGGTGGAGAAGCGGGACGGTGGCGCGATGGATGGAAGGCGCTCGAGGAGGAGAGAGGCACTCGAGGCGGGAGGCGCCATGGAGGAGAGGAAGGAGGCCGAGGGGATCGGGAGGAGGCGGGGCATGGAGGAGATGGGAGATCGAGGCGAGAGGAGAGAAGGGGATCGAGAGGGAGGCGGGTTCGTGGCTCTGGGAGAAGGGATCGGCGAGTGGGGCGACGAGGGGATCAGGCGGGGGGTGTCTTGTTGGAGGGAGTCGAGGAGAGAGATGAGGGTTCGGGGCTAGGGTTAGGAAGGGTTGGTGGCTGGGCCTCAAGGGGTTTAGTGGGCGGCTGGGTGGTGGGCTGTGGGAGGCAGCGGTGGCTGGGCCATTGCTGGAGAAGGCCGAGCTGGGCTGGCTCTCTCTCTAATATTTAGCAGAAAAGAAAATAGAGATAAGAAAAGAAGGGAAGGTTAGGGAAAGAATTTGGGAACGAGGACAATTTTCCCGGGCTCACAAAAATATGAAGAATTTAACAAAAATGGCCCGAGGATTTTTGGTGGAACTCCGGAAAATGATAGAATAATAATGGCAAGGTTTGGGGACCAAACTTGAAGTAGAAAGGGCATTGGAATTAATATGCAAGTGTGTTAGGGTGATTCCAAAACAATGGAATATTTTAAATATAGCTCCCTAATATTGGGAGGATATGTTATAAAGAGAAGTCACCCTTCCCTCGATTTAAATGGATCGAGAAATCCATGCAATTTATTTAGTTGAGTTTTAAAAATTAATGATATGATGGCATGATGAGATGATGCAATGCAAGAGATGACATGAGCAATGCACAAACAAAACAAATCGCACGACAAAACTCGGAAACCCTGGAAGGCAACTGAAGCTCCGGTCTTGGGGCGTCACACCCTCCTTCCTTCTCTTCTCTCTTCTCCTTCCTTCTCTCCTACTCCTACTACTTGGAAGGGGAAGGATCCTACTCCCGGTGGGAGTAGGACTCCCTAGGGCACGCCATAGTAGAGGGCCGGCCCTCCCCCTCCTCCACTCCTTTATATACGGGGGAAGGGGGCACCCCATAGATACACAAGTTGATCATTGATCTCTTAGCCGTGTGGGTGCCCCCCTCCACCATAATCCACCTCAGTAATATAGTGCTTATGCAAAGCCCCGCGCCGGTAGCTTCATCATCACCATCATCACGCCATCGTGCTGACGAAGCTCTCCCTCGACACTTTGCTGGATCGTGAGTAAGTGGGACGTCACCGAGCCGAACGTGTGCAGATCACGGAGGTGCCGTACTTTCGGTGCTAGGATTGGTCGATCGTGAAGACGTACGGCTACATCAACTGCATTGTCATAACGCTTCCGCTTACGGTCTACGAGGGTACGTAGACAACACTCTCCCCTCTCGTTGCTATGCATCATCATGATCTTGCGCGTGCGTAGGAATTTTTTGAAATTACTACATTCCCCAACAGTGGTATCAGAGCCAGGTTTATGCGTAGATGTTATATGCACGAGTAGAACACAAGTGAGTTCTGGGCGATTATAGTCATACTGCTTACCAACATGTCATACTTTGATTCGACGGTATTGTTGGATGAAGCGACCGGACCGACATTACGCGTGCGCTTCTGCGAGACTGGTTCTACCGATGTGCCGCTGCACGGTGGCTGGCGGGTGTCGGTTTCTCAACTTGAGTTGAATCGAGTGTGGCTCGCCGGTCCTTGTGAAGGTTAAAACAACACATACTTGACGAAATATCGTTGTGGTTTTGATGCGTGGGTAAGAACGGTTCTTGCTCAGCCCGTAGCAGCCACGTAAAACTTGCAGCAACAAAGTAGAGGATGTCTAACTTGTTTTTGTAGGGCATGTTGTGATGTGATATGGTCAAGACATGATGCTAAATTTTATTGTATGAGATGATCATGTTTTGTAATGAGTTATCGACAATGGCGAGAGCCATATGGTTGTCGCTTTATTGTATGAAATGCAATCGCCATGTAATTACTTTACTTTATCACTAAGCGGTAGCGATAATCGTAGAAAGCAATAGTTGGCGAGGCGACAATGATGCTCGATGGAGATCAAGGTGTCGGCGCGGTGAGGATGGTGATCATGGCGGTGCTTTGGAGATGGAGATCAAAGGCACAAGATGATGATGGCCATATCATATCATTTATATTGATTGCATGTGATGTTTATCTTTTATGCATCTTATTTTGCTTAGATCGTGGTAGCATATATTATAAGATGATCTCTCACTAAATTTCAAGGTACAAGTGTTCTCCCGAGTATGCCTTGTTGTGAAAGTTAAATCGTGCGAGACACCACGTGATGATCGGGTGTGATAAGCTCTCGTTCACATACAACAGGTGCAAGCCAGTTTTGCACCGCAGAATACTCGGTTTAAACTTGACAAGCCTAGCATATGCAGATATGGCCTCGGAACATTGAGACTGAAAGGTCGAGCGTGAATCATATAGTAGATATGATCAGCATAGTGATGTTCACCATTGAAAACTACTCCATCTCACGTGATGATCGGATATGGTTTAGTTGATTTGGATCACGTGATCACTTAGATGATTAGAGGATGTCTATCTAAGTGGGAGTTCTTAAGTAATTTGATTAATTCAACTTTAATTTATCATGAACTTAGTCCTGGTAGTATTAGCATATCTATGTTGTAGATCAATAGCTCGCGTTTAGCTCCCCTGTTTTAATTTTTGATATATTCCTGGAGAAAACTAAGTTGAAAGATGTTAGTAGCAATGATGCGGATTGGATCCCTGATCTGATGATTATCCTCATTGCTGCACAGAAGAATTATGTCCTTGATGCACCTCTAGGTGACAGACCGATTGCAGGAGCAAATCAGGGGCGTTATGAACGTTTGGCAAGCTCGATAAGATGACTACTTGATAGTTTAGTGCACCATGCTTTACGGCTTAGAATCGGGGCTTCAAAGACGTTTTGAAGCATCACGGAGCATATGAGATGTTCCAAGAGTTGAAATTAGTATTTCAGACTCATGCCCATGTCGAAAGGTATGAGACCTTTGACAAGTACTTTGCCTACAAGATGGAGGAGAATAGCTCAGCTAGTGAGCATGTGCTCAGAATGTCTGAGTACTACAATTGCTTGAATCAAGTGGGAGTTAATATTCCAGATAAGATAGTGATTGATAGAGTTCTCTAGTCACTATCACCAAGTTACTGGAACTTCGTGATGAACTATAATATGCAAGGGATGACGGAAACGATTCCTCGAGCTCTTCGCGATGCTGAAATCGGCGAAGGTAGAAATCAAGAAAAGCATCAAGTGTTGATGGTTGACAAGACCACTAGTTTCAAGAAAAGGGCAAAGGGAAGAAGGGGAACTTCAAAAATAACAGCAAGCAAGTTGCTGCTCCCATGAAGAAGCCCAAAGCTAGACCCAAGCCTGAAACTGAGTGCTTCTACTGCAAAGGAAATGGTCACTGGAAGTGGAACTGCCCTAGATACTTGGCGGATAAGAAGGATGGCAAAGTGAACAAAGGTATATTGGATATACATGTTATTGATGTGTACTTTACTAGTGTTTATAGCAACCCCTCGACATTTGATACTGGTTCAAGTTGCTAAGAGTAGTAACTCGAAACGGGAGTTGCAGAATGAACAGAAACTAGTTAAGGGTGAGGTGACGATGTGTGTTGGAAGTAGTTCCAAGATTGATATGATCATCATCGCACACTCACTATACTTTCGGGATTAGTGTTGAACCTAAATAAGTGTTATTTGGTGTTTGCATTGAGCATGAATATGATTTGATCATGTTTATTGCAATACGGTTATTCATTTAAAGTTAGAGAATAATTGTTGTTCTGTTTACATGAATAAAACCTTCTATGGTCATACACCCAATGAAAATGGTTTGTTAGATCTCGATCGTAGTGATACACATATTCATAATATTGAAGCCAAAAGATGCAAAGTTAATAATGATAGTGCAACGTATTTGTGGCACTGCCATTTAGGTCATATTGGTGTAAAGCGCATGAAGAAACTCCATGCTGATGGGATTTTGGAATCACTTGATTATGAATCACTTGATGCTTGCGAACCATGCCTTATGGGCAAGATGACTAAGACTCCATTCTCCGGAACAATGGAGCGAGCAACTGAATTATTGGAAATAATACATACTGATGTATGCGATCCGATGAGTGTTGAGACTCGCGGCGGGTGTTGGGGATATTACTACTGGGCGTAAACCGGCCTATCTGGGCCGGGTTAACTTCATCAGTAGTTCAACGGTGTAAAATCCCAAGCATGAAAGTAAGGGCCCAAGGCCTGTAGTCGATTTAGAACCTGTAGCCGTAAACCGGCCTAGTATGTAAACTTGTATTGTAAGTTAGGAATAGAGAGAGACCAACCCGGATCACAGTATGAGCGGAGATTGGGACTCTCTGAACCGACAGGCGTCACCCGTGTATATAAGGCTGACGAACCAAAGGCGGTTCAGGACGGAACAACAACAACTCGAGGCCTAAGCGAAGCTTATTTGCTCCCTAGTCATCGAGACCACATCAATCCCATCACAACTAGGCGTAGGCTTTTACCTTCATCGAAGGGGCGAACTAGTATAACTCTTGTGTCCTTCGTCCGCTTTAACCCCTTCAAGTTAACCCGTGGCGATGGCTCCATGACTAAGTCCTTTCACGAGGACATCTGCCGTGACAAAACCACGACGGTTGGCGCCCACCGTGGGGCTATCGCGCGATGGTTGGATGATCTTGGAGGCAAGTTCGAAGGACTCGAAGGCTATCTTTGTGGGCGGATGACCAAGAGTCGTTGCGGCAAGCTCTACATCGACGATGCAGGCTGGGGCCCCAAGGCCGGCTCGATTGAGTCTGGTGCGGGTCCCCTTTGGTGGCATACTGCGTTTTCATCGGCAAGATTGGTGAACCAGGGCTGGCGGGACATCTGCACCGACCTCGTCGAGGCGGCCCAGCGTCTGAGATCTGCCGAGTTAAACCGGCCGTGAAGCGTGCCTTTGTGGGAGTCATCCACGAGAGGAAGTTATGAGGACGGATCGAGTGCGGTGGCGAGACCGTCGTCTACTCTGACGACGAGTCGTCAGCGGGCGAATCTCTATATCAGCTACAAGATGGCGGATTGGGGCTGTTCCGATGGTGACGATATTCGGACCCCTCGATCTGCCCAACCGGGGTGGAATATTCATGGCGGTACACAAGCGGTGCTTCACTCTTGACGCTGCGGCAATGATTGCGGTTCAACAGCGGCGGCGGCTGCCGAGGCAGGAGGCCTGTCGCCCGCCGGCTCAAGTTTTATCAGATCTGTTCAATCGTTGGCTGCGCTCGTGGCGAGAGTTAACCGGTGGATCAGGGCGCTCATAGCGGAGATTGCGAAGGTGAAGAACAAATCACTCGAGGCTAAAGCGGATCTAGCAGCTGCGAGGCGCTTGGGATAGCGAGAAGCGGGCGCTTTAGATCGTGAGCTTATAGGCTCATGTTGGATCGAATCGTCACATGAAGTCATGAAGAAATCTGAGATCCGTTTGCCTTGATTTTGAAGGAAGAGACCTCTTCAACACCCGGGCGGGAAACGATAATCCGCGGTGGTAAACGGCGGAAGCACTTAGAGAGAGGCGCGCGGTCAGCCCAACAATAGATCTACCTCGCCATAACGCCGGTCGCCTCGAGCTGTGCAAAACACCTCGGGTCACTACTCAACCCGATGGATAACCTTGTTGCAGCTGCGGCGCGGCTGGAGAGCTATTCAATTGAAGGTGATTCACCACGAGGCGGTAGAGGCAGCGGGTCAAGGAGCTCCTTAGGACAGCTTTGGTCCAACGAGGCGTATTCATACGGCCATGACCGGATCCATTCTACCACCACCCAAGCGGACTATAGCGAGCACGTGGATGAACCGGCCGTATCAAGTAATGCCGACGTGGTGCGCCCGTGGCAACAACCCGGCAGTGGCATCGATAACGCCGGAGGTGGTGGACCAGGCCCCAGCGGTAGGCGAGTTAGCAGCACAACATCGGGCTTATCGACTTACGCCGGTTCGTGCGACCATCTCGGTCGAGCACAGGGTTACCTCTAGCTCTTTGGGGTGCCTTGCCTCGTCCCGCTTTACGCAATGTCGCTTGCCCAAAGACTTCAAGGTCGCGCAAGGTGCCAAATTACACTGCCGATTTAGCTCGAAGCATGGATAGAAAGTTATGAGATGGCCATGGAATCTTTGGATGTGGATGAGGCCGTGTGTGCAAAGTACTTCACCATGATGCTCGAAGGCACGGCCCGTACTTGGTTGAAGATCTTGCCACCCAATTCTATCAATTCATGGGCCCGATTGCGGACCGGTTTATCGAATTTCAAAGATACTGTAAGCAGCCCATGTCCATAGTGGACTTGGCGGCTTGTGTCGAGGAAGGAGTCAACAACCCCTTTGGGTACTCGCGTTTGAAATCTTGCACTCGTCGGACCGGATCAATCTTGACTCTGCAATCTTAACCACGGAGGCAAGCTGCGGTTTAAGCCTTTAAAATTGAAGTTGGGGCACATGAAGCGATTTTGTAATGACATGGGCACTCTCATGGGCGCTTTAGTGAAGTATGCTGATTACGATAGTACCAAGGATCCCGAGTCAGCGATGGCGAGGCGGGGAAGGAAGGAAGAACAGCAACTCAAGGGCCAACAACATCACTCGGAAGGTAATGGTGGCGGAGGCAAGCGTAAAGCAAATGGCAACATGGACTTCATAGCTAACACCAGTAGCGGGGAAAAGGGCGGTGGCGCAAGGGTAAACAATCGAATCGAAGTGGGCGCCTAATACCAATCGGACCGCTTGAACTATCTATTGAATCAACCTGTCCGAAGCATGGGGACGAAGGAGGCGCCTGACAAACCACCTCGGAAGGATTGCTACATTATGCAGGAGTTCAAGAGTTCTAATGCTTTCGGTATGATCACGGTTACGGCGGTTCGGGATCCGGGCAGATTACGGTGGAGAAATTCGGTTCAGGATTTAATGGTAATCCGGCGGACATAACAATCGAGAATAGCCAAGGTGGTTACAACCAGCAGCGACAACGATCGGGTTATCAAAGCAACCCAGCGGTTGAATAGTGGGCAATACCATGTCTTCACCACCAGCTTAGACAAGCGAGACCGGAAGCTTGAGCGGGCGATCAGCAGCTGTTGAACGGCCGTGCCCATTACCTCGCTGGTGGAGCAGCCCATTATATGGAGTAGAGAGGATCATCCTCCCGAATTGACAATCCGGGTCAGCTAGCCCTAGTGGTGGCACCTCGGTGGGAGGCTATAAGTTCACCAAGGTACTCATGGATGGAGGAGCAGCATTAACATCTGTACTATGAGACCTTCCGTCGTATGGGGCTAACGGATAAACATCTCAAATCGTCCAATCTGGTGTTCCATGGTGTGGTACAGGCAAGTCAGCATATCCTGTTGGTAAAATAGCTCTGGAAGTGGCCTTTGGTGATGAATATGACTCGGATCGGAAACATTGGCGTTTGAAGTGGTAAAATCCAAAGTCCATATCATGCCTGTTGGGTGGCGGCTTATGCCAAGTTCATGGCACGACCTTGTTATATCTATTTGCAGCTCAAGATGCGGGTCACAAGGGACAATAACGGTTCATGGGAGCCGCAAGATCGCTTTGGAATGTGAGGAAGGTGATGCGACTTCTGCGAGTCGGTTTGTGCCACCGAGAGCTGAAGTATTATAAGGACAATGTTGATCCGGCGGACATGACTCCATTGAAGAAGCCAACTGCGAGCATGATCCGGCCCTGAAATTCAAATCGGCGGTGAGAGTAAGCTTGTTGACTTCGTGCTGGCGATTCGTCCAACAGATTCAACATCGGTGCCAACTTGGATCCGAAATAGGAAAGCGCGCTCATCGAGTTCATCCGTGAGAATCGGGACATTTTGCATGGAAGCCTTGACATGCCAGGTGCACCGAGCAACTCGTGACACACTCTTAATGTTGATCCCAAGTACAAACCGGTGAAGCGGTTTCTCCGCGGTTTAACGAAGAAAAGCGCAAGGCCATTGGAGGAGGTGGCGGGCTCTTAGCAGCTGGTTTTATGGTTGAAGTCTTCCATCGAGTGGCTTGCTAATCCGGTGCTGGTTCTTAAGAAAAGCGGCACTTGGCGCATGTGTGTGGATTACGAGATCTTAACAAGGCTTGTCCGGCGAGATCCTTTTGCCCTCCCGCATTGACCAGATTATTGATGCTCTGCGGGTTGTGGCGCTTGAGCTTTTTGGATCGTATTCAGGGTATCATCAGATCAAGATGGCAGTTAAGGACCAGGAGAAAACATCATTTATCACTCCTTTGGAGCCTTACGCTATGTATCTATGCCTTTTGGGCTCAAGAGCACCAAGCAACTTATCAGCGCTGTATGCAAATTGCTGCATAAGCAGATGGGCGTAATGTACGCATATGTCGATGATATTGTGGTCAAGTCAAGGAGAAGGAGACAGCGATTGGCGATTTGAAGAAACCTTTGACAACTGCGGGTTTACAAGATGATGCTCAACCCGGCCAAATGTGTCTTTGGTGTTCGGCGAGCAAGTTATTGGGTTTTCGTGTCCAGAGAAATTGAAGCTAATCCGGAGAAGATTACGGCTATTACCTCCTGGCTAAACGAAGTGTAATGCGATGTCCGGCGTTTGGCGGGCGGATTGCCTTGTTGAGCTGGTTTATCGGCCGCCTCGGAGAAAGGCCATCCCTTTGTACCAGATCTGAAAAAACAGATTAGTTTATGCAGAGTCCGGCCGCCGATGAAGCGTTGGAGGCTTAAGCGGCAATTGGCCAACCCTTTGTGCTCGCCGCTCCCATTGACAAGGAACTTACGCTATATGTTCTTTGCTAACGCCGAGCGGTCGGCGTAGCCATTAATGGTGGAAGCGGAAGGAGGCGGGGAAGGAGCATCGGTTCAACGTCCGGTTTATTATATCGGTGAGTACTTATCGAATCTAAGCAAAGGTATCCGCATTGGCGAAGCTGGTATATGGAGTTTTATGGCAAGCGGAAGCTGACGATATTTCAAGGCACCCCATCACGGTGGTGATTCTGCTCCCTTAAGCGATATCATCTGAGCAAGAAGCGGTGGCGGATTGCCAAGTGGGCTATAGAGCTTGGGCTGCGATCTGAAATGCGTGCCTCGGACGGCGAAGTCTCAAGCACTTGTAGATTTCATTAATGATTGGGCGGAGTTGCAAGCACTGAAGAAAAGCGGATCACACATATTGGACAATCCATTTTAGCGGATCCGAGCAATTGGAGGCTCGGGGGCTGGAGTCGTATTAACTTCCCCGAGGTGACAAGTTACATTCGTTCTCCGCAATGTTCCCTTGTACTAATAATGCAGCTGAGTATGAAGCCTTGCTTCATGGTCTCCGGATGGCTAAGGAGATGAATCTAAGCCGGGTTAAGTGCTTCGGTGACTCGGACCTAGTGGCTCAACAGGTGTATTGCACTTGGGATTCAAAGGACCCACTCATGGCTGCATATCGTCGTGAGGTGGATATCGTTGCAGGTCACTTCAAGGGCTATCAGGTGGACCACGTGGACCGTCGGAAGAATGAAGCGGCGGGACGCTTTAAGCGGTTGGGCTCTCGGCGTAAACGGTCCGCCCAATGTTCTTACGGGCGTCTTTGCACAACCCGTCGGTCAAGCTCCTGGTGAAGCGGTTGGCTATTCTGATCCGGAGGCTCAATTGGTGGCAGCTCTTCCGTCACTCCAGATTGGGCGTTTCCTTATCTTGCGTACATGAACGGGCGAGTTACGGAAGATGAGGCGTTGGCCGGCAGATAGTCCGGCGATCTAAGTCTATGACCATTGTTAATGGCGAATTGCATCATTGCGGCGTGTCGAGGCGTTTCAACGCTGTGTGTCCCCGAGAAAGGCTGTGAAATATTGCGTGAGATCCATGAAGGAGATTGTGGTCACCACGCGGTTCAAAATCCTTGGTGGCTAAAGCGTTCATACGGTTTCTATTGGTTGTTGCTCATCTTGATCACGGAAGATCTGGTCGAACGATGTGATGGTTGCCAAAAGTTTTCGAGGCGTGCTCATGTACGGCCCAAGAATTGAGGATGATTCCAATTACTTGGCCGTTTGCAACCTGGGGGCTGGATATGGTTGGGCCTTTCAAAGGTCCAAGGACAAGAAGACCCACCTCTTGGTGGCGGTCGACAAGTTTACAAAATGGGTAGAGGCGAGAACACATTAGCAAGTGTGGCGCGGCCACGGCGGTTCAGTTCATCAAAAGGTGATTTTCGGTTTGGCTTTCCACAGTATCATCACGAGATAATGGTACCAATTTGTCCAAAGGTGCCATGAAGGAGTTCTATGACGTGAGCACATCCGGCAGCGTTTCTTGATAGCTCACCCACAGTCCAATGGTCAAGCGGAAAGGGCTAATCAAGAGATCTTGAGAGGCATCAAGCCCGGCTTATGGTCCCTTTGCGAGAGGACAACGGCTTGTTGGGTAGAAGAGCTACCATACGTGTTATGGAGTCTCAACACTCAACAGATCGACATGATACACACCATTTTTATGGTCTATGGGCGGGCGGTTCTTCCAGTGACATCCGTCATGACTCACCTCGTGTGACAGCTTATGTTGAAGCGGACAACGAGGCGGCCACGACAAGGCGCTTTGGACGGTTGGATGAGGGCGTGATATAGCAGCTGCCGCTCGGCGATTTACCAACAGGATCTTCGTCGTTACCATAGTCGTCGGTCGAGAACGAACTTTTCAAGAAGGAGATTTGGTGCTTGGCTCATCAAGACCAGGTGATATGCACAAGTTATCCCCACCTTGGGAGGGACCTTTCGTGGTCAGCAAGAATCACTGTGGGTGCGTACTATATGATCGATATTCGAGAGCATAAAGACTCACATACGTCGAAGAGGAGACCAACAGGCCGTGTAACATAGCTCATCTTGACCTTATTATACGAGCCATCGGCTCTACTTATGTACATATTATGACGGTGTATATATTATGAATAAAGTAATAAACGAGCCTCGGCTAAGCGGGGTATCTGTTACATTACATCATGTGTGGTTACATGGGTTGTTCTATCTTAAGCGGCCTCGGTTTACCCCTGAGTTGCTTTCCAAAAGCTTTATGATATCACTTGGGGGCTTGGTGGTGTCGAACCAATGCAACACCTTTTGATAAGCGAAAGCCACCGGATCACTTAGGGACATGGTCAAGTCTGAACCGATCCGCCTCTTGATCGGCCTAAGGCCATAGAGTCACTTAGGGGCTTGGTGAACCGGACCATTGCCACGCCACTTGATCGGCATAATGCCACGGTTTGATTGGGGACTGGCTGACTTGAACCATGGCTACACCTTATAGGGGCTTGATCGTGTCCGACCATGGTAACACCATCGATCGGCTCGATAAAGCCTCTTTTTGCAAGCGGTTTATCATTGCCTTTGCTTCCATGTTTTTCATAACTATTATTTGATTTTTGTTGCGTTTCTTAAACCGATAACATTTTAAACGGTTCAAAGCTGTCAATTGGCGGAATTCGGTCCATTTTAATCCAGAGATAATTTTTCGGTTTGACTTTTTACATTAACATCCATTATGGAGTAACGGGGGCTTGTCATGACCCCGCAGTTTACGTGGTAAACCTGCATTATAAACACAGGAGCTGTTTTCTCCTTTGTGGTGAGGTTTATACAACCTCCGCTTCAAGATTGGCTAAGCCAACTTTATGCCCAGCGATGGCAGGTATTTTGTATCACAAATTTTGATTATATACCTCAATATTTCATTTCATATATATATGAGCGTCACAAGCGGCTGGCGGCACAAACCGCCGTGGCGGTTTAAGATTTTATATTGCGAGCAATATAGATGGAAGGTTTCGATCATTCAAGCAAAAGTATCGGCACCCATGCGGAGGCATATTAAAAGCATAAGTGTTGGCTATCCTATTACAAGGCAACATGGTGCCCAAATAAGATCATTGTTTTCTTGGCGGAATATAATGAAGCAGCTATTTAAACCGGCTTCGGTTCATACTTTCGCCGCCCGGTCGATGGTTGTGGTTTGTCTGCGCCGCCTCGGCTTCTTCATCTCTACCCGGTAATTTGAAGTCAACGATGGTCGGTCGATTCCCATTAAAGCTTGAAAGACAGCCTCCTCATGGATCAGCGAAGATGGTTCAATATCGGGGCGTAATTATGCTTCGGATCGGAGGATTAGGTTCTCCGCTTGAGGAATAGGTGCAGCTACTCGTTTGTTACGATCGTCATATTGAGCTTGATAATCGACAAGTTTGCCTCTTGACCAATTGGCAAGCGGAGGCGCACCGCCGGTTTATCGCTCTCGAGTTCATCTTCATTGAACTCTGAACCTTCTTCCTTGATGGGATAGCCACGAGCTGCCTCAACGAGGATCGAAATCGGCACCCATGCTTTTGCGGATTAAAGGCGTTAATGGCACGGTTCGAGCAGCAGATTTCTTCAGCTCTTCAACCCGGCGGGAAGCATTGACAACCTCCTAAGAGTATCTTGAATTAAAGAGGTCTGGATTGTTATGTGATGCGATGGAGATGATCCGCTGCGCTCCGATCTCTGTTGTTCGATTAAAGTGTAGGCAGCTTTCAATTTCATCGAATATCGACCCCAAGTGACCAATCGTGTGCCTACTGACATACTAGAGAAATCACAAACTGGAATTATCATAAGAAGGCCAAGTTATCACGAAGCCAAAGGAAGCTTACCAAAGATGGCAGCGGTCATGGCATGCACTTGCCGCTTCACGTTGGTCGGCTCATCTACCACCGGTTTAAGGGCAGCTTGAGCATTTTCAACCTTTTTGGTTAAGCGGCCTTTTCGGTGTCGGCCGGCCCGCTCAGACTTGAACCACTCCTTGAGCTGCTCCATAGTAGTCAAAGCGGTTTCAACTCATCCTTGGCCTTGGAGGTTTACGCTTGTTGAGATTTGGATTTTCTTGAAGGTCATTGATTTGTGAGGCTTGTTGGCGTATCTCACTCTGCAACAAAAGGGAGCATGTTAATATCTTCATTACAAGTCCCAAGTGCATAACCAGTCATACACTTGGCACTTGGGGCTAATGCATATTTGATCTTCATCTGCCAATAAAATCACAAAGTCCCAAGCTCAATACAGGTATTCAACTTGGCACTTGAGGGCTAATGGCTATTTGCTCGAACATGTTACGATCGGCGATATAAATTACAGTCGGTTTAACTATACTAAGTTGAACCGGCCCTTGAGAACTACATCGGTGGATTACGAAGCATTGAGTTTATGTTAAGTCGGTTTAACTATACTAAGTTGAACCGGCCCTTGAGAACTAGGAGAGTTAACAAAATTGAAATATCAAGCGGGAAAAGAACATGGAGGTTACCTCGAATTTTTCTTTCATCATCTTCACGAGGCCAGCTTCATAATCACGGCTGGTATACAGCAGTTCAAGTAGCTAGAATGAAGGTCTTGGGGGTTGAGCGGCGTAAGTTGCGGATCAACATCCACTTGCCCTTGCTCATAGTGGCAAATTCTTCTTTGGCAGAATGTTTGGATAAGCGACGGATTACCGGTTCGCTGTGGCCAAAACCGATAATCCTAGCGTCATCGTCCTTGGTATCACCGGTTTGACCGAGGGCGATCGGTTTGTCGGCGGGCGGATTGGACTGGTGGATTTTCAATCCGGGTTGGCCTTCTAGGCTGGTCGGCGGGATGGGAGGTGTCAGCGAGCCTTTCTTGACAACAAAATCATCATCATGCGATGGCGGATCATTGGGCGTATCTTCACAAATAGCGCTTCAAGATTTAGGTATTTGTCCGGTTGAAGCGATCTCTTCGTCGGCGCTTTATCGAGACGAGCCTTTTGCTCGGCCTAGGCTTGCCTGAAAAGGCACAATAACGATCAAATCGGCATATACTACACAATGATCAGTAGAAACAATATGAAATGTATAACTTACCCAAGCACCGTTTTAAGTGGTGGCGGTGAGTGGTGATGACTCGTCGGATGAGGAATGGGAAGTGACACGATAATCAGTCGGATGGATTAAGAGGTTGTGAAAACAGCACTGCTTTAGGACAAGCAGCGACAAGCAAATTAGAGACCTCTGAGCAGCGTTTCGAACGGTATTTGGTAAACGGTGGAGGTAACTACTGGCATTGTGCGAGTTGTCTGGCGAACTTCATGTTGTTGAGTCTTCATAAGAAATTTGGGATCCAAGTAAGCAAGGGATGAGAAAATTTAATTTTCGGTTTGCTGAAGCGGATTTTTAGTGAAGGCAAAGTTTGAGTCGGAGGAGAGAATAGTTACCTCTACAACATCAGCATTCTGGTTTGACATCATCGACAAATATCATCATTAATTAGGCGTGTGAAAAGCAAGCCAAGTGAATCAAGTTCTACCTCAAGGTCCGGATTACCCACATCGTCATCCACGGCGGATCGAGAAGATCGATGGTTTTCCTCTTATGAGCAGTCCTCTTGACAGCTTTGGTCTTTTGCGGATTGGTTTTCGGATTATGCAGCTTCTCTGGTTTCTCTTGTGGGCGTTTCTTGCTCGAATGGATCATCACCCTGATTAAGCAGCGAGTTGATGTTAAAAATGATACGAAATAACAGTAATATATTCAGTTAAAAATAGTCGAAGTCTTACGGATGGTGGTTTGTTGGTATACGAAGGGGAAGCGGACGGTTAAGACGCAGAGGTGTTCGGTTCATTCAACATTTTCTTCACAGCCTCGGTGACCTCATCATCAGTAAGCTGGATATTAACATGTCGGAGGGTCGTTGATGCTACGGTATACTCACATTAAACCGGGCGCTGGGAGAGGCGGTATGCTCCATGATATCCAACAGCGTGCGAGATCAATTCGGTTAAACCATTGGCCATGAAGGCTACGATCTTGGAGAGTTGAGGCGTATTTACTTCTCTCATTGGCGGTTAATCTTTGCGGAAAGGATGTGTATTCTTGAGTCGCTCGGACGAAAACGGGCAAAGGATTCTCATTGGCGGAGAAGTGTCTCTGCAATAGAACCATGTTTGATTCCATTCCTTGGGGTGGCTGTGCAGTTTGACATGAGGATAAGTGACCTCCTTTCTTTTTGAATCGCCACACCACCCAATTACTGTGTTGGGCCCGTCGGTGAATTACATGCGGCGGTTTAGATGGGCAGTCTCTAAACAATTCAAGCTGTGGGTTCTTCTTGAAAGTATGCCTCCTGAGCACTTGAAAGTGACAAATATTAGTATGAATTGGGGCCCGTATCTTGCAGACGGAGTTGAAAATTGGCTAAAACATCCGGTAAAATTTTGAACAGGCGGGTTGAAACCTCGGGCTAAGTGATCTGCGAAAACTACAACCTCTCCTTCTTGAGGTGTGGGTGGACATTCTTTGCAGGGAACCCTCAATGGATAGTATCTTTCTTTGCTTAAAAGCGCTAGTCGAGGACCAGATTGTTTAATTGAGTTTGGTGACACGGGAAGGAGCCAGTTGCACTCATATACTTGTTTGGCCATCTACAAAAATATAAATCTGGTTCAAGAAATGTGTTGGGACAAAGAGAACGGTGTACAATGCTAAATCGGAGACAACTACATCTAAACGGAGTTCTATGAAGCAGCGATTATGCAGTTAAGGAGTTACGGCGGTTCAACAAGGGGACTAATGGTGTATACGGTTTATTTAATTTTTCTATGTTAAGTTAAACACTTTGGTCTAAATATTGAAAACAATTGAGGTTGCGAGCGGCTAAGTGTGCGAAACAGGTTTAGTAAGATTTCTCTACAGCGAAGGATGCGAAGCGGATCGAAAAGAAGAAAAATATCAAAAAGAATAAAAGCGGAAGCGATATTGATGCAATGAGCAGGAGATAATGTGCGAGATCTATGGGCGTGAGCACGAGACTACTGGCGGATGCTAAAAGCTACTACTAATCGAGCAAGGTGTCACAGATCTATCCGAGTGCAGGTATGAGCATGAGCAGTTAATGGAGCCTTTGCAAGAACAAGAAACCCTAGAGCGAATCTAGGTCGAGGCGAGGACCTACGAGTTGAGGAGATGCGGAAGATTGCTGTGTTTCTGCAGTGCGTTCGAGGTTGATGCAGCGGCTCAAGGCGGTGCGAGAGGTCGATGGCGGCGGAGCTCGAGGCTAGCGACGAGGAAAGCGAAGAAAGGGGCGGAGGGAGAAAAGGAATGACCCTTGGTCCTATTTATAAAACAAGAGACACATGTCGGGCTCGTGAATCAAGGAACCACAAATCAGGAAGCGAGCTGTCGCCTCGGTTATTGTGGATCTGTTAAACAAAGAAGGTATCATGAATGCTATCTTTATGGGGACATCATGCGATTTGACTGCAACGGAGAAGGTGACATCACGGCGGTTCAACAATTACAAGAAGATATTGAAGATGAAGGTTTTTATCAAGGATTGACATGAACTGTTCAAATCAATCTGGGGCCTAATGTTGGGGATATTACTCTTTGGCGTAAACGGCCTATCTGGGCGAGTTAACTTCATCGATAGTTCAGCGGTGTAAAAGCCCAAGCATGAAAGTAAGGGCCCAAGGCACGTAGTCGGTTTAGAACACATGGCCGTAAACCGGCCTAGTATGTAAACTTGTATTGTAAGTTAGGAATAGAGAGACCAACCGGATACAGTATGAACCGGAGATTGGGACTCTCTACGAACCGACAAGGCGTCACCCGTGTATATAAGGGGCGACCGGGGCGGTTCAGGACGGACAACAACAACTCGAGGCCTAAGCGAAGCTTATTTGCTCCTAGTCGCCGAGACCACATCAATCCATCACAACTAGGCGTAGGCTTTTACCTTCATCGAAGGGCGAACTAGTATAACTCTTGTGTCCTTGCGTCGCTTTAACCCCTTCAAGTTAACCCGTGGCGATGGCTCCACGACTAAGTCCTTTCACGAGGACATCTGCGTGACAAAACCACGACAATGGTATTGTTATTTTCGACCTTCACGAGATGATTTGAGCAGATATGGGTGTATCTATTTGATGAAACATAAGTCTGAAACATTTGAAAAGTTCATATAATTTCAGAGTGAAGTGGAAATTCATCGTAACAAGAAAATAGAGTTTCTACTATTTGATCGTGGAGGAGAATATTTGAGTTCTGAGTTTGGTCTTCATTTAAAACAATGCGGAATAGTTTAGCAACTCCGCCACAGGAACACCACAGCGTAATGGTGTGTCGAACATCGTAACCATACTTTATTAGATATGGTGCAATCTATGATGTCTCTTACCGATTTACCACTATCGTTTTGGGGTTATGCATTAGAGACAACTGCATTCACGTTAAACAGGGCACCATCTAAATGCGTTGAGATGACAACATATGAATTGTGGTTTGGCAAGAAACCTAAGCTGTCGTTTCTTAAAGTTTGGGGTTGCGATGCTTATGTGAAATAGTTTCAACCTGATAAGCTCGAACCCAAATCAGAGAAATGCGTATTCATAGGATACCCAAAGGAAACTGTTGGCTACACCTTCTATCACAGATCCAAAGGCAAGATATTCTTTGCTAAGAATGGAACCTTTCTAGAGAAGATGTTTCTCTCGAAAGAAGTGAGTGGGAGGAAAGTAGAACTTGATGAGGTAACTGTACCCGCTCCCTTATTGGAAAGTAGTTCATCACAGAAATCTATTCCTGTGACTCCTACACCAATTAGTGAGGAAGCTAATGATGATGATCATGTAACTTCATATCAAGTTACTACCGAACCTCGTAGGTCAACCAGAGTGAGATCCGCACCAGAGTGGTACGGTAATCCTGTTTTGGAGGTCATGTTACTTGACCATGACGAACGTACGAACTATAAGGAAGCGATGATGAGCCCAGATTCCGCGAAATGGCTTGAGGCCATGAAATCTGAGTGGGATCCATGTATGAGAACAAAGTGTGGACTTTGGTTGACTTGCCCGATGATCAGCAAGCCATAGAAAATAAATGGATCTTCAAGTGGAAGACGGACGTTGATAGTAGTGTTACTATCTACAAAGCTAGACTTGTCGAAAAAGGTTTTTGACAAAGTTCAAGGTATTGACTACAATGAGATTTTCTCACTCGTAGCGATGCTTAAGTCTGTCCAAATCAAGTTAGCAAATTGCCACATTTTATGAAATCTGGCAAATGGATGTCAAAACTACATTCCTTAATGGATTTCTTAAAGAAGAGTTGTATATTATGCAACCAGAAGGTTTTGTCGATCCTAAAGGTGCTAACAAAATGTGCAAGCTCCAGCGATCCATCTATGGACTGGTGCAAGCATCTCGGAGTTGGAATATACGCTTTGATGAGTTGATCAAAGCATATAGTTTATCTGAGACTTGCGGTGAAGCCTGTATTTACAAGAAAGTGAGTGGGAGCACTACAACATTTCGATAAGTATATGTGAATGACATATTGTTGATCGGAAATAATGTAGAATTTACGGAAAGCATAAAGGAGTATTTGAAAGGAGTTTTCAAAGAAAGACCTCGGTGAAGCTGCTTACATATTGAGCATCAAGATCTATAGAGATAGATCAAGGCGGCTTGATAAGTTTTTTAATGAGTACATACCTTGACAAGATTTTGAAGTAGTTCAAAATGGAACATTCAAAGAAAGAGTTCTTGCTGTGTTACAAGGTGTGAAATTGAGTAATACTCAAAAGCCCGACCACGGCGAGAAGATAGAAAGAGAATCAAAGTCATTCCTATGCATCAGCCATAGGTTCTAGAAAGTATGCCATCTTGTGTACCAGATCTATTGTATACCCTACACTGAGTTTGGCAAGGGAGTACAATAGTGATCTAGGAGTAGATCACTTGACAGCGGTCAAAATTATCCTTAGTGGAATAAGGATATGTTTCTTGATTATGGAGGTGACAAAAGGTTCGTAGTAAAGGGTTACGACGATGCAAGTTTTGACACGGATCTAGATGACTCTAAGTCTCAATCTGGATACATATTGAAAGTGATAGCAATTAGCTAGAGTAGCTCTGTGCAGAGCATTGTAGACATAGAAATTTGCAAAATACATATGGATCTGAATTTAGCAGACCCGTTGACTAAACTTCTCTCACAAGCAAAACATGATCACACCTTAGTACTCTTTGGGTGTTAATCACATGGTGATGTGAACTAGATTACTGACTCTAATAAACCCTTTGAGTGTTGGCCACATGGCGATGTGAACTATGGATATTAATCACATGGTGATGTGAACTATTGGTGTTAAATCACATGGCGATGTGAACTAGATTATTGACTCTAGTGCAAGTGGGAGACTGAAGGAAATATGCCCTAGAGGCAATAATAAAGTTGTTATTTATATTTCCTTATATCATGATAAATGTTTATTATTCATGCTACAATTGTATTAATCGGAAACTTAATACATGTGTGAATACATAGACAAACAGAGAATCACTAGTATGCCTCTACTTGACTAGCTCGTTGAATCAAAGATGGTTATGTTTCCTAACCATAGACATGAGTTGTCATTTGATTAACGGGGTCACATCATTAGAGAATGATGTGATTGACTTGACCCATTCCGTTAGCTTAGCACATGATCATTTAGTATATTGCTATTGCTTTCTTCATGACTTATACATGTTCCTATGACTATGAGATTATGCAACTCCCGAATACGGAGGAACACTTTGTGTGCTATCAAGCGTCTAGCGTAACTAGGTGATCATAAAGGTGCTCTGAGGTGTCTCGATGGTACTTGTTGAGTTGGCATAGATCAAGATTAGGATTTGTCACTCCGATTGTCGGAGAGGTATCTCTGGGCCCTCTCGGTAATGCACATCACTATAAGCCTTGCAAGCAATGCAACTAAAGAGTTAGTTGCGGGATGATGCATTACGGAACGAGTAAAGAGACTTCCCGGTAACGAGATTGAACTAGGTATTGAGATACCGACGATCAAATCTCAGGCAAGTAACATCCCAATGACAAAGGGAACAACGTATGTTGTTATGCGGTTTGAATGATAAAGATCTTCGTAGAATATGTAGGAACCAATATGAGCATCCAGGTTCCGCTATTGGTTATTGACCGAAGATGAGTCTCGGTTATGTATACATAGTTCTCGAACCCGTAGGGTCCGCACGCTTAACGTTCAGTGACGATCGGTATTATGAGTTTATGTGTTTTGATGTACCGAAGGTTGTTAAGAGTCCCGGATGAGATCGAGGGACATGGCGAGATCTCGAGATGTTGAGACATAAAGATTGATATATTGGAAGGCTATATTCGGACATCGGAAGGTTACGAGTGGGTATTTATCAGTGCAGAGAGATTCTGGAATTCACGGGAGTATATGGGCCTTATTGGGCTTTAGGGAGAGAGAGGGCTGCCTAGGGCAGGCAGCGCGCCTCAAGGCCTAGTCCGAGGTGGACTAGGGGAGGCGCGCCCCTCCTTCCTTCTCTTCTCTCTTCCCCTTCCTTCTCTCCTACTCCTACTACTTGGAAGGGGAGGAATCCTACTCCCGGTGGGAGTAGGACTCCCTAGGGCGTGCCATAGTAGAGGGATGGCCCTCCCCCTCCTCCACTCCTTTATATACGGGAGAAGGGGGCACCCCATAGACACACAAGTTGATCATTGATCTCTTAGCCGTGTGCGGTGCCCCCCTCCACCATAATCCACCTCGGTAATATCGTCGTAGTGCTTATGCGAAGCCCTGCACCGGTAGCTTCATCATCACCGTCATCACGCCATCGTGCTGACGAAGCTCTCCCTCGACACTCTGCTGGATCGTGAGTTCGTGGGACGTCATCGAGCCGAACGCGTGCAGATCACGGAGGTGCCGTACTTTCGGTGCTAGGATCGGTTGATCGTGAAGACGTACGACTACATCAACCGTCTTGTCATAATGCTTCCGCTTACGGTCTACGAGGGTACATAGACAACACTATCTCTCGTTGCTATGCATCACCATGATCTTGCGTGTGCGTAGATATTTTTTTGAAATTACTACGTTCCCCAACAGTGTAGGACTCGGATTCCGCTGCCCGGCATGCCATAGAAGGGGGAGATCGCCAGACGGGAGCTTGTGGGCGGTCGGTAAGATAGTAGTTTTTTATAGGCTCCATCAACACCATGGGTAATCATGTTGAGTGGAGGCACATGACCCGACGTACGATCACTCCTCATAATATTCATCCGCAACATGATACGTTGCAGCCACTAGGGTTGATACATTGAATGTATTGACAAGATCCACAAATGTTATAACAGACCTAGGTCACCTAAGTTAATCTCTGGGATAAGTGGAGTTAGAGGCTTATTTGCATAAACTAGTAAGTTTTATCCTAACTTTTTATATTGGATCTACTCTACATACATGACATGCTGCATCTCACAGCAATCCGTAGCATACTTGGGCCAACTGCATCAGCACAGCAACCCTAGACCATCCCCACTGGTTCAACAGATTGCATCCCACCATCAGTGTCACCAGGCAGTGGCCTATTCCCATTGTTCAACCCATCGAGTTTTAAGATCTTCTAGACAGTTCCCGACCAAGATACTCAAAGTTGTCCATAACAAAGTGCGCGTCTAATCATGGTCAGTTTTAAGACTCTACAGAGGTTTGTGTACTTCTTACCCACGAGGAACTCGGCGACTCATTATCTCTCCTCCATTTCTAGAAATGGAAACTTCTAGGATATCTCTATCCCTAGCCACCCAAAGTCTTATTTATTTTGGGGAGTGAAGGAGAAGTGCCTGATTTAGCCATTCACCAAAGCAAAAGTTGACCCCCCCTTGTTTTGTTGGTGCCTCTTGTTACTCTTGGAGACTGGAGACTTCTAGGCGGTAGGAGTGCTCCAGTGAGGAATCAAAGCGAGGTTTAATCTCGAAAGTTTGTGAGGGTTTGGAGGTCGCCTCAACGTCTACCAATAGTGGTTGAGAATCGCATTCGTTGTGATACCTCAAGGATAATTGGGTGAGCCTTTGTGGTGTTGGTGTGGCTTCGTGGTAACACCCACTCCAACGGCGACAAGCTTCCCTCTAAGGAAGTGAACATTGGGATATATCCTCATCTCCAGAGTTTTTGTTATCCCCAACCTTGCTCTTAATTGAGGTTTACTTTGGTCCCTTGGCCTTGCACTTCCTATCATATTGTGTTATTTACTCGCCATATTCCTTTTATCATCTTGTGCTACAACTTGACTCACCATAGCAATTGTTAGGCTCACTTTTATACTCCACACTTGCCTAAAATTGCTAATAAGTTATTAAAATTTGCAATTGTACCTATTCAACCCCTAATGACCCACAAGTGTGGAAGATCGCAACACTCTTTGAGAGAAGTATTTCAACCCAAATTTATTGATTTGAAACATGGGGAGCCAAAAGTATATTTATAGGCGTTAGAGGTTGAGTTCAGATCGGAAATCATGGCACTCGGGCTCTAGTAATAATCATTAAGCATAGCAAAGTCATTACAACATCAATCTCTGCATACTAGGCATTAAACCCTAACAAATCTGTCATCTATTACATAAGAAATCTCAACCAATTCCCATCTACCTCCATGTGACTACAGAGGAATTACTCACACATGGTTGAGGCAATCATGTAATTGATGATGGAGTATGGTTGGTGATGGCGATCATACCCCTCTCCAGCGTCCAAAACAGACTAGATCTGATATTCGGAGGAAGAACAAAGTAGGGAATTTTCTATGATTTTTACGGGATATATGAGATTTTATAGCCAAAGGGCGTCAGGAGAGGAACCCCGAGGGCTCCAGACGGCCGCATCACCCAGCCAAGGAGGGGGGCGGGCGGGCATGGCCAGCCCGTGTAGCACCCTGGCGGCCTCCTATGGTCCATCTTTGGTCCTATGGTCTTTTCAGAGTAATGGACCACGGGTAGGCAAACCCGAGCCCCTGAACCTTTCAAAACATCGGGGCGGACTGCGCCCTCAAGACCCCAAGACAAGAGCACGCCTTGGAGAGTCGGCAGCAGAGTCGCCGACTACCCCTGCAGGCGAGTCGAGGCGGCCTCAAGACAAGCCGACTTTAAGGCGGCGACCTCGGGACAAGCCGACTCCAAGCAGCGACCTCCAGCGAGGCCGGCTCACGGGAGGCGGCCCGCGACTAACTACCTCCTGTTTTGGCGACTCTGGCGGGATGGGGTAAGAGCCGCCTTGCATCCCATCCCTGCCCATAAAGGGCAGGTATGGCTCTGAGCGCCGTACCAGCGGAGATCTCCGTCGGCGCCAACCTTGTTGCCATGCCGCCTGACATCAGCGCCGTGGGCGATTCCTGTACCCACGATGGCTGTCTCATGCGACCCGAAGGCAGCGGGACCCGCTGTCGGCGGGAATACCGAAGCAGCGAAGCACCCCAAAAAGCGGACCCGTTGGAGTCGGCCTCAAAAGTCGGCGGCCCCTCCACAGGCTCCTTGCGCCATTAACGGACAAGGCGAGGGAATAGCAGCGGTGCTCGCCCCCGGCGGCGGCGCTATTGCCATAACCATGACCAAGCTCGCGTCATTAGAAACACGATTACGATAATCTGCCGCCCGGCAAAACCGCCCATGGCAGACAAGGGATGTCGGCCCCATCTTTGGGCCGTCGGCGAAACCCACTAGTCGGCGGGCCCGAGTCGGCGAAGAAGGCGGCGACTTAGAGGCGGCAGCTTGGACCCACATCAGCGGATTACCGTTGTACCCCGAAGTAGGCCTATCTAAACCCGGGCACCAATGCAAAGGTTGGAAGCTAGTAGTTTTAGACACACACATAGAGGAGAGAAAAGAGCAAGCCGTGCCCTTCTCCTTCCTCACCAGAACAACTCAAGGAGCCTCTTGTACCCACTTTGCCATAGTGATCATGCGGAGACCCCTTGAGCAGCGATGGGGTGTTATCTCCTCGGAGAGCCACACAAGCTAGGTAAGATTAGCGGCGTGCATGTCTTCGCCTCATCCGTTTCAGGCACCGGCGGCGTTCTCTCGCCCCTCCATGATAGGCCATCCTTTGGCATATGTCACACCAACCCCGACATTTGGCGTAGCGTGGGGCACTGGTGCACCGTCGTCCGGAGACACTGCTGCGGGCGGGAACCCTCTTCCTCCTGGCGAGTGCAGCCAGCCCGGCACGCCGAGGCGGAGTTCGCGCCGGCAGCGCTCCATGGCGCCCGAGTGCGCTTCTTGGCGAGCTGCCTCGCCCGAACTTGTCGGCTAGGTTCGCCTCTCCAAGCGAGCCTGCATCCGGCGCGAGCACGGGCGGCCCAAAGCCTCCTGCGGGCCTCCTCGAGCAGCTCCACGTCAGCGGCGAGCACTGCCCGGCGACACAGGAAGTCCGTAGGCTCCACCGACGCGATCTTTGATGCGACTCGACACGCGTCGCTCGGCGTTCCCCTGCGTGGTGGTCTCGGCGAGCCTCTCCCTCGCGCGGAGGCGGCGGGAGCACCGTCATAAAGTACTCGTCATCGGTCATGGCGAGCCCTCCGGTGGGGGCTCGTGACCCTCTCGGCGGTTACGCAAGACCTGACCGCCTCCATTCCGGGCGCCCGGCCTTGCCGCGCTGGAGCACGCCGCCTTCCAGCTCCTTGTAGGCGCCTGAAGCTAGCAAGCATGAGGCGCTTAGCCGGAAGCCTATCGGCCTTGAGATGGATCGCTGGCGTGCGGCTGCACCGCTCGGCCCAGAGCCCTAACCGCCTAAGCGTGATCCGGCGGCTGGCGCAGCCATCGCCCGATCTGTTTGGGGCGATCGCCTGTATGCATACGCTGCGGAAGAACATTCGCGCTGCCCGGCGGCGGCGGACGAGCTGGATAACCGGCGAGGCGCCGCTGATGAGGCGAGTCCGGCAGCTCCTCGGCAGCGACGCCGCGCAGAACAAAACCGGCTGCCGCCGCGGGCGCCACGCAACGGCAACCGGCGACTTGCCTCCCGCCGAGGTCGGCGCGACATCTCGGGACGCCATTGGCGGCTTCAGCGGAAAAAGAACCAGGATCGGCTGTCAGCCATAGCGGACTCACATCTCCATCGGCGCGAAGCGGCCGCCCAAGAAGCGGTGGGCGGCGGGGCGATTATCAGCCCCCTCCTCCCCAGAGAAAAGCGAGTCTCCCTTCACTGTCGAGCATCCGACTCTGGCGACCGCCTTAACGCCGAGAGAGTCGGAGAAACAGCGCCCACCACGGATCGGCGACTCCACCGATCCACGGTGCTAGAAGAAGAAGGCAGAGTTGGGCCCGCCCTGTTTGGACCTCGCATCCGAGGCGAGCCCTTCCCCGAGTTCACACTCCCCGAGACACACCCAAATACACGGCTCCGTGAAGCGGAGGACGGCAGTGGACTACTCCACGGCCGTCGGCATATGACGGCAACAAGCGCGTTGCTTGGTGAAGTATGTTCCCCTCATGTTCTAGAGGCACGGCCGGACATGGTTGAATAACGAAGCCCCATGGCATCAGCGGCTGGAGTCGATTTCACGAGGCCTTCGTCCGCAACTTCACGAGCACATACAAGCAACCTCCCAAGCCTGTAGCTGTCCTTGTGCGTACAAGGCCCCTATGAGTCCACTCGCGACTACCTCACTTGGCTGAGGCGAGCTCCGGAACTCCTGCGAAGGAGTGCATGAGGTCTTGAGCAATTGAGTACTTCACGCCGGTGCAGAGAAGGCACCCTCCTTAAGCACAAGCTCCTTTGCGTGAGGCGGAGACCCTCGGCGAGCTGCTGGTCATAGCAGAACAAATCGCCCCTGCCGACTTCTCCATGAAGTCGGAGATCGAAGTCGATCTGTTGGCAAGGTGGCTCCTCATGCTCCCAGAACTCCGGTGGCGGCCTTGATCAGCAGCTAACAGAATGATCATAAGCGCAAGGCCCCATGGCCTGGCTTCCAACAACCGGAAGGTGGCGGTGATCGAACCAGCAGCAGGAGGGCAGCCTCCTTAGCGGCGGAAAGCGGCAAGTCAAGCTGGTTGCGGCCTTCTCTTCTGGCAGACTACGGGCCGGACCTGCAAGTTCACAGCGGCTGTGAAGCCCGTCAAATCACACCACCGGAAGTGCCTTTGGCTCACCGGGATCGCCAAGGAGCGGCCTTGCCTCTCCTCCGCCTTTGGGCCACGCCTCACCACCGCCCGACAGCGGCTGTCGGCCGGTCGGCTGATACAAGACAATTACCTAGAAAACCTTGCGCCTATGTCGTGTTCACCGGTGGCTGATGATCACCGTGGCGGCGGCAGCAGCAAGAAGTGAATGTCGTAGCATCGGACACCCGGAATTCATGCCTTTGGTCAAAGAAGCCCATCAATTGGGAGCGTCGTTTGATCACCCAGGTGATGCCAAATCCGGGCTCCTCGCCTGGTCTTGGGAGCCACCTTGCCCGCGGATAAGGCGGGCGCTCGCTTCATGATCTTGATAGATGGAGGCAGCAGCATCAACATCTGTACAAGGATCGATGGAGAAGCTAGGAATCAAGCAAAGACAGCTCCGGCATAGTGGATTTGTGTTCCGCAGAATTATACTGGCCCTTCCTACTCACGATTGGCAAGATTACGATAGGCGTCCTCTTTAGGGACAAGGATCACTTCGCCGAAAGCGATCTGGTTCGAAGTGGTGGACCTCGAGCCCTACCATGCCTTGCTTGGCCGACCTGCTTTGGCCAAGTTCATGGCGTGATCCCCCACTCGCCTACCTCAAAATGAAGATGCCAAGCTCAAGGGATTCGGCCGTGGCAGCGACTACGAGGAAGTCGATCCGCTGCTTGTGATTGAAAGCAACCGGTGGCGAGTCCACAGTGATTACATGGTGAGCAACTCTGGATCGGATTGTGGCGATGGCGGCAAGCAGCCGGAGATATCGTCCGACCCCAAGGAGTCAGAAGTTGAGGCTCGTTCAAGCGGCCAAGGAGACTAAGAAATACCCTTGGACTCGAAGCACCCAGAGAAATCTGTTGTCATAGGTGCAAACCTCGGCGACAAATAGGAAAAAGCGAGCTCGTCGATTTCCTCCGTGAGAATCGGGACATCTTGGCGTGGTCCCCAAAGACATGCCAGGTGTACCAAGCCAGTTTCGCCGAGCACAAGTTACATGTCCGATCGATCTGAAGCCGTCCACGCCAGCCCTTGCGCGCTTTGTCGGAAGAAAAAAAGAAGAGTTGTTGGAGAAGAGATGGCCCGGCTCCTGCGCATGGCGGTTTCATCATGGAAGTTTTCTTTCCGAGAATGGTTGCGAACCGGTCTTGGTACTAAAGAAGAACAAGCGATGGCGGATGTGTATTGACTACACAAGCCTCAACAAAGCCTGCCCCAAGGACCCGTTAAGCTCTACCAAAAATTGATCGGTGATAGACTCCACAATTTGGATGTGAGCTGTTGAGCTTCTTAGATGCATATTCAGGATATCATCAGATCAAGCTGAACCAGCGAGACAGATTGAAGAAACGCCTTCATCCGCCATTTGGAGCCTTCGCTACGACCATGGCGTTCGGCGAGGAGCATGGCGCCACCTTTCAGCATTGCATGCGAAGTGCCTCCTCAAGCAGCTTGGCGAGGAATGCCCATGTTTACGTGGGCGGCGTGGTGGTGAAGGCGGAAGTGAGGCAGCTGTTGGAAGACCTTAAAGAGACCTTTGAAAACCTGCGCGATTCGAGATAAAAGCTCAACCCGGTGAAATCGTCTTAGGAGTACCGGCCGGCCAGCTCCTTGGCTTCACGGTATCGAGCAGCGGCATAAGTCACAACCCACGAAGACCAAGGCAATTGAGAGAATGGAAGGGCCCGCCGACTGCTGGATGTCGAAGTTCACGGCTGCTTGGCGTCTATCGATCGATTCATCGATCGGCTGGGTGAAAAGCCCTTCCTCTGTACCAGCTTATGAAGAAGACCACCTTCTTCAAATGGAACTCAAAGCGAATGAAGCCTTTCTCGATTGAAAAAGAATGCTGACTCTCCCACATGCTAGCAGCTCCGAGCTCAAAGGAGCCCATGCTCCTGTATATTACCGCCACCAGCGGGGTAGTCATTACTGATTATTGTGGTTGAATGCAAGGAGGAAGGCAAGGCGCTACCTATCCGAGACCAGTGTATTACAGGCGAGAATCTTGTCGACCTCAAGCAGAACTACCCCCACTACCGAGAAGATGTGTTCGGCATGCACTTTGCGCCAAGAGATTAAAGCCTTACTTTCAAGAGCATCCAATCACCGTGGTTTGCACGGCCCCACTAGCTTGAGAGATCATGAGCCGAGATGCTTGGGCCGAGTGGCCAAATGGGCCATAAATTGGCCCCCTACACCATCTTTACCAGCCCTTGCGCCATCAAGTCACAAGCAGGCCCGACTTCCTCGTCGATTGGGCGAGACCGATATCTGCCCCTTGCCGACTCCACCATTGGCGGATGCACTTTGATGGCTCAAAGATGCGCACGGCTTGGGAGCAGGCGTGGTCCTCACTTCCCCTAAAGGCGACAAGCTCAAATCAGCGCTGCAGATCCATTTCGCCGCCTCCAACAACATCGCCCGAATCTGGCGCTCACCTGAGCTCCGGCTTGCCAAAAGAGCTCGGCATTCGCGGATCTGTGCTATGGCGACTCCGACTTGGTGGTCCAACAGTCATCCGTGGGGCGTAAAGATGCAAATATGGCGAGCTACCGCTTTGGTATAGCAGCTGAGTGGATATTTTGAGGATCGAATTCCTCCATGTACCAAGAGCGACAACGACCAGCGGATGCCACAGCAGAAATCGGTTCCACCGACGAGCAATACCATCGGCGTCGCCCTTGGCGCCTTCTCAAGCAATCCGTCAAATCGTCACGAGTCGGACTCCATTTTGTGCGGCTCCCCACGAAGAAGGCGGATCCGACTCGAGCCGCATGCGACGACACAAGAATCCTTGCGAGCGCCCCCAAACAGCGGCAGCGAGGCCGGCCAGGGACTTGAAACCCGGCCCGGGGACTGCGGCGACCTTTGCAAAAACTCCAGTACTCGGCCCGGGGACTGCGCCAATCGGCCAGGGGACTTCTTGAGCTCGACAAGCTGCTGCAGACTCAACCGCCGCCTCGGCCCGGCCGCCCTCGTCCAAGTAGCGATCTTGGCGGTCGAAGAAATAGCAGCACCCTCATGAGCCCAGCCCATCCACGAAGTTTTTAGTAAGCGGAGAGCTACCAAGCTGATGAAACCTTGGCTCGGCAAATTGCAGCGCCGGCAGCCTACACTATAGTCAATAGAGAGCTGGTCGGTAGCAAGCGTCACGGTGTCTACGGCGCTACGTCGAATCGAGCAAGGCCAAGCAATCCACGAAGACATCCATCGAGCGGTCACGGCCATCATGCAACCTCGAGCACTTTCGTCGCCAAAGCCTTCCGACCACGGTTTCTTACGGCCGACTGCCCTAGAAGAGGCCAAGGAGTTAGTTCAAAAATGCAAGGGGTGCGGTGTTCGCTCCAAGCCGCTTGGCCGGTTTGACGCTCAAGACTATCCCCATCGTCGGCCCTTTCATGCAGGGGCTGGACATGGTGGGACCATTCAAGGCGGCACAATGTGGACTAACTCACCTACTTGTCGCGGTGGACAAGTTCACCAAGTGGATAAAGCAAAACCCATCAAAGTTGAATGGTCCTCTGGCGGTGACTTTCATAGCCGACATCACGACTCGATGCGGCGTAGCACACAGCATCATCACCGACAGCGGCACAAATTTACGCCAAAGGTGCCTGGCCCGTTCTGTGACGTAGGGCATCCGGTGGACTTAGCGTCCGTTGCCCATCCATGATCAAGCGGCCAGGTGGAAGCGGCGAGCGACCTCATCTTATCGGCATCAAGCCTCGTGCTGGTCGAACCTTTGGGCGTTCGGCGGCTGCTGGCTTGAGAGGTTGCCGGCCGTCCTCTGGAATCTGCGTCACGACTCCAAACAAGTCAGCTGGCTTCACACCCTTCTTCCTCGTCTCGATTGCGAAGCCGTCATCCCATGGATATAGAGTTCGACTCCCGCGAGTCACCATGTACACGAGGAGGAAGCGAGAAGAAGCCGCGTCAAGGCGGCGTCGATCTCTGCTAGAATTGGGCGACTCTTTGGCACTCGGCCGGTCCAACATCTACCAGCCGAGCCTGCGCCGCTACTACAAGAAGAAGGTCAAGCCAAGATCATTCCTAGAGGCGACCTTGTGCTCCGGCTGATCCGGCGAACAACCGGCCCGGCACAAGCTGTCGGCGCCTTAGAACGGACCGTTCATCATCGATAAAGTCTGAGCAGCGACTCCTACTACGATCGGCGATTGAAGCCCGAAACACGCAAGAGGGCGACTCCGGCAAAGAGGCGGAGGCGGCCATGGAATGTGAATCTCCTCAGAAGATTTCTGATTGATGCAGTATGTACCCGCTACCCTTTTGTGTTTGAAATACCAAGACTCCGGGCCCCGAGGCGAGCTCGGGGACTGCCCTCTTTGTTATACGTATGATAAAATTATGCCTTTAGTATGTTACCCTTTGATTATGCTGTTTGGCACGGGCTCGACTAGTCGGCCGGGGACTCACCATAACTGAGCTATGAAGTGCTTCTGAAGTCGGATAAGTAGCGTCGGTGCCTAAGCAAATCTCTGTCGAAGCCGCAGCTCATGAGGCAGCCTATTTTGGTGGGCAGGAGTAAGGTAAGCGGCGCCCACGGAAAAATGGCTAAGGACCCAAAGCATAAACTTAGTTTAAATCGGCTCCAGCCCGTTTTGTGAAAACGACTCTTAAGAAGCGACTTGCCGTTTCTACTAACTTGCTTAAAAAACTCTAAAATGGCCAAGTACTTGCCTTCTCAAAGTAGCCAAGCACTTGACCAGACGGCAATCCATGAGGCGGTTGCCCGGACGAACAAGCGGTATCTAAGGAAGCGGCAAGGGAAAAAAGCCACAAGAGCAATAAGCAAGAAACATGAAATTAGAATAATATTTACACAAACTTAGGCCCTTGGCGGATCTTGAACAAGGTTGAGAATACACCCATGGGTGGGGTGTCTGAATTAACAAAGTTCTTTCAAAGACTAACAAGCAGATAAAATAAAGCCAAGGCAGCGGCCTAAGAAGCAGCGGATGGGGTTGGAAGGCGGAGGCCAGGCGTCGAGCGCCAGGCGGCTAGCTGGGGCGATCTCGGTTTGATCGTCTGGCGGCTGGCTGGCTCGGATAAACGCGGCTCGTTCTTTGGGCCTTGGTGGTGAGGCTGGCCGCGCCGCTCCGTCTTCGGCACCTCCATGCCGTCTCCGTCCTCCGCCTCGTCTTCATCCTCGGTCTTTGGAGTCGATCGCCTCCGCATGAGTCCTCGCCGTGATCTGGGTTCATCGAACCACTCGGCGGTGCCTCCCCGTCTTCAGCCCGCTCGGGAGCGAAGACACTGGTATCCGTGTAGTCGGCGATCGCCGCCCGCCGCCTCGATGGCGCCCTCCGGCCTGCAGCTCAGCGTGGGCTTCGGCGGAGCAGCGGCCAGCCGGTCTAGGTCGAGCCACAGATACCACGCCAGCGAACTCGAGGGCTCGGCAAGCTCCGGCCCGAGCTGCGGAGCCCTTCCAAGCCTCAAAGCGTAGCCGCGACCTCCGGCCGGTCGGCGGTCCGGCTGGGAGTCTGTGAGAACCCGGCATGTCGGCCACAGGGCAGCAATCGCTGGGCCCCGACACGGCGAAGCGGCGCGGCATCCGATGTGCCGACGCGGGCGAACCTCAATGCTCGGGAGCTGCTTTCGTCAAGGGTCCGAAGGCGTTGGATGCGATCTCGGCGCCACCAGCGCTCGGCGCTGGTGTTAAACCTCGATGGCACGATTGGCGCTGCGTGTGACCGGGAAGAAGTACGCCAAGAAGAAAAAAAGCAAGTTAGAAAAAACAGGGCGGCTTAACCCATGGTGGCAACCCAAAAGAAAGCAACACAAACTTACCATCGGCGATATCTTGATTTCATGGGCCGGAGGTCAGCTGCGCCTCTCAGTCGGTCAGCGGGCCTTCGCTCTCAAATTCGGCGGAGGCGGCCTCTTTCTTCTCGCCTCAGCCCAGCGCCGCCAGAGCAGCTCCCTGCTGCTCCCCGACTGCGTAGCCAGCAGGTCGCGCTCTGCGGCGAGCTTGCCGCACTCCTCCTCTTTGGCACGCAGGGCGGTCTCGGTCGTACCCAGCTGCCCCCGCAGAGCGGCGTTGGACTCTGAAGAATAAAAAGAAGAAGGACGCAAGGTTGTCAGTCAAGAAGGTCGCCAGGAAGATCCGGCCTGACTGCGCAGCAGTCGGCCCGAATCTCGGGGACTACAGCCCGTAGTGCGCATGGCGCCCCATGAAGAAAACTCACCACGGCTCCTCGCCAGGTCAGCAGCCCGCTTGTTCAGCTCTTCAACGTTGCGGTTGAAGGTGGTAGCGCGGAGGTTGTGATATTCCTGTGACAAGGATTCCAGACACAGATAAAAACTTGAAGTGAGCAAATAAAGTTCGGGCCGCTGCTCGGACCGACCCGAAACTTCGAGACTACACCGGTGGAGTGCTGGCGCGTCCCCGAGAAGATCAAGAAAATCGGAAATGAGACATACCCGCCCGGCGGATCGCGGCGCCAGTGCACCTTGGAAGGTTACGGGCGTCGCCTTCAGCCTTGCAACGATTGGGCGTCCGGGGCGCCCGTGTTCAGCAGGCCCGTGCGCCTCCTCGCACCCTGTGAGGCAGCCTTTGATTCGCCTCAGCGTCGAGGATAGCGAGCTGGCGCTGGTCTCCAAGAAGCGCGGCCGAGTCGCCTTCTCAAAAGGCGGCGCCCAGCTGGCGGCGACTTGAAAAAGCAGCTGCGCATGCAACCGTCGTCAGACGGAGAAGCAGGTGGAGTCCGCCGGCTGTTTGCCTCATGCGACCTCGGAGCTGGGCGGGGCGGCGGAGGTGGCGGCGCGCCCGGCGAAAGACCTCGCCGCCTTCCCTCCCTGCGGCAGGGGACCTCACCGCCCGGCTCCCTCCGGCGCCTGTGAACTCCGGCGGTGGTGGCGCTGAGCTCGGCGGGTGTGAGCAGCAACACCGGCCGAGGCGTCGCGGCCTCCTCGGCTTGCCTTTGCTGCAGCAGCAACCCGACCGCCTTCTCGGCCTCCGCCTTCTCCCGGCAGGCGGCCTCCTCCTCGTCGCGCTTCTCCTGCGCATTTCGCTCTGTTGCCTCCCGGGATGGCGCGAGGTCAACCCTTGCGGCTGGCGGGCGTCTCCGCCGACCCCATGGCGGAATGGCGACCCTCTCCAAAGTGAGGGGCCTGATGAGAAAAAGGACACGAAGACTCGGGCAGGCGGACCAGAAGAAAACAAGACCGAATAAAAAAGATACTTATCACGGAGACCAGCGGTGGTTTCTTCACCTCCTTGCAGGCAGTTAGCCTAGCGACCGCTTCTTCGTGTTGAGTCGCGGCAGCCGCTCCCTGAATTTCTTGGCTGGCCGCTTGGCTGACTCGGCCCGGCTGGCGCTTCTTCGCGCCGCCTCGGCCCCCAAAGGCGGCGGAGGAGCTCGCGCTGGATGGCCGGCTCTCTGCTGGCAGTGAGGCGACTTCATCATCGGGCAGTCTGCAAAAGTGGCGAGGGCCTGAAGTCGTCGGCCCCTCCCTCCCTTGGCGTCGGCCTCCATCGCGCCACACCGTCGGGGTCGTCGGCGTCGCTCTCCGCCCGGTCGGGGAGACGGGTCCTTGAGCCGGCCCAGGCGCGGTCGGCGGCATGAGAGGATTCTGAGTGAAAAGACCAAGAAAAGTAAGGGCGGATCCGGCTAAGGCAAGCAGAGAAGCAAGAGACAACTTACCATCAGCAGGATTGGTGCTGTGATCGACTCCTTGCGAGCGCCATTCCTCCGTGAGTCGCGATTCGCCAAGAAGTTCACCGTGTCCACCACCTCCGCGTGGGGCATGTCCTTGGAGCACAGCCGGCTAGGGTCGGCGGCCGCTCATCTGGCGAGATCGAGATGAGTCGGCCTTGAAGAGGAGAACTTCGGCGGCGCCACGAAGGCGGTCGACAAGTCTGCTCGGTCAGGCCCTCCATTGTATCATTCTGCGAACGCGACGATGGCGGCGGTGCCCGCAAGGTCTGCGTTCGGGCCTATGGGACCAGTTGGTGGGTCGGTCCATGATTCGCCGCCCGTGAGGCGGCAAGTTGACCCGATCGCCGTCGAGCGGCGTTCTTGGCGATAAATCTGGCGCTGCCACATCTTCACCGACTTGATGAGGGGATGGCAGGGAAAGGATTCTCGGGCACCGGCCTCCTCTTGGCGATGAGCGTGCCGCCTGAGCGGCACCTGGCGAAGTGGGTCGAGCCGCTTGGAAGAATCCCCACAGCTCGATGGTGGGGAGAACTCGAAAACCTTCCATAAGGATCGAGGGCGTGACACCACCGTGTTGGGGTGAGGTGGTCGGCTGGAGCCGAAGAACTCAAAGAAGCGGAAGAAGCCGCTCGCGGCAGCCCCAGCCAGCGCTTGAGGTGCAGCGGAAAATCACCCGCTTCGCCCTCCTCCGCGCCAGCGTGATTCGCCCTCGGCGCGCCAGCGAGCCCGCACTAGGTGGCTGCGGGGATGCGGCGCGTTTAGCGAAAAATTGATTATCGTCGCCGATGATGGAGCCGTCCCACACGCCGGAAGCAGCGGTGGGGAGCGGCGGCGGATGAGGCTCATCTCCTGGCGAGGAAAAGCGAGGCTCTGCAGCGGTGGGCGAGGAAGAAGATGAGGCGAGGCGGGGATGAAAGAGTGCGTGTCGTCGCCGCCCCTCCCTCCCCGCCTACTTATAGGCGCCTCGGCTGCGAAGCCAAGGGGGGCGTGGGATTAAGCGTGCCGCGTCCCCGCCCCCACGATTTAACCCACGATATTCTGCGCGCGATAACGGCGTGGGGAAACCTAACCGCCCGCCACGACCACAGCGGATCCGCTGCAGCGTCGAGAACGCAGTGATGGCGGGCCCTTTGTGAGCCCGTCTTGTCCTTGTGGCGATGGGCTGACAGGATGGCCTGCCGCGTGACGTCGCCTGGCGGGCCCACGGCGGGCGGCTGCCGGGAAGCTTATCAGGCACGCCGCCCGGATCCCGCTGCGACCTTAGAAACCTTTGAAGAGCAAGACGGCCCCCTGCAAAACCGACTCCAGACAAAGATGGCGGGCTGAGTTCAGATTCTTCCATCAAAGGGATGAAGCTGTCGAGGCCCCTCGGCGAACTGCCCTCGGCGCCTCCCAGCCGGGGACTCTTGCCGGAGTAATGGACCACGGGTAGGCAAGCCGAGCCTGAACCTTTCAAAACATCCAGGCGGACTGCGCCCCTCAAGACCCAAGACAAGAGCCGCCTTGAGAGAGTCGGCAGAGTCGCCGACTACCCCTCTGGGCGAGTCGAGGCGGCCTCAAGGCAAGCCGACTTTGTCTGGCGACCTCGGGACAAGCCGACTCAAGCCCGGCGACCTCCGGCGAGGCCGGCTCGGGGAGGCGGCCCGCGACCCCAACTACCTCCTGTTTTGGCGACTCTGGCGGGATGGGGTAAGAGCCGCCTTGCGGCCCATCCCTGCCCATAAAGGGCAGGTATGGCTCTGAGCGCCCGTACCAGCGGAGATCTCCGTCCGGCGCAACCTTGTTGCTATCCGGCCACGACATCAGCGCCGTGGGCGATTCCTGTACCCACGATGGCTGTCTGTCTGACCGAAAGCGGCGGGCGGCGGGAGTCGAAAACGGCGAGGCGCCCCAAAAGCGGACCCGTTGGAGTCGGCCTCCGAGTCGGCCGGCCCCTCCACGGGCTCCTTGCGCCATTAACCGAGACAAGATAGGGAATAGCGTGATGATCGCCCGCCCGGTGGCGGCTGCTATTGCCATAACCCCATGACCAAGCTTCAGCGTCATTAGAAGCACAGCTCTGATGTCTGCAGCGGCAAGACCCGCCCTTGGCGGACAAGGCTGTCGGCCCCATCTTTGAGCCGTCGTGAGGGCCCACTAGTCGGCGGGCCCAGGAGTTAAGGCGGCGGCTTGGACCCACATCCAGCTGGATTACGTTGTACCCCAGTGAGGCCTATATAAACCCCAGGGCACCCATACAAAGGGTTGGAAGCTAGTAGATTTAGACACACACATAGAGGAGAGAAGAGCAAGCCGTGCCCTTCTCCTTCCTCACCCAACAACTCAAGGAGCCTCTTGTACCCACTTTGCCATAGTGATCATGCGGAGACCCATGAGCAGCGATGGGGTGTTATCTCCTCGGAGAGCCCTCAAGCTGGCTAAGATTCGCCGACGTGCATGTCTTCGCCTCATCCCGTTTCCAGGCACCGGCGACGTTCTACTCGCCCCCTCCATGATAAGCCATCCTTTGGCATATGTCGCACCCAACCCCCGACAGGTCTTCTAATTTTCCAAAATTAATTCTCAAAGATCCCCATCCAATTCGGATAACTTTTATTTATGCAAAAAGATAACACCATGGTGCTACTCATGATGGAGTGGTTGGATTTCCCTGAAGAGGAAGGGTGAAGTAGTATAGTAGCAGATAGTATTTCCCTTAGTTAAGAAGTAAGGTTTATCAAATCAGTAGGAGGTACCACACAAACAACTTTAACAACACATGCACACACAAAAAAACAATTGCTTGCAACCAACAAAGGCAAGGGATCGTTACTCCCTGATACGTCCATTTTGCATCACGTTTTCCTATTGTTATTTACAATATTTTTGGTCATTATTTCACTTTATGATGCGATTCTAATGCCTTTTCACTCTTATTTTGGAAGATCCACATGAAGAGGGAAACTATCGGCAGCTGGAATTCTGGACCTAAAAGAGCTACAATAGAGATAGCTATTCTATGGAGCTCCAAATGAACTGAAACTTCACGGAGATTTTAATTGAATATATAAAAAATACTGGAACGAAGAACCCGCAAAGGGGGGCCACCTGCTGCTCTACAAGGCAACAAGGCACGCCTACCCCCCCCCCCCAGGCGAGCCGTGATGCCTTGTGGGGCCCATAACAGCTGGAGCGATTCTTCCAGGGATACTTCCCTCAAGGAGGGGGAAATCTAAGCCATCGACATCACCAATGATACTCTCATCATGGGAGGACCAATCTTCATCAACATCTTCACCATCACCATCTCCTCTCAAACCCTAGTTCATCTCTTGTATTCAATCTTTGTCTCAAAACCTCAGATTGGTACATGTGGGTTGCTAGTAGTGTTGATTACATCTTGTACTTGATGCTAGTTGGTTTATTTGGTGGAAGATTATATGTTCAGATCCTTGATGATATTCAATACCCCTATGATCTTGAACATGAATATCATTTGTGAGTAGTTACTTTCGTCCTTGAGGACATGGGAGACGTCTTGTTATAAGTAATCATGTGAATTTGGTATTCGCTCGATATTTTGATGATAAGGATGTTGTTGCTTACTTAAGTGCTGTCATGTGAACGTCGACTACATGACACTTCATCATACTTGGGCTTAAGGGAAGGCATTGTGGAGTAGTAATTAGATGATGGGTTGATAGAGTGACAGAAGTTTAAACCCTAGTTTATGCGCTATTCCGTAAGGGGCTGATTTGGATCCATATGCATGTTATGGTTAGATTTATCTTAATTCTTCTTTCGTAGTTGCGGATGCTTGCGAGACGTGGTAATCATAAGTGGGAGGCTTGTTCAAGTAAGAACAGCATCCAAGCACCGGTCCAACCACATATCAAATTATCAAAGTAGCGAACACGAATTAAACAAACATGATGAAAGTAACTTGACGATAATTTTCATGTGTCCCCGAGAATGCTTTGCTTATTATAAGAGACTGTTCTAGCCTGTCCTTTGCTATAAAAAGGATTGGGCTACCTTGTTGCACCTTTGTTACAATTGCTACTTGTTGCTCGTTACAAATTTCCTTGCTATCAAACTATCTGTTACCGATAATTTTAGTGCTTGCAGAAAATACCTTGCTGAAAACCGCTTGTCATTTTCTTCTGCTCATTGGGTTCGACACTTTGACTTATCGGAAGGACTACGATAGATCCCCTATACTTGTGTGTCATCAAATCTTCGTCCATTAGAGCTGCCTCCGCGAGGAGGAGCGACCGCTACTCCGATCGCTGCTGTAGCTTCTGGTTCTCCATGTCGCTAGAGGAGATGATGGTCTCCTCCTTGCTAGAGCAGCTGGTCATCATGGATGCCGAGGGTCCCAGAGAGCGAGAGCGGGGGTGCCAAGATCTGCCTGACGATGAATTGCCGCCGCCACCTCCTTCGCCTGCCGACGCGGAGAACCAAGACTCCGGCATCGCCGCTGGAGTTGGAGGGGCTCGGATAGAAGGAGGAGGAGGGCTCGGTGTGGATGTGCATCATCGGCGCGTGGCTTAAATAGCCGTGGCCGTGGCTAGGTGAATGGGTGGTCAACACGCTTCAATGCAGTGTAGCGGACGGAGTTGGTATCTCGGGACGCAACGTCTGCATTGAATTGGCGACGCCCGAGAGGTCGTGTCCGTGAGCGCCACCTTCACATCTGGTTTCATCACTCGGCATCAATGTTGGCCGCTGCATACTCTGGGCCAGCATGAATGCAGCGGGGCAAGCAACGCAGATATTGGATGGAAAGCACGGAAGAGGCGTGATACGTCTCCAATGTATCTATAATTTTTGATTGTTCCATGCTGTTATATTATCATTCTTGGATGCTTACAATCATTTATAGCAACTTTATATCATTTTCTAGAACTAACCTATTGACATAGTGCCTAGTGCCAGTTGCTGTTTTTTGCTTGTTTTTTACTTCGTAGAATATCAGTACCAAACGGAGTCCAAACGCAGCGAAACTTTTTGGAGATTTTTTCTGGACCAGAAGACACCCAGTGGGCCAAAGAAGCACCAGAGGGGAGGCCCGAGGTGGGCACAACCCACCAGGGCGCGCCAGGAGGCCCGGGTGCGTCTAGGGGGTTGTGCCCTTGGTGACCTCCCGCACCGCCTCTTCGCCCTATAAATACCCAAATATTCCAGAAACCCTAGGGGAGTCGACAAAACACAACTCCAGCCGCCGCAAGTTCCGGAACCATGAGATGCAATCTAGACACCATCACGAAGGGGTTCATCATCCTCATTGGTGCCTCTCCGATGATGCATGAGTAGTTCATCATAGACCTATGAGTCCGTAGGCAGTAGCTAGATGGCTTCCTCTCTCTCTTTGATTCTCAATACAATGGTCTCTTGGAGATCTATTTGATGTAACTCTTTTTGCAGTGTGTTTGTGTGTTTGTTGGGATCCGATGAACTTTGAGTTTATGATCAGATCTATACCCATGAATATTATTTGAGTCTTCTTTTGATCTCTTATATGCATGATTATTTATAGCTTCATATTTTTCTTCTTCGAATCTTTGGTTTAGTTAGGACAACTAGATCGATTTTTCTTGCCATGGGAAGAGGTGCTTTGTGATGGGTTTGATCTTGCGGTGTTCTTTCCACTTGTGCACGTCGGTCCTAAACAAACGGTTTTCAACCCCTTTCCGCAACGACATTTGGAACCGTCACCAAGTGAGTGTGGGCGATAGGAGGGTCCTTCCCACACGACCCAGAAACCGTTGGGGATATGCCCTCTTGGCACACACGCTCAGCAAAATGAGGTCATGTGCGACTGGCGAGCGCTCAAATACGGAAATACGTATAGTAGAGCTAAAAAAATACAATTTTACGGCGAAAATGTTTCCGATCGCAAGTAGATCCCACACAGTCAGTCCCCGCTAAATGTTTCCGTTCATATGTACATCCCACACAGTCGCTCCAAGGAAAATGTTTCCTTTCACAAGTACATCACACACAATTTTTCCCGTTAAATCCTTTGTGATAGCGTTGTCATTGCACACTATATTAATAATTTTATCGTTTGCGTTATTTAATGCGTCACACATGGTGCGTAGAAGAAACTGTGTGGCAAAGGCTGTCCATCACACACACTTTTTATGTGTTAAACGTTTGCGCAAGGTGGCCTAACGCAAATAGTTTTCAAGAGAAAGTCGTGTGTGTGCAGTGGAGATTGATCGCACACGTAGTGGATCCTATAAACATTCTCCACGTATATCACAGACGTTTCGCTTTCGCAAACCGTGTGCAGTGTAATCCCTAATTTAAAAATCACATGTTTTGAATTTGAAAGTAGGCAATCACTTATTTCATATCCAACCATGTTTATTACAAATATAGGTTCAACCACGAATCCATAATCCGATGCAGAGGTGCATATAGTGAAGAACTACAGAAGTACCAAGTAAAGAATGATGAACCACAGTTGTACTAAAGACTGTAAAGAGAGAGGCCAAAGACATTCTGGTTGTTGGAGAAGGTGAAGCGGAATGCCCATATTGTGCCCTCCTCCATGCGTAATGCACGCACGACTCTAGGCCAACCCCTTGTGATGGCTGCCCGTCCATCCTTCACTGTCTTCATTAGGACTTCTCGATGCTCATTGTAGTCTGGATGAGATACTGTAACCTTCATTGCATGTCCACCAATCATGTATGCGAGGTAATCTTGAGTGAACTGCTTCAGGAACCACTGCGAACGAAAAAGATTCAGACATTTTTGTCTAACAACTCATTATGGGCAGTAAAAAGAGAAGGCTGCAGAGTTTGTAGTTACCATCCTACAACTCACTGTTGTTTTGGATAGAGCATAAACAAATAATTTGCTTGCCACCATTCGTATCTTTTTGCTAATAATCCTTATCAGTTTCCTCACTTGATGCTTGTTCATCAATATCTCATTGCCCCATACGCAAAAAGGGTCGATGCGTGGATCCTTGCCAAGGGCATATGTACCTACAAGCAACAAGTCAACATTAGAAGATAACTAGTGTCCAGGTCTGGATCTATATGCACTACATTATGGAACAACGGGGGGAGTACAGGCCGAGGGATGAAGCTAACCTCGGCGGAAAATGGTGGCCACTCCCGTTGTTGTCCTGCATAAGTAGTGGAAAGGCATGATAAGTATAGCAATCTTAATATCAAACAAATATAGCAAAGGTAAACAACATCATCTCCAAATGATAGCTTGAATGTGTTGGTTTCAGCATGTTGTTAAAGCAAATATAAAATGGAAGGCAATGTTACCGACAATGAGGCTTAACAGACCATCAAATATTGCAATTCAAACTGGTATTGTTGAAAATGAATAGAACGTAGGTAATGCTTAAACATCACCTTTGGATAAATGTGTAAAACTGAAATAAAGGGCATGTGTTAACTACACCAGGAATAAGCTGGAACCAAATATAGCCGTTCAAACTGGTATTGATGTAGTCGAGCGGCACAGTTCTGACTTGCACATAATGAACAACACATTGTGAATGACTGAAATAGACAAGGCATAAATGACCAGTATAACAACCAAATATAGCCATTGAAAACTGGACAATCTCACTGCAACCAACCTAACAAGCAAATATAGATAAACATGGCATATGCTTGAAAACTGGACAAATGCTCACTGCAACCAACCTAACAAGCAGATAAAGATAAACAAGGCATCTGCTTGATAACTGGACAAATGCTAAAAAAAGCAACCTAACAACCAAATACAGATAAACAAGGCATGCAGCGATAAGCTGGACAAATACTCACTGCAACCAAACTAAGAAGCAAATACAGACAAACAAGGCATCTGCTCGATAACTGAAAAAATGCTCACTCCAACCAACCTAACAACCAAATACAGATAAACAAGGCATCTACTCACTATAAACAACCAAATATAGCCATTCGTGAAACTAAAGTGGACAATTCATACTTAAACATCACATAGACCTATTGAACAATACATTTTTGCATAATTGAAATAATTAAACACGACACAGTTAAAGCACAACACGGCAAATGCTACTACAACAAAAGTGCGGGTTGGCAAGCTAGAAACAGTAAGATTTTTGATAGAATGTTGCCTCATATTTCATGGACGGGATCCTTCCAGTTGGAAGAGCACACACCCAAGGTGCGCTCTCTGATGTCACAGATGGGCTGTTTCACCTTGGAAGAACCTTCGTGGGTGCCCTCTTCGTGGTCATGGTCGATGAGATATGACTTGGCAATTGAGGATACCAAGCCGCCGCCGTAGAACGTGTCCTTCAGAAGTGACAAAATGGGCTCGATGGCGTATAAAGCTCGCAAATCCTTGACCGCTTGGGGGAGGAGATCAGTGGCAGGGCCATCGAAGAGATTTGGCGGTTGAACCAAAAGGTTGGGGATGGACCACTTAACCTGTGACATGGGCGCGTGAAGCCGTCGGTGTGGGCGAGCTTGATGTAAGTAGCCAGCTTTCGAGATCTGATGTCGCTAGCCCGCTGACATGAAGCCTTCGGCATGGCAATGTAGTCAACGTCTTCGCCGGCTTCCGCGGCGATGTGTTGCTCTGGGATCGACAGGTTAGGGCGAATGGCGGCCACCTCGCCAACATCCGCCGGAGAGGCCATGATAAACCTCTTCTTGGCTGAACGCTCGTCGGGCTCCCCGGAATACGTGGTCGAGCTTAGGCTGCGACATTATGGAGCAGGGGATGTGGATCTGGCGGGGAGGGACACCGAAGGCCTCATCTAAAAACTTGGGGGAGTGGGGTGACGGTATGGGAATGGCTGGGTAACCTGAATTTCAAATGCCTCGTACCTAGCTAGGATATATATAATGACATAATGTCGTACCTAGCTAGGATGCTTGGCCCACTACCTCCCACTTCGTGTCAGCGGGGCGGATACACGTAATGATCGATACTTTGGTCATACATGCATGTCACCATGACCTACCATAAGACGGACTAATGAATCTTTCGTTTGGTCAAATGACAGTTTTTGTTGTCGATAAACCGCTTGGGCCAATAGATTGAACCATCATAAAAATCGCATGAGAGGGACCACAAAACCAGCACCTCTTGCATGTGACCCAAAATGATGTACGTTGGGAAGGGGTGATGTGTGTTTTCAATATAGAATAATGTACAATTTAGATGTGGTGCCTACCTCTCGATACAGACAACAACCATGAAGGCAAGGTAGTTAAGAACGAGATACGTACGCAGGGTTTGATATAGGTCAAACCCAGCAATCCGAGCATCTGGGAGTGAATCCTGACAACGCATGAGCTCGAGCTTTGGTTGACCGACATTTGATGGTGACCGGCCCTAACATGAACTAGGAGGAATCCATTCATGGCCAACACACATACCCCTCATTAACGGTCAAAGGGATGATATATATATATACACTCAGGGAGCCCACCGATATCCGTGTCGTCACAAAAAACCGCACAAGGGAGACGTGGTCGATCGGAAGACCCCGTATACACTGCATGCGGCTCGAAAATATGTATGAGTACGATGGTGTATGATGTGTTTAAAGCCCAAATGCACAACTTCGATGGGCCACACCAACTACATTACAAACCGAACACCGTACCCGATTGCAAGCCTGGTTCAATACCTATGATGTCAGTTTCCCAACTTCGAGGCGGCGGTAGAGGGGTGGGGGGCATGGGGGTGGTTGCGCATGCGCTCAAACTTTATTTTCTCTAGCATGGGACACATCTATATATATCTATACATCTATACACCTATATAGTGTGCGAATAACTTTGAAAGTTGCTCGTTGGATGAAGCCAATCCGGCCATGCAGAGATGGCAAATCCGAGCACTCTTGGCCGTTGGATATCATCTACATTCCACAGATTCTGCCACATGTACAATCTAGAAGACTCCATGCTTGAACTTAAGCATAATGCACAAACCTCAAAACACAAGCACTTCTCCTTTGTTCTCTGAATCTTTCATATCTTAATTGCCCAAACCTTTTTTTCTAAATGAATTGTTACATTTTGTTTTACCTTTACAATGCACAATTCCATGAATATTAAAATAGTTTTTATAAAACTAATTGATTTTGGATGAGATGAACTATAAAATTAAGCGAACATCTACATCATGCATATCACGGGAGAAGAGGCGGAAACCGATGAGATGAGTGGCGAAAGCGGTAGCCTGTTTTGAATGAAAACCTAGTAGAGAAGAAGCGTGAGCTACGGCGCATGCACACAGTGCTTACCCATGTCTTGCATGTCTTTGTCGAAAGGGCTCAGGTTTGCCGTTCGATGCAGGAGCATCAACGGTGCACACGTCACGATCCGTGCTTTGGGTTACGGCGGTTAGAACACACGACTCAGATCAGCAGCGCTGGCGGGGGGATTATCTTACGAAACCAACATTCGGTGGAAACCGGTGAAAACCACGAGAAAAAGATGTTTTGAAGTTTAAAAAAATGCGGGATGTTAAGAGGATGATGTTTTATTGCCACACAAAATTTCAAGTTGAAACACATTACGTGATGTGAGCTATGAAGAAGACAAAATCAGTATTGAATAGTGCCAAATAGTAATGTCACTATTCAGGGCAGAGTTTGTCTTTTTCATAGCTCACATCTCGTAATGTTTTTTAACTTGAAATTTTGTGTCGCAATAAAACATCACCTTGTTAACATCCCACATTTTTTTTTCAGATTTTTATGAAACTTTAAAATATGGTTTCCACGAAGTTTTCATTGCATATCGGCTTTCGCGAGTGAACCGTGTGCTATTTGAAACCATTTCGTGAGAAGAATCTCGGTTTTTAAATCCCCGTAAATCCAAAACTATGCTGAAAATCGTGAAACCTGCCATGGTGTCACGACATCGCACTTATATGTCGAGGAATTTTTTTCGTCCATTGTGGCGCAAGTTTTATTACAAGCCCCTTACAAACCGGAGCTTCTCTCAAAGAATCCTCATGGTTCCGACAGGGAAACGTGTCCCCCTTGTGGGCTAAACGTAATCACTGCCTCTTTTCGCCTTGTATTTTCTTCGACGGGCAACATGGAACGACATGATATCCGTGCTGAAATTTAAACTTATTGAGGGTTCATTTGGCCTTTTTATACACTAATTGAGTTTCCTAGGCATTTAATGTCCATAATTCAAATCTGAACTACAAAAACATGCTCCAGCTCACCAAAATGGCTAGAAAAATTATACATGTGTCCTTGGGGTGCATGTTTAGGTCCCATGCCAGGAATTGGAACGAATTACAACCGTACCGGTGTCATGGCTCGTCCTCAAACATTTCGAATATCGGGTTTTAAGTCCCCATAAATCCTAAACTCATCAGAAAGTCATCAAAGGTGGCATGGTGTCACGTCATGGCACATATATGTCGTGGTAAAAACATTGTCCAATTTGGGAAAAGCTTTATTACAAACCTCTTACAAAAACTGGAGCTTCTCTCAAAGAAGCCTCGTGGTTCTGATAGGGAAACGTGTTCCCCTTGTGGGCGAAACGTAATCACTGCCCCTTTTCACCTTGTATTTTCTTCCACGGGCAACATGGAACGACAGGATATCCGTACTGAAATTTAAACTTATTCAGGGTTCGTTTGGCCTTTTTATACACTAATTGAGTTTCCTAGGCATTTAATGTCCATAATTCAAATCTGAACTACAAATACATGCTCCAGTTCACCAAAATGGCTAGAAAAATTATACATGTGTCCTTGGATGCATGTTTAGGTCTCATGCTAGGAATGGGAACGAATTACAACCGTACCAGTGTCCTGGCTCATCCTCCAACATTTGGAATCTCGGTTTTTAAGTCCCCATAAATCCTAAACTCACCAGAAAGTCATCAAAGGTGGCATGGTGTCATGTCATGGCACATATATGTTGTGGTAAAAACATTGCCAATTTGGGCCAAGCTTTATTACAAACCTCTTACAAACCGGGGCCTGTCGCAAGAACCCTCGTGGTTTCGACAGGGAAACGTGTCCCCTTGTGGGCCAAACGATAATCACTCCCTCTTCTAGACTCGTATTTTCTTCTACACGTGACACAGAACAACTAGAGATTCGCACTGAACTTTGAAATTATTCAGGGTTCGTTTGACCTTTTTTATTCATTAATTGAGTTTTCTAGGCATTTAATGCCCATCATTCAAATACGAACTACAAATACATGCTCCAGTGCACCAAAATGGCTAGAAAAAACGTACATGTTTCCTTGGGGTGCATGTTTAGGTCCCATGGAACGAATGGGAACGAATTCAACCGCCTCGCCATCCTGGCTTGGCCACAAACATTGCGAATCTCGGTTTTTAAATGTCTGTAAATCCAAAATTCACTAGGAAATCATGAAACTTGGCATGGTGTCACTACATGGTACATATAATTGTCCAATTTGGGCGAAGCTATATTACAAGCCTTTTACAAACCGGAGCGTGTCGCAACCCTCGTGGTTCCGGTAGGGAAATATGCCCCTCTTGTGGGCGAAACGATAATCGTTTCTCGCCTTGAACTTTGTATTCTACAGGCAACATAGAATAACAGGAGTGTCGGGCTGAAATTTGAAACTATTCAGGGTTCGTTTGGCCATTGTATATATATATATTACTAATTACTAAGTTTTCTATGCATTTAATGTAGTCCATAATTTAAATTTGAACTACAACCACATGCTCTAGTGAAGCAAAACGGGTGGGAAATCGAACATGTGTCATTGGGTGCATGTTTAGGTCTCGTTTAAGGAATGAGAATGAATTACAAACTTCTCGTCATCCTGAAACAACGAGAATCTCGGTTTTTAAATCCCAATAAATCAAAAAGTCACCCAAAAACATGAAACTTGGCATGGTTTCATGACATGGCACATATATGTCGTGGTAAAAAATTGTCCAGTTTGAGAAGAGGCGCACACATTAGTAGCCAACGAAGTCCTTTTTGAAACAAAAAGCTAACACGTTAATATCGCAAACGGTTGTATTATATTTACCGTGTCGAAATTTAACCATACTCGGTGGCATGCGTGCAGCTGTTTGATTAGACGGGACGAGCAGTCCGCCACACATGCTTAATGGGGCGCGTGCATCCTGTCCACCTCGTAGGCTCGACGGGACACATGCGAGTAGCAAGGCCGCCCATGCTCACCGGGAAGCGAGCTCTTTGAGCTCCATACACCAGCCGCCGCCCGCCTCGCTCACAACTTCTCCATTAATGGGTTAATTAAAGCACCTGGACGGAGGGTGTTTGCTTGTGATCCCATGGCAGCATTTGCTTTGTTCGTGTTTTCAACTTGTATTCCGCCCTAATTTAAATTCCACATAGGGCAACGGATAATACGACCACAAATAAAATGGCAACAGATAATACGACGACAAATTTACAATGGCGCAGATAATAATTGTCTTACATATTCCGAATAATTTAAAATGCCACATGCGGCAAAGCTCAGAAGACATGGAGGCAAGAGAAGAAGGAAATTGCAGACAACGATCTAGGTCGCTACTGTCTATACTCGTCGATGAATTGCCGGGTGGCGAAATCCTCCAGCTCCTTCTTCAATTCCTCACGACTTTGCTTGAAAGCAACCACGAATTCCTCCACCTCCTGCGCTTCCTCAAGCCACCCATCAGTTCCTCGACGACCGCTTTCAGCGTCATCTCCGAGGCACTGCTCTGCTCATGTAGCATCTTCCAGCCGGTGGCCTCCTGCTCCTTCTCGGCAACCAACTTGAGGAGCTTCGCATTGTCACCCATGAGTTGCTTGACGAGGCCGGTCGCCTTGTCAACCGAGGCATCGCTGATCTTGAGCAGCTTCATCAAGCCTTCAACCAGCTCCTGCTGCGTAGTGACGCCAGCGAGAATGTCGTCGTCGCCGGCGAAGGACTTCAGGAATGCCAGCTCGTCACGATGGCCGATGCCACGAATGCTCTTGTGAGAGCCCTCACATGCCCTTGAGAGCTCGTTCGAGGGCTCCGCGGCGCGCCGGGACATCTCTGCTGCGGCTGTGGCTTCGCGGCGGGACCTCTCTAGTGTTTCCGCGCCTTGGTCTTTGCTGCTTGGTTATATGTCCACCCTAAACTCCTCCTATCGGTCATGGCGGAACGACTTGACAGAAAAAACCAGTTTTGTGGGTGACGATGAGAGGAACCGTGAAGTAATTTTCGAGTGGGTGGTTTTTATAGCCCGGTGCTAAGTGTGAACACATATTAGTTTGATAGTTTTGACCAAATTTGCAATTACTTATTGCGTTGTAATCAGCAATGTGATGAGAAACAAGGTAAAAATTTATTGATGGTAGAAGGTTGACCACATGGTGGCTCGCCGTTGAGGCGACCACGACGCACTTCGCTCTGGCGTCCCTGCGCGCGCTCTGCTCGCCATTGAGGCAAGGTTACAATGGCAAATGTTAATAATTCTTAATAATTGTCTTACATATTCAGGATAATTTAAAATGCCAAATGCAGCAAGGCCCAGAACACTCACGACCTACATATGCATACAATTATAATAAAATATAAGCTAAAAGGCTGAGCTGGCGGCCTTCCGACGATGGTCTTCTCGGACTCCATGATCAGCATAGCACACTTGCGGCCGTTCACTCGAAGTGTCCCGACCCGCCTCCGCCTACGGAGCTGCTGGCGCTGGGAGGCTCTTGGGGCTGCTGCGCCTCTTCTAGAAGAGCTTGACAGCATGCAATCGCACGCATGACAACTCCGCGGAACCGCTCCATTTCCATGTCTCTGGCCTGGTAGCAAATTCCGTCGATCACTTGCATCCTCAAGATATCACGTTGGAGATGTTCTACTTCGTCGGGGACGTCAACTCCGCCAAGGATGCGCTCGAGCCTGGCCACCACATCATCGGGATCGAGGTTGACACGGCTACAGCGGGCAATGATGAAGCCGTAGGCTGCCGTCGGTTTCAAAACCGGCAGATCTCGGGTAGGGGGTCCGAACTATGCATCTAAGGATCGAATGTAACAGGAGGCAGGGTACACAATGTTTACCCAGGTTTGGGCCCTCTCGATGGAGGTAATACCCTACTTCCTGCTTGATTGACTTTGATGAGTATAGGGGTTACAAGAGTTGATCTACCTCGAGATCTTAGTGGCTAAACCCTTGATGTCTAGCCTGTATGGTTATGATTGCCTCTACGGACTAAACCCTCCGGTTTATATAGACACCGGAGGGGGCTAGGGTTGTATAGAGTCGGTTTACAGAGAAAGGAATCTTCATATCCGCACGCCAAGCTTGCCTTCCACGCCAAGGATATTCCTATCCGGACACGGGGGAAAACCTTCCATCTTGTATCTTCACAGCCCATGAGTCCGGCCTATGTCGCATAGCCCAGACGCCCGAGGACCCCGTAATCCAGGACTCCCTCAGTAGCCCCTGAACTTGGCTTCAATGACGATGTATCCGGCACGCAGATTGTCTTCGGCATTGGAAGGTGGGATCCTCCTCCAAACACTTCAAAGCAGCTCTCTGAACAAGAGATCTATATCAGGCTCTGTTCAATAGGTTAACATTATAGCCATAAAAACATAATATTTAGAATATATCCGTTAATGGCCCTTTCCGGCGGAACACCACGTTTAGCTGTGTTATCATCTTGAACCGTTTTTTGGGCCTTCCGCTTCGCGTTTCAATACGCGACTTCCACTGGCACGTCTTGTCAAAGCAGAGATCGTGTCCCCTCATTGCGGGATTCTCATTAATACAGATTTGGGTAATCCAACCGTGCCGTTTGCACGACCCCTTGGGAACAGGCGAGTTTTAAGGCTTGAGGGAGGGGGACGCTTGATATTCGCAGTCCATATAAGTGGATAGAATCCCACTCTTCCACCCTGCGCCTCATTCTCTCTCTGCCCTCCCATCCTCGAGCTCCAGCGCCCAAGCCCCAAGATTTTCTCTTCTCAGCAACTCCTCTGACTATGGCCGGCTCTCAAGGCAAGTGGATGGCCTCCTCCTCATGGAGGAGAACATCAAGGAGCTGCGGGACGCGCGGTATCTAACCACGGAAATCAAGCACAGGCTTCCTGATCTGGCGCAGGTCATCCCTACTCCGGAGCCCGGTGAAAGGGTGGTGTTCATCCCCCACTTCCTCCACGGGCTCGGATTCACCCTCCACCCCTTCGTGAGGGGACTCATGTTTTACTACGGGCTGGATTTTCACGATCTGGCCCCAAATTCGTTCCTCCACATCTCAGTGTTTATCATCGTGTGTGAGGCCTTTCTCCGTGTCCCTCCACATTTCGGCTTATGGCTCAAGATTTTTAACGTGAAACCGGAGGTGGTCGACGGGCAACACGCGGAGTGTGGTGGTGCCATGGTGAGCAAGCTCCCCAAAGTCAATTGGCCAAAGGGAGTCTTTGTGGACACCGTCAAGATATGGCAACAGGAATGGTTCTATATCACTGAACCCCGCGGCTCCAAGTGGGCAGCTGCTCCAGCTTTTAGATTCGGACCCCCGCTGAGGCTCACATCCTGGACCAACAAGGGTCCGGACTGGGTGTCGGTCCCTGAGGTGCTGTCGTTCCAGAAACGTGTCCATAGCATGATAGCGAAGGACATTACCCTCGCCGACGTAATACAAGTGATGTTGATCCGCCGAACACTTCCCTGCTAGCGGTGGCCCCTTAAGATGTGGGAGTTCAACCCAGAAGGGCCGCGGACCCTGCAATGATTCTACGGCACACCTCATAAGGGGATCTGGAAGCTGCTTTTTAAGAAGCAGAAAACGTGGCCGAAGTCATCGGACGACACTAGCCTCGACTGCAACCATCCGGCCTCTGAGGTAAATTCCAAAATCTCTGAACATTCATAGATTCGTTGTTCCAAAGGAGAAGTATTTGAGTAATCCATCCCCTAACAGGTCTGGATCAAGAAGGCAGAGCAGGTCTGGTGTTCGGCTCCGCTCCCCGAAGACCCAGCCAATCCTATACTAATGAGGATGCTGGTCCCGGCGCCATACCAGGCGCCAATAAAGAAGGACAAGAAGAAGTAGAAGAAAGAGGAGGAGGGCCCTTCGGACGCAATGTCCAGAGAAGCTGATACCCAGTCCTCTCACGAGGGCGACGACGACGACGAGGAGGAGGAGGAGGAAGAATATCCTCCCCGCAGGGGCAAGAAGAGGGCGGCCTCGGAAGACCTGGAGGCCGAAGCCTCCAAGAGGGACAAAATCACCCTCCCCGATGACTCAGGGTCCGATGCCGAGGCCATCCTGAAGCATCGTCGTCGGACCAAACCCCAAGACAACTCGTAAGTAGCCCAGGATTCTTCGTATTTGCCCAATCTTTATGAACTGTGACGATAACTCTAAGTTCCATCTTTTTACTCCGGTCCATAGTATTCCCCAGCCATCCTCATCCTCAAGAGATCTGCCGCCGGAGATGATGGAGAGCGAGTCGCCAGCCCCGGCTTCCCCACCGTCTAAGGCGGATGACCCTAAGGTGTCGTCCCATAGGCCCTCCTCGGGCCTCGAAGAGACAGGGGGGGACCTAACGAAGGCCGACGACGGGGGCCTCGATCAATCCGACCCCCAGCCGCATACTACTCCGGAGACCAATAAGGCTCTGGAGCCTAATCAGTGACCCCCCACAGGAGAGGGGGGTGCGGCGAACTTCACTAATCCGGAGACGTCGAATACCATGATGGACACACTGCAAAGTGCATCCATCCCGGAGGAGCACAACATCCTGATGGGTACGGTGGCTGAGAAGATTCAGTCCGCCAAAAGCAGGCTGAACGAAGCCTTTTCCAGCCTGCTAGCAGGCTTCGAGGTACGCAATGTAATAATTTTGTTTTTTGTTTCTAGTAGAAATATGCCTGTATATAGGTAGTAGCCCCTGAGACTCTGTTCGGTTCTTTAAAAAAAACAAGCAGAGGATCAATAATCAGTTTCAGGTGGTAACACACTTTTATCTGGATGAACCCAGGCTTCTCTGCTAGTGGCGACTGCCCAGTCAGCGGAATTTTCCGAACTCCAACGTAAACTGGAACGGGCCGATCGGGACCTAGTCCTTGTTAACACAAGGCTCGACTAGGCGCAAGGTATGAAATACATCTTTACTGCATGCTTGTTTTATGTCCATGTTTTACGGAAGTTCAAGAGCTGAAATGTGTGTATTAATGCGGATGGCGCCACCGCAGTGGAGACCCTCAGGGTTGAGCTTGCGCAAGCCAAGGAGCAGGCAAGGGTAAGCAAGGCGGCTGCGGATAAAGCGGCTGCGGACTTAGTGGCCGAACAGACCGCTCGATGCCGTTTTGAGGAACGGGTGACCGAGATGGAGCAAAAGTTCAAGGACGCTGCCGCCAAGTGCTAGTCCTTAGAAAAGGAAAATAAGGCGAAGGGGACCAAACTCGCCAAGGCCCTGCAAGATGCGTCGGAGGCGCGGTCCGCATGTCGCGCTGCACGCGAGGAAATCCATCAAGCCGGACAGATAGCGGCTGGTAAGCCCTTTCTTTTACAGGCTAGATTTGGGGATCAGAAGTATGCCTTGCTTAATCGACCGTGGAGTTCTCTAGACGTATATGCGGATTTGCCGAAGAGTGCTGCAGACGCTGCCCAATTCTTCCAGGCCCAGGAGGGGTACGCGACGGAGAAGCTCTTTTGGTCGTAGTTTGCAGGGCAGGAGCGTCCCGTACTGCTGAATGACCAGATGGCGCAATGGGCGGAGATGTAGAGGATGTCTAGTGCGGCCATGAAGGACGTCATAGTCCGGTTGTGGCCGGCCGAAGTCATTCCGGACAGCTACTTCGGACTCGTGCGGCGTCTCGTCGATGCGCTGCCCCGAATTGACAGTGTTAAGAGGTGGTCTTGTATAGAAGGGGCGCAAATGGCCTTCGCCCGTGTCAAGATGCACTGGGGGATGATGAAGGCCAAAAAGGTGGCTATCGAGGGTCTGCCCGAAAGCAAGGACCACCGCACCCCGGAGCGCTACTTTGAGGAAGTTCTCAAGGGTGCCCGCCTTGTGGAAGGCCAATGCTCTAAGGATGTAGTGTTCGAATGAACGTGTCCGAACTGTTTGGAAGTTTGTATCATGAACTAAGTCATATGTAATATATTTCTTTGTTTATGAAGAGTGTTATCCTCCTGTGTGGCCGTTTTTATATCTGAGAGTTCCCAGTCGTCGGCTTCAGCCCCCTTGTAGATACTACTGGGGTGTTCGGAATTACACGTGACTACACTTAATGCAACGTCTTGGTCCATGAAGGAGGTGTCAGTGTGGTGAACCAGGCAATCAGACTATGCGGTTTTATTGCTCTCACTTAGCCGTAGGAGTTTGACAATGGGACTACGAAGTAGCCCCTGGTATGTATGCAGCTTTCCTAATTCGGATACATTGCATAGGTGATCGGAAAATGGTCCTTCGCGCAATACGGAAGAAATCACTAGGGATTTTGATAAGTCACCGAGTGGCTGACTAGCTCTCGCCGCATCATGACAGTCAGTTTTCGGCTTTCTCTACTGAGGTGCTTAACCGGGCGAACCAGAAACACAATCGCAGTAGTTCTCCCTTTACTTACCCTAGTCGATCAGATGGAACGTAAGGTAGCAAACACAGGAGCCGGGCAACCCAACTATTGATCAGAGACATGATTCGGAGCGGATGCATATAATGTCGAGCTCGGGACGCTGAATTGTGCTATAAAGCCTGTTCGGACTTTTTTAGTTTGATAACACATATGTTGCCATATAGAGCCCCTGGCAATTTTTGACGAGGTGCGTGCGTAAGACAACTGAAGAGACAGAATAAAGTCTATAAGTGAGGACGATACCGAGGAAGAATTTGCTTCACTAGAATCTGATTGATACGTCAAAACATAGTGTTACAGATGGTACCATAATCACCAAGGCTATTTTACATGCCGGCGGTCTTGAGGCTAAAGAGAAAAGCTCTATATAAGTTCTTTGAGTGAGGTTATGGTCTGCAAAAATCCTTTGCACCTCCCTGCCGCACACCTGCGCCGCTTTCTTCTGAAAAAAAGATTCCTTAAGAGGAATAGTCTTCAACTATTTGTAGGGAACCGGGCTCGGAGAGGGTCCTTGTGAGTCCGTAGGATGAGGAGGTTTTAATTCACCTGTGGTAAAGGATAAAAAATAAGTAAAAATGAGAGGGAGACCATATAGGGTCAAACCGTACTATAGGCCTGTCCGTAGTTTGCCTCCGCTGATGCCCAAGGTACTTTGAGTGTGTAATTGTGCATGCGTGATACGAATCTTGCTGATGCACGTGGCAGTCGATGGAGTCGAAACTGTTAATCCGACCCTGGGATTGCCGGGCTGCCCGCATGCCACACTGTGCGACCTTGCATAATAAAGTCCGGCGGCTTGATAGCCGATGAGGTGTGCGGCTTGGCAGGGTCGCTTTGTACTTCGGCCGCGATGGCCGCGGTGTGCTCCTCTGTACGGAGGGAGCGTTCCATGTTTCCATTGATTGTAATGACACCACGGGGACCGGGCATCTTAAGATTTAGATAGGCGTAGTGCGGGACCGCGTTAAAGCGGGCGAAAGCGATTCGTCCGAGCAGTGCGTGATAACCACTACGGAATGGGATGATATCGAAGATCAAGTCTTCGCTTTGGAGGTTGTCCGGCGAACCGAAGACGACTTCCAACATGATTGAGCCCGTGCAGCGGGCCTCTACACCAGGTATTACTCCTTTAAAGGTAGTTTTAGTGGGCTTGATTCTTGATGGATCGATGCCCATTTTACGGATAGATTCACATGACATCCAAGTACTTGATACTCAAGTTGTCCATAACCGGGGACACGGCTAACCATGATTAGTTTGATACACTCTGCAGAGGTTTGTGCACTTTTCCCCACAAGACTCGATCTCCTCCATTTGATTTCTTGCACTACATGATGTTTGAGAAACGGATGACCGAGACATAGTCTTTCAGAAGCGCTAGTACCTTACGAACGGGTACACCGTACCAACCTACATCCCCTACATCAGCTAGTCTACCACTATAAGAGTTCGCACGACTTAGTCAACTATGCTAGAGCCCATAGTAGCTTGTGGCTGCACACAGAAGTTTCTAGCATGAATAATCTCATGATCCCTTTGAGCCTGGGTGGCGGTCCAAAAAGAAACAGGCAATCCTGGAATACCCATGTACCTCAATACACCCAGATGTGTGTTTAAGTTGCCACCTTAGATAAACCATTAATTAACAATCTCACATCTGTCATGGATACACTCACCCAATCCACGTATACTAGCATAGCATGGCATAATAAGCAAACGTACAAGTAACTCCCAAGGGCTTGACAATAAAACAGGTAATAGGTACTACCTCATCTACTTCCCAAAACCCACAATTTAATTAGATCCTAATCATGCAATTGTTTGAGGATTGATCTAATGCAATAAAAACTGGGTAGTAAAGAGGTATGATCAAAGTGTTACTTGCCTTGCCGATGATCCGCGAAACCTAGAGATTCAAAGTAGCAAGCGGCGCACTCCGGGTACTCTATCGCAAACAAACAAGCACACAATAAGTCCTCATCTAATGCACAAGTAAAACTCAAACGAAAGATCTAACCAGAAATTTCAACTTAAGAACTCCGGTTTGCAAAAAGAATCAAATCGAATGAAGCAACGAAAGTCAAACGGCGAAAGAAACAAGATTCGTTTACTAATCTGGACCTAAGTCAAATTTTACAGTAGCAAAAACTGGTTTGATTTGATTATTCGGAAAGAGGGTTTCGAGACGAAACTCTAGGCGCTTGAATCGCCTGATTCCGATAAACGAGTGAAAAGTTATACTAGATCGAAAATTGGATCAGAAATCGCGATCAAAAAAATCGTGAAATAAATCCGAGAAAAAGAAAAACGATGAACAACTTAACGAACGAATGCTCGTTATCTGGATCTAAACGATGAACGCGTTCGTTAAAACGAACGAACGAGCGAACGCTCGCTAATTAACCTAAACCGAAAAAAAACCGATCTAATAAAAAAATGAAACAAAAAAAACCGAACGAAAACTGGCGAAAACCAAACGGTTTTCTAGGAAAAACCGGCGGCAGGGCGGGGTCAACCTCGGCGGCTCAGGTCGCGGATGGCGGCGGCGCTCGGTGGCGGCGGGCTGCGGCAGCTAGGGCGGCGGCGGGCTGGGGCGGCGGCTCGGTTGCTGCGGGGTCGTCGTTGGGCGACTGTCGGTGTCAAAACCGGCGGATCTCGGGTAGGGGGTCCCGAACTGTGCGTCTAGGCGGATGGTAACAGGAGACGAGGGACACGATGTTTTACCCAGGTTCGGGCCCTCTTGATGGAGGTAAAACCCTACGTCCTGCTTGATTGATATTGATATTGTGGATGTTTACAAGAGTGGATCTACCACGAGATCAAGGAGGCTAAACCCTAGAAGCTAGCCTATGGTATGATTGTAAAGGTTGTTGATGTTGTTCTACGGACTAGAGCCATCCGGTTTATATAGACATCGGAGAGGGCTAGGGTTACATAGAGTCGGTTACAATGGTAGGAGATCTACATATCCGTATCGCCAAGCTTGTCTTCCACGCCAAGGAAAGTCCCATCCGGACACGGGGAGAAGTCTTCAATCTTGTATCTTCATAGTCTTGGAGTCCGGTCGATGATGATAGTCCGGCCAATGATAGTTCGGCTGATGATGGTAGTCCGGCTATCCGGACACCCCCTAATCCAGGACTCCCTCAGTAGCCCTGAACCAGGCTTCAATGACGATAAGTCCGGCACGTATATTGCTTGGCATTGCAAGGCGGGTTCCTCCTCCGAATGGTAGAAGATTGTGAACACCAGGATAGTGTCCGGCTCTGCAAAATAAATTCCACATTCCACCGTAGAGAGAATAATATATACACAAGTTCAATCTGCTGACGTTTTTCGTGGCACGACGTCACACCACTACCAAGTCACTATTTAAATCGTTTTTTATTCTACCAGCTCAGCGCATTTAGCGAAGCGGTTTCCTTAGCACGTCTTGTCGAAGAAGAGATCGTGTTTCCCCTTAATCCGGGATTCTCATCAATACGGACGTGGGTAACCCAACCGCGCCATTGATGGTGGCGCAGGGGATAAGCGAGTTTTACCGGGCGGTGGGGGCGCGTAGACTTCGCCCGCCCATATAAGGGATAAGGATTCACCTTCTCACCTCGCCTTCTTCCTCCTTTGCTTATCCATCTCCGCGCTTTTCGAGCTCCAGCGCCCAAGTTCGCACATCTCGTCTCAACCTTCTCCGACCATGTCGGGGCGGGAGGTAAATGGTTGGCCTCCACCGTTAAGGAGGAGCACATCGCCAAACTGCGCGGCGCGGATACCTCTCCGGCGACATCAGCGCACGGCTGCTCGACGAGGGGCAGCTCATCCCACCCAGGCCCCATGAGAGGTCGTTTTCCTTCCCACTTCCTCCACGGACTGGGCTTTCCACTTCACCCCTTTGTCCGGGGTCTCATGTTCTACTACGGCCTGGATTTCCATGATCGGCGCGAACTTCATCCTCAACATCTCGGCGTTTATTGTGGTATGCGAGGCCTTCCGCTGCATCCAGCCCCACTTGACTTGTGGCTCAAGACCTTCAATGTCAAGCGAAGGTAGTGAAGGGCACTCAAGCGGAGTCTTGGGCGCCATGTTGGGCAAGATGCCCAATGTCCTTTAGTTGAAGGGCCTTCATGGAATCCGTCAATGGGTGGCAATCGGGGTGGTTCTATATCACCGAGCAGCGTGACCCTACATGGGCGGCGGCCCCGAGTTCAGATCTGGTATCCCCCGCAGCTCACCTCCTAGAAAGAGAAGGGCTTGTTGTGGGGTAGTTCGGAGGAGCCAGCGGGACTCCAAGCCTGCATCCGAAGCTGGTGAAGAAGCTCGGGCTGGTTAACGTGGTCCATGTCATGCTCGTCGCGGATTCTCCCATGCCAGAGCGGGCATTCAATCTGTGGGAGTTCAATCCGGAACAGCACCAGCGCTGAGCAAGCTCTTGACACGACGTCTGAAGGTGCACGGAGGGTGCTGTTCAAAGGCGCCAAGCCCCGTATCCGTGTTGAAGATCGCGATTTATTTCATGGCGCCAACCAGGTAAGTGATTCTACCCCTTCTGAGACACTTGCTTTTCATAGTTTGACTCTATGCGGGTTTTAATTTCCCCTTTTCCTTTGACAGGACTTGATGAGGAAGGCGGAGCAGATTATCTGTCCGGATCCTATGCCAGAAAATCCAGTAGACGCCCGTCTAGCGGGGCTGCTGGTTCCGGCACGCGCGTGGTGCCGGAGAAGAAGGCCAAGAAGGAGGCCACGGGTGCTCGAAAGAGTTCCCGTTTTCAGGTGTCCGACGACTCCGGGGCGGACTCCTCCCCCGAAAACGAGGAGGAGAAAGAGGACTCTCTCCCAGAGTAAGGAGAGAGGAAGAGGAAGGCTTCCCCAACAGGGGAGGCCAAAGGGTCCAAGAGGGGAAGGACTATTCCCCCGGACAGCTCCGCCAACATCAACGTTGGCGAGGAAGAATGGCCTTCAAGGGCCAGGCCTCGGCGAGATCGTAAGTATCAGGATTCTGAATGATTTATAATTTCTTTTCTGCGTCACATAGTGTCATTCGATGCCGCATGCTGCTGTAGTCCGGCCGGTGATGATCTCCCGCTTCATCGGCGGGTCGTTGGCTCCGTCGGATGTAGACTCCATCCCGACCGCCTCCACCCTCGCAACACCGAGGACGCCGAGGTGGGATCCCAGAAGGGACCCATTAGGGAGGCTCGGGCGCCACAAGGCGTCCTCCGGACTTTGCGCGGACTCCAAATCAGAACCCGCAGTGGTTCGGGGTTCGACGGTGCCCTCGAATGAAGGGCAAGACCGTGGCGCCGGCAGCTTCCGCCCAACCGAGGCGCCGGGCAATTTGTTGGGCGCTGCAGAGTGCTTCCATCGAGGAAGAACACCGCACTATTATGAGTGCGGTGATTGAAAAGTGCAGCTTGCTAAGAGCGGGCTGACCGAAGCTCTGATAGCCTTCTATCGGGCTTTGAGGTAAGAAGTTAAAATATGCAATATAATACCGCATAGACAGTAGCCCCGATGCTCGGTTCGGTGTTGGGAAGAAAAGCGGATGAGGATCTGAAAAAAGAAGATATATGCAGGGTTGCTAAAAATTATGTCAATATGGGTTGCAGGCTGCGCTGCTGACCTCTGCCCTTGGATCATGGAGGTCGGTGCTTTGAAGCGGGAGCTCGGCGGTCCGAGCAAGAGCTCGGCCGCGCCAGAAGCAGCTCGGGACAAAGAAGGTGAGGAACACCACTTTGAACTTGTACCTTCTGAGAAAAGGATTTAGGTTGCAACAAAAATAACAAGGATAACATGGGTGCTGCGGGGGCCACGAGCAGGTGGCGACCACGAAGGAGGCCGTGTCATGACGAGCATAATTGCCCGCAGGCAGGCGGGCGAGAAAAGCAAGAGGCGGGTGGCGGTGGTTCAGCAAGAGCTCCAGGCTCTCATGGAAAAGCATGAGAGTTTGGGCGTGACTCAAAGACTCGAGAGTCCGAGCTTGCCTCAGCTCTTGAAAGTGCCAAAACTGCCAAGGCCGATGCCCATAAGTCCCTTGAGAGATTGAGTTGATGAGGAAGATAGCGGCGGGTAAGGCATTTTTCATGCAAAGCAAGCATGTGAATGTAAATTACGTGTTACTTACCCGAATTCGGAGCTCTCGTGGGCGTTTGCAGATCTGCCTCAAGCGTGTACGATGCGCCGCATTCTACCGAGCCGAGGAGGGAGCTCAGCGGAGAAGGTCTTACGGTCTCGATATCTTTGAGGCCGGCCATCAGTGCCCCTAGCGACCAGTGAAGCAGCTGGTCGAGCTCCTAAGGTGGCCGAGCAGGCCATGAAGGGCCTCATAGTCGGTGTGGCGGGAGAGGCCATGCACAGGAGCTACGCCGGCCTCGTCGCGACGGTTGGTGGATCGTGCCTGGGTGGAGGTTATCAAGCGCTCCGTCGTATTGAAGGAGCTCGTCGGGCCCTTGCCAGCGCAAAGGTGCATTGGGGCAAGCTGGATGCGGAGAAGCTAATCAGCGGCGCACCACCGGTGGCAAGGAATATCGTCGCCGAGATGTACTATAAGACTGTCTGAAGGGCGCCCGCAAGATTGCGGATGAGTGCCCAGGGATGTAATTATTGAGTAAATTCGCAATGTGTTATCACGTGCGCTGAAAACTTTGTTCATATCGCTAAGCAACGCTTGTTAATTTAAAATATTACCTTACATGCGGCCGTTTATTAAATCGAGAGATGGCAAGTCGTCGGCTTCAGCCCCCATGCCACAGTCTTTGGGGTGTTGGGATAAACTTGAGCACTCTTGTTCCCATTTTGGGTCCATCTAGGGGGCGCTCAACACAACGAACAAGGCAAGCGGACTTATAGTGCTTGAACACTCTCACTTAGCCATAGAATTCTATAATTTTAAATTTCGGCAAAGCCCTAGTATTCGGAAGACCGAATTAGGGCGCTATCACGCCTTAAATCGGAAATTATCCGAACTTCGCTCAAGCGGCGAGGTCTTTAAGGACCCGAAAGGACCTCTCGAACAGCGACCAGTCTCTCGCCTTATCATGACAGTCAGTTTTAGCTTTCTCCTTCGAGGCGTTAACCCGGCTCAACAAGGCGCAATCGCGATGGTTCTCCCGATGCTACCTTAGCTGATAGAGCGGGCGTAAGGTGCCAAACATGGGAGCCGGGCAAACCCAACTATTGACCCAAGACATGATTGAGCCGATTCATATAATGCTATAAGTTAAGGTGCCGCACTTGTGGAAGTGTTGGACTTTATCACACCATAATGCGGAGAACATAAGCCCTGGTGTATTTGGCCGTACCAAAATGTGCTGGTGCAACATGTCATAAATGAACATATATATATATATATATATATATATATATATATATATATATATATATATATATATATATATATATATATATATATATATATATATATATAATAATGCAATTATGGGCAAAAAGTGCTGCGTTTTATTCGAGAAGATATCTTTGTGAGTGCGGAATGATACAAATAGTCACGGAAAGCAAGGGTTGGACGAATTAAAGGCGTCTCCCTCGAGGGTAGGCCACGGAATGTTGTATTTAACAAATTTAATGCTCGTGATGGAAACCACGAGTGTTAAATCATGACCTTTGTCCTTCCACGGCTGTTGCATCATGAGTTGGCAGGTTCGCGCGGACGAGATCTGTATAAAAAGAGAGAAAAAAAGAAAAAAGCGACACACTTGGGTGCCCTGGTGTGGTCGAACCGCTCTGGTCTGTTGTGGTTGTGCCTTTCCCCTATGCCCATGGTATCTCCAGGCGTAATTATGTATCTGAAGAGTTTGTCTTACAATTTTGCGAGGGCTGGGGTTGAGGCCGCATTGCTACGCGATGCTCGGGCGTGCGGTGGTCTTGGTTGATGTTGCTCGGCGCGTTTGGCCGTGTCCGGTCGTTTAACGGCCGGACTCGAAAATTGCCTTAAAAGGCTGCTCTGTACTTCTGCCGCGAGAGCTGCTGTATGTTCCTCCATTCGGAGGGAGCGTTCCGTGTTTCCATTGACCGTGATGACTCCACGAGGGCCTGGCATCTTGAGCTTAAGGTATGCATAATGCGGCACCGCATTGAATTTTGCGAACACGGTTCGTCCGAGCAGGGCATGATAGCCGCTGCGGAACGATACTATGTCGAAGATTAACTCCTCGCTTCGGAAATTATCCGGGGATCCGAAGACCACTTCCAGTGTAACTGAGCTGGTACAATTGGCCTCGACACCTGGTATGACGCCCTTGAAGGTTGTATTTGTAGGTTTAATCCTTGAAGGGTCTATGCCCATCTTGCGCGACCGTATCACGATAAAGCAGGTTCAGAGCTCTCGCCGCCGTCCATCGGGACTCGTGAGGTGAAATCCATCGGACGATTGGGTCTAAAACCAATGCGGCGAATCCGCCATAAGCGGATCTTGGTCGGATGGTCTCTTCGATCGAAAGTGATCGGGCAAGAGGACCATGGGTTGAATTTTAGGCGTGGCTCCATCGCGTATCGCCCCTTAGTGCGCTTCCGCTCCCTCTTGGGAATATCGTTGCGTATATCATGTTTACCGTCCGAACTTGAGGGAATCCTTTTGTCCTCTGTTGTTCGCGGCGGGTCTCTTCCTCGTCATCGCTGTGTAGCCCCTTGTCACTGTTTTCAGCGATTAATTTGCCTGCCTGCTTGAATACCCAACAATCTCTGTTGGTGTGGTTAGCTGGCTTTTCGGGGGTTCCATGTATTTGACAGGAGCGGTCGAGTATTCGGTCCAAATTGGATGGGCCCGGAGTGGTTCTTGTGAATGGCTTCTTCCATTGACCGGGCTTGGAGCCTCGGAATCCGGCGTTGACTGCCGTATCCTCATTGTTGTCGCCGTTAATGCGGCGTTTGTTTTTGTTTCGACGCAACCTGCCATTGCGGTCCTTGGTATCCGGACTGCCGGCGTTTTCTTTGAGGTTGTTGCTGCGAGCTTGCCAGCTATCCTCTCCCGCTGAAGCGGGTCATGAGTGATGTGAGGGCTGCCATGGATTTCGGCTTCTCTGTCCTAGGTGCCGGGCCAGCCACTCATCGCGGATGTTATGTTTGAAGGCAGCGAGTGCCTCGCATCCGGACGGTCGGCGATTTGATTTTTCTTTGTTATGAACCGTGTCGAGAATTGCCTGCCCGATTAAATGCGGCTGCTGGATTATGTGGCTTAGGTCATCTGCGTCCGGTGGTCGCATGCGGACGTGCCACTCGAAGTTGTCGAGGAATGCGGCTTCCAGGTCTTCCAACATCAATTGACTCTGCGGGCAGGCTGTTAAGCCAATGCCGAGCTGGTCCTTTGAGCTTGAGGGAGATATTTGATGGCGTGAAGATCGTCGCGCGGGCCATATGTATATGGAGGAGATAATCCTCAATCCAAACCGCTGAAGTCTGTTGTGCCATCGTAGGATTCGATATTAACGGTTTAAACCCTTGAGATTAGATGATCCATTACTTCGTCCGTGAATCATAGCGGGTGTCGGCGCCTCAGTATTGAGCAATATCGCGGCGTAGCTCGAGAGAGCATTATCTGCTGTGTTCGGCCCGGCGAGTAGTTGTATCCGCGCGACGGTGTTAAATCGTGGGTCTTGGGCGCTCGCGTGATCCATAGATAGATCTGGATTGTCTTGCCTTGTCCTCAATATATCTCGCAAGTCGCGTAGCGTTCCCCGTGGCTTCATGCTTTTGAGCGATGCGGGTGCGGTTTTAGTGGAGGGCTTGCACGCCTCTCTGTGCCGCGCCACGAGGTGGTCGGTCTGCCGTATTAATGCGCTGGTGATGCAGGTTTGTAAGCTTCCTCCTCTAATCGGGGAGCAACTTGCGTTTTAGGTAACTTTTGGAGGCGTTCGAGTTCATACTCTTGACGCGAGGACCTCGGTCCATCTGTCGGCCATGGGTCTTGATCAGCTTGAAGCTGTTGCTGCTTTTCTTTAGGCTGTTTGCCGTGGCCATTAGCTGCGTCTGAAAGCGCTCTTGTTCGACGGGATCCTCGAGGCACGAGCGAATTAAATCGTCGTCGAGGCTTGCCTCGTCTCCGGAGGAGGTAAGTAATTGTCATCCTCGACCTCTTAAATGCCGCCCTCTCGTGAGGGCTTGCTTCGCCTCCTCCCTGCGCTGGATCGTCTTTGGAGGGGCTGTCTTCGCACTTTACGGGGTGTTATTATCTCTGTGCGGAATCTCCATTCTTGCCGTGGCGGGATTTAGAGCGGCGCCGCTGACGTCGGCGCTTGGGCTGTTTCTTTAAAGAATCGGCCTCTGTTGCTTCTTCGCCGTCCCTATCCTTTGGGGTGTCCACCATGTATATGTCGTATGACGAGGTGGTCTTCCAGTGTCCTATAGGCACTAGTTCTTGGTAGTCTCCGGCATCGTCGTCCATACCGTCGATGTCTTCGGAGTCGTAGTCGAGTACGTCGGTTAAATCGTTGACGGTGGCTACAAAGTGGGTGGTGGGTGGGCTCTGAATTTCTTCGTCGTCCGCGTCCCAACCATCCTGGCCGTAGTTCGGCCAGGGCTCTCCGGATAGCGAGAGATGCTTCAATGAATTTATGATATCGCCGAAGGGCGAATGCTGAAAGATGTCCGCAGCGGTGAATTCCATGATCGGCGCCCAATCAGATTCGACTGGCAGGGGCGCAGGAGGTTCGGAGTCCGGCAGAGGGTCCGGCACCTCGGAGTCATGAGCTTTATGCGGGACAAGGTAAGTGTTCGGCTCTATCGCCGTAGAAGTTGCAGCTCCCGAGGCGGTGTCCAGCCATCCGTCCTCGATCCGAGCGATCGGCTCCGGACTATGGGTCGGGCGGATTCGTATCTGACCTCCAAGGTGTTGTCCGTGGCGAGTTAGGTCATGCCCATCGTGACAGCGCGGCACACTCGGGTGTGGCTCAGATCCATCGAAGATCAAGTCCCGTGGATATCGGCCGTGAAGTTTAGGCTTCAAACCTGACACGACGGCCAGGCGTAGCTTCGATCTGCTCAGATGGCCAAGTGAGTTGCCCGCGATCGGCCGCCGAATACAAAGATCTGTCCGGGAGAAAAGTCTCACCCAGACTGCGTCGTTGTCGATTGAAGAGGCCATCAAGCCTATCGGTGGCGACACGAGGAACTCTCAATGAAAGCACCAATGTCGGTGTCAAACCGGCGGATCTCGGTAGGGGGTCCCGGCTATGCGTCTAGGCGGATGGTAACGGAGGCGAGGGACACGATGTTTTACCTGGTTGGGCCCTCTTGATGGAGGTAAAACCCTACGTCCTTCTTGATTGATATGGATATTGTGGATGTTTACAAGAGTGGATCTACCACGAGATCAAGGAGGCTAAACCCTAGAAGCTAGCCTATGGTATGATTGTAAGGGTTGATGTTGTTCTACGGACTAGAGCCATCCGGTTTATATAGACACCGGAGAGGGCTAGGGTTACATAGAGTCGGTTACAATGGTAGGAGATCTACATATCCGTATTGCCAAGCTTGCCTTCCACGCCAAGGAAAGTCCCATCCGGACACGGGGAGAAGTCTTCAATCTTGTATCTTCATAGTCTTGGAGTGCGGTCGATGATGATAGTCCGACCAATGATAGTTCGGCTGATGATGGTAGTCCGGCTATCCAGACACCCCGTAATCCAGGACTCCCTCAGCGACCCTTTCCCCTTGTGTTCGGCGTTGAGTTTGCCGGCCTGCTTAAAGACCCAACAATTTCTGTTGGTGTGATTAGTGGGCTTATCGGGGGTGCCATGAATCTGGCATGGCCGATCAAGTATTCTATCTAAGTTGGATGGGCCATCTCTGTTTGCCTTGAATGGCTTCTTCCGATGATCGGGTTTGGAACCACTGAATCCGGCGTTGACCGCTGTATCCTGGGTTTCTTCGTTGTTGCTTCGATGCTTGTGCTTGTTGCATCGTGGCTTGCCGTTGTCGTCCCTGGGTTCAGAGGTGCCAGGGTCGCTGGTGCTATTGCTTCTATGAGCAAGCCAGCTATCTTCTCCCGCGCAAAAGCGGGTCATAAGTGCGGTGAGGGCTGCCATGGATTTTGGTTTTTCTTGGCCGAGGTGTCGGGTGAGCCACTCATCTCGGACGCTATGTTTGAAGGCCGTGAGGGCTTCAGCGTCCGAACAATCCACAATCTGGTTCTTTTTGATGAGGATTCTGGTCTAGAGCTGCCGGGCCGATTCCCCGGGTTGCTGGATTATGTGACTAAGGTCATCGGCGTCTGGGGGCCGAACATAGGTGCCTCGAAAGTTGTCTCTAAGTGCATCCTCCAAGTCTTCCCAGCTACCAATAGAGTTTTCTGGTAGGCTGTTCAGCCAGTGCCGTGATGGCCCCTAGAGTTTTAGGGGGAGATATTTGATGGCATGTAGATCATCACCTCGTGCCATGTGAATGTGGAAGAGAAAATCTTCAATCCATACTGCGGGATCTATTGTGCCATCGTATGATTCGATGTTGATGGGTTTAAACCCTTCTGGGAACTGATGCTCCATTACCTTATCAGTGAAGCATAGGGGGTGTGCGGCGCCTCTGTATCGGGCAACATCACAGCGTAGTTCGAGTGAAGTCCGTATGCGGTTTTTGGCCCGAGCGTGGTTGTGCTTGTCGCGCCAGGCTTGATAGCTGTCCTCATGCACTGGGGCGCGCCCCCGCGTTCCGTATATTGATCTTGTCGGACCTGCTCTATTTTCCAGGTCTTGTCGTAGGTCATATGTGTATCCCTGAGCTGTTGTTTCTCTGCTTCTATGGCTAGGTGGCGCGGGCTGGTGTTCGGCTTGAGTTCCCGTTCTGCCCCGGCCACGTGGTGGTCGGTCAGGTCTGTTAGCCGTGTTACGCGCAGGTAGTACAGGCTCCAGTGCCTCGTCATCGAATTGGGGTAGCAGCTTACGCTTCGGGTGACTCTTCGTTGGGCGTTCAAGGCCGTATTCTTCAGCCGCCAGGACATTTGTCCATCTGTCGTTGAGCAGATCTTGGTCAGATTGAAGCTGCTGCTGCTTCTTTTTTTAGGCTTCTTGCCGTGGTTATTAGCCGGCACTTAAAGCACTCTTGTTCGAGGGGTTCCTCTGGCACGATGAAATCTTCATCGCCGAGGCTCACGTCGTCCTTGGAGAGTGGTAGATAGTTGCTATCCTCCGAGTCTTTGTTACCTGCTTGCTCATCAGAGTCAATTTGCCCATCCTCCCGATCATCCTATTCGGATGTTGGTTCGATGGGGTCTTCTTTGTCCTCGGCATTCTCTGGTGTATCATTGTCTCCGGTGCCGGTATGGTTGTCTTTTCCGCAACGCGATTTAGAGCGGCACCACTGACGTCGATGCTTCGGTGGTATCTCTGGAGGTTCATCCTCGACTGGGTCCTGCTCGTCATCGCCGTTGCCTTCTTTAGGTGTGTCCACCATGTATATGTCGTATGAGGAGGTGGTCGTCCAGCGTCCAGTGAACGGCGGGTTTCGGGCCTGCTCCTCTCCGGCATCGTCGTCCATACCGTCGATGTCTTCGGAGGCGTAGTTGAGCATGTCGGTTATATCCTCGACAGTGGCTATAAAGTGGGTGGTGGGTGGGAAATAAAGTTCCATATTTCCAGCCCCTAGTCCGGGCTGGGCGCAATTAGGAAGCGGCTCCTCTGTGATGGCGTGGGACCGCATTAAATCCAGAGCCTCGTTTGAGAGCGAGGCTTGTGCGAGGACCAGAGTTCCCTGGCCGAGCCCGCATGACACGGGCTGCAAGGGTCCAGGGCTAGTGTTCGGAAAAGAGTCTGGTTTATGATGAGTGCTGGTGACACTATTCCCCCTGGTTCTCCCATGTTGAGCTCTGCAGCCGCAGAGAGTCCGGCAGGCTCTAGTATCCCGTCTTCGGACCCGATGACACGCTCAGGATTTAAGGCTGGAGCGATGGTTGGAGCCGCGAACCCTTGGAAGATCAAGTCTCCTCGGATATCAGCGACATAATTCAGATTTCTGAAACTGATCTGATGACCAGGGGCATAGCTGTCGATCTGCTCCAGGTGACCAACGGAGTTGGCACGTAGTGCGAAGCCGTCGAATATGAAGATCTCTCCGGGGAGAAAAATCTCGCTCCCGGCAGCATCTTGTAGATGATCGATGGAGCCATCGAGCCTTTCGACGACGGCACAGTGGAACTCTCAATGAAAGTACCAAAGTTGGTGTCAGAACTGGCAGATCTCGGGTAGGGGGTCCCGAACTATGTGTCTGAGGATCGAAGGTAACAGGAGGCAGGGGACACAATGTTTACCCAGGTTCGGGCCCTCTCGATGGAGGCAATACCCTACTTCCTGCTTGATTGACTTTGATGAGTATAGGGGTTACAAGAGTTGATCTACCTCGAGATCGTAGTGGCTAAACCCTAGATGTCTAGCCTGTATGGTTATGATTGCCTCTACGGACTAAACCCTCCGGTTTTTATAGACACCGGAGGGGGCTAGGGTTGTACAGAGTCGGTTTATAGAGAAAGGAATCTTCATATCCGCATGCCAAGCTTGCCTTCCACGCCAAGGAGAGTCCTATCCGGATACCGGGGAAAACCTTCCATCTTGTATCTTCACGACCCATGAGTCCGGCCCATGTCGCATAGCCCGGACGCCCGAGGACCCCGTAATCTAGGACTCCCTCAGCTGCCTTTGTCTTGACTGAATCACACAGGTCCTCTGCCCATTCTTTGCGGGGCATCAGGCTCTCGATGAGCACTGGTGACGGCGGCTCTTCGGGTGGGTCGTCGATCATGCCGCCGAGCAGCTCTGGATCTTTTGCACGGTGGATGGCAAACTGCTCATCACACCTCCTCTACAATATGTCGATTGTGGTCCCAAGGACTGTGACGCCGATATCGCTGCCGATTGTGACACTCCAAAAAATTTTACTTGGTTTTTGACAAAACCCTTTTATTTGATTTGAAGGAGGCCATTTAAAATCTTCCCAAAAGCCCCTCCTTCTCAAAAAATTTCTCCTGTGACAAGTATTTTTGTGTGTCTTCCTCAACCTTGGTGTTTCGTTTTAAAAACCTTCCTTCTGATTTTAACTCATCTCAATAGATTTTTGGAAATTAAATTTCTATTAAAAAGAAACCCTATGGGTTTTGGGGCTATTCTTTTGTTTTGCAACCACCCATTGTTTTACCATGCCTCATGTTAATATTTCTCCCAAAACCCCTCCCTCCAATTTGGGACAAGCCAAATATTCTTTTCCAAACCCATTTTTGTATTTTATTTCATTTATTTTATCCCCAAAAATAATTCTGTCTTTTATTTTGGGCCTAGGTGATTTACAAAGGAAGTGTCTGATTTCCTTTGAGTTTTGACCTCAAACCAACTCCTCTGGCTAGTCCCTAGCACCCCCAACCTAGATCCATCAAGATCCACTCTTCGTCAGTTCAAAATTTTCAAGTTTCACTCACTGCAAGTTTGGACCAGATTTGGCAAATTTGGTGAAATTCATATTTTTCCTTCTCCAAAAATTCTACCAAAATTCAGGCAGCCCCCAGGTGCATTGAGAGGCCACCCACCAAAGATCAGCTCCAGATAAATTCCCCACATGCCAAAATCATTTCATCGAACACCTGACAGGCACTGTTGTCGTTTTCTTCAGGCTCGCGGCGTCAATCTCACCAGTGCACTCTCTGGAGCCTTGCGCACTGCTCCTTCCTCTTATCCAGAGCGCCGCACGGTCCTTTGGATGGACTCCACCGTCGGTGGTGACGTGTCCCGCCGACGTCGGCAACTTCTGCGGTGGCAGAGCCAACCGAGGCGGCCAGCAGGGATCAGCCCAGCTTTTGGCGCCGTCCAGCACCGCCCAAACCAACCGAGGCCACCGTGATGGCAGCTGCTTGCTCACAAGACGCTGGGCGGCTGTCGCTGCTTGACCTGAGCAGCGCAGAGCGCGCTCCCTGCCTGTAACATCCCAAATTTTGGAATGTTAATATAATTAATTGAATTGTTTGTTTGTTTTCTTGAGTGAATTAAACTTGAGTGAAATTTGAACCTTTTCAAAAACTTTTGAAAGAGAGGGAATAAAATGACTTTCCCCTTCTCCGGTAAATTCAAATTCATCCTATTAAAATCAATGAGAGAAGATGACATGACTTCTTCAACTATAAAGAATTTGAACGGAGTTTTGCAATTTAATTCTTTCAAATATTTGCACTTGCTTCTCTATTTTTCTTCCCGAGAAATACCTCGAAAATAAATTCTTGCAAGCAAGAAAGAGCGGAGGAAAATGACCCTCCAAAATTAGGGGCATTTTGAAAATATTTGAGCCAAGAAAACCAAAGTTTTTATTTAAAATTATTTGCAAAAAGAAATAAAGCCTTTAGGGATTTTCTGAAAAACATATTTTTTTAAGTTTTTATTTTGGCCGTGGAATAATGCTCATCATCTATATTTTATTTTTCTGATAATTTTAGTATATAAAAACTCTTTATTCGGAATTGATTTGATTTCCTTTTTATTGTTTTAGTTTCCTAATTTTAAAAATAGGAATGGAATCGTTTTTATTAGGAAAAACCTGCTGGCCCATTAAGCACTTTCCTATTCTAGCCCAACAAGAGATCATCTCCTTCCTCTGTTTCCTCTCACGTTACAGAAGTTTTCCATATCCATGGAGACAGGAATCTCCACCTTCCCGATCTCCCTCGTCTTTCCATCCCAGCGCCTACCGAGACCGCCTATAAAACCCCCTCCCTCTCCTCGTTCCATTTTTCCCATCACCACACCCCCTCCCTGCCCGTAGCCTTCTCGCCACCGTCCTCCTTTTCCTGCCTAGAACGCTCACCAGAGCTCTCCTGGAACCTCCCATCGCCCAGCGCCACCTCCCAAGCGCCGACCCCTCCTCCGCCACCCCCACCTCTTGGCGACCTCGCCCCTCGCGGAGCAGCCCTCCACATCGCCGTCTCCTTCCTGCCATCTCTGCCTCACGTACAGGTAACTCCGTTTTCGTTTTCAGATTTATTCCCGTAACAGATTTAGTTCCGTTCTTGTTTAGCTTATAACTTTTGATCTAGAAGTCCAATGATGCTGATTCTTTTTGCGTTAGATCACAATTTTCTTGTAGTTTCAAAAATATATAATTTGTCTATGTTTGGATTTATAAAATTGAGTTAGATCAGATTTGAATTAAAGCTTGTTTTGCTTATTCCGGGAGTTTAAAAATAGGTTTTAATTAATTCTTTTTGCTCCTGGTCTCTAGGACCTTTGTTTATCCAGTAGTATTTAGTATTTTATTTCTAGCTTAATTTAAATTAGGTTTTAGCAAAACAGTACTGTTTTATTATTAGTTCTGTTTTAGCTTTTTCTTTATTGTTTTTATTAGTTTTAAATTATTTCTTTTTGTCACTTTTGACAAAATTAGTTGTGTTTCTGTTAGACAACAGGAGAAAATTTATTTTATTTTAAAAATTTATTTTCCTTAGTTTTGTATGAAACCTTCTATAGGTCATAGTTAGAGTTTTATAAAAGCTTTTTATTTGTTTTTTTGCAAATAAAATTTTATGGAAAAAATACTTTCTGTTAAATTAGTTATTTTACATTTTATTTTCTGTTAATTTATTAGTTTAGTATTTTAATTGTTGTTAAGTTTTTACTTACGGCAAAACTATATTAGATGTTTGTAGCAAAGTCATAGATCTTCGTTAGTAGTTTTTCTTTGTAGTTTTATTTGAAGTTTCTTTTGATTTTGTTTGAGTTTTATTATTGATTTTCCTTGCTGTTTTGATTGTTATTTGAGTGCTAAAATTGTTTGCTAGGATGTTTGCTTATGTGAATGTTATGTTTGACTATATAGATTTTCAACGGAGTGACGATTAGTTCTACCAAGTCATTTTCGACAGCGTTGTTATCTTCATCAAGTATTACCGAGCAAGTTCACTTTGACCATGCTTTTCTTACCTATGTTTTATTGCATTTAGTGGCACCTTTGCAACCACCCTCAGTAGTGTTATTGAATCCTGTAGTTGAGTAGTATGCATGAGGTAGGAACCCATCACCTGTTACCAAGCCCGGACGTTATTTCTTTTAATGCTACGCTATAGTAGGCGGGTTTGGTATGAGTGCACGGAGTGGTGTGAGAATGGAGGATTCTCGTCAATGACGACAACTCCATGATGGAATCTGCAAGGACTGCATCTTCAAGACCTCAAGACTTCAAGACTCGAGACAGATTGCAATACACTCTTTGGGTGAAGGGCGGTTGACGGGCAGCCTGGAGAAACCGGTGGTTGGCGGGATGCATGGAGAAGCGCCATGACATCTCGCGGAAAGCTTCACCCAGACTCAAAGAGACGGAAGAATACTTCACGCCGGAAGCTTACATGCAACCGCAAGTCATTATGGGCTCTGGCTTGGTTGACCTTGGTTGTGACTCTGGCTGGGACGGTACTAGCAGATGTAGAAGAACGGTAGGATCGGATGGGTACCGGACGGTGGTCGAGGAACTCTTTGGAAGACCATGTTTGGTCATCTTGTTCTCAAACACTCTGAAGTGCGAGAACGTAAAAGAGGATCGAATCTTGCGGGAAAGTCGCAAACCTCTGCAGAGGTTAAAACCTAATCGATTAGCCGTGTCCCGATTACGGACAATTTGAGCATCTGGACTTGGATCTATCTGGAACTCTCAACACCGGATTGATAACTTAATTGTGGGCAACTTATGATGATTTTGGGCTATGAGACATCGGTTGGCGGAACCATGTCATGATAGAAAATTCCATAGTGCAGACTTCATTTATGCCTTTGATGTAGGGAAAATAAAACCAGCTTTTATGCAAAACAAAACTCGACACGAGCCACAAAGCCATATTGCATATAGTATAGTTTTATCATCTGTTCTTTTTATTGTGATCTTGCGGTACATTCAATGTCTTGACCTACACGGCTGCAACGTATCATGTTGCAGATATTTCCTCGACGAGTAAGAGTTACGATCTGGGGTTACGGTCTACACTCAACTTTGCCGATGGCGTTGATGGGACTCCACACCCGCTTGATTGTTTCCGCTGAATATTATGAGGTATATATCAGTTTTACGTTATTTATGCATGTGATTGCACTTTGATATATACATGGATGTACTGTGTGTGCCAAACATCTTGATCCGTGGATGGCATAAGAATACGTAGGCTTGACCGTCTCGAGGTCGGGTCGCTCTGAGAGATGGTATCGAGCACATGTTGGTGAGGGCGTGACCTAGAAATCGGAAAGCCCCTAGGACAGAAATCTCTAAAACTTTATTTTCAAAGGATCCTTTACTTCTCGTCTTTTCTGATTTTATCGATAGACCTCAAATAGTTAGAATATACCCTTATCCTTTGATCACCCGGAGGATCAATCAAGACGCCCAAGAAGGATTTGATATCGAGAACCGATGACCCCTTCAGAGTAAAGAGGATCTCTCCATTAGAATCTACAACAGTTGAAGACTCAAGACTTGAAGGATCTGAAGAATTATTTGACCTTTAGAAGACCAAACCCTGCTATACACCTACGTTAGATGCGATGATTTTGTGAGCTGTCATTTGTTTGATGTTTTCCGACAGCCCCAAAATAAAAACTTGTTTCTTCAAAAACTATTGGTTGTATTGTGTGTATATCCCCCCCATCTCTCTCACCTCACCCTAAAACCCTTGAACCCCATAGATGATGAATGAAGTTGGACTGATATTCTCTGGACCGAAGACTCAGCCGGAGGCAGAGCTATGGATGCAGAACATGGAGAGTCACTTCGGGAACAATTTGGTTTCAAGGAAGTATGAGGTCCAATACGCTCTTCAGTACTTTACAGAAAGTGCTGCAACCTGGTGGAAAATGCATCAAGCCATACAGGGATTTAATGGAGCAAGAACTTGGGAGGATTTCAAGAAGACCCTGTTGAGATCACGTCTTATCCGGAAGCACCATGATACACCAGGAATTAAACCTTGTGCCTGCAGGATTTGCGGAGAAATAGGACACACCCAGGAGGAACACAAGGATGGATGCCCTCATTGTGAGGAGAAACACCCAGCTGAGGAATGCCCAACTAGTCAGGTGACTTGCTTCCCGTGTGAAGGAACCACCCACTACCGGTGCAATGTCACATTTACTCCACGGTGCAACGAACTATTCAAGCAGGAAGATGGAATGAAAGAAGCCCTCAAGGAAGACCTAGAAGAACCAAGAATGAATGAAAGTGTTGAATACCGGATGGAGAAGGTCTCAACAGATTTTACTCCAATGCCTGCTATTCATGTGGAGAAGAAGGACATTTTCACAAGATTGCACCAAGGAAAGAAAAGAGTATCCGGATACTTCCGATGAAGCAATAGAGTTTGACCCACAGGGAATAGAAGGATTGATCGAACGAGGAAACCCGGAAGAGAAAACAAAGACACCCTCGAACAACCCAATTTCTGCAAATAGGGACAAGAGTCATATCACCTGTTTTGAATGTAAGGACATCGGGCATTATGCCAATCAATGTCCCGAAGGAAGCAAGGAACTCAAGGAGCAGGCACCATCTCCAAGAAGCCCAAAACTTATCGAAAGTCATCTCTTTTCGCTGCAAGGAAGCAGGACATTATGCTACTAAATGTTCCAACAAGGCGAAGCTGGAGCTGAGTAGTTGGAATTTTGATTATGGATAATAAGAGTAGTAGAAAGCAACTTCCTTTTCATGAGCTCAAGGAGTTGAGTTATGTAATAGGTTTCTCGAGATTGTAATAGTTCATGACCCAATAAAGATGTAAAGTCACATCTGAAAAGCTTTAAGGAGTTGTCATATTTTATCTTGGAAATTAATATTCTGGATGAACATGGAAGAAAGTGAGTTGTGAAGCATAAACAGGAAATTGGAATTGAGATTGAAGTTTTGTTTGGATGATATGAATGTGTGCCTGGAGATAAGTACCTTAATTTCGAGCATCATTTCTGTTCCACAGCTGCAGATGACGACCCTTTACGAGTCCTTCCTTAAAGGTCAGGAAACCCTCATGACCACGACAAGTGATCATGATTACCCAAGATTCGAAGGACATGATGAAGCATATTCACCTTGAAGGAGATGCAGTCTACAAAGGCTACCCTTTATGCATAAGGGAGTGGAATTTTGGTATGTGGAGGTACACCTCCCGTGTGAAAGGAGTTTGCCCAAAGAGGATGGGGCATTACTTCTTCATTTCACGTGTGCCACAAGCAACTTTCTTCGATGCTGTTCGTGAAGCAGCCATGGAAGCCATACGTCAGATCGGAGAAATACTTGAAGCAAGACTCCGTCATACTCAGGAATACCTAAGTGAAGTGCATACGGAGATGATGGAGGTGAAGCTCAAGGCCACCACAATGAACCAGAAGATTGAAGAATTCAAGACACATGTCGCACAATTCCAGTGGGACTGAAGAATCCTCGAGGAGGATAAATGAATAAAGTTGGAAGTAATGTCTGACCATACCAAATCATGTGGGTGGCAGCATTTGTAAACAAAGTACTTTTTGGAATTTGAATTTACGAAAATGGTTAAGGATGTAATAAAAGATTGATATGAGAATAATGAGATTTTATGGATAAACTTGTGCATTCTTTTGGTCATAGTACTCTGTAAAGCCACAGGATCAATGAAGAAAGAAACGTGTTATTCATGACGGCCATAGAAGGAAGCTGGACAAAATAAGTTGGAGTTTTGTTTTGATATGATGGTATGAAGAAACAGAATACTACTGGAATTAAAGGAGGTGTAACATGAGAGTTACTCCAAGGATGAGTTAAAGCTGCACTAGTGTTGAAGTGGGCCATAACCCACAGGCCCAGGATTTTGAAAGGAACAGATGTACCCTTGATAAAGGAGTATATTTGGAAGAATCAGTGATCCAATCAGCATACGTTTCGTAGGAGGTTACGCAAAAACCTGAGAGTGGTGAAGTAACGATAGATGTTTTGTTTGGCTTGCAGAAACCATGGAATTACTCGAAACCAGTTCGAGAACAAGTGCAATTCTGCAATGCTTGTGAGTATGCCCAAGTGTTAGAATACGTGATTCGATATTTACGTATGTGGTAATGATTCAAGTACGGGATGGATTGGCCCCCATACCGAAGACTTCTATCATGAACTATCATATGTTGATGGAAAATCAGAGAGCCTTGAAAACCTTAGAAGAGTGTCGACACGATAAGCCATAAAACCATAGAATGGTAGTACGATGGAACCCTTTACAGGCAACCGTTGCCAATCGTAGGATATACGGTGAAGTTCAACCCAGACCCGTTTTCTGCAGGAGAAACCATTAATGGTAGACCACCATGAGTGTTTCGATAGTTGTCTAGAATGGACACAGACCCCTCAGCTAAGAAGATCCAGTCTCGGACGAACCACAACTTTGACGAACCGACCCAAGATTCTGAGGAAAACTCTATGCTTCTGACAGAAGAGCTTTAACGAAGGAGCTATTGTAAGATATGTGAAGAGACATACATTGTCAGCCCTCCAGAGGAAATATCTGAGTTTATTGGAACCATGACCTTGTTTTTAAGTGTGGTAGCACCCTGACCTTTTCGACCAAGACATTTGCTAGAAGACCCCAACCCTAACCTTTTCTTGTTAGTTTCTTGAATCTCGAGGACGAGATTCATTTTAAGTGTGGTAGGTTTGTAACATCCCAAATTTTGGAATGTTAATATAATTAATTGAATTGTTTGTTTGTTTTCTTGAGTGAATTAAACTTGAGTGAAATTTGAACCTTCTCAAAAACTTTTGAAAGAGAGGAATAAAATGACTTTCCCTTCTCCGTAAATTCAAATTCATCCTATTAAAATCAATGAGAGAAGATGACATGACTTCTTCAACTATAAAGAATTTGAACGGAGTTTTGCAATTTAATTCTTTCAAATATTTGCACTTGCTTCTCTATTTTTCTTCCCGAGAAATACCCGAAAATAAATTCTTGCAAGCAAGAAAGAGCGGAGGAAAATGACCCTCCAAAATCAGGGCATTTTTGAAAATATTTGAGCCAAGAAAAACCAAAGTTTTATTTAAAATTATTTGCAAAAAGAAATAAAGCCTTTAGGGATTTTCTGAAAAACATATTTTTTAAGTTTTTATTTTGGCCGTGGAATAATGCTCATCATCTATATTTTATTTTTCTGATAATTTTAGTATATAAAAACTCTTTATTCGAATTGATTTGATTTCCTTTTTATTGTTTTAGTTTCCTAATTTTAAAAATAGGAATGGAATCGTTTTATTAGGAAAACCTGCTGGCCCATTAAGCACTTTCCTATTCTAGCCCAACAAGAGATCATCTCCTTCCTCTGTTTCCTCTCACGTTCTGAAGTTTTCCATATCCATGGAGACAGGAATCTCCACCTTCCCGATCTCCTCGTCTTTCCATCCCAGCGCCTACCGAGACCGCCTATAAAACCCCTCCTCTCCTCGCTCCATTTTTCCCATCACCACACCCCTCCCTGCCCGTAGCCTTCTCGCCACCGTCCTCCTTTTCCTGCCTAGAACGCCACCAGAGCTCTCCCGAACCTCCCATCGCCCAGCGCCACCTCCCCAAGCGCCGACCCCTCCTCCGCCACCCCCACCTCGCCGGCGACCTCGCCCCCTCGCCGAGCAGCCTCCACATCGCCGTCTCCTTCCTGCCATCTCTGCCTCACGTACAGGTAACTCCGTTTTCGTTTTCAGATTTATTCCTGTAACAGATTTAGTTCCGTTCTTGTTTAGCTTATAACTTTTGATCTAGAAGTCCAATGATGCTGATTCTTTTATGTTAGATCACAATTTTCTTGTAGTTTCCAAAATATATAATTTGTCTATGTTTGGATTTATAAAATTGAGTTAGATCAGATTTGAATTAAAGCTTGTTTTGCTTATTCGGGAGTTTAAAAATAGGTTTTAATTAATTCTTTTTGCTCCTGGTCTCTAGGACCTTTGTTTATCCAGTAGTATTTAGTATTTTATTTCTAGCTTAATTTAAATTAGGTTTTAGCAAAACAGTACTGTTTTATTATTAGTTCTGTTTTAGCTTTTTCTTTATTGTTTTTATTAGTTTTAAATTATTTCTTTTTGTCACTTTTGACAAAATTAGTTGTGTTTCTGTTAGACAACAGGAGAAAATTTATTTTATTTTAAAAATTTATTTTCCTTAGTTTTGTATGAAACCTTCTATAGGTCATAGTTAGAGTTTTATAAAAGCTTTTTATTTGTTTTTTTGCAAATAAAATTTTATGGAAAAAATACTTTCTGTTAAATTAGTTATTTTACATTTTATTTTCTGTTAATTTATTAGTTTAGTATTTTAATTGTTGTTAAGTTTTTACTTACGGCAAAACTATATTAGATGTTTGTAGCAAAGTCATAGATCTTCGTTAGTAGTTTTTCTTTGTAGTTTTATTTGAAGTTTCTTTTGATTTTGTTTGAGTTTTATTATTGATTTTCCTTGCTGTTTTGATTGTTATTTCGAGTGCTAAAATTGTTTGCTAGGATGTTTGCTTATGTGAATGTTATGTTTGACTATATAGATTTTCAACGGAGTGACGATTAGTTCTACCAAGTCATTTTCTGACAGCGTTGTTATCTTCATCAAGTATTACCAGGCAAGTTCACTTTGACCATGCTTTTCTTACCTATGTTTTATTGCATTTAGTGGCACCTTTGCAACCACCCCTCAAGAGTGTTATTGAATCCTGTAGTTGAGTAGTATGCATGAGGTAGGAACCCATCACCCTGTTACCAAGCCCGGACGTTATTTCTTTTAATGCTACGCTATAGTAGACGGGTTTGGTATGAGTGCACGGAGTGGTGTGAGAATGGAGGATTCTACGTCAATGACGATAACTCCATGATGGAATCTGCAAGGACTGCATCTTCAAGACCTCAAGACTTCAAGACTCGAGACAGGATTGCAATACACTCTTTGGGTGAAGGACGGTTGACGGGCAGCCTGGAGAAACCGGTGGTTGGCCGGGATGCATGGAGAAGCGCCATGACATCTCATGGAAAGCTTCACCCTGACTCAAAGAGACGGAAGAATACTTCACGCCCGAAGCTTACTGTGCAACCGCAAGTCATTATGGGCTCGCTTGGTTGACCTTGGTTGTGACTCTGGCTGGGACGGTACTAGCAGATGTAGAAGAACGGTAGGATCGGATGGGTACCGGACAGTGGTCGAGGAACTCTTTGGAAGACCATGTTTGGTCATCTTGTTCTCAAACACTCAAGTGCGAGAACGTAAAAGAGGGATCGAATCTTATGGGAAAGTCGCAAACCTCTGCGCAGAGGGTTAAAACCTAATCGATTAGCCGTGTCCCGATTACGGACAATTTGAGCATCTGGACTTGGATCTATCTGGAACTCTCAACACCGGATTGATAACTTAATTGTGGGCAACTTATGATGATTTTGGGCTATGAGACATCGGTTGGCGGAACCATGTCATGATAGAAAATTCCATAGTGCAGACTTCATTTATGCCTTTGATGTAGGGAAAATAAAACCAGCTTTTATGCAAAACAAAACTCGACACGTGAGCCACAAAGCCATATTGCATATAGTATAGTTTTATCATCTGTTCTTTTTATTGTGATCTTGCGGTACATTCAATGTATCGACCTACACGGCTGCAACGTATCATGTTGCGATATTTCCTCGACGAGTAAGAGTTACGATACAGGTTACGGTCTACACTCAACCTGCCGATGGCGTTGATGGGACTCCACACCCGCTTGATTGTTTCCGCTGAGTATTATGAGGTATATATCAGTTTTACGTTATTTATGCATGTGATTGCACTTTGATATATACATGGATGTACTGTGTGTGCCAGCATACTGATCCAGGGATGGCACAGTAACACAGAGGCTTGACCGTCTGAGGTCGGGTCGCTACACTGCCGCCGACGTGCTCCGTGCGCCGTTCCGTTTGGAACTTGGAGTAGCAGCCAAGGCAGGCCAAGTTTAGCGCCTAAACCGAACCAGTAAACCTCCACGGTGATGCCTAGCCTCCTAAACCACCTGACCAACCGCTGCACCACCATAATCGTTGCCGGAGATTTCCCGTTCACGGCCACCGCCTCGGATGACCTATAAAAGGAGGTCCCGAGCTCGTTCTCGACCCCGCACCACCACTCCACCTCACCGAGCCCGCCAAGCCACGGGAGGACCCCGAGGAGGTCTCCTTCCCGACTCCGGCCGCCCGATCCGCCTCGGGCTCGGCTTGATCCACTCGGTGAGGACACCTCCGACTCCCAAACCACGTCAGCAGCCCTCTGGTGCACCCAGTGTTCTAACCCAAGCCTCAATTCGTTCTGTGTAGCCCTCCCCGACGAGACCCACCAACGCCCGAACCACCACCCGCCGGAGTTGAGGCCGTCGTCGACGTGGTGCTCGCCGTCGACCAACTCCACCACCCACAGGTGCGGAAGGACCCAAGGAACCCGTAGGTACCACCCACTCCTCCTGGCTCGCCGTGGATCGCCGCCGGCGACCACCGCAGCTTTCGGGCGCCGGTGACTCTGTTTCAGAGTTTAAACCCGACAAGTGGGGCCCCCCGTCAGCTTTTTATTATTTTTGAAACATTTTCTGAAAACGCCTTCGGGCAGGATACGTCTTCCTTTGGAGTTGGCGGGTTTTTAATCGAACCGTTTTCTGTTTTTATAAGTTAGCCCTCGAACTTTTCGTTTCATTACGCATAAGTCCCTGGGCTAAAACCTTAATAACTTTTAAACAGGAAATGATTTTTGATTGATTCTTTTTCTATCACCTTTATTTTTCTGTCTAGTTTTTGATCATATTTATTTGAAAAATATTTGGAACACTTTTTGTGCACACTCGGTATTTACGTTAGTACGTATCTTTTTCTTATACCGTATATACCGGAAGAGGTGACGGGACCACGAACTTCACCGAGCTAGACTCCGACTACTCCGAACCAGGCAAGCATGTTTGAACCTTTGATATGATGAGTGTTTTGCATGTTTGCATTGAGTAGTCAGTTCATGGCATGATTATATGCATATCGGTAAGAGTTATATTACATGCAAAGCCATTGCAAGTGAGCTTCGAAACTCGATGTGTGATTCGATGTGAGTTTACATGATCATGTGGTGATAGGATGGGTGGTAAGATGGTATTGTTGTAGCATGCCAGTCTTATGCCAAGCTACTTAATTCCAGTGTCAACGTGAATCAAGTCATGTTACCATCCGTTCCTTTCTTGTACTACCACACGTTTTCTTTATGGAATATGGTATAGTAAGTTGCAAACCTCTTTCCTGGTACACACCAAACAGAGGGGCCGGGATGAGGGTTCCATGGCCTTGGATTAAAGCCCGTCATCCAGTTAAAGAGCATGGGTGTTTCCGGTTGGGACCGAGAGGGGGGCACCCCTTAGAGCACCGAGATAAATTTGATCCCATGCTATTCGAGGTTGTGACCTCCCCGTCTTAGGGTTTTTCTTGAACGTTGCCTAGGGTGATTCCTGGCAGCGAAATGTGGAATTGGGTGTGTACTGGTTAGATGTGTTTCTTCTAAAATACCGTAAACAGAACTAGTCCCTTGCGACTACTGAAATCCGCTGGCTGTGGTTTAATAGTACAAACTCTGCAGAGTCGAAATCATCCAAGTAACCGTATCTATGATCAAGGTCGGTGTTCAACTTGTCCTTGTCAATGTTAGTGTCAGTATCCTGGACGATCTCCAGTGAACAACCATGTGTGGAAAACTTGGCTATACCATTACTCCTGTGGATGGACTAACCCGTTTATTATTATTATATGCTGAGTCTTTTCCTTGGAATGGTCTATACCGCTTGAATCTGACGATGAAATATAAGCCCTTTATGTGATGTCGCCGACGTCCGATCGTGGCATTTATGTTGTTTACTCGATATAAGCCCTTTATGTGATGTCGCCAGACGTCCGATCGTGGCAATTATGTTGTTTACTTTCGATATAAGCCCTTTATGTGATGTCGCTCGACGTCCAAGCGTGGCAATTATGTTGTTTACTTTCGATATAAGCCCTTTATGTGATGTCGCAGACGTCCGACTGTGGCATTTATGTTGTTTACTTCTGATATAAGCCCTTTATGTGATGTCGCTCAGACGTCCGACTATGGCATTTATGTTGTTTACTTTCGATATAAGCCCTTTATGTGATGTCGCTCAGACGTCCGACTATGGCATTTATGTTGTTTATTTTCAATATAAGCCCTTTATGTGATGTCGCTTTGACGTCCGACTGTGGCACGCATTGTCATTTACTTTTCAATATAAGCCCTTTATGTGGTGTCGCTTAGACGCCTGACTGCGGCATGTTAATTTATTTGTTCACCATTCGAGGCGTCGTTTCAGACACTGGATCGGATTTCAGTTATTTCTGTTGGGATTTCGGGAGGACTACCACCCGACTTCCTTTTATTTATCATGTCGTGCAAGTTTATCATTTGAGTGTGCATTGCAAATTGCTCATGTTGCATCGTGCTTACATTTCTTATATCTTATGTCCGAACTGTCTTGCGAGTACATTCAAAGTACTCACCTGGCTTGTTGATTTGGCCAGATGTTGACGAAGGCGATCTTATGGATGAAGAGTTCGATAGCGAGTCCGACGCCTAGAGGAGTCCCTATCAGTCCGTGCGATCCTGGAATTTATCACTTGTACCATATCCGCTCCGCTACCGAATAAATCATCGAGCTCACTTCGACGCCGATGAGCTGCAAGAGTAGGAGTCAATGTCACCCACTTCATCGTGACATATCTACCACCACGCTTAAATACGAGTCAAGAGTATGCCACCACACCCCTGTGCCATATCCGCCTTTATGTATATTATTGGCGTGCTTGTAATAAAATTGTTGAGCAACCTTAGCTCAACCCTGTAATATATTTAGTACTTCGGATTTCTGATGAAGAATTTGTCTACCAAGAAGGAGGACTCTCCTATTTCGAATATCAAGATCGGTTTCTCAATAAGTATTTTATTGAAAAACCGGTAGTGACAAACTTGGTACCAGAGCCAGGCTCACTGTAGGAAGCCACTAGGTGCGATCGCTAATCGGTTATTAGCATTTTAGTGCGATTTTAGCTTTTTTGCAAAACGTAGCAATTTTTCTGTTAGTCATCATAAATTTATGATCTGACTATTCAGAATTTTTTTCTACTTTTGTAGATGGCTAGCAGCGACTGTGAGTCACAGGTGTTCGCCAATGTTCCTGAGGGATTTATCAAGCTCCTCACCTACATCGTCAAGATCGTGATTGGGCCATCGGTTCACCCAGTGTTCACGCTCTACCAGCGCAAGATCAGCGACAGTCTGTCTATGCACCAGGCCGCGGTACAGTTCAAGGGAGGACATTCAGAATCACGCCAATTCCGTTTTGTTGGCAGGGCCATGCCTACGGAGAGGCATGCCATGCAGATGGCTGCCCGTTAGGCGACAGCTCGTCTCCGGGATGTTCTTCCTTCGATGAAGACTCGCCGCTACCGCTACCTTCCATGCCACGTGCCATACACGTGTCACTATGCATTCGCTTGCCCCAAAGGAGAGCGAGATGAGGCTATTGAGATGCTTGTGGAATACCCCTAGGCACTGGAGGCAGCGTTTGATAACCTTGTGGATGACCTTGTGGCTACCCGTATGGACTCAGTCCATGGCTGTGCCGCCAACAGGAGGGAGCTCCTACACACAGCACCACCACTGACCTTCGTCTCGTCCTCAGCATCTTATTCACCTGCCATCCTCGCCACCGCTCGTCGCCTGCCTACCACTGAGGAGTTCTACCAGGTCATCACGCCCACTCCAGTCCGTGTTGCACCACCTATTGCGCCCACTCCAGTCCGTGTGGCACCGCCTAATGCGCCTGCGCCAGTCCGTGTTGCACCGCCTCTCGCGCCCGCTCCAGCTTCTCAGCGCAGCACTTCACGCCTGGAGCCTATTAGAGAGGAGGAGGTTGAGTTCCCAGCGTCACTGGGCCTCACCCTCGGCAGGCCAAGGGAAGTCCTTACCATCTCCGACTGAGTACGCCTAGCAGCCCTGCGTTGCGCCAGCTTGTATGATATGTTTATATGTATATAGGTTGTGAGAAGTAGTTTGTATGCGCATCATGTAGGAACTGGGAGAAGTGCACTAGCCTAAATAACATGTCAGGATTGTGTACGCACATCCTGAGTGATGTATTGTATAATTACTGCTTGCGTGTATGATTTGTACTGAGCGTTCCTTCTCCGTGCGCTATCAAATATTTTCTTGAAAAATCTTGGAGTGGTTAATTTTTTTTTTGCCTTTGAGTATTTATTTATTTTGCGACTCAATTTATTTTCCTTATGATTTTTTTAAATATATCCCCAGAGTGGAAAATGTCTCGTCCTTGGACTCATTCCATGCCAAATCCGCCAGAAGAGAATTATGGCACCCAAACAAGCAACAACTTCACACAGGGACAGTGAAGTCAACAGGGCAGTGAGACAGCTTTTTCTCAAGTGTGCCGCCTTTATGAGCAAAGCCAGCAACAGCACCAACAATGATGAACCCGGTCATCAATATGGGAAATCACCATGGACCGTATCAGCAGCAATCCAAATTGTCAGAACTACAAAAGACGCGTCCCCCAACTTTCTCGCACACTGACAAACCTCTTGAGGCCGATGACTGGCTTCGAGACATTGAAAGGAAATTGATTATTGCACAATGTTCAGACCGTGAGAAGGTACTATATGCACCTCACTACCTCACAGGAGCAGCTGCATCATGGTGGGAGAATTTCCTACACATGCACCCCAATGAGAATAACATCACCTGGGAAGAATTTAAAGAAGGTTTTCGTGGGGCGCATATCCCCAAAAGCGTTATGAAAATCAAGAAGAGGGAGTTTGACGACCTCAAGCAAAGAGGCATGATGGTGATCGAGTACAACAGTCTATTTACTCAGTTATCTCGCTACGCCAACGAAGAGCACATGACGGAAAGTAAAAAGATGGAAAAGTTTCTGGACGGTCTTGCACCAGCACTTAAATGCCAGCTGGTTGTACACACCTTTCCAGACTTCAAAACACTTGTGGACAAGGCCATTACCCTGGAAAATGAGCGCCGCAGTTTGGAAGATTTTCGCAAGCGCAAGAGGTACCAAACTACCCAAGCTCGCAACAACCGAAGCAAGACTGACTTCCAGAAAAGTGGAGCAAACAAGTCCACAACCAATATCCCGCGCTCGATCAAGAATTTTCATGCAAGGGACAAGGATTTCACATACCGCCCAGGTGTTACTTGCTACGCTTGTGGAGAAGAAGGGCACTATGCCAAGTAGTTCCCAAAGCCAAGAAACTCGGCTCCCACGCCAAACCACGGTGGGAATAATTCAGCACCCAAGCGTAACAACTTCAACCCCAATAATAATCACAAGAAGGGTCACTTGAACCATGTGACAAAGGAGGAAGCACAGAATGCCCCGGATATCGTACTCGATACGTTCCTCGTCAACACAATACCGCCACGGTTTTGTTTGATTCTCGAGCTTTCACTGCTCATTTCAAAGAAATTTTCTTTGCAAAATGATTTTTCGATGCTTCCCCTGGAAAAGTCCATGATCATCAAGTCCCCCGGGATTAAGCAAGTTACTCAGAGTTACTGTCAAGGTGTGGTTATAGAGTTTGAGGGATTGAAGTTTCACGCCAACCTTATTGTATTGGAAAATAAGGGACTGGATGTCATCCTAGGAATGGACTGGTTAACCACCAACAAAGGATTTATTGACTGCTTCAACCGGACAGTGATTCTTACCCACCATCACGGGAAGACAATAAAAGTTGCAGCCCAAGAAAGACAGATATCACGGCAGCCAAAGTTGAACAAGGTGGACGTTTCTGAGTTAAGCAAAGTTCCAGTAGTGTGTGAGTTCCCAGACATATTTCCCGAAGAACTACCAGGCATGCCACCAGATCGGGAGATAGAATTCAGCATTAAGCTAGCACCTGGAACCACCCCCATTTACAAGAAACCATACAGAATGGCACCCCCAGAGTTGGTGGAATTAAAGAAGCAAATAAAAGAATTACTGGACAAAGGATTCATTCGAGCCAGCTCCTCACCTTGGGGCTCTCCAGTTTTATTTGCCAAGAAAAAGGATGGGACACTGAGATTGTGTATAGACTATCGAGCACTCAACATGGTCACAATCAAGAACAAATATCCGATGCCACGAATAAATGATTTATTTGACCAGCTCGCTCAAGCCAAGGTTTTCTCAAAAATTGACTTAAGGTCGGGATACCATCAATTAAAAGTACGGACAGAAGATATCCCCAAGACAGCCTTCACCTCCAGATACGGGCTGTATGAGTTTACAGTGATGCCGTTTGGTTTGACCAACGCCCCCGCATATTTCGTCCACCTCATGAACAAAGTGTTTATGAGATTTATGGACAAGTTTGTTGTGGTGTTTATCGATGATATTATGGTATACTCCAAGACACCAGAAGAGCACGCTGAACATCTCAGAATTGTACTGGGAGAATTAAGGAAACATCAATTGTACGCCAAGTTCAGTAAGTGTGAATTTTGGTTAAGACAAGTTGGTTTCCTAGGCCATGTGTTAACCCAAGAAGGTGTTGCCGTAGACCCGGAAAAGGTCAAGGCCGTACTTGGTTGGAAACCACCAGCCAAAGATAACGGATGTAAGAAGTTTCTTGGGAATGGCAGGTATTATCAAGGTTCATTGAAGGGTTCTCCACCATAGCAAAGCCAATGACGCAGTTGCTCAAGAAGGACAAGAAATTTGTTTGGACGGAAGCTTGCGAGAAAAGTTTCCAAGACCTCAAAAGAAAATTAACAACAACACCAGTATTGGTTGTGCCAGACATACACAAAAGTTTTGAGGTATATTGTGACGCCTCCAGGAAGGGCCTCGGATGCGTATTAATTCAAGAAGGCAAGGTAGTCGCGTATGCCTCCAGGCAACTACGCAAGCATGAAGAAAATTATCCTACGCATGATTTGGAACTGGCAGCAGTCATTCATGCACTCAAGGAGTGGAGGCACTTTTTACTCGGAAACCGTTGTGAAATATACACGGGCCATAAAATCCTCATGTATATTTTCACACAACCGGAACTCAATTTACGACAACGGCACTGGTTGGAATGAGTGAAAGATTATGATGTCGGTATTCACTACCATCCAGGAAAGGCGAATGTTGTGGCAGATGCTCTTAGCCGAAACCCCAGTTCGGACAACGACTGTCTACCAGACTTGAGACCTGAATTTCAGCAAGAGTTCGCCAAACTCAACATGATGATGGTCGCCGGAGGCGACGTGTCAAACTTGGATATACAGCCTACCTTAATGGAGCAAATTAAGGAGGCTCAACATGGACACCCCAGCATCGAAGGCATAAAAAGGAAAGTGAGTTTGGGCAAGGCCTCTGAATTTATCATAGACAATGAGGGAATACTATGGTATGGAGACAGACTTTGCGTACCAAATATAGAAGACCTCAAACAGCGAATCCTAGCCGAAGGCCACACCGCCCCGTATTCGATCCACCCGGGAGGAACCAAAATGTACAAAGACATACAGGAAAATTTTTGGTGGCACGGTATGAAGAGGGATATAGCTACCTTCATTGCATGTTGTGATTCGTGTCAGCGCATTAAGGCCGAGCATCAAAAACCGGCAGGGTTATTATAGCCAAACATAATACCTGAGTGGAAATGGGATGAGGTCGGGATGGACTTTATTGTTGGACTACCCCGGTCACAACACGGAAATGATGCCATATGGGTCATCACAGACATATTAACCAAGGTGGCACATTTCATTCCCGTGAAGACAACCTACACCACTCAGAAGCTTGCTAAGCTTTTATCTCTCACATAGTTTGCCCGCATGGAGTCCCAAAGACTATAATATCGACCGAGGCACTCAATTCGTCTCTAGATTTTGGGATCAATTACAACAAGCTCTGGGTACTCAAGCGGCATTCAAGACAGCATACTACCCCTGCATCGATGGGCAAACCGAACGCCAGTAAACCAAATACTAGAGGACATCTTTGAGGCGTGTGTCCTCACCTATGGGACCAGTTGGGAAGAAAGCTTGCCATATGCCGAAGTTTGCATACAACAACAGTTACCAAGCCAGCCTGCAAATGGCACCCTTCGAAGCCTTGTATGGATGGAGATGTCGTACTGTTGGAAATGTGCCCTAGAGGCAATAATAAAAGCATTATTATTATATTTCCTTGTTCATGATGATTTTCTTTATTCATGCTATAACTGTATCATACGGAAATTGTGATACACGTGTGAATACATAGACCACAATACGTCCCTAGTGAGCCTCTAGTTGACTAGCTCGTTGGTTGACGAGATAGTCATGGTTTCCGACTATGGACATCGATGTCATTGATAACGGATCACGCCATTAGGAGAATGACGTGATGGACAAGACCCAATCCTAAGCATAGCACAAGATCGTAGTTCGTTTTGCTAGAGCTTTTCCAATGTCAAGTATCTCTTCCTTAGACCGTGAGATCGTAACTCCCGGATACCGTAGGAGTTCTTTGGTGTATCAAACGCCACAACGAATCGGGTGACTATAAAGGTGCACTACGGTATCTCCGAAAGTGTCTGTTGGGTTTACATGGATCGAGACAGGATTTGTCACTCCGCATGACGGAGAGGTATCACTGGGCCCACTCGGTAGTGCATCATCATATTGAGCTCAAAGTGATCAAGTGTCTTGTCACGGATCATGCATTACGGACGAGTAAAGTGACTTGCCGTAACGAGACTAAACGAGGTATTGGGATACCGACGATCGAAGTCTCGGGCAAGTAACATACCGATCGATAAAGGGAATAGAATACGGGGTTGCTTGAACCCTTGACATCGTGGTTCATCCGATGACAACATCGAGGAACATGTGGGAGCCAACATGGGTATCCAGATCCCGCTGTTGGTTATTGACTGAGATCGTCTCGGTCATGTTCAGATGTCTCCCAACCCGTAGGGTCTACACTTAAGGTTCGGTGACGCTAGGGTTATTAGGAAGACAAGTATGTGATTACCGAATGTTGTTCGAGTCCGGATGAGATCCCTGACGCCACGAGGAGTTCCGGAATGGTCCGGAGGTAAAGATTTATATATGGAAAGTGGTTAAACGGACTCGGAAAGTTTGGGGTATACTGTAATGTACCGGGCCACGGGAGGGTTCCGGAGGTCCACTGGAGGGGCCACCTCACCGGGGGCCACATGGGCTGTGGGAGAGGGAGCCAGCCCCTGGTGGCTGGGCGCGCCCCACCTAGGCCCATGCGGCTAGGGCATGGGGAGGGAAACCCTAAAGGGCGCCCCTCAGCTTGGGGGCAAGCCACCTCTCCTCCTCCCTTTGGCCGCCGCCCCATCTAGGGTTTCCCCAGATGGACGGCCCCCTGCCCTCTCCTCCTATAAATAGAGGGGGAGGAGGGCTGCACACACCATTGAAGGCGCAGCCCTCCCTCCCCAACACCTCTCTTTCTCCACGCGAGCTTGGCGAAGCCCTCGCGGAGAACTGCCAGACCAACCGCACCACGCCGTCGTGCTGCCATTGGAGTTGTCTTCTCAACCTCTCCTTCATCCTTGCTGGATCAAGACGGAGGAGACGCCATCGTCCCGCACGTGTGTTGAACGCGGAGGTGCTGTCCGCTCAGCACTTGGTCATCGGTGATCGGAATCACGTTGGGAACGACTCCATCATCACCACTCCCTAACGCCCGCACTCGATCTACAAGTGGTATTTAGATGCAAACTCTCTTTCTTGACTCGCTGCTTAGATGAACTCATAGATAGATCTTGGTGAAACCGTAGGAAAATTTTAATTTTCTGCAACGCTCCCCAACAAAGGGTATCGAGGTAGGTCTATGCGTAGTTCTCTATTGCACGAGTAGAACACAATATAGTTGTGGGCGTGGATCTTGTCAACTTACTTGCCGTTACTAATCTTATCTTGCTTCCGCGGTATTGTGGGATGAAGCGGCCCGGACCAACCTTACACGTACGCTTACGTGAGACCGGTTCCACCGACTAACATGCACTAGTTGCATAAGGTGGCTGGCGGGTGTCTGTCTCTCCTACTTTAGTTGGAGCGGATTCGATGAAAAGGGTCCTTATGAAGGGTAAATAGAAGTTGACAAGATCACGTTGTGGTTATTCGAGGTAAGAAAACGTTCTTGCTAGAACCCAATTGCAGCCACGTAAAAGATGCAACAACAATTAGAGGACGCCTAACTTGTTTTTGCAGCAATTGTCAAGTGATGTGATATGGCCAAGTTGTGATGAATGATGAATGACATATTGTGATGTATGAGATCATGTTCTTGTAATAGGAATCACGACTTGCATGTCGATGAGTATGACAACCGCAGGAGCCATAGGAGTTGTCTTTATTTTGTATGACCCATGAGTCATTGAAGAAAGCCATGTAACCTACTTTACTTTATTGCTAAAACGCGCTTAGCCATAGTAGTAGAAGTATTCGCTGGCGTGACAACTTCATGGAGGCACGATGATGGAGATCATGGTGCCAGCCGGTGACAAGATGATCATGGAGCCCTCAAGATGGAGATCAATGGAGCTTTATGATATTGGCCATATCATGTCACTACTATATAATTGCATGTGATGTTTATTATGTTTATACATCTTGTTTACTTAGAACGACGGTAGTAAATAAGATGATCCTTACAACAATTTCAAGAAGTGTTCTCCCTAACTATGCACCGCTGCTAAAGTTCGTCGCTTCTAAGCACCACGTGATGATCGGGTGTGATGGATTCTTACGCTCACATACAACGGTGTAAGACAGATTTAAACACGCAAAACACTTAGGGTTAAACTTGACGAGCCTAGCATGTACAGACTTGGCCTCGGAATACGGAGACCGAAAGGTCGAACACGAGTCGTATAGAAGATACGATCAACATGAGAATGTTCACCGACGATGACTAGTCCGTCTCACGTGATGATCGGACACGGCCTAGTCGACTCGGATCGTAACACTTAGATGACTAGAGGGATGTCTAATCTGAGTGGGAGTTCATTGAAATAATTTGATTAGATGAACTTGATTATCATGAACTTAGTCTAAAAACTTTTGAATGATATGTCTTGTAGGTCAAATGGCCAACGCCATGTCAACATGAACTTCAATGCGCTCCTAGAGAAAACCAAGCTGAAAGATGATGTCAAGAACTATACGGACTGGGTCCGAACCCGAGGATCATCCTCATAGCTGCCAAGAAGGCATATGTCCTAGAAGCACCGTTAGGTGACCCACCTGCTCTCCCCAGACTGCAAGACGATTTGAACGCTTGGCGGACACGCATCGATGATTACTCCCTCGCTCAGGCGGCATGCTTTACAGCTTAGAACCGGGGCTCCAAAAGCGTTTTGAGCATCACAGAGCATATGAGATGTTCGAGGAGCTGAAACTGGTTTTCCAAGCTCACGCCCGGGTCGAGAGATATGACATCTCCGACAAGTTCTATAGTTGTAAGATGGAGGAAAATAGTTCTGTCAGTGAGCACATTCTCAAGATGTCTGGGTTGCACAACCGTATGACCCAGCTGAATATTAACCTCCCTGATGAGGCGGTCATTGACAGAATCCTCCAGTCGCTGCCACCAAGCTACAAGAGCTTTGTGATGAACTACAATATGCAGGGGATGGTAAAGACCATTCCTGAAGTATTCTCTATGCTGAAGTCAGCCGAGGTTGAAATCAAGAAAGAACATCAAGTGTTGATGGTCAATAAGACCACTAAGTTCAAGAAGGGCAAGGGTAAGAAGAACTTCAAGAAGGACGGCAAGGAGGTTGCCGCGCCCGGTAAGCAAGTTGCCGGGAAGAAGTCAAAGAATGGACCCAAGCCCGAGACTGAGTGCTTTTATTGCAAGGGGAAGGGTCACTGGAAGCGGAACTGCCCCAAATACTTAGCGGACAAGAAGGCCGGCAACACCAAAGGTATATTTGATATACATGTAATTGATGTGTACCTTACCAGTACTCGTAGTAACTCCTCGGTATTTGATACCGGTGCCGTTGCTCATATTTGTAACTCGCAGCAGGAGCTGCGGAATAAGCGGAGACTGGCGAACTACGAGGTGACGATGCGCTTCGGGAATGGTTCCAGAGTCGATGTGATCGCCGTCGGCACGCTACCTCTACCTTTACCTACGGGATTAGTTTTGAACCTTAATAATTGTTATTTGGTGCCAAGTTTGAGCATGAATATTGTATCTGGATCTCGTTTAATGCGAGATGGCTACTCATTTAAATCCGAGAATAATGGTTGTTCTATTTATATGAGAGATATGTATTATGGTCATGCTCCGATGGTCAATGGTTTATTCTTAATGAATCTCGAGCGTAGTGTTACACATATTCATAGTGTGAATACCAAAAGATGTAAAGTTGATAACGATAGTCCCACATACTTGTGGCATCGCCGCCTTGGTCACATTGGTGTAAAGCGCATGAAGAAGCTCCATGCCGATGGACTTTGGAGTCTCTTGATTATGAATCATTTGACACATGCGAACCATGCCTCATGGGCAAGATGACCAAGACTCTGTTCTCTGGAACAATGGAGCGAGCAACCAACTTGTTGGAAATCATACATACCGATGTGTGCGGTCCAATGAGCGTTGTGGCTTGCGGAGGATATCGTTATGTTCTCACTCTCACAGATGACTTGAGTAGATATGGGTATGTCTACTTGATGAAACACAAGTCTGAGACCTTTGAAAGGTTCAAGGAATTTCAGAATGAAGTAGAGAATCAACGTGACCGAAAGATAAAATTCTTACGATCAGATCGTGGAGGAGAATATTTAAGTCACGAATTTGGTACACACTTAAGAAAATGTGGAATCGTTTCACAACTCACGCCGCCGAACACCTCAACAGAACGGTGTGTCCGAACGTCGAATCGCACTCTATTGGATAAGGTGCTGTCTATGATGTCTCTTCTCGATGTACCGCTATCATTTTGGGGATATGCTCTAGAGACAGCTACATTCACTTTAAATAGGGCATCGCCTAAGTCCGCTGAGACGACACCGTATGAATTATGGTTTGGGAAGAAACCTAAGTCGTCGTTTCTAAAAGTTTGGGGATGCGATGCTTATGTCAAGAAACTTCAACCTGAAAAGCTCGAACCCAAGTCGAAAAATACGTCTTCATAGGATACCCTAAGGAAACCGTAGGGTATACCTTCTACTTAAGATCCGAGGGCAAGATCTTTGTTGCCAAGAACGGATCCTTTCTGGAAAAAGAGTTTCTCTCGAAAGAAGTAAGTGGGAGGAAAGTAGAACTCGATGAAGTACTACCTCTTGAACATGATAGTAGTACAGCTCAGAAAATGTTCTGTGATGCCTACACCAACCAAGAGGAAATTCATGATGATGATCAAGGTACTTCGGATCAAGTTGCTCTTGAACTTCAGAGGTCCACTAGGACACGTTCCGCACTGCAGTGGTACGGCAACCCTGTCACGGAAATCATGTTGTTAGACAACAAGTGAACCTTCGAACTATGAAGAAGCGATGGCGGGCCCAGATTCCAACAAATGGCTAGAAGCCATGAAGTCCGAGATAGAATCCATGTATGAAAACAAAGTGTGGACTTTGACCGACTTGTTCGATGATCGGCGAGCGATAGAAAACAAATGGATCTTTAAGAAGAAGACATACGCGGATGGTAATGTCACCATCTATAAAGCTCGACTTGTCGCTAAGGGTTATCGGCAAGTTCAAGGGATTGACTACGATGAGACTTTCTCTCCGTAGCGAAGCTTAAGTCCGTCCAATCATGTTAGCAATTGCCGATACTATGATTATGAGATATGGGCGATGGACGCCAAAACAGCGCTCCTTAACGGATATCTTAAAGAAGAGCTGATATGATGCAGCTGGAAGGTTTTGTCGATCCTAAGAATGTCGACAAGGTATGCAAGCTCCAGCGATCCATTTATGGGCTGGTGCAAGCATCTCGAGTTGGAACATTCGCTTTGATGAGATGATCAAAGCGTTTAGTTTATGCGACTTATGGAGAAGCCTGCGTTTACAAGAAAGTGAGTGGGAGCTCAGAGCATTTCTCATATTATATGTAGATGACATACTTTCGATGGGAAATGATATAGAATTCTTGGACAGCATTAAGGCCTACTTGAACAAGTGTTTTCAATGAAGGACCTTGAGAAGCTGCTTATATATTAGGCATCAAGATCTATAGAGATAGATCGAGACGCCTCATAGGTCTTTCACAAAGCACATACCTTGATAAGATTTTGAAGAAGTTCAAATGGATCAATCCAAGAAGGGTTCTTGCTGTATTGCTAGGTGTGAGATTGAGCTCAGCTCAATGCCCGACCACGGCAAAAGATAAAGAAGGGATGAGTGTCATCCCTATGCCTCAGCCATAGGATCTATTATGTATGCCATGTCTGTGTACCGGACCTGATGTAAACCTTGTCATAAGTTTGGTAGGAAGGTACCAAAGTAATCCCGCAAGGAACATTGGACAGCGGTCAAGAATATCCTGAAGCACGAAAAGGACAAAGGACATGTTTCGTTTATGGAGGTGACGAAGAGCTCGTCAGAAGGGTTACGCCGACGCTTAGCTTCGACACAGATCCGATGACTCTAAGTCACAAACCGGATATGTGTATATGTTGAATGGTGGAGCAAGAGCTGGTGCAGCTGCAAGCAGAAGCGCCGTGGCGGGATCTACATGTGAAGCGGAGTACATGGCAGCCTCGAAGCAGCGATGAAGCAATTTGGGTGAAGGAGTTCATCACCGACCTAGGAGTCATACCCAATGCGTCGGGGCCGATCAAACTCTTCTCGTGACAACACCGGAGCTATTTCCCTTGCCAAGGAGCCCAGGTTTCACAAGAAGACAAGGCACATCAAGCGTCGCTTCAACTCCATCCGTGAAAATGTTCAAAATGGAGACATAGAAATTTGTAAAGTGCACACGGATCTGAATGTCGCAGAGCCGTTGACTAAACCTCTTCCACGGGCAAAACATGATCAACACCAGAACTCTATGGGTGTTCGATTCATCATAATGTAACTAGATTATTGACTCTAGTGCAAGTGGGAGACTGTTGGAAATGTGCCCTAGAGGCAATAATAAAAGCATTATTATTATATTTCCTTGTTCATGATGATTGTCTTTATTCATGCTATAACTGTATCATACGGAAATCGTGATACACGTGTGAATACAGAGACCACAATACGTCCCTAGTGAGCCTCTAGTTGACTAGCTCGTTGGTTGACAGATAGTCATTGTTTCCTGACTATGGACATCAGATGTCATTGACAACGGGATCACGTCATTAGGAGAATGACGTGATGGACAAGACCCAATCCTAAGCATAGCACAAGATCGTGTAGTTCGTTTTGCTAGAGCTTTTCCAATGTCAAGTATCTCTTCCTTAGACCGTGAGATCGTGTAACTCCCGGATACCGTAGGAGTGCTTTTGGTGTATCAAACGTCACAACGAATCGGGTGACTATAAAGGTGCACTATAGGTATCTCCAAAAGTGTCATTGGGTTGACACGGATCGAGACAGGATTTGTCACTCCGTATGACGGAGAGGTATCTTGGGCCCACTCGGTAGTGCATCATCATATTGAGCTCAAAGTGATCAAGTGTCCGGTCGGGATCATGCATTACGGTACGAGTAAAGTGACTTGCCGTAACGAGACTAAACGAGGTATTGGGATACCGACGATCGAGTCTCGGGCAAGTAACATACCGACTGATAAAGGGAATAGAATACGGGGTTGCTTGAACCCTTGACATCGTGGTTCATCCGATGACAACATCGAGGAACATGTGGGAGCCAACATGGGTATCCAGATCCCGCTGTTGGTTATTGACTGAGATCGCCTCGGTCATGTTCAGATGTCTCCGAACCCGTAGGGTCTACACACTTAAGGTTCGGTGACGCTAGGGTTATTAGGAAGACAAGTATGTGATTACCGAATGTTGTTTGAGTCCGGATGAGATCCGGACGTCACGAGGAGTTCGGAATGGTCCGGAGGTAAATATTTATATATGGAAAGTGGTTAAATGGACTCGGAAAGTTTGGGGTATACTGTAATGTACCGGGGCCACGGGAGGGTTCCGGAGGTCCACGGGAGGGGCCACCCCTCCGGGGGCCACATGGGCTGTGTGGGAGAGGAGCCAGCCTGGTGGCTGGGCGCACCTCCCACCTAGGCCCATGCGGCTAGGGCATGGGGAGGGGAAACCTAAAGGGGCGCCTCAGCTTGGGGGCAAGCCACCTCTCCTCCTCCCCTTGGTCCGCCGCCCCATCTAGGGTTTCCCCTAGATGGCCGCCCCCTGCCCTCTCCTCCTATAAATAGAGGGGTGGGGGGAGGCTGCACACACCATTGAAGGCGCAGCCCTCCCTCCCCAACACCTCTCTTTCTCCACGCGAGCTTGGCGAAGCCTCGCCGAGAACTGCAGTACCAACCGCACCACGCCGTCGTGCTGCCATTGGAGTTGTCTTCCTCAACCTCTCCTTCATCCTTGCTGGATCAAGACGGAGGAGACGCCATCGTCTCCGCACGTGTGTTGAACGCGGAGGTGCTGTCCGCTCAGCACTTGGTCATCGGTGATCGGAATCACGTTGGGAACGACTCCATCATCACCACTCCCTCTAACGCCTGCACTCAATCTACAAGTGGTATGTAGATGCAAACTCTCTTTCTTGACTCGTTGCTTAGATGAACTCATAGATAGATCTTGGTGAAACCGTAGGAAAATTTTAATTTTCTGCAACATTCCCCAACACGTACTCCATTGAATTGGTCAGAGACCGGAGACAGCCGTATCTTCGGCCCTGATATGCTCAAGGAAGCCGAGGAGAAAGTTAGGCTAATCAGGTACAGACTCAAGACAGCTCAAAGCCGACAGAAGAGTTATTATGATCGGAAACATCAGGGAGTCAGTTTTGAACCCGGTGAGTATGTATACCTCCGAGTATCTCCTATGAGGGGCCTACAACGATTCGAAGTTAAGTGAAAGCTAGCACCAAGATTTATCGGACCCTTCTGTGTAGTAGCACGAAGAGGCATAGTAGCCTACCAGCTAGACCTACCCGAAGAGCTGTCCGACATCCACGACGTGTTCCACGTCTCGTACTTGAGGAAATGTGTGAGCAACCCAGAAAAGCAGGTATCCCATGAGGACATTGATGTACAGCCAGGCCTCACCTACAGGGAACGCCCAATAAAAATATTAGAGGAGTCTGAAAGGAGAACCCGTCAGAAGGAAATCAAGTTTTTCAAAGTACAGTGGAGCAATCACACCGAAGACGAGGCTATTTGAGGATCAGCTGAAATCTCGGGGACTAGATTTTTCCTAAGGGGGTTGGTGTTGTCACACTCCAAAAAATTTTACTTGGTTTTTGACAAAACCCTTTTATTTGATTTGAAGGAGGCCATTCAAAATCTTCCCAAAAGCCCCTCCTTCTCAAAAAATTTCTCCTATGACAAGTAATTTTTTTTGTGTCTTCTTCAACCTTGGTGTTTGGTTTTAAAAACCTTCCTTCTGATTTTAACTCATCTCAATAGATTTTTGGAAATTAAATTTCTATCAAAAATAAACCCTATGGGTTTTGGGGATATTCTTTTGTTTTGCAACCACCCATTGTTTTACCATGCCTCATGTTAATATTTCTCCCAAAACCCCTCCCTCCACTTTGGGACAAGCCAAATATTATTTTCCAACAAGTTCAACCCATTTTTGTATTTTATTTCATTTATTTTATCCCCAAAAATAATTCCGTCTTTTATTTTGGGCCTAGATGATTTACAAAGGAAGTGTCTGATTTCCTTCGAGTTTTGACCTCAAACCAACTCCTCTGGCTAGTCCCTAGCACCCCCAACCTAGATCCATCAAGATCCGCTCTTCCTTAGTTCAAAATTTTCAAGTTTCACTCACTGCAAGTTTGGACCAGATTTGGCAAATTTGGTGAAATTTAAATTTTTCCTTCTCCAAAAATTCTACCAAAATTCAGGCAGCCCCCAGGTGTATTGAGAGGCCACCCCACCAAAGATCAACTCCAGATAAATTCCCCACATGCCAAAATCATTTCATCGAACACCGACGAGTAATCGTTAATGTTCATTTTCGAGTTCAGTGTTCACCATTTGTCGATGTCGTTTTCTTGAGTGGTCGGCGCCGATCTCACCAGTGCACTCTCTGGAGCCTTGCTTGCTCCTTCCTCTTATCCAGAAGCGCCAGACGGTCCTTTGGACGGACTCCACCATCGGTGGTGACGTGTCCCGCCGACGCCGGCAACTTCTGCGGTGGCAGAGCCAACCGAGACGGCCAGCAGGATCAGCCCAGCTTTCGGCGCCGTCCAGCACCGCCCAAACCACCCGAGGCCTCCGCGTGGCCGTCTGCTTGCCTGCGCGCGCTACGGCACTGTCGCCGCGGCCTGAGCAGCGCAGAGCGTGCTCCCTGCCGCCGACGTGCTACGTGCATCGTTCTGTTCGGAACTTGGAGTAGCAGCCAAGGCAGGCCAAGTTTAGCGCCTAAACCAAACCAGTAAACCTCCATGGTGATGCCTAGCCCCCTAAACCACCTGACCAACCGCTGCACCGCCGTTATCGTCGCCGGAGATTTCCCGTTCATGGCCACCGCCTCGGATCACCTATAAAAGGAGGTCCCGAGCTCATTCTTGACCCCGCACCACCACTCCACCTCACTAGAGCCCCGCCAAGCCACCAGGAGGACCCCGAGGAGGTCTCCTTCCCCGACTCCGGCCGCCCCGATCCGCCTCGGGCTCCGGCTTGATCCACTCAGGTGAGGCCACCTCCGACTCCCAAACCACGTCAGCAGCCCTCTGGTGCACCCAGTGTTCTAACCCAAGCCTCAATTCGTTCTGTGTAGCCCTCCCCGACGAGACCCACCAACGCCCGAACCACCACCCGCCGGAGTTGAGGCCGCCGTCGACGTGGTGCTCGCCGTCGACCAACTCCACCACTCACAGGTGCGGAAGGACCCAAGGAACCCGTAGGTACCACCCACTCCTCCTGGCTCGCCGTGGATCGCCGCCAGCGACCACCGCAGCTTTCGGGCGCCGGTGACTTTGTTTCAGAGTTTAAACCCGACAAGAGGGGCCCCCGTTTTTATTCTTTTTGAAACGTTTTCTGAAAACGCCTTCGGGCAGGATACGTCTTCCTTTGGAGTTGGCGGGTTTTTAATCGAACCGTTTTCTGTTTTCATAAGCTAGCCCCTCGGAACTTTCTGTTTCATTATAGACAAGTCCCTGGACTAAAACCTTAATAACTTTTAAACCGAAAAAGATTTTTGATTGATTCTTTTCCTATCAGCTTTATTTTCCGGTCTAGTTTTTTATCATATTTATTTGAAAAATATTTGGAACACTTTTTGTGCACACTCGGTATTTACGTTAGTACGTATCTTTTTCTTATACCGTAGATACCGGAAGAGGTGACGTGACCGCGAACTTCACCGAGCTAGACTCCGACTAGTCCGAACCAGGCAAGCATGTTTAAACCTTTGATATGATGAGTGTTTTGCCTGTTTGCATTGAGTAGTCAGTTCATGGCATGATTATATGCATATCGGTAAGAGTTATATTACATGCAAAGCCATTGCAAGTGAGCTTCGAAACTCGATGTGTGATTCGATGTGAGTTTACATGATCATGCGGTGACATGATGGGTGGTAAGATGGTATTGTTGTAGCATGCCAGTCTTATGCCAAGCTACTTAATTCCAGTGTCAACGTGAATCAAGTCACGTTACCATCCGTTCCTTTCTTGTACTACCACATGTTTTCTTTATGGGGTATGGTATAGTAAGTTGCAAACCTCTTTCCTGGTACACACCAAACAGAGGGGCCGGGATGAGGGTTCCATGGCCCTGGATTAAAGCCCGCCATCCGTCAGGAGCATGGGTGTTTCGGTTGGGACCGAGAGGGGGCACCCTTAGAGCGCCGCGAGATAAATTTGATCCAATGCTATTGAAGTTGTGACCTCCCGCCTTAGAGTTTTTCTTGAACGTTGCCTAGGGTGATTCCTGGCAGCGGAATGTGGAATTGGGTGTGTACTGGTTAGATGTGTTTCTTCTAAAATACCATAAACGGAACTAGTCCCTTGCGACTACTGAAATCCGTTGGCTATGGTTTAATAGTACAAACTCTGCAGAGTCGAACTCATCCAAGTAACCGTATCTATGATCAAGGTCGGTGTTCAACTTGTCCTTGTCAATCTCAGTGTCAGTATCCTTGACGATCTCCGGTGAACAACCATGTGTGGAAAACTTGGCTATACGATTACTCCTGTGGATGGACTAACCCGTTTATTATTATTATTATGTGCTGAGTCTTTTCCTTGGAATGGTCTATACTGCTTAAATACGACGATGAAATATAAGCCCTTTATGTGACATCGCTCAGACGTCCGACTGTGGCATTTATGTTGTTTACTTCTGATATAAGCCCTTTATGTGATGTCGCCGACGTCAAGCGATTGGCAATTGTGTTGTTTACTTTCGATATAAGCCCTTTATGTGATGTCGCCGACGTCCGATCGTGGCATTTATGTTGTTTACTTTGATATAAGCCCTTTATGTGATGTCGCCGACGTCCGATTGTGGCATTTATGTTGTTTACTTCGATATAAGCCCTTTATGTGATGTCGCCGACGTCCGACCGTGGCATTTATGTTGTTTACTTTCGATATAAGCCCTTTATGTGATGTCGCTCAGACGTCCGACTGTGGCATTTATGTTGTTTATTTTCAATATAAGCCCTTTATGTGATGTCACTTTGACGTCCGACTGTGGCACGCATTGTCATTTACTTTTCAATATAAGCCCTTTATGTGGTGTCGCTTAGACGCCCGACTGCGGCATGTTAATTTATTTGTTCACCATTCGAGGCATCATTTCAGACACTCGATCGGTTTTCAGTTATTTCTGTTGGGATTTCGAGAGGACTACCGCCCGACTTTCTTTTATTTATCATGTCGTGCAAGTTTATCATTTGAGTGTGCATTGCAAATTGCTCATGTTGCATCATGCTTACATTTGTTATATCTTATGTCCGAACTGTCTTGCGAGTACATTCAAAGTACTCACCTGGCTTGTTGATTTGGCCAGATGTTGACGAAGGCGATCTTATGGATGAAGAGTTCGATAGCAAGTCCGACGCCTAGAGGAGTCCCGATCAGTCCCGTGCGATCCTGGAATTTATCACTTGTACCATATCCGCTTCGCTACCCGAATAAATCATCGAGCCTCACTTCGACGCTCGATGAGCTGCAAGAGTAGGAGTCAATGTCACCCACTTCACTGTGACATATCCACCACCACGTTTAAATACGAGCCAGTAGTATGCCACCACACCCCTGTGCCATATCCGCCTTTATGTATATTATTGGCATGCTTGTAATAAAATTGTTGAGCAACCTCAGCTCAACCCTGTAATATATTTAGTACTTCTGGATTTGTGTATCAAGAATTTGTCTACCAGTAAGGAGGACTCTCCTATACTGGGAATAACAAGATCGGTTTCTCAATAAGTATTTTATTGAAAAACCGGTCGTGACACCGATGGGCCATGGTGCCTGTACCGGCCGATGAAGCTCTTGCTCCCCGACCTGCTCCGGCTTGTTCTCCTCGTCGAAGATGTAACGTAGGTAGGTGTCGATGTCGAAGCTTTGGTCGTTGCCTGGCATGCTTGGAATAACTATTGGTAGATGGGTGAGGACTAGATCTTCGCAGAGTGTCGCAGCGGTGCGTTGCCACCTGGGTTATATGCAGCAAGCCATTAGCTGGTGGCGGGAAATCGATGAGGGAATAGGCGTGGATTTTACAATTCACCCATGTGGAGTGCGGGAAGCATTCACTGGAGCGCGGGAAGACTAAGTGGAGCACACACACAACCCGAATACCGTATCCGGTGCCACGTGTTATTTATCACACAAGTGTTCACATAAGGAAACGTATGTGTAACTTACTAATCATCACACACGAGTACTCGCAGACGCATCGTGTAACTTACTAATCATCACACACGAGTACTCGCAGACGCATCATGTGCGATACTCCTAGCCACCGCAAGCAACTAGTTTGCATTTTTCAAAGTTTTTTGTACACACAGAATCGCACACGAACTAACTATATTAACCGTCTGTGTTGTAATTTCTCATCGCAAACAGTTCATCTGAGTCGGCTTTTTGCCACGTATCACACACATCTTGTTAAGTTGAATCGTTTCTATTGCGTTCGCTAATCGAAACAGTTCGTCCGAGTGAACCGTATGCCCTATATCACACACACCTTGATCTGGCTAACCGTTTATGTTGCACTCCCTAATAGCGAACGGTTCATCGGAGTGAATTGTATGCCGTATATTGCACACACATTGATATGGCTGCCCGTTTATGTTGTTCTGCCTCATCGCAAACAGTTCGAATGGGTTAACCGTGTGGCCTGAATCGCACACGCAACTAAAATCTGAACCGTGTTTGATGGCTTTGCCATCGCAAATGTTTTGCACCTCTTTTGACGGTTTTTTACATCCCCGTTTGTGATTAATGCATCACACACAGTTTCGTCAATGGGTCTCTGATCTTAGTGTCGCGTTAGCAGCATCCTGCAGTAGTGTTCCCAGTGACAGAAGGGGCAGCAAGACACGCATGTATCGTTGCTATTAAGGATAACAAGATGGGGGCTATTCCTATATGAATAGATATCGTCTACATCATGTCATCGTTCTTATTGTATTACTCCATTTTCCATCAACTTAATACACTAGATGCATGCTGGATAGCGGTCGATGTGTGGAGTAATAGTAGTAGATGCAGGTAGGAGTCGGTCTACTAATCTTGGACGTGATGCCTATATATTGATCATTGCCTTGGATATCGTCATAACTATTTGATTTTCAATCAATTTCCCAACACTAATTTTTTTACCCACCGTGTGCTATTTCTTGAGAGAAGCCACTAGTGAAATCTACGCCCCCGGGTCTATTCTTTATCATATTTGCTTTCCAATCTATTATTTGCCTTTGAGATATATTTTTATTCGCATTTATTTTCAGATCTATTAGTCCAAAAACCCAAAAATACTTTTCTGCACTTTTTATTTGCATCTTTTATTTCGTGTTTTATCGAGATCTATTTATCCAATCTACACAATTTTTATCCCGTCAACTTGACAATTTCTGGCGCCGTTACCCATAGAGGGATTGACAACCCCTCATAAGCGTCGGGTTGCAAGTATTTGTTCTTTGTGTGCAGGTACCGTCTACATAGTGTTTCTTGGTTCTCCTACTAGATTGACACCTTGGTTTCATAACTGAGGGAAATACCTACCGTAGCTATGTTGCATCATCCCTTTCTCTTTGGGTAAATACTGACATAGTTCAAGCGACATCAAAAGGAATTTCTGAGCCGTTGCCGGGGAGACATCATGAACATCTATCAGGTTCCTAATCACAAATCTCGTCTCCTTGTAATTTACATCATTTGCCATTTGCCTCTCATTTTCATCTCCCCCACTTCACAAAATTTACCGTCTTATTTGCCCTCTTTTTCGATCGTCGTTTTCTCATCAGATCTATCTCTTTGTGTGACCTTGCTTGCCTTATCATTATGGCTAGTTCTTCCTGTGTTGCGTGTACCCCCAAGAATGAGGTTCTTAATTTTAAACAAAGGGGAGGGGAGAATCTAAAAGATGCTTGGTATAGGATTTGCAATGCTCATAATAGATCTATTCATAAGCAATCTATCATTGTTCTTATTCACAGTTTTTATGTGGGAATAACCACTTGGTATAGATTCTTCCTTGATACGACTACCGGTGGGAATTTTTTGATGTGTCCATCTTTGGGTGCCTTTAATGCCATGGGAGATCTAGTGGGTGCACCACCTATCATCATTAATGAAACAATCTTAACTCTTGAGCATGTTATGCAAAGATTAGATGATATATAAAAGAAGATGGTCACCTTAGAGAAAATTGAAATTTGGATAAAAAGATGCAGAATCTTGCTAATAAATTGGGGTCAAAAGTGGGTGACATTTTTAAATTACTAAGGGAAAAGGAAGTAGTTAACAAAAGAATAGAGGAAAGCCCCTTTCGGATTGATAAGTTGGAAGAATTTTTAGTAACTTAATCTTAGCCCTTTCTTCCATTAAAACTATTGAAAAAACTCTCGTAAAAATTTGCAAGTTTACTCAAGCCACTAAGAACAAGGGTGCCACTTCTAATAACAAGGAAGATATTAAAATGATTAGTATTCACCCCGATTTTGTTGAAGTGATAAAAGATCCTACTTGCAAGAATGAATTTTTCAATCTCGTTCCTAGGAGTATTGTTATTGAAAATTTATATGCTAAGTCTTTGAAGAATATTGGTTGTGATATTGAGGAATTGGAAACTAAAGATGACAAAACTTGAATCTATGCATTATGCCTAGCTAGGGGCATAAAACGATAGCGCTTATTGGGAGGCAACCCAATGAGTAAATTTTATTTTTGCTTTCTTTCTGTTCTTGAGTGTTTTCACAATTATGCTACTATTATGATTGTGTTTTTATGTTTTAATTAGTGTTTGTGCCAAGTAAAGCCTTTGGGATCATGTTTGCTGATAGTTGATTTGATCTTGTTGAAAAACATAAACTCTTGCGCCCAGTAATTTTAAATATTCATAGAAGCGCGATAAAATTCTGATTTTTGTACACAAGGTTTATATACAAATTTACTACATTTTCCTAATTTTTCAGAATTTTTGGAGTTACAGAAATATAGGAAGTTTTGAGATTGCTACACACTGTTCTGTTTTTGACGGATTCTGTTTTCTTTGTGTTGTGTGCTTATTTTGATGAATCTATGGATTGTATCAGGGGGTATAGGCCATGGTAAAGTTGGAATACAGTAGATATAATGCAAAAATAAAATATCAATGGGTTTGCAATAGTACTTAGAGTAGTGATTTGCTTTATTATACTAACGGATCCCATGGAGGTTTTGTTAAGTTTTGTGTGATTGAAGTTTTCATGTTTTGGGTGAGATCACGATGGCTGAAGGAATAAGGAGTGAAAAGAGCTTAAGCTTGGGGATGCCCCATGGCACCCCAAGTTAATATTCAAGGAAAACCAAGCAACTAAGATTGGGGATGCACCAGAAGGCATCCCCTCTTTCTTCTAACGACCATCGGTATTTTACTTGGAACTATATTTTTATTCGTCACATATCATGAGTTTTGCTTGGAGAGTCTTTTATTATATTAGTCTTTTCTTGTTTTAATTTTTAGTTTGTGTCATCTATAGTTGCTGGACACACCAATTTGAGAGAGCCAAAATTATGCTATGATTTGTTAGAATTGCCCTTTAGGCTTCACTTAAATTTTTTGAGCTATGGAATTGCTCTAGTGCTTCAATTATATCTTTTTTAGCACGGCGTGCTTTAATATATTTGAAGAAATGCTCTCATGCTTCACTTAGATTTATTTGAGAGTTAGTAAATTTTTGAAGAAATTTCTCATGCTTCACTTATACTATTCTGAGAGATGAAAAAAATTTATGCTCATGTTCTTTACTTAAATTTATTTGAGCTTGTCAAAAGTAATTGCAATATATTAAACTTGTCCCAAAGTGATATGTATTCAAGAGGGATATAATAAAAACTTTCATGAAGATCATTGGACAAAATAAACTTGATTCTTTGTAATAGTTTTGAGATATGATGATGGCGATTTGTGAGTCAAGTTGGTGAGTAATTATGCTTTAGTAAGAATATTGGTGTTAAGGTTTGTGATTACCTATGCAAGCACAAAATTCAATAGTTATGCAATGACATATATCCTACTTGTGGTGCATTATTCAGTGTTAGTTATGCTTAATGCTCGCTTATGTGATTTTTCGTTTCTTGGTTGGTTGCTTCTCAATCTATTTGCTAGCCTCCACTTGTACTAAGTAGAAATACTACTTGTGCATCCAAAATCTTTAAACCCAGTTTTGCCATATGAGTCCACCATACCTACCTATATGCGGTATTTCTGAGCCGTTCTAAGCAAATTTGTATCTGCCATCTCTAATTTTCAAAATGAATTTCCTTTTTGTGTGGTCGTACCGCTCATGAAGCGGCAGGGGTGGCCAATATTTTCTGTAACATCCCAAATTTCCTATTTGGAATGTTTTACAATTATAGCTAAGCATCCTATGCATCCTGTTTGAATTTGAATGCCATTTGGAGTTTCAGAGCATTTTGAGTTTTGAATTTTGAATTCAAACTTTGGCAAGTGAGAAACATTTCAAAAACTAAGCCTGATAAATACTTGATCAAAAGTATGAGAGGAGCAAACATGACACTCCAAAAAATCAGAGGAAAACATGGCCAAAAGGTTTGGATTCAAATCTGAATTTTATTTGAATTTGAAAAAATGGATTTTATAAAGTTTGGATTTTGCCTTTGGAAAATGTTCAAATGAAAGGAATATTCCCTGATCATTTTGGTATATATATACCCTATATAAAATATTTATATATATTAAGTTATACTCTGTTTTGTTTATTTTAAAAAATAAATTTCAAAAAAAAACCCACCCACCAGCCGCACTAGGCCCCTGCCTAGCCAGCCAAGAGTCCCCACCAACTGGCCGGCCAGCCCACACTGCCAGCCAAGGCCACCGAGCCAGCCCACCAACCGGCCTCACTCCCCTTTTGAACCCGTTGGCATCGGTCGCCCTTCGCCTCGCCTCTCCTCTCTCTCATCGACCGTGGGCCCCGCCCCATCTTCTTTTTCCCCACGCCACGCTGTCGCTGCCATGGATCGCGGATCAAGGATCCGGATTCAATCGCCCGATCGCCCCCCCGAAGCCGTCCGAGTCCCCAGGCTATAAAAGCCGACCCCCGCACCCCATTCCCCCTAGCCCTCGCCGGAGCCCCTCTCCCTCTCTCTCCCGAGCACACCGGAGACCCGAGGCTCCGCCTCCGCCATTGTCGCCGCCGTCGCCACCCTAGTCTCCCCCGAACCCCAACTACTCCACCAGACCCCTCACCGACCTCCCCCGCATCCTCCCGGCCACTCCGTCGACCTCGCCGACGCCAGAAGACCTCACCGCACTCTCGCCGCCGCCGCCGACGTCGTCGGACTCCGGTACGTCGCCGGAAAACTCCCCCCCCCCCCCGTCCGATCCTAAATAGACGGCTAGGATTAGACCCCGAAGGGGTACGTTTTTTTTTATAAAGACCGGCCCGGTTCTTTCCGGTTTAGATTAGTTAGGGTTTATTTTTATTAGGCCGGTCCGTTTAGTTTAACCCTAGGGCGCTTTTAGACTATATTACGCCTAGTGCACAGTTTAGGCCCATTAGGCCTTTTTCTTTTATTTCTGTTTTTCTGTTTTAACAGAATAGTTTCTGTTTTGAAAAATTCATATCTTTTATTATGTTTATTATTTTTAGGTGATTCCTTTTTTGTAGGTTTGCAAATTTTATGTAGTTTCTGTAGAATATATATTTAGCTATGTTAAAAATAACTAAAATTGCTTTAATTTAGTTTTAGTCAGAATAGTAAATCTGCTATAACTTGAGTTAGAAAAATTATTTTGGATGATTCTTTTGTCCCAACTTTATTTTGTCATTGCCAAACCCTAGAAATTAACTTGGGTATTTTAGGATTAATAAATAATTAGTTTTAAGCAGAATCTTATTAATCCTAATTAATTAACTAGCTCCTGTTTTCCTAATATTTTAATTAGTAAATAAATTTATTTTTAACTTGTGATTGATTATTCTAGGATAGTTTCTGTCACTCTAATAGATGAACTTTTATTTATAATTAATAAAATTTTTATTTTATTTTTCTTAATAGAAATTGGATTAGGCCTAAAATGAGTTTTATAATAGCTTTTAATTAATTCTTTTTGCTCCTAGTTGCTTAGTGAATTCTTTTCTGTTAAGTTAACCTAAAACCATGATTAGGTTATGTTAGAAATTTTTATTATATAAAACTATTTCTAGCTATTGTTTGAAGTAGGAAAACTTTGAATTGGTTTTCTTTGAGTTTTCCTTGGATTTTGATTTGGTTGATTTGGTGTGTTATGTTACTTTTGTTATGCCATTGTGTTATGTGATCCCATTGCTATATGCTTATTGTGATTTGTTTGTCTCGGTAGAGTTTCCTGAGTCTAAGCTTGCTACTACTGAATCTTTAGCTTACGAGGATCATCAAGCAAGGCAAGTTTTGATCATGTTATTTCTATACCTATGTTTTTGTGCATTAGTAATTGTCACCACCCCACCATGCATGCAGTAGTGAAATTTTGAAGTTATTAAACTTGAGTAGTATCATGTGGTAGGATGAACCAATCCCTTGTTACCATGACCCCGGGATTAAGTAGTTTACTTTGCTATGCTCGAGAGCGGGTTTTGGGTTGAGTGAAATTCATAAGCAAGATGTGAGAGTCAATGATGATGACAACCCCATGAACTAAAATGATCAAGATGGACTTCAAAATCACTCTTTGGGTGGAGGGCGGTTGACGGGCACCTGGAGAACCCAGTGGTGGCGGGATGCATGGAGAAGTGCCATGACATCTTGGAAAGCTTCACCCAGCCACGAAGAGAAGGATGGATGCCCCATGACCGAAGCTTACTGTGCAGCCGCAAGCCATTATGGGCTCTGGCTGGGTTGACCCTAGTAGTGACGCTGGCTGGACGGTACTACGAGATGTAGAAGAACGGTAGGATTGGATGGGTACCGCAGTAGCGTAAGAACTCTTTGGAAGACCTGTTTCATTCGTCCGTCTTCAAACACCATGAAGTGCGAAGACTTTAAAGGAGGAATGATTCTTGCGGGAAAGTCGCAACCCTCTGCAGAGTTAAAGATCTAATCGATTAGTCGTGTCCCGATTACGGACATTTGAGCCTCTGGAACTTGGAAGTATTCGGATATCTCAACACTAAAACTAATGAATTAATTTGAGGGTTTATGACTTAATGATTTGGGAATGAGATTTTGGTTGGCGGAACCATCTCAATAACTACCAACAATTGTAGTAATTTGCAAGCAAGTCCTTTGTAGTAGGGAAAAATTTGCTTTTCGCAAAATGATGAAACTTAGAGCCCCACAGCCAAAATGCATATAGTGATAGTAACTTTATTATTGTTATTCTTCATGACTTGCCACTTATTCCAAAAGCTGACCTACATGGCTGCAACGTCTTATGTTGAGGTATATTCGATCGGGAGTGAGGCTACGCTCCGCGCTTGGCGATTGCCCTTTGAGTCGGATGGACTCGCTTTACCTTCGACGCTTCCGCAGCATTAGTAGTTTATTTCTCATGAGTTGGCCTTGAGCGAATTTATTCCCTTGTAATAAAGACTCTATATGAGAATCGTTTAATGATATTCAGGTGTGATTGAACTTTGATTACTTTATCGATGTACTGTGAGTACCAGCATGATCTTGGGATGGTACGGACACAGAGATTTGACCGATTTTGGGTCAGGTCGCTACAGAGATGGTATCAGAGCACACGCTGACCGTAGGATCGTAACCCCTAGGATCGGAAAGCCATAGCAGAGACCATTTACTTTGAATCCTTTTCATTCCATAATTCTCCCTGTTCAATTCGACTCTTCTCCTATTTTCAACATTCTAGATGGCGTCGAGTTCACCCAGTTCTGCTACGGAGTTTTGCCGGCCCGATGAGACGATGCCCTTCGAAGAAAGCTGGTCCAGATGGTGAAGCAGCTGAAGATCGCTCTACCCTCGATCACGGAAGCCAACCAATGCACTTCCGCGGACACCGCCTCTGATTGAAGTGCATATCCTGTGGAGAACCTTCGGAGGACACACAGAGCCTATAGACTTTGAGTTCACCGAGTTCAACTGGATCATCGGAAGGGCGTGGCGATCTATCGAGCACTTGGACATCTCCGAGAGGAGTCTGAGGCCGAGCTCGATCACTCGAGACTCGCCATGGTTTCTCGCAGGCAAGGAATGGAGATATCATCCGCACCGTGGAGGACGATTCCACTCTCTCTTACATCCAGGACTTGGAGTGTCTTCTCAGGAAACGGGAGATTCAGACTCGCCGTAACTCGAAGACACACCGGAAGCTTTTGTTCCGTGAACTGGAACTGGAGGAGAAGGCACGCGCAGACTTCCTTGGCCATGAGGAAGAAGTCGCGGACTTCATGGAGACGATCGGCGACGACGAAGATGAAGCTTGCCGCGATAGAGGAAAGGATGGACTTGGGAGAGGACCTTTACCCGAGTGGAGATGAAGGACCCCTCGTGAGCAATGATCAGGATTATGAAGGGAGTACCACTGAAGGAAGCCACAAGAGGAGGCGCCACTGATGAAGACTTTTTAGTCGACCACCATGTTATCTTTTACTTTTAAATCGATCAGTTAGGCCGATATTTCCCTTCGATTAGTCATGAGCTTTTGTAATCGAGTTTGAACCATGTTTGAGTGGAATGAATAAATGATTGGTGTGTTTATGTTTGTGCATTCATATGGGTAGTGTTATTCCTCATAGACCATTGTTCTATTCTAATTGTCTCATCCACTCCAAAACACCAGATGCCTCCGAGACGTGACACTGGTTTCCCGCCGGAGCTCACCCAGCTGCTCCAGCAGCAGAATGCACTTATGCAGCTCCTCATTCAGAATCAGAACAACAACGCCAACAACCCACAGCCACCACCCCCTGTGGACAACTTGACTCGATTCCTGAGACTGAATCCGCCAGTGTTCTCTAGTAGCACTGAGCCGATTGTGGCTGATGATTGGCTCCGCAAAGTCGGAAGAGAGCTAATCACTGTGGGATGCACTGATGCTGAGAAGGTGCGCTTTGCCGCGCATCAACTGGATGGACCTGCAGCTTCTTGGTGGGAGAACTACACCGCCACCTATCCCATTGGTGCCATCACATGGGATCAATTCCAGCAGGCCTTTCGCACCGCTCATGTCTCACTGGAGCCATGAGTGCAAGAAGCGTGAGTTCCGCAACTTACGCCAGGGGAACCGTACTGTGGCACAGTACGTGGATGAATTCAGCAAGCTCGCTCGCTATGCCCCTGATGATGTGGCGACAGATGCCGCAAAGCAGGAGAAGTTCCTTGAGGGACTCAATGATGAACTGAGCATGCAGCTTGTTGTGGCTACTTTCAACAACTACCAGGAGCTAGTAGACAAGGCCACCATTCTTGAAGGCAAGCAGCAGCAGATAGAAAGCCGCAAGCGGAAGTACAGCCAGGGGAAGCACAACTCGGGAGCTCATCAGAAGCCCCGCTATGCACCATACTCAGGAGGGCACACCCATCATAACCATGGAGGTCATAACCATGGAGGAAATGGGAACAACCGCAGCCAGGACAACAAGTCAGGCCATGGCAATGGCAATGGCAACGGTAATGGCAATCAGCACCGTTCTGCCCCGGCTCCGAAGGATCTGAGCCACATCACCTGCTTCAAGTGCCAGAAGACAGGGCTCTATGCCACCGACTGCCCGGAGGCCAAGCAGAGGAATGGAAATGGCAATGGAGGCTCAGCGAAGAAGCCCAATCCGTTCCCTCGTGCTCAGGTGAACCACATCGACGTGGAGGACGTCTATGATTAGCCAGACACTGTGGTTGGTAAGTTTTTATTGAATTCACGTTCAGTTTTGGTTCTCTTTGATTCTGGTGCAATGCATTCATTCATATCAAGGGTAGTTGTGGAAAAGTACGGGTTACCCACTAAGACCCTTAGAAGTCCCCTTCGCGTCAGTTCCGCAGGAGGAGAAATGATGGCGGGCGTAGGCTGTCATGCAACCCTCAACATCGGGAACCATAAATTTCCCGCAGACCTCATAGTGTTGGAAACCCAGACCTTGGATGTAATCCTAGGCATGGATTGGTTGTCAAAGTTCGAAGGAAACATAGATCGTGCTCAAGAAGTCTATTCTGCTCACCACCCCGGAGCGAAGAGGATCAAGTATGTAGCCAGGCACAGCCAGATGAAGAATCAGGTACATTCCCTCACGGGAGTAGTTCAGGAGGAAGTGCCAGTAGTGCAAGACTTTCCCGATGTGTTTCCGGAGGAATTGCCAGGAATGCCACCGGACAGGGACATTGAATTTCTGATTGAGCTATTGCCCGGCACAGCCCCAATATCCAAGAGACCTTATCGGATGCCACCGAATGAGTTGAAAGAGATCAAGGATCAAATTAATGAGTTATTGGAGAAAGGATATATTCGTCCAAGCTCATCACCTTGGGGAGCCCCAGTTCTTTTGGTAGAGAAGAAGGATGGAAGTTTGAGGATGGTTGTGGATTATCGTGCATTGAACGAGGTAACCATCAAGAACAAGTACCCTCTGCCAATGATTAATGATCTGTTTGATCAGCTAGTTGGAGCCAAGGTATTCTCTAAGATCGATCTTCGATCAGGGTATCATCAGTTGAAGATCCGTGAAAAGGATATACCCAAAACAGCATTCACTACCAGGTATGGTTTATATGAGTATACCGTCATGTCATTTGGATTGACTAATGCTCCTGCGTACTTCATGAACTTGATGAACAAGGTGTTTATGGAATATCTGGACAAGTTTGTCGTGGTGTTCATCGATGATATATTGATTTTCTCCAAGAGCGAGGAAGAGCATAAGGAAAATTTGCGTCTAGTTCTGGAGAAACTTCGAGAACATCAGTTGTATGCCAAGTTCAGCAAATGTGAATTTTGGTTGAAGGAAGTTGCATTCCTCGGACATGTTATTTCAGGAGAAGGAATAGCAGTTGATCCCGCCAAGGTTGAATCAGTCACCGAGTGGCAGTCACCCACCTCAGTCAAGGAGATCCGCAGTTTTCTCGGACTCGCAGGATATTATCGGAGGTTTATTGAGAACTTCTCAAAGATTGCCAAGCCCATGACTGAGCTGTTGAAGAAGGAAGCAAAGTATGTTTGGACCGGGGAATGTGAAGCCAGTTTTCAGGAATTGAAGAAACGGTTGGTCACAGCCCCAGTACTGATTTTGCCGGACATACACAAGGAATACCAGGTCTATTGTGACGCTTCTCATCAAGGACTCGGAGGAGTACTCATGCAGGAAGGAAAAGTTGTAGCTTATGCCTCCAGACAGCTACGACCTCATGAGATGAATTATGCCACACATGATTTGGAGTTAGCAGCCGTAGTGCATGCACTCAAGACCTGGAGACATTTCCTCATCGGAAACCGTTGTGATGTTTACACTGATCACAAGAGCTTGAAATATATTTTCACGCAGAAGGAATTGAACCTCAGGCAGAGGAGATGGCTAGAGTTGATAAAGGACTACGACATGAGATTGCATTACCACCCAGGTAAAGCTAATGTTGTAGCAGATGCTTTGAGCCGTAAGAGTTATGTGAATACTCTCACCGCAGGAGGATTACCCCAGGAGTTAGTCGATGACCTCAGAGATCTCCGACTGGAGATAGTTCCGAGAGGATTTGTTGCAACTCTGGAAGTTCAGTCCACTTTGGCGAAAGGATTCGTGAAGCCGTAAGTCGGACAAGGAAATTGATGAGATAAAGCAAAAGATGGATGAAGGAAAAGCTAAAGGATTCCGTAAGGATGAACACGGAACTATATGGTTCGAGGATCGTATTTATGTGCTCAATGATCCCGAACTCAGGAAGCTAATTCTTCAGGAGGCTCATGATTCACCGTACTCGATTCACCTCGGCAACACCAAGATGTACCTGGATTTGAAGCAAAGTTTCTGGTGGACCGGTATGAAGAAGGATATTGCCGAGTACGTAGCCATATGCGATGTTTGTCAACGTGTAAAGGCAGAACATCAGAAGCCAGCAGGGTTACTTCAACCTTTGCCGATTCCCGATTGGAAATGGGAGAAACTTGGAATGGATTTCATCACAGGATTACCCAGGACCCGTTCAGGTTATGATTCTATCTGGGTAGTGGTTGATCGTTTGACCAAGGTAGCTCACTTCATTCCCGTGAAGACTACCTATACCAGTGCTAAGTTGGCCAAGATATACATGACCAGGATCGTATGTCTGCATGGAGTTCCGAGGAAAATCGTGTCGATAGAGGAACGCAGTTCACCTCAAAGTTTTGGAAGCAGTTGCATGAAACTTTGGGTACGAGGCTGGAATTGAGACAGCTTTTCATCCACAGCATGATGGGCGGACCGAGAGAGTCAACCAGATTACGGAGGACATGTTGAGAGCTTGTGTACTAGACAACGGGTCTAGCTGGGATGATAATTTGCCATACGCAGAGTTCTCATACAACAACAATTATCAATCCGATCGAAAATGGCCCTTTCAAGCTTTATACGGAAGGAGGTGCGAACACCATTCTTTGTGGGATAATGTTGGAGATCGATCATTTTCGGTTCCGATCTTATCAAGGATTCAAGAGAAAGTCAAGCTGATTCGAGACAGGCTCAAGATAGCACAGTCAAGACGGAAGAGTTATGCCGAAGCGATGGCGCAAGGAGGTAACTTACGAAGTCGGAGACCGAGCATATCTTCGTGTGTCTCCACTTCGTGGAATCAAGAGGTTTGGTGTCAAGGAAAGTTAGCACCCGATTCATTGGCCCTACAAAATCCTCGAACGTCGTGGAGAGGTTGCTTAAGTTGGAATTGCGGAAGGATTGTCCGGAGTTCATGATGTCTTCCATGTTTCTCGGTGAAGAAGTGTCATGCCGACATGGCCAATGTTCCGTTGAGAGACACAGTGCCCCTAGAGGCCATACAGCTTGGTGATCGACTTACAAGGAGAAATCCGTTCAATTCTCGAGACTGCAAGCGAGTCACCCGCAGCAAGGTCATCAAATTTTGCAAGGTCTTGTGGAGTCACCACACCGAGGAAGAAGCCACACGGGAGCGCCAAGAAGACCTTCTTGAGATCACCCGCACCTATTTGTTAGTTAACCCGAATCTCGAGGGCTAGATTCATCTTAAGGTGGTAGGTTTGTAACATCCCAAATTTCCTATTTGGAATGTTTTACAATTATAGCTAAGCATCCTATGCATCCTGTTTGAATTTCAATGCCATTTGGAGTTTCAGAGCATTTTGAGTTTTGAATTTTGAATTCAAACTTTGGTAAGTGAGAAACATTTCAAAAACTAAGCCTGATAAATACTTGATCAAAAGTATGAGAGGAGCAAACATGACACTCCAAAAATATCAGAGGAAAACATGGCCAAAAGGTTTGGATTCAAATCTGAATTTTATTTGAATTTGAAAAAATGGATTTTTATAAAGTTTGATTTTGCCTTTGGAAAAATGTTCAAATGAAAGGAATATTCCTGAACATTTTGGTATATATATACCCTATATAAAATATTTATATATATTAAGTTATACTCTGTTTTGTTTATTTTAAAAAATAAATTTCAAAATTAAAAAACCCACCCAGCGCCAGCTAGGCCCCTGCCCAGCCAGGCCAAGACCCTCACCACTGGCCGGCCGGCCACTGCCCACTGCCAGCCGCCACCGACTGAGCCCACTAAACCGCCTCACTCCCTTTTGAACCCGTTAGCATCGGTCGCTTCGCTCGCCTCTCTCTCCTCTCTCATCGACCGTGGGCCCCGCCCCATCTTCTTCCCCCCCACGCCACGCCGTCGCTGCCATGGATCGCGGATCCAAGGATCCGGATTCGATCGCCCGATCGCCCAAGCCGTCCGAGGCCCTGGCTATAAAAGCCGACCCCGCACCCCATTCCCCCTAGCCCTCGCCGAGCCCTCTCCTCTCTCTCCCGAGCACGCTGGAGACCCGAGGCTCCGCCTCCACCATTGTCGCCGCCGTCGCCACCCTAGTCTTCCCCGAACCCCAACTACTCCACCAGACCCCTCACCGACCTCCCCGATCCTCCGGCCACTCCGCCGACCTCGCCGACGCTCAAGACCTCACCACACTCTCTCGCCGCCCGCCGCCGTCGTCGGACTCGAGACGTCGCCGAACCCCCGTCCGATCCTAAATAGACGGTTAGGATTAGACCCCGAAGGGGTACGTTTTTTTTATAAAGACCGGCCCGGTTCTTTCCGGTTTAGATTAGTTAGGGTTTATTTTTATTAGGCCGGTCCGTTTAGTTTAACCCTAGGGCCCTTTTAGACTATATTACGCCTAGTGCACAGTTTAGGCCCATTAGGCCTTTTTCTTTTATTTATGTTTTTCTGTTTTAACAGAATAGTTTCTGTTTTGAAAAATTCATATCTTTTATTCTGTTTATTATTTTTAGGTGATTCATTTTTTGTAGGTTTGCAAATTTTATGTAGTTTCTGTAGAACATATATTTAGCTATGTTAAAAATAATTAAAATTGCTTTAATTTAGTTTTAGTCAGAATAGTAAATCTGCTATAACTTGAGTTAGAAAAATTATTTTTGGATGATTCTTTTTGTCCCAACTTTATTTTGTCATTGCCAAACCCTAGAAATTAACTTGGGTATTTTAGGATTAATAAATAATTAGTTTTAACCAGAATCTTATTAATCCTAATTAATTAACTAGCTCCTGTTTTCCTAATTTTTAATTAGTAAATAAATTTATTTTAACTTGTGATTGGTTATTCTAGGATAGTTTCTGTCACTCTAATAGATGAAATTTTATTTATAATTAATAAAAGTTTTATTTTATTTTTCTTAATAGAAATTGGATTAGGCCTAAAATGAGTTTTATAATAGCTTTTTAATTAATTCTTTTTGCTCCTAGTTGCTTAGTGAATTCTTTTCTGTTAAGTTAACCTAAAACCATGATTAGGTTATGTTAGAAATTTTTTATTATATAAAACTATTTCTAGCTATTGTTTGAAGTAGGAAAAACTTTGAATTGGTTTTCTTTGAGTTTTCCCTTGGATTTTGATTTGGTTGATTTGGTGTGTTATGTTACTTTTGTTATGTCATTGTGTTATGTGATCCCATTGCTATATGCTTATTGTGATTTGTTTGTCTCGGTAGAGTTTCCGGAGTGCGAAGCTTGCTACTACGAATCTTTAGCTTACGAGGATCATCAGCAAGGCAAGTTTTGATCATGTTATTTCTATACCTATGTTTTTGTGCATTAGTAATTGTCACCACCCCACCATGCATGCAGTAGTGAAATTTTGAAGTTATTAAACTTGAGTAGTATCATGTGGTAGGATGAACCAATCCCTTGTTACCATGACCCCGGACTAAGTAGTTTACTTTGCTATGCTCGTGAGCGGGTTTTGGGTTGAGTGAAATTCATAAGCAAGATGTGAGAGTCAATGATGATGACAACCCCATGAACTACAATGATCAAGATGGACTTGAAAATCACTCTTTGGGTGGAGGATAGTTGACGGGCACCTGGAGAACCAGTGGTGGCGGGATGCATGGAGAAGTGCCATGACATCTTGCGGAAAGCTTCACCCAGCCACGAAGAGAAGGATGGATGCCCCATGACCGAAGCTTACTGCAGCCGCAAGCCATTATGGGCTCTGGCTGGGTTGACCCTAGTAGTGACGCTGGCTGGACGGTACTACGAGATGTAGAAGAACGGTAGGATTGGATGGGTACCGGCAGTAGCCAGAAGAACTCTTTGGAAGACCCTGTTTCATTCGTCCCGTCTTCAAACACCATGAAGTGCGAAGACTTTAAAGGAGGGAATGATTCTTGCGGGGAAAGTGCGCAACCCTCTGCAGAGTTAAAGATCTAATCGATTAGCCGTGTCCCCGGTTACGGACATTTGAGCCTCTGGAACTTGGAAGTATTCGGATATCTCAACACTAAAACTAATGAATTAATTTGAGGGGTTTATGACTTAATGATTTGGGAATGAGATTTTGGTTGGCGGAACCATCTCAATAACTACCAACAATTGTAGTAATTTGCAAGCAAGTCCACTGTAGTAGGGAAAAATTTGCTTTTCGCAAAATGATGAAACTTAGAGCCCCACAGCCAAAATGCATATAGTGATAGTAACTTTATTATTGTTATTCTTCATGACTTGCCAGCTTATTCCAAAAGCTGACCTACATGGCTGCAACGTCTTATGTTGCAGAGGTATATTCGATCGGGAGTGAGGCTACGCTCGCGCTTAGCGATTGCCCTTTGAGTCGGATGGACTCGCTTTACCTTCGACGCTCCGCAGCATTAGTAGTTTATTTCTCATGAGTTGGCCTTGAGCCGAATTTATTCCCTTGTAATAAAGACTCTATATGAGAATCGTTTAATGATATTCAGGTGTGATTGAACTTTGATTACTTTATCGATGTACCGTGAGTACCAGCATGATCTTGGGATGGTACAGACACAGAGATTTGACCGATTTTGGGTCAGGTCGCTACATTTTCCATGCTAGATGTGTTATTCTCAAGATGAGTGTTTATTCACTTATCATTGCACGAGAGTGCGGCAGTAATAGGGATGCCCAGTCCCGAAATGAAAAAGAAATTTACTTTATGTTGTCAAATAATAAATTCCTTGGAAAGTGTTGGTACGAAAGGCACCAGTGGATACGGCTAGCCATGGATTGTGAAAGAATGGTGGAAAAAGGAATAAACTTTATAGCCGCTTATGATATATCTAGCATGGAAAGTGTTGGGAATTACTTGGTCATTTTTGTTAACGGGAAAAAGTATGCCTCTCAAAACTTTTATCTCTCAATTTAAGTTTTGAGCTCTGACACCTCTACAAATCCCTACTTCCCTCTATGAAGGGCCTACTATTAACTTTATGCAATTTTCATTCTTTGAGTCTCCATCTTCTCTTATAAAGCACCAACTAAGGGGCACTATGATTGTACTTGAGCATTGTATGTAGCTAATATGCGAGTGTGTTTCATGAATGGATCAATGATTGAGCATGATGGGCTAGGGATAACTTTCTTTAGTGTTGATATTTTGAAAGACATGGTTGCTTGTTGATATGCTTGAGTATTGAAATCTTCGTGTCAAAATTAGACTATTGCTTTGAACCATACAAAGGTCCAAATGTCCATGCTACAAAAGAAAAGAATATGTGATGAACATGTTAGGCAGCATTCCACATTAAAAATTCTATTTTTATCATTTACCTACTCGAGGATGAGCAGGAATTAAGCTTGGGGATGCTGATACGTCTCCAACGTGTCTATAATTTTTTATTGTTCCATGCTATTATATTATCATTCTTGGATGTTTTACAATCATTTTATAGCAACTTTATATCATTTTTTGGGACTAACCTATTGACATAGTGCCCAGTGCCACTTGCTCTTTTTTGCTTGTTTTTTTACTTCGCAGAATATCAGTACCAAACGGAGTCCAAACGCACCGAAACTTTTTGGATTCTGGACCAGATGACACCCAGTGGGCCAAAGAAGTACCAAAGGGAGGCCTGGGGTGGGCACAACCCACCAGGGCGCGCCAGGAGGCCCAGGTGATGTAGTCACCTATTACAGGTAGGGTCAAGGACCCATCATTTGGGACCCACATGGGGCCCATCATCATCATAGGTAGGTCCCTGGACCATGCCAGCATTTGGATGCATACATCAAAAGGATCACTCGGATGGCTATACAGCACTCAGGCAACCACACGTCACTCGGCGCCAGGAACAACCACTCGGACCTACAGGACAAGGAGGCGTCTTGGAGCTGCAATGGTTGAGGGATCCTAAGTCATCCAGTAAATAGAATTAAGGCTACCGTTACCTGTAACTAGTGTAGTAGATGCTCATTACATTAGTAACTGCCTCATTCAATGGCAATAATTGCCCCGACGGCGTGGGAGACATGGGGCTGCAGTGCACTCTATATAATCTGCACTCCTCTCCATAGCCGGGCACGTTCAATCCTTGTAACCATATTCATCAGATCAAAGCATGCCTTAGGGCATGAGACATAGGCCTTTTACCTCCACCGAGTGAGGGGTCTGATACGTCCATTTTGCATCATGTTTTCTTATTGTTATTTATGATGTTTTTATCCATAATAAAGCTTTTTGGAGTAATTCTAATGCCTTTTCTCTCATAATATGCAAGGTATACACCAAGAGGGAGAATTCCGGTAGCTGGAAATCTGGACCTGAAAAAGCTACGTCAGGCTACCTATTCTGCACAACTCCAAATGAGCTGAAACTTCACGAGGATTTTTTATGGAATATATGAGAATTATTGGAGCAAATAACTACCAGAGGGGGCCCACCAGGTGGGCACAACCCACCTGGGAGCCCCAGGGAGCCCAGGCGTGCACTGGTGGGTTGTACTCACCCAGGCCCACCTCCGGCGCCCATCTTCTGGTATATAGGTCATTTTGACCTGGAAAAAAGAGAGGACTTTCGGGATGGAGCGGCGCCACCTCGAGGCGGAACTTGGGTAGGAGCACTTTTGCCCTCCGGCGGAGCGATTCCGTCGGGGGAACTTCCCTCTCGGAGGGGAAAATCATCGTCATCATCATCACCAACAACTCTCCCATATTGGGGAGGGCAATATCCATCAACATCTTCAAGAGAACCATCTCATCTCAAACCCTAGTTCATCTCTTGTGTTCAATCTTGTTACCGGAACTATAGATTGGTGCTTGTGGGTGACTAGTAGTGTTGATTACATTTTGTAGTTGATTACTATATGGTTTATTTGGTGGAAAATTATATGTTCAGATCCATTATGCCATTTAATACTCCTATGATCATGAGCATGTTTATCAATTGTGAGTAGTTACTTTTGTTCTTGAGGTCACGGGAGAAATCATGTTGCAAGTAATCATGTGAACTTGATATGTGTTTGATATTTTGATAATATGTATGTTGTGATTCCCTTAGTGGTGTCATGTGAACGTCGACTACATGACACTTCACCATATTTGGGCCTAATGGAATGCATTGTGGAGTAGCAGTTAGATGATGGGTTGCGAGAGTGACAGAAGCTTAAACCCCAGTTTATGCGCTATTCCGTAAGGGACTGATTGGATCCAAAAGTTTAATGCTATGGTTAGAATCTATTCTTAATACTTTTCTCGTAGTTGCGGACGCTTGTGGGAGGGTTAATCATAAGTATGAGGTTCGTTCAAGTGAGAACAACACCTAAGCACCGGTCCACCCACATATCAAATTATCAAAGTAGCGAACACAAATCGAACCAACATGATGAAATTCCCGTGTACCCTCAAGAACGCTTTGCTTATCATAACAGATCGTTTTGGCCTGTCCTTTTCCTTAAAAGGATTGGGCTAACTTGCTGTAATTTTGTTACTACTATCGTTACTTGCTCATTACAAATTATCTTGCTATCAAACTACTCCGTTACTTACAATTTCAGCACTTGCAGACATTACCTTACTAAAAACTACTTGTCATTTCCTTCTGCTCCTCGTTGGGTTCGACACTCGTCATTTCCTTCTGCTCCTTGTTGGGTTCGACACTCTTACTTATAGAAAAGAGCTATAATTGATCCCCTATACTTGTGGGTCAGCAAGGCTATTTTCTGGCACCGTTGCCGGGGAGTGAAGCGCCTTTGGTAAGGAAACATTTATATAGTGTGCTGAAATTTATTGTCACTTGTTACTATGGAAAACAACTATTTGGGCGGTTTGTTTGGGGTTTCTTCACCTTGTCCAGAACCACAATTAGCTACCCCTCAACCTACTGCACCTATTGAAAATATTGAATATGAAATTCCTTCGGGTATGATAGAACAACTGCTAGCTAATCCTTACGCAGGAGATGGAACCGAACATCCTGATATGCACTTGATATATGTAGAACAAATTTGTGAATTGTTTAAGCTTGCAGGTTTACCCAGGGATGAAGTTATGAAAAAGGTTTTCCCTTTATCTTTGAAGGGAAAAACATTGGCATGGTATAGGCTATGCGATGATATTGGATCTTGGAATTTGAATCGATTGAAATTGGAGTTCCACCAAAAAATTTATCCTATGCATCTAGTTCATTGTGATCGGAATTTTATATATAATTTTTGGCCTCATGAAGGAGAAAATATCGCTCTAGCTTGGGGGAGGATTAAGTCAATGTCATACTCATGCCCCAATCATGAGATCTCAAGAGAAACTATTATCCAGAATTTTTATGCTCGGCTTTCCCGTAATGATGAAACCATGCTTGATACTTCTTGTGCTGGTTCTTTTATGGACTATTGAATTCCGTTGGGATCTTTTGGAAAGAATTAAATGCAACTCTGACGATTGGGAACTCGATGAAGGTAAAGAGTCGGGTATTAAACTTAAGTATGATTGTGTTAAATCTTTTATGGATACCAATGCTTTTCAAAAGTTTAGCACTAAATATGGACATGACTCTGAGATAGTAGCCTCCTTTTGTGAGTCATTTGCTACTCATGTTGAACTCCATAAAGAGAAGTGGTTTAAATATCGCCCACCTATTAAAGAAGAAATTAAAGAACCGGTACCGGTTAAAGAAGAAACTATACTTTATAATGTTGATCCAGTTGTTCCTTCTGCTTAGGATAAAGGAACATGCTAAAGTTTCAACTATGGTTAACAAAAGCTATATTAGAATACCTAAACCTGATGAACAAATCAAAGTAGAACCTAGCATTGCTATGGTTAAAGATCTCTTAGAAGAAGATATAGATGGGCATGTTATTTACTTCTGTGAAGAAGCTGCTAGAATTGCCAAACCAGATAAAAAGGACAAACATAGACCTGTTGTTGGCATGCCTGTCATCTCAGTTAAAATAGGAGATCACTGTTATCATGGTTTATGTGACATAGGTGCTAGTGTGAGTGCTATTCCTTACACCTTATATCAAGAAATTATGAATGGCATAGCCCCCGCAGAAATAGAAGACATATATGTTACTATTAAACTTGCTAATAGAGACAGTATATCACCAATTGGGATTGTTAGAGATGTTGAAGTATTATGTGGGAAAATAAAATACCCTACTGATTTTCTTGTTCTTGGTTCCCCACAAGATGACTTTTGTCCCATTATCTTTGGTAGACCTTTCTTGAACACCGTTAATGCTAACATAGATTGTGAGAAACAAACTGTCGGTGCTAGTTTTGGTGATGAGTCTCATGAGTTTAATTTTTCCAAGTTTAGTAGAAAGCTTCATGAAAAGGAATTGCCTAGTAAAGATGAATTAATTGGTCTTACTTCTATTGCTATTCCACCTACTGATCCTTTAGAAAAATATTTGCTAGACCATGAAATGATTTACATATGCATGAAAGAAATGAAATAGATAAAATTTTCTTTGAACAATGTCCACTGCTTAAACACAATCTGCCTATTGAAACTCTAGGAGGTCCTCCTCCACCTAAAGGTGATCATGTGTTTGAATTAAAACAATTGCCAGACACTTTGAAATAAGCTTATCTTGATGAAAAGAAGATATATCCTGTTATTATTAGTGCTAACCTTTCAGAACATGAAGAAGAAAGATTATTGAAAGTTCTAAGGAAGCACCGAGCTGCTATTGAATATAATCTTGATGATTTAAAGGGAATTAGTCCCACTCTATGTCAGCACAAAATTAATATGTAACCTGATGCTAAACCCGTTGTTGATCACCAACGTCGGTTAAATCCGAAGATGAAGAAGTGGTAAGAACAGAAATATTAAAACTTCTGGAAGCAGGTATAATCTATCCTGTAGCTGATAGTAGATGGGTAAGTCCTATTCATTGTGTTCCTAAGAAAGGAGGTATAACTGTTGTTCCTAGTGATAAGAATGAACTTATTCCACAAAGGATTGTTACAGGCTATAGAATGGTAATTGATTTTATAAAATTAAATAAAGCGACTAGAAAAGATCATTACCCTTTGCCTTTTATTGATCAAATGTTTGAAAGATTTTCTAAGAACACACACTTTTGCTTCCTTGATGGATATTTTGGCTTTTCACAAATACCTGTTTCTCAACCTGATCAAGAAAAGACCACTTTTACTTGTCCTTTTGGAACCTATGCTTATAGACGTATGCCTTTTGGTTTATGTAATGCACCTGCTACCTTTCAAAGATGTATGACTTCTATATTCCCTGACTTTTGTGAAAAGATTGTTGAGGTTTTCACGGATGACTTCTCTGTTTATGGGAAGTCTTTTGATGATTGTTTAAGCAATCTTGATCAAGTTTTGCAGAGATGTGAACAAACAAATCTTGCCTTGAATTGGGAGAAGTGACACTTTATAGTTAATGAAGGCATTGTCTTGGGTCATAAAATTTCTGAAAGAGGTATTGAAGTGGACAAAGCTAAGGTTGATGCAATTGAGAAAATGTCATGTCCTAAAGATATAAACGATCCTTGTTCATTTTGCACAGAGAGCAGCACAGGATAGCGGCCGAAAGTGACTCACTGTTTGAGGCGTTGGCGAGGCCAAGTGGGACACCCCATTCAACTAGGCATTGAACATATTGAAACGACTCCCGGTGGACACTCGGCCGTCGTATGGATGCGTGCACGGTGTCGGAGACGGTGCCACGTGGAAGAAATACTACCGTGAGACCATGGAGGAGAGAAAGGAAAGACGGAGGTTAACCGAAGAAACATCAACCAGAAGGTTGAGATTGCGGTTGAGGAGAAATCAGCTGAGACAATCGCAACAGCGATAGCTACCGCAAAACAGGTGATTGCAGATTTGTCTGGTGTCTTGGTTCCGACCGTTGTCAGTTGGAGCAGGCAAAATCCAAAAAAAATGTAGTGGAATTTCCCCTTTCCGACTTCTATGGGAGCAGCTTGACAAGCGTTGCACCAGCACCTGCACCTGCTCCTACGCCGGCTCCCGCATCAGCTCCTGCACCGGTTTCGGCACCAGCTCCTGCGCCGGCTCCCGCACCTTCTCATAGCAGCCCGTCCTCCATCTCGGACGTGCTCGGCGGTGCTTCGTCATTGGCCGAGCTCGACGCCCTCACGGCACCTGTCACACCGGCCCTCTTCAATAAATGTATAATCTCCCGTTTCCGTTGCCTTTCGGATGTCTCATGTCGCAGACATGTCTTTGCAGGCCGACGTAGCCCCGTGCACCATATTGTACACCATAAGCGACCAGAAGGGGAATCCACCACAGAGGGCTTCTACATCATCGGGATTGAGTGGATACCTTATATCTGTGTCGCTGACGATCGGGATGAAGTGTGATTAATTTACCTCAGACCTTCGGGTCCATAGTTAGTAGCTAGATGGCTTCTTCTCTCTTTTTGGATCTCAATACAATGTTCTCCCCCTCTCTCGTGGAGATCTATTCGATGTAATCTTCTTTTTGCGGTGTGTTTGTTGAGACCGATGAATTGTGGGTTTATGATCAAGTTTATCTATGAACAATATTTGAATCTTCTCTGAATTCTTTTATGTATGATTGGTTATCTTTGCAAGTCTCTTTGAATTATCAGTTTGGTTTGGCCTACTAGATTGGTTTTTCTTGCAATGGGAGAAGTGCTTAGCTTTGGGTTCAATCTTGCGATGTCCTTTCCCAGTGACAATAGGGGCAGCAAGGCACGCATTGTATTGTTGCCATCGAGGATAAAAAGATGGGGTATTTATCATATTGCATGAATTTATTCCTCTACATCATGTCATCTTGCTTAAGGCGTTACTCTGTTTTCTTGAACTTAATAATCTAGATGCATGCTGGATAGCGGTCGATGAGTGGAGTAATAGTAGTAGATGCAGGCAGGAGTCGGTCTACTTGTCTCGGACGTGATGCCTATATACATGATCATATCTAGATATTCTCATAACTATGCTCAATTCTGTCAATTGCTCAACAGTAATTTGTTCACCCACCGTAGAATACTTATGCTTTTGAGAGAAGCCACTAGTGAAATCTATGGCCCCCGGGTCTATTCTCATCATATCAATCTCCCAACACTTAATTATTGCTTTGCTTTTTTACTTTACCTTTTTATTTTACTTTGCATCTTTATACCAAAAATATTATCTATCATCTCTATCAGATCTCACTCTCGTAAGTGACCATGAAGGGATTGACAACCCCTATCGCGTTGGTTGCGTTGAGCTATTTGTTTTGTGTAGGTACGAGGGACTCGTGCGTAGCCTCCTACTGGATTGATACCTTGGTTCTCAAAGACTGAGGGAAATACTTACTCTACTCTGTTGCATCACCCTGTCCTCTTTAAGGAAATCCAACGCAATGCTCAAGAGGTAGCAGTGGACGTGGGGAAGGTGACGATAATGAAGCCGAAGGAACCATTGTTCCATAGCCGGCCGATCCCCCATGACGTCTTAGAGGTTTCCGTGGACAGTGTCAAACCGGGCCACGAGAATTTGGCTCCTCCGGTACTAGGGGGTGACGACGAGACCCCACGGCGGCTTGGTGATTGCAAGGGGTGGGTCCTGTTGTGGCCAAAGAGTCCTCTTCGTTTGGAGGCGGCCGGGAGCACACCCACGAGCACGTAGTCTCAGCAAGGTATGAACATCAACACCCCACCTACCCAATTAGCATCAGCTGTCGTGCTGCGTGATAGAGGACGGGGTGAGGAAGAGGCACCATTAGTCGCTGATGACGTCACCATAGATGAGGATGAGGATGAGGATGACACTCAACAGTATCTCAATACTGGCGCCTATGATGACGGCGGATTGATGGCTCAGCAGTATGAGTACTCAGGGTTTGAGCGTCATGAGTCGGTGCCTGAATTGCCGCCTCCGGAGGCTGAACGTATTATAGACGACCTTCTGGTAGCAAAGAAGCATAGGAAGAGACCGAGGAAAGGCAACAAAGCTGCTTCTATGATCCAGCCGCTTCAGCAGCCTCGGGTTCAAGACCGTATACCTATCCCCGGTGCGGCAAAATGGCATATCCCCCGTGAACCAATCCTACCTAAGGTAGCAGTAGAGGCCACACACGGCGATCTAAGGAGACTTCATGACGATGTGTTGCGGAGAGATAAAAGCCTCATCACCTCAGAAAATCCAGGATACCCACTCTACGTGGTTAACGTGCCACCGCAAAGGTCGTACGTCGACACATTCCTCGCGGAGAAGTTCTTCCTTCGATTCGATTACATCTTCGACATGTTTCACTTGAAGAAGCTGGATTTTATGTTTGTCTGCCTTTATGCCTTGTACATGAACTACATCATCGGCATTGAGTGGATACCTTATATCTGTGTCGCTGACCCGTACTTCATGCACGAGGGCTTCTTGGCAGTCTGCGCAGAGCACCATGAATACGCGAGGGACTACATCGCCGATTTCATGGTCGCCAATAAGGACAAGGAGACGATTGTCATGCCTTATCATCCCCTGTAAGTCATCCGCGCGGATATCCTTCCTTCGATTTCAATCATTCATTTGCACGGTGGAGGCTAATTAATTTGAGGTGTACTTATTTTGCGCAGCGGCGGGCATGCTGTCCTCATTATCCTTTACCCCCGATGCTCCCATGCTCTTTACTTGGACTCATCAAAGAACATGAACAAAAAGTATTACACCCACATCAAGTCTGTTCTCGATAGTGCTATCTTTTACTACGGCATACAGGGTGGAGAGATCAAGACCAAGAAGAAAAGGGATGGCAGGCTCGCCTTCGGCCATAAGACTGACTTCTGCTGCATCCAGCAACTGAGTGATACTCTTAGTGATGGATCCTATGTCCTACACCACATGCTGGAGTACAGACTGGATCAGCAGAACCTTCGCATGTCACCTAAATCCGGTGATGCCCATATTCTGCAACGGGCAAAGAACGTAGAAGATATCCCAGATCATCGACTTCGAGCTGAGTTCTATCACATCCAGCATGAACTTGCCCAAATCATCATGAAGGAGGTCCTCGAAAAAACAGGGATGTTCTACGAGGAAGGGCAAATGTCGCGAGAAGACGTTCGAACATGCGTAGCCGCTCAGCATCTCGACCTGAAGCCTTTCATTAAGCTCGGGGACTGTCGCCCTGACTTGGATGGATGGCACAACATGCTGGAGTGCTTGTCGATATATGGCAATCTATCCGTTTAGTCCATACTTTGTGAATAATGAAACCTTGAGTTATGCATGACGAAACTTTATTTGTGATGTAATTAAACCGTCCTCCTCAACTAGCGAAGATCACTCTAGTTAGGGCATTTTGGGTATGATGAACTTTATTATTTATGCTTATGATATGTTGCTTCTATTTTTGCCAAGTCTGTCTCTTTCTGTTGCTCAACTATATATGTTGCATATCATCGACTCATGTGACGATGCAGGTGCATAGATCATCAATGACGAAGAAGTGCTATGCCAGGAGTATCTGACAGTGGTAGGAGTGTCTGCCCGGTGTACGGTTTCGGTTTGACGACGACCGATGGTTAGTTTAGGTTCACGCTAGTGCGAGAGAGGGATACGAATCGACACCTCAATAAGTACTACATTATGTATGATGAGACATGTCATGTAACTTGTATATATAGCTATATCGTGATTATGATGTGACGACGTGATTTGTATTGGATGATATGATGAGACTATTATGTGTATGATGTGATGAGCATATTGCATGTTTATGATATGATTAGAATACTGTATAAAACCTATACAAATCATCACAAATACGTGGCAGAAAAAGATATGAGAAAATATAGTAGTAGCGCTCTTTAGCGCTGGACAGGAAAACGCTACTGCTAAAGCACTTAGCAGTAGCACTGGTATGGGACGCGCCACTGCTAAGTAGTTATAGCGGTAGCGTGTGTCAATACGCGCTACTGCTAAACGTTAGCTATAGAGCCTTATTAGTAGCTCGGGTACCCGAGCTACTAATACGCCAAATACCCGTGCTACTGCTAGGCTTTTCCCTAGTAGTGACTCGATCAGTGGCAACGTGCGAGCCACCGCCTCCAGGTCGTTCACCTCTGGTCCCGACCATCAACTTCTACGGATCAAATTATCACGCGAGCAGACTATTCCTACAAAGGTGCGCTCCACCATGTACCCCGTACCCGCGCATGCAGCAATCATGCACCTAGGCTTTTAGGGTTTATTTGTTAATGGTGCATTTACATAACTCTCATGTGTGCGAGACAGCGAGAGACCGACTGCGTGCGTGCGCCTCTTCTCTTCGTATATGTACTCCACCGTTAGTCTGGTGTCCAAAAAATTATACATTAGTAATAACTACTAGCAATGTGCCAATGTGTTGCCACACGATCAAAGTAGATTAATACATATTCACCGATTTGATAGAAAAAAGAGTCTAGTTTTTAAATACGTATATCACTAAAAATATGTTATGTTTCACTCAAAATATATTCCTTTGGAAGTTTTGATGAGATAAGGGAGGAATGTGGTTGGTTTCAAGATTTGAGAAGTGGTATATCTCTAATTTCTACTCTTACCAGCAGGATGCCTGTGCGTTGCACGGAACATCAAGATATCATGGGAGAAAAGGATGAACAAGGGAAGGCCTTATCTGCAAATGTGGAGGGGAGTGCGGGTAAATTGTCATAGTTTCCTTCCTGTCCGTTAGATATAGATCGGATGGCCTATATTGCAGGATGGCAGGCACACAATCATCACCAACTATGCTTTTTATAAGAGTAGAGAAATCCAGAAAAATGACATTTTAATATAAATGCCGGTTGGCTTTGGTTTAAAAATTTACAGCCCATTTATTACAACTTATAGACCATTTTCTAGGGAAGCCCATTTCTTACTACTTACATCCCTCCTCGTCTTGAAAGATTTGTGGCCTAGCAGGGCCGAGAAAAGCAAGTAGGCCTCAGTTGGGTATTCTCCAAAAAAAGATAAAAAACAGAGTTGGTGATGATGGTGTGCCTGCCATCCTGCAATATAGGCTGTCCGATTTATATCTGACGGATAGGAAGGAAACTATGACAATTTTGCAAAAAGATACCGACACACCTCTCCACATTTGCAAATAAGGCCTTCCCTCGTTCATCCTTTTCTCCCACAAGATAAACTACTCATACAAATGCATCTTGATGTTCCATGCAATGCATGGGCATCTTGCTAGTTGTTGCAAAAAGCCCATGTGTGTGTGTGTGTTGTGTGTGAGAGAGAGGGAGAGAGGAGGAGGACGGAGTGCGTGTGTGACAAAGACACAAAGAGTGTGTGTGTGCATGATCGTGAGGGCGTGTCTCAAGAAGGGACGAAAAATCTACATAGATACAAGGGAGCGCGAGAGAGACATGTACACGATAGTGGAAGCACGAGTGTGCGTGTGTATAAAACTATCTGGAGGCTAGTCGATCAATGTTTGTGAGGGAAATACGAGTCGGGGGTGCGAAACCGTGAGTTTTGTGTGTGTGTGAGAGAGAGACTGTAGTCGGGAAGTGGAGTGGAAGCAGGAGTTGTGTGTGTGTGTATGTAAGAGAGAGGGGGGAGTTTGTCTTATCGGTAAACAAATGAATAATGTCAGTTTTATAACTGGGATGGAGACGGAAAGGAGACTGCAACAAATGTTGTGTGTGCGGGAGAGAGTAATTTTAGTGGCATGAGTCATATCTAGAGAGATATAGGGTGTGTGAGAGAACCCCATAGAGAGAAAGACAGAGTGAGAGTGTGTGTGGGGCAGTGAAAAAGAAAGCTTAGGTACCTACAGGTACCAGAGAATGGTAGAGACGTGAGAGATAATGAAAACCGTGTAATGGATAATGATAGGGAGAGTGTGACACTTCTCAAGGGAGACGTCGAAAGACCACGTTTGCGAAAATAGGAGAAACATGAAGTGACGTGCGGGTGAGATGGAGAAAAGAAAGTGATAGATACATGAAGGAGCATGCGAGAAAGATGGCCATGAAAGGAGATTCAAATATTTAGTTGCATGTATAGAAAATGTCAACATAAAAGCGATTCAAATATTTGAATTCGAGATAATGATACATGTAATTCATACTCGGACATAAATTGATCTATCAAACATGCATACTCATATGAATTCATGTGCATCTATGTTATTTAATATCTAGATATTACTGATCCATACATTTTAGTAGAACATAATTTGGTTAATTTTTTTTGAATTCAACCTTATGATTTTGAGATCATTGTATTTGTAAATCATATTATATATATAAAGGAGCATAATTCTTTGTTGTGCTTTTTAAAGTATATATAAAAAATGATGTACATAGAAAATAAAAAATGGATCCTACACGAACAAAAATAGAATACAAACTGGATTCGAATTGAGTTTGCACGGTAAACGTGCACTCTTGCTCTGCAAAAATTTGAATGAAGCGGGGAAAGTCACAGTAACCGCCCGAAACCAAAATCTGCGAGATGGAAATTACTGCCTATCCCTGACATGTAAAGCCTATCGGCTCGATTTCTATATGTTTCAATAGGGGTAGGTTTGTAATTTCACTCAAACGTGACATAACCGCCTCTCACCCGGATTCATACACGGTGGGCGCCAAAACACAGTGTCTCCTCGGCCGAAATCGACTCCCTCCCCGATTCATACATGGTGGGCGCTAAACAAACTCTCGTCGGCAAATATTCGGTGTATGCGAGATTACCGTCCTATCCCCAACCGACTAATATTGTTGTGATGTAGGAAATTTTAAACGGGGGCTAAGTTTGTAAATTTCCTTGCATTTGAGACAAACGCACCCTGAAGACATGGTTCCCCCCTTCCTCTCTCCCTCCATTTCCCCATTCATACTCCGTGGGCGCCAAAACACCCTCTCCACCCCAGCCTCCTCCGTCCGCCACCCCATCGACCACCGTCCTCCTCCACCATGCCAGAGCTGATACCCTGACGCCGTTGTCCATTACAAGAGATCGACATCTCTCATCCATGGCTGCGGACTGGGATCCTTGCCCCCGTCCTCTCGCTTCATCCCCGTCGTCGTCCACCTTGCTGTGGCCGCTCCTACGACTGTCTCGTCCACCGTGCTGAGATATTTCCCCTGCCTCCATAGTATACCCTCCTAGATTGGCTTCCACGCAACTGATAGCCATCGCTACCACAACACCGTCAAATTCTCAGCAGATGCATACATGGCGCCGCACCAAAGGCGGTACTCTTTCGTATTTGCTCAACTTATTTATCGCAACAAGAAAATAGATCGCCACTGCTTTACTCTGATTTCTTGTCCATCACTTGTTAGTTGAAAGCAAACATTGGTTGCGAAGTTTCCTTTGTCCGGTTTGCACCTTCAGATCCGCCATGGCACACTCAACACTATACTTGCAATTCTTATGGTTTTCCCCTTTTATATTCCACACTAGTTAAGTGATTGTAGACTAAATTTCAAAATTGGGTCTCTCAATTTTTGAGAGCTAGCCGGAGTTCGCCAGTGCAAAGGAAGGGGCTCGGGTGGGGATGGTGGTTGTGGGGGCGGTGGCTTTGGCGGTGGTGGGGCCTCGCTGAATGAAGAAAACTCAACGCGGGTGGGGGTGGGGGTGGCGGAGGAACACAGGCGGTGGGGGCAGTTCAGGGGAGGGTGGGGGGTCGGGGCCGGTTGTTTGGTCGGTGGTTCGGCCGGCGGCTCGTGCAGTGTTCTGTATGGGAAGAATCAGAGATGAGGAATAAGAAGGGTTAGGAGACGTAGGATCTTCATCCAACCACCTGAAATGGTCAACTGAGCCCAAATGACAAAAGTCACACGACTTGCATGCAGGCATGCCTTTATATTCAGTACCATCATCGTAGCTGCTTAGCACTGCTCCTGGATCCATCAAGCTAAACAACGTGCCACTCATAATTCCAAACTTGTTGCTCGAATATGAATCTGATATGATGCTGATATTACTAAAATAGATAACGTTTAATTGGTCAGCTAATGTTCCTACTTTACTTTCGAAAAGCACGTGCACCACATATAGAGAGACATCGGGAGTTGCATTCTTAATGCGCTCACGGTTCATCATGTGTGGGCACTTTGAACTAACATTTTATTATCAAAATCTGCTTGCTCTTCTTTAGCATGTTCCTCTGCCGTTCTTCTTTAATAAGTACTCTCTCCGTTCCTAAATACAAGTCTTTGTATAGATTAAACCATGGACTACATATGGAGCAAAATGAGTGAACCTACACTCTAAAATGTATCTGTATACATCTATATGTGATCCATAGTGGAAATCTCTACAAAGACTTATATTTTGGAACGGAGGAATATAACGATAATATAGTATGTTCCTTGTAGTGAAGATGAGCAGGGACATTTGCGATGTAGAGGTCTATCTGATCGGTTGTGATGGACACTTTGAACTCTTCGGGCCTCTTTGATTCGTAGGATTTTGTAAACATAGGAATAGGAATTGTAGTGGCCTGCCCACTTGAATCCTACAAGATTAGCAAGGAAATGCGGGGAGCTGTGTCGCCTTTGAGAGTTACACTGATTTTAACAGTACCGCACCTTCAGTTGAAGAGAGCTGGTATCCGAAGCCTTTCTAGCTGTACCGGCAATAGTAGCCTATATTTTCCAGCAAGTTCCACTTTGCTGATTTTACTTGTGATGCTTACAGTTTTCCCGTTATATCTACACTATGATCTGTGTAGCTGCTTTGTGTCGCACTAGCAGCAGTCCACTCTTGAAGCTAAACAACACACCAATCATAAGTCCAAAGCTTACTTCTTCAAATACTAATTGTGATATGATACTGATATTAGTTAACAGACACACATTTAATTGGTCATGTAATGCTCCCACTTGATTTTACAAATGCATGTGGCCACATATAGGGAGACAACATGGAATTGCATTTCTTTGGGCACTGTGATTCATCATGAGTGGGCAACCAACATTCTATGCAATGAAGCAGAACCTCAAGAATAAGCTTCCTCTTTTGTTCTTTAACATGTTCCTCTTTTGTTATTCTGTATTTAGTACTTACAGTATGTTCCTTGTCAGGAAGGGGAGCAGGGACATCTGCAGTCAACAGCTGATAGAGTTGGCCTGTACGTGATCGATAGGCTTTCAATTAGTAGCGGCAATACAACACCGTGTTTTCCAGCAAGTTCCACTTTCCCGATTTGTATATCCTGGTTATGTTGTACCCCTTTTATGTACACTATGATCTGCCTAGTTGCTGTGTGCTCTTGTTATCATGGTTTGGCAATAAACTCTCTATACAGTATATTATGAACCTATTTTTTGTGTACTTGTGCCAGATTATATTAATGCACGCACCATATTACATCACACATGTGCTCTCTCATCAGAATCCAGTGATAGCACACAAGGGTTTACAGGGCGACCCTATATTAGAATATCCTCTGCATTACAAAGACAATATCACTACTATTTATGTTTTCATGCTTCTCAGATATTATACGTAATCAAAGTGAATATCAGAACCCACGCATCAGAAAAATATTGTGGAACACTGCAACGACTTACAAAATTTGCACCAAGACATTGAGTGCCATTTTGGATGCAATGAAACTCATACGCTCCCCACCTGTAGATTCTTGTTCAGAATATGATCCTAATGACTATTCTGACCTCGAGGAGTCAAAGGCAGATGGCCTGTCTTGTTCACCCATCAAGGTGCCTGTTCTAATTTGGGAAGGTTTTATTGATTGCGCATATGTTGCATAAGTTGTCTTGCATTTCTTCTACTTTGTTGCACCGCCATCTGTTTAGTTTACTCATCATATATGTCAAGATGCCATGCCCATCCATTATCAATACATATTCCATCTGTCATCATACCATGTTTTTCCACTCTAATGTTGTTCTTGTGCATCAGACATCAAAAAGGAAGAGGGTGATTGCCGAACCTGAAGGAGCACCAGCCAAGTCCTTGAAAAACATGGTGGTGCCGTAGAAATCAGACATCACCCCACTTATATTGGCTCTACAACTAGTGACACAAAATGTAGGACCGACTCCAGCAGACTGTACCCATACTTCACTGGCCACACCACTAGCCCCACCACACAAGACCTGCACTCCAGCAAAAGGTATGCCGATTTCAGTTGCCATAGAACCAGCCGTACCATAGAAAAATCCCACTCCAACAAAAAGTACAACAAGTCCACCAGCCGAAGACTTATCCCAACTGCAGAGACGGCCAATTCCTGCAGATTGGAACCCCATTCTAGTTATTCCCAGTTTAAAAGACAATGCTTTCAATGTTGGTAGGCACTACGTGCATATATTCCCATCATGGGAAGATTATACAGAAGACAAACACCATTTTCACATCTTCCTGTCCCACTTACGTGTAAGTGCAATTATTCATGGTGATTATTTTCCTATTTTCTTTTGATTGAACACATCAATGATTTACATTACATTGTTGTAAGTAGGAGAGGGTCAATCTGGATAGTCATGACGAGCAATGCTTGCTTGCGCTTTTCAAGGAAGCATTGCAGCAGTATCGGTGTTACCTGAGGAAATCACACTTTGATGGCAAGTCTATAAACGAATTTTTGGTGAAGTCTCCTGTGCTAAATTTAGAAGACATTGAATGTAAATACCTTGTTATGCACTGGTCTCGTTCCCAGGATGAGGTACTATCTATGATATCACATGACAATTTGATCTTCTACTTTTCTACATGTGCCTTACGGATCTCTTTTGCAGGAAATCTTCTCGAAGAAGAATTCCGGTTTGAAAAGGACGACATATCGCAAATATGCTGCCCGCTGAATTGCTCTTGTTAGTACCTGTTGTCTTGTATCACTGTACTTGCATTCATACCTGGTTCATTATGTGACAACAATATGCATGATAGCTTGCTTATCAATTGTTCGCTCCAAATTATCTGATCTGTATGAATGGTTACATTAGTTTAGAATATCTCCAACGCCAATGAAATTTTTTAGCTCTGCATTATTCTTGTAAGTACCTATTGTCCTTTATCAGTGTACTTATAATGACAGTTAGTTGATCATGTACCATCACTCTGCAGCTTATTTTCCTTTGCCCTCCATTTTCTACACATCAGATCTACATTTACTCTAACCATAAGGTTGGATAACACTGATGGTACTGAAGAAGTTTAGCTCTGCGTTGCTCTTGGTTGTACCTTTTGCCTGTATCGTTGTACTTACATTTATAGCTACTTGGTTATGTAGTATCACTCTTCATCTTATCTTTACTATTCTCCATTTTTCTTATAGTATCACATCTATATTTACTCTTAGCAAAATGTAGAATAAAGGCAATGCTTATGAAGAAGATTCTGTGGTAAACTTCTTGAATTGCCCCCCTCCATCAACATGGACAAGGGCTTTATAGAGCCTCTCTTCACCAATAATGTAAGTTTGTCCTTCTCAAGCCTTCAAACTTTGTTGTGTATATTTGGTTAGGCATGACTGCAACAGCTGTTTATTTTTGGTGTTTGCATCAAATTGCATGTTTAAAGTTTATTATGTAGTTCATAAACAAAAGTTTGTCCTTCTCAATTTAAGTTTTCAGTTGTACAACCAAGTTCCTTCTTCATACATGTAAATTAAAATATACAGAGCAAGTGATCTTCTTTTGCACTACATGTATGCTTCTGTTCTTGATTCATAATCCAGTGGTGTGGTGAACCTACCCACTACAGCACAATGTCATATTCTGCAATGTCTTAACTATGAACAATGTCATATCATTCTACTATTATTTAAACCATCTCTTTATTTGCCAATCTGAAATGGGATAAATTGATAGCACACTAACCATTGATACTTATGAGTTCTTGATCTGTAATCCAGTGGTGTCGTGAAGCTGCCAACTCCTTCATAATGTCATTTCCTGCCATGTCTTAACCTGAACAATACCATATTGTGTTAATGCTATTTTAAACTGTGTCACTTTATTTGTCAATAAGAAGTGTGATGAATTGTCAGCACTGATACTTATATGTGCAAAACCTATCATATGTCTGCTTGTTTCTCTTTCAGAGTGAGGAGGATATAAGTGTCAAACAAGCGTAGTCTCATCAGCTTGTTCAGCTGCTTGCACTGCAGCTCCCTAGCAGGGCTAACCTTTTTTGAACTCTATTGAAGTGATGTCAGTTTTGTATATTATTTTGTCGGCGTGTTTATTTGCACTGGTGGTGATCTTTGATGCCCAGTGTATGCAATCTGTTGTCTGCTTGTGCTTTATTATCATAGTGGCGAACTTTGATGCCCAGTGGATGTAATATGCCAAAATTTCTTTATTGTATAGTCAAGGTTTTTTCTTATTCACGATGCTGCAGTTATTTTACTGTATATATATCCTGTCTTCACAGTAAATCGGCCAAACCGTAAAATTACGGTACATAGTCGGGCCGTCTTGCAAATCACTATGTATGATCCGCATCATGGGCCCAGTCATCTTGGTTCGTTAACATGCCTAAATGTAAACTGGCCCACTAGTAGATTCGGGCCTTTAATAGGCCGAGTAAACCGCCGGCCCTAGTTTCGCAAGAAAATTCAATGGGCTTTTAGTAGGCTGAAAAGTAGGTTGGGCCTGAAATGTGCCGAACAGCTCACGGGCCGACAACAGGCCTAAATAGACCCCAGCCCATGATTGTGCCAATCACATCATGGGCCGTTAACAGGCCAAAATTGTCTCAGTCCTTGTTAGGCCCAATCAGATTATCGGCTGTGAGCAGGCCGGATGCAAACTGGGCTGTAGTTAGGCCCAACTATATGACGGACTTTTAACATGCCAAAATAAATATAGGGCCAAAATGTTAAACGGGCCTTTAACAGGCCAAAACTAATGTCAGGCCGAATTACTAAATAGGCGTTTAGCAAACAGAAATCCTGACCAGGCACTACTAGGAAAATGCATGCTAGTGGCGCACCAGTTTTGCCTTCTAATGGCGCACTACTGGTGTGCCACTAGCATCACGCCATTAGAATTAAATTCTAATGGCGCACCACTAATCGCCATTAGTATCTCAGTGTTCTAATGGCGCCGCATAAAGCGCCATTAAATTGCCCACGATCGCCATTAGAATTCCTCGAGGTAATGGCGCACCACATAGAAGTGCGCCATTAGTAACAATTTTTTTTTATTTTTTTTATTTTTTTTATTTTTTTTGTTTTTTCTTAATCTCAGGTCACTATGGCTTAATCTCGGGTCAATATGGCTTAATCTCGGGTCAATATGCTTAATTTTAGGTCAATATGCTTAATCTCAGGTCAAATCGCCATCCGTGGTCAAACTTCCTGAAAGGTCACCCATCCTCACACTACTCCAGCCCAAGCACGCTTAACTTCAGAGTTCTATCCAACCCCAACAACAGCTCACTTCACAGGCACTTGTTGATATATCTAGCATATCAATCCTATTATACCTTGTTGATGTCTAGGACTTTGTTCATGTTCATGACTATGATGAAATTTTGAAAAATATTTCAACTTCCCGGTCATATTACGTATCATTTTTTGAAAAAAAAATTCAAAACCAATTTTTTTCTGTTACTAATGGCGCACCACATCCACGGTGCGCCACTAGTAAGTTTGTATTTTTTTTTTAATTTTTCTGCCTCTAGATCTTGAAAGCCCCGTAATTTTTCGAGTAGATGATTTTTCATATAAAAAACTTTTTAATCCGAGTTCGTATGCAAAAGTTATGCCCATTTTACAAATTTCCAGAGAGATTTTGCAAATAAAGTCGAAATTCATATTTGTAAATTTTTGCAACAACTAGACCACATATCACATAGGAAACTTATTTTCTTTTATTTTTTGACATTTCCATCATTTTATTTTATTTTTTAAACTGAAAAGGTGATCCACATGGGGGGTGCATTGGTGTTGGGCCAAGTTAGTAATGGCGCACCGTGGGGTGGTGCGCCATTACTAGTTAAATTAGTATTGCGCGCAGCACACCCACAGTGCGCCATTACTAGTTTTGAAAAAAATAAAAAAATTGAATTTTTTTGAATTTTTTTAAAACTTAGTAATGGCGCACCGATGGGCGATGCGCCATTACTAGTTAAAACTAGTAATGGTGCCTTGTCACAGTGCGCCATTACTAACAAATATTTTTATTTATTTTTACTTTTTTTCAAAACTACTAATGGCGCACGGCGGATGTGGTGCGCCATTACTATGTCAACTAGTAATTGCGCACTATACGACGGTGCGCCATTAGTAACAAATTTTTTTATGTTTTTTTAAAACTTCTAATGGTGCACCACACACCAGGTGCGCCATTAGTAATATATTACTAATGGCGCACCAAGACATGGTGCGCCATTAGAATATAGTAATGGCGCACCACATGATAGGTGCGCCATTAGAGGCCATTCCATCTATAGCCCTTTTTGTAGTAGTGAGGCCTCAAGTGGGCCCAAAAGCACATCGTCTAGTTGATGGGCCGAATCTGATATGGGCCATAATTTAGCCCAAAGCCTCTTAAAGGGCCGGATCTGACCTGGGCCGTAATATGGCCCAGAACATCGCAGGCTATTAACAGGCCGGATCTCATATGGGCCTCTATTACTGAGGTAGTCCTGGATTAGGGGTCCTCGGGCGTCCGGCCTATTGGACATGGGCCGGACTGATGGGCTGTGAAGATACAAGACCGAAGACTCTCTCCCGTGTCCAGATGGGACTCTCCTTGGCGTGGATGGCAAGCTTGGCATTCGGATACGAAGATTCCTTTCTCTATAACCGACTTTGTACAACCCTAGTCCCCTCAGGTGTCTATATAAACCGGAGGATTTAGTCGATAGGGACAATCATAATCATACATGCTAGTCTTCTAGGGTTCTAGCCATTACGATCTCGTTGTAGATCAACTCTTGTAATACTCATATTCATCAAGATCAATCAAGCAGGAAGTAGGGTATTACCTCCATAGAGAGGGCCCGAACCTGGGTAACATCGTGTCCCCTGTCTCCTGTGACCATTGACCTTAGACGCACAGTTGGGGACCCCCTACCCGAGATCCGCCGGTTTTGACACCGACATTGGTGCTTTCATTGAGAGTTCCGCTGCATCGTCTTCAAGAGGTTCGATGGCCTCGCCAATGATCTTCAGCAATGCTGTCCAGGGGGAAAATTTTCTCCCCGGCCAGATCTTCGTGTTCGGCGGCTTCACACTGCGGGCCAACTCGCTTGGCCATCTAGAGCGGATCGATAGCTACACCCCAGGTCACCAGATTAGTTTTGGAAACCTGGACTATGTCCCTGACGTCCGTGGAGACTTAATCTTCCAAGTATTCGCGACTCCAACTCTCGCTCTGGCCTTAGACCCGGAACGCGCCGCCATGTCCGGAGACAGACTTCACGAGTGAGGGAGTCCTAGACTAAGGGGTCCTCGTTTGTCCGACCTGTTATCTATGGGACGGACTGGTAGGCTGTGAAGACATGAAGGCCGAAGACTGTACCCGTGTCCGAATTGGACTCTCCTTGGCGTGGAAGGCAAGCTTGGCGATCAACTATGAAGATTCCTTCCTATGTAACCGACTCTATGTAACCCTAGATCCCTCCAGTGTCTATATAAACCAGAGGGAGTAGTCCGGATAGAAGATACTCATCACCATAGTCATACAGGCTAGACTTATAGGGTTTAGTCATTACGATCTCGTGGTAGATCAACTCTTGTAACACTCATATTCATCAAGATCAATCAAGCAGGAAGTAGGGTGTTACCTCCATAGAGAGGGCCGGAAACTGGGTAAACATCGTGTCCCCCGTCTCCTGCAACCATCGACCTTAGACGCACAGTTCGGGACCCCCTACCCGAGATCCGCCGGTTTTGACACCAACATTGGTGCTTTCATTGAGAGTTCCACCGTGCCGTCGATGAAAGGTTTGATGGACCCTTCAATCATCGATAGTGACGCCGTTCGAGGAGAAGAAACCTTCCTCCCAGGACAGATCTTCGTGTTCGGCGGCTTCGTACTGCGGGCCAACTCGCTAGGCCATCTGGAGCAGATCGATAGCTACGCCCCTGGCCATCAGGTCAGATTTGGAAGCTTGAACTACGTCGCTGGCGTCCCCGGAGACCTGATCTTCGACGGATTCGATACCGCGACGATCGCTCCCCCTCGCTGCGATGAACACGACTTAAATTTGTCATCGGATCACATCCAGGAGATGGTTCCTGTTGCTGCAACGGCCTTAGAACCGGAGCATACCATGCCATCCGAGGCCACAGAGTCCGCAGCGTTGGAGCCGCACCTAGACTCGACACCCTCCAATATTTGCGCCAACGGAACTCTGGACTCGTCTCCGGCTATAAGTTCCGCACAATCCACGCTTGCGGACACCGAGTTGGATCGGTTATCGATTTTTGAATTCAGCGCCGCAGACATCTTCCAGCACTCACCTTTGGGTGATGTGCTAAACTCTTTAAATAATTTGTCCTTGGAGGAGGACTCACAACCGAACTATGTTTGGTTCGAGCTAGAGGCTGATGATGGGGAATTTTGCTTCCAACCCACCACCCACTTCATAGCCACCGTCGATGACTTAACCGATGTACTTGATTACGGCTCCGAAGACATCGGTGGTATGGACGACGATGCCGACAAGGAGCAAGGCAAAGACCCGCCATTCACTGCACGTTGGACGGCCACCTCTTTGCACGATGTGTATATGGTTGACACACCTAAAAAAGCTAGCGGCGATGATAAAGAAGATCCAGTCACGAATAAACCTTCTGAGACACAGTCCAAGCGTCGGCGCCCTAAACGCCATTCTAAGCCTCGTCGATCAAAAGATGGCAACACTGGCACCGGATAAAATAATACTCCGGGCAACGTCGAAAAAAATGAAGACCCAGTTGGAGCAGCATCCGAATAGGAGGAACAAGACAACGGGCAAGTTAACCCTGATAAACAGGTCATGCCCAATGACGCGGATTACGATAGTTATCGTCCAGCCTCCGAGGACGAGGGGAGCCTCAGCAGCGAGGATTTCATCGTGCCTGAGGCACCCCTCGAGCAAGAGCACTTCAAGCGCCAGCTAATAGCTACTGCAAGAAGCCTAAAGAAAAAGCAGCAGCAGCTTCAAGACGATCAAGACCTACTCATTGATAGATGGACTGATGTCCTGGCGGCCGAAAAGTACGGCCTCAAACGCCAAGCCAAGAGTTACCTGAAGCGCAGACTGCTGCCTCAGTTCGATGAGGAGGCACCGGAGCCCATACCCCCTCGCGTGTGCGGAGCGACCCTGCGTGGTCGGGGACGATCTGGCGGACCGACCACCCCGCGGTCGGGATAGAACGGCAACTCAAGCTGAACAACAGCCCGCCGCACCGCCTCGTAAAAGTAGAGAGAAAACAGCTCGGGACTATACATACGACCTTCGGCAGGACTTGGACTATAGAGCAGGGCACACTAGATCAATCTACAGATCATGAGGATGCTTTCCGACTCGGGATGACAGCTACCTATTCGGACGTGACAAACCTAGTCAGGCCCGGGCCGATAACCACAGATGGACTTCATCGGAGGTGCGCCGTGACGTGGCCCGATATAGAGGCGCCACACACCCCCTCTGCTTCACAGACAAAGTACTGGATCACGAATTCCCCGAGGCGTTCAAGCCCGTCAATATCGAATCATATGACGGAACAACCGATCCCGCAATATGGATCGAGGATTTTATTCTACAAATTCATATGGCCCGAGGAGACGACCTCCACACCATCAAATACCTCCCAATAAAACTAAAAGGGCCATATAGACACTGTTTAAATAGCCTGCCCAAAAATCCATCGGCAGTTGGGAGGACTTGGAAGAAGCTTTTCTTGACAACTTACAAGGTACTTGTCGGCATTCTGGGAACGGGGGTCCCCAGACTTGCCTGCCTGCGGCCTGCGGCGTGGCTCAAGTGGTGGCCCAGCACGGCCCATCTTCATCAGCACAAGACTCAAGACCCTTGCGAGGGGCCAAGCCTCGCGGGGCAGACAACACAAGACTTCCTCAGGAGCGGCCTCGCCAGGCAGGCTCGTGAGGAGGCGGAGAGATCAAGGCAGGGTACCTCGCGAGGTGCTCGTGACGCAAGCCATGACGATCGAGACCAGGCGGGTGCGGCTTGCTGGCGTCCTTATTTCCTCTTTGGTGCAAAGGGGCAAGCTCGGGCGTGGAGTACCGAGGCATCGGGCAAAGGTTGCCATTTGATTACTGCGAGACCAAGACCAGCAGAGGCGGCAGGATGGAGGTCACCGTGGAGCCCAAGGCGGCGTCATTGCCGGCGCTTTTGGCGGCGAAGACCAACTTTAGTCAGGATAACTTGTACTAGATGTTCCCCTTCAAAATGGCCGTTGTTGGCGCCCTTCCCGACCAATATTTGGGAAGAGGACCAGGGCCTCTATAAATAGAGCTAGCCACGACCGCAGAGGGAGACGATCAGATCAGATCACATCTGATAGAACCCTAGCCAGAGAGAGAGAGAGAGAGGCGATCGAACTCACCCCAGCAGTTCATCGCGCCAGCTCAAGGACACCTCTCGCGAGGCAGTTCGTCCTTTGTACTATCCATCATCAGCCCCTGAGGCAATCCAACACACCACACACTGGAGTAGGGTATTACACCACATCGGTGGCCCGAACCAGTATAAATCTTGTGTCCCCCGTGTTGTTCATCGTTTAGCCTAGATCTCACAAGGCGGTTGGACGTGGATCGGTAGGGGAGAGATCTCCGTGCGCACCCTAGTGTTTGAACCTCGAGGGTCTGCCGGAAACCTAAATCCGACATTTGGCGCGCTAGGTAGGGGTGCGCCGGAATCTTTCTTCCGCCACTTCGCGTCCGACCTTCCATCGTGTCCATGGCTGACGCTCGCTGGGCCCGCGCCGAGCGTCGGGCTGCTCTCGCAGCCTGCGTCGCCCAGACAGCTCCCGTCGGTGGGTGTCCCCGTCGTTCCCCGTTGCCTGCCGCCAATGCCGCCACCGGCCCGGCGGGGAACGAGCAGCAGGCCTCGTCTCTACATCCTTTGGTGCGGCGGGAAGGCCGCACAGCCACCCCGTCGCTGACTCCAGCTGGTTCGTCGTCCCACGCCCGTTGCGCACCCACGGACGCTCAGGCCGCGTTGCTCCTGGCATGCGAGCTCCTGCACTACCATCCCGTCGACGACCTCTACGAGGACTGGCTCGCCCGCATCACCGAGCTCGTCAGCGCCGCAGGGGCTCCCCTGCGCTGTCCCTGTCGTTGCCTCGTCCTCCGTCCTGCGCAGGGGCGCAGATCAGGAGGTGCCTCCGCCACCTCCTCCCCAAGAAGGCGCCCTGGCTCCAGGGCGCGCAGCCCCAGGACGAGATCCACTGCGTCCGGTGCCCACGCAACAAGAAAGGAGCTGCCAAGAAATCCCTCGTCCCCAAGAAGGTGCACGCGTGTTCCGGGCACCGGTGCGCCACGACCGCATCCCTGCGCCACCACGTCAAGACCCTGCACTGCTCCAGGCAGCGGCGCGCGGGAATCCCCAGGAGCAAGCCCAGCCTCAACAGAAGGCTCCGGTGGCCACCGCCGGCTGCCGCGCCTTCACCCCCGAGCTATGAAGTGTCGCCTGGCCGGGGAAGTTCAAGCCTGACTTGCCCCCTCGCTTCTGGCAACCTTTGCCGACCCGCGGAGTTCTGTAGCTCTGAGCTGGGCATCGAAGCATATGAGAGACAAAAGGTCATGGCGAACTGGTTTCCCATGGCGCTCAAGGGCAGTGCCGCTTTGGCTCTGAACCTGGCCTGGCACGATCTCCTCTGGGATGAGATGCGCACCGCTTCATCGCCAACTTCCGGGGCACTTTCGCGACCGTCCGCCGGCCGTGGGTGACCTGCGCCGCATCAGGCAGCAGCCTGAAGAGACCTTGCAGAAGTACATCCAACGCTTCAACAACGCTCGCCTCAAGATTCCCAGGGTGACCGAGGAGGCCATCATCTCGGCGTTCTCTGATGGCGTCCGCGACGACAAGATGAAGGTGGAGCTGGCGATCCATGAAGATCTGTGCACATCTCTGGAGTTGTTCATCCTGGCGACCAAGTGCGCAAGGGCTGAGGAGGAACGCCTTTCCCTTCTCGAGCTCCCGGATGCAGACCCAGAGGAGAAGAAAGCCAAGGCCAAGGACGTGAAGCGCAAAGGAGCAGTTGTGCTCGCTGCAGAGCCGGACACGAAGCGCGGTAGGGACCAGCCGGAGTCGACCAAGGGCAGCCGGTACTGTGTGTACCACGATCTCCACACTCACAACACCAACGAATGTTAAGAGCACAAGGCCGTGCGAGAAGGCCGTGTCGATCGACGTCCCGAGCGCAATGACCAGGGCTATGGCCGAGGCGGAGCAAGAGGTGGAGGACGCTGGGATGACCGTGGCCCTCGCCAGGGATGGTGTGACCGACCTCGCGAGGACCGCTGGCAGGACCAGCCTCGCGAGGGGGCTTGGAGACATCAGCCTCGTGAGGATCGCCCGCAAGGCAACGCAGGCCTTCCTCCTCTACCACCACCACCAAGAAGGCATGAAGACCACCATCAGGACGAGGGGGCCGGGGGCTTCCAGGAGCCACGTGCAATTGCTTGCATCTTGGGCGGTGCTCAGGCCCCAGCCTCTCAGCGCATCTTCAAGCAGTTTGCTTGCGAGGTGAATGCAGTGCTCCCTAAGCTTGAGGCCACGCGCCCTCTCAGCTGGTGTGCATGCGCCATCACGTTCAGTTCAGCTGATTAGCTCAAGTGCGCGGCGACGGCCGGTGTCCTCCCAATGCTCTGTTTCCCAGTTATCAGCAATGTGCAAGTCACCAGGACCCTCATCGATGGCGGAGCAGGACTCAACGTTCTGTCCGTCGAGATGTTCAACAATCTCCAAGTGCCATACGACCAGCTTCAACCAACCAAGCCTTTCTCAGGAGTCACCGACGGTTCCACTGTCCCGATAGGGCAGGTCCGCCTTCCTGTCACCTTTGGGCAGCGCAACAACTACCGCACTGAGCTCATTGACTTTGACGTCGCTCACATTTGCCTGCCATACAATGCCATCCTCGGGTATCCGGCCCTGGCCAAGTTCATGGCAGTGATCACCATGGCTACAATGTCCTCAAGATGCCAGGAAGTGGCCGGGTCATCACGGTCCCTTGTGAAGAGAAGATTGCGGTGTGCTCTGTCGAGCACGCCTTCCAATCCGCGTCAGTCGAATACCCAGGCAGCAAGAGTGGAAACCTCCCCGGAGCAGCTCGCAAGAAGAAAAAGACATCACCAGGCTCAAGGCTTCAGGAGGCTGGCACCTCCGGAGGCGCCACATCCGGACATGTGCACGTCCAAGGGGCGCCACCCTCCATCGCATAGGAAGGCGTGCTCGGCGCCCTCCTCGGGCAGGGCTCGGGGGCTCTCTCCTCAGGAGCCACCGACTTTGCCAAGATCATGAGGGAGGCGCTTGGGCACCACTTGGAGGCGTGCTTCGCGGCACGTTTACCTCAGGAAGGCGAAAGGAAGGGAGGGCCCGACCCTCAGGAGTTCATCACCCAGGTCGGTCAGGAGTTGCAAGAATCGAGCATCATGCGCGGCAGCCGCCGCCTGCCCAGCGTAGCTCCCCATCCAGGCGAGGATGGCAGGCTACACGTCTGCATCGACTACCCAGGGCTCAATCGAGTCGCGTCTCAGGAGTGCTTCTGGCCCTCGCGCGTGGGGCGTTGCGCGGGTCCACCGCACAGTTACGTTCGCATGCCCTTCGGCTTTCCGAACGCGACTGCCGCCCACCAGCGCCTAAAGAGGAGCATCATGGAAGCGCAGGTGGCCAAGCATCACGCATTCCTGGAGGAAATGGAGATGGACCTCAGTGAGCTGCCCGAACCCCCTGAGCCTCCTGAGGCTCGGAGTCCCGAGGGCTCGTGAGGATCGGCTTCTTCACCCCACACCGCCAGCTACTCCGACACCCGTTCTGAAATGATATCAGGTGACCTCTTTCAAGTTTCGTTTCAGCTGGGAGCGCCCCCAGGTCCGCGTCAATCCCAGGTCGCGTGGGTCCGTCCCTGCGGCATGTATCCGTTTTGCTTATGTTTTCTGCTTACCTTGTTGGGGGCGCCCCTCGGGCTGCATCATCCCCAAGCCGCTCGGGCCTGACCCGGTGGCGTTTGCTTTCTCTGCATCTATCTAAGTTGATTTGCTTCCTCATGATTAACCTGCCTATGGCTACCGTTCGCCGCCTACTACTGGCCTATTTCTCCTCATGCAAATCGCTTGCACGTTAAAAGGGGGGCGCCTGAGCATCGCGACTCATGGGCTCTTACTGGCTCTCCAGCCCTCACCCCCTGGCCTTGACCCACGGCATCGTGACATGTCATACCAGCGGCGGCTGATCTAGCTCGAGGGCCGGGACCTGAGGACGTAGAGCGTTTGCATCTTAACCACCTTGCAGGAACGTACCACCGACAAAGGCCCAGAGCCAGGCGCAACCCGCCTCGAGGTAGGGCCCAGTGAGTCCCGCACTGGCTCACGGGTGCCCAGATACACCTCTCATAGCCCTACCGTGTCGGCCACGTGTCAGGGCAGGGCTGTACATGCCCCGAGGGCTCCTCCCAGAGGGGAGCCCCCCTCCCACGTACCAGTGGAAGCACCATGCTCCGTGCTGGCTAATGACACTGCCGAAGAGCGGCTATGCCCGTACACATACGGAAGTGCTATGCTCCGCGCTGGTGATAAACAACTGAGGGCAGCCCACGGCTGTATTAACCTCAGGGAGCCCAGAGCTCAGTATCTGGCCTCATCGCAAAGCCTCCCCTTGGGAGTGCCGCACAAGGGGGCTGGATACAGGGGCTGTGCCCGGGTGTAACGCCCCGGATTCGATGCGCCAGGTGTCCGCCAATTATTCGCCGTCGTTGCCATGTCATGTGCTTGCGTGTTGCACTTTGCCATGTCATCATATGCATTTCATATCATGTCTTCATGTACATCGCATTTGCATATGTGTTCGTCTCATGCATCCGAGCATTTTCCCTGTTGTCCGTTTTGCAATCCGGCACTCCTATGTCTCCCGGCGCCCCCTTTTGCCTCTTTTCGTGAGCGAGTGTTGAACTTTCTCGGAATGGCCCGAGGTTTGTCAAGCGGCCTTGGTATAGCACCGGTAGACCGCCTGTCAAGTTTCGTGCCATTTGGAGGTCATTTGATACTCCAACGGTTAACCGGGTAACCGTAAAGGCCTCTTTTGTGTGCAGCCCAACACCCCTTTCAAAGTGGCCCAAAACCCATCAAACTCCCCTCCATGTTCTCGGTCGTTCGATCACGATCGCGTGGCCGAAAACCAAACCCCATTTGGAGTCTCCTAGCTCCCTCTACCTATAAATAAGTGATCCCCTCCGAAATCGCAGTCCAAACCCTAGCCTCTTCCCCCGCCGCCACCGGACATGTCCGCCTCCGCACCGGACAATGTCCAGCCATCGCCGCCACCTCACTCCGACGAATCACGTCGTGCCACGTCAGCCAGCCGCTGCCCCGTCAACAGGCGCCGCTGTCCGTCGCCCGTCCCCGCGCGCCGCGGCCCGCGGGCCGGGCCCGCCCGCCCGGCCAGCGCATCGCCGCCGCCAGCAGCCCGTGCCGACATGCTCGCCGCTGCCGCCGCCGCCTCGCCTCCGCCCGGCGCCTGCTGCGCCTCCGCCGCCCGCGACTCCGCGCCCCGTCGCCGCCAGCTCCGTCGGCCGCGCCGGCGACCAGCGTCGCCGTGCCGCCTCGTCCGGCCGGCCCGCGCGCCGCCAACCCTCGGCCGCCGTCCAGCGGCTCGTCGCCGCGCCTCTCGCCGTCCCGCGGCTCGCCGCCGTGGGGAGCCCTGCGGAGATTTCCCGCCGCGTCGCCTCGCCTCCCTCGTCGCCGGCGCCGCCCTCCTCGCCGGAGTTCGCGGAACCTCGCCGGAGACGAAGCTGGATCAGATCCACCCATCCCCGGAACCAAACGGGATCCCCGCGTCCCGGATATCTCCGTCCCGAGTTGACTTTTCGAAGAGTATATTTTCACCAAGTCCCCAGATTCCAGTATTTTCGTGCCATGTTTGACTTGTCGTATCTCTGCATCTGTAGCACCGTTTCGTGCGTGTAATATGTCAAATTGTTCGTCTCGACGAGTACATCATTTCATCTCATTGCATCATTAACATTTGAGCTCATATTGTTGCACGAAATGCTGTTAGAAGAGGGCTATGCGATGTTAGTTTCAGATTCTTATCAGAACATGCACTTTTGTCATTTTTGCCATGATTGGTGTGTGCATCCTATGAACTTGAGTCCTACATGTGTTTTGTACTATGCCATGCCATCCTTACAGGGGTGTATGCCATGTATTTTTGTGATCTCTGTGGTGACTAGCACAAGCATGCAAACTAGGCTTCATGATGTTGATGATTTCAGCCCCTGTTCTGCTGATATTTTTATGCCATGTAAACTTGATGCTACAGAGAGATCCATGCTTATTTTGAGATACTTCAGTAAGGATTTTTCTAACATATGGTTATTCTCTATCCATCCATTCCCTTGTTTGCAATTATGGAGTGTCATAGCTTGAGTCAATCGAGCTCTACTTTTGCTATAAAATGTTTCCTGGCAGATTGTTTATATGTTATTCAATTTTGCCAAGGTTGTTAGTGATCCATGCACTCTATGAACTTTCTCTTCCCATTTTTAGCTTCATATATATGCCATATTACTGTGAGTTGCCTTTCCATGCCATGTATTTCTCTGTGGTGAGTGGTTCAAGCTCACCAACATGCCTACTTATCGTTGTTCCTCCCATGTATGAATCTGTAATATAACTTGCCATGTTTACATGGGTGCCATCATATTTTATGATCCTTTTTGGCTTATGGTCAGTAAGGGACATTTGTTCTATGCATTTAGTATTATCATGCCATGCCTTTGTTTGCCATGATAAGTTCCTGTAACATGTTGTTTGATAGCTCTAAACATTGCAACCTGATGTTATTTCTGCTAAAGTCTGAAACTGTTATTATTTGCAATCTTGCCATGTCATTTTGAGCATGTTCTAGTGATTTCTGGAGATAGCTCAGTGTTCATGTTTTATCATACTTTACCTGTACATCATGCCCATGCCTTTTGTCATTACGTTGAGATGCTGTAGCATGTTGTTTTGGTGCTTGCAATATGCCTACTTGCTGTTTTGGACAGATTGTTGTCATAACTTGTATAGGGTGTATGTGTTGAACCGTTGCTCCGTTTTGAGTGTGCTCTATATGAAACTTGCTTGATTTTGCATGTAGTTTCATATTATCATGTTGCATCCTTGTTTTGAGGTGTTTTCTTGATGTTTGTATGCCTTCTGTATCAATGCCATGCTTATCTTGTTTTGCTCATATCTTCTAGACCGTAGCTCCGAATTAAATGAACTTTATATGTAACTTGACTAGATTTTCGTGTAGATCATCGTGGTGCATGTTAACTTGCTGTTTAACAACTTGAACATAAGGTTTATTCAGATCTGGACCAATTTCGAAATTTGCATATGAGGACTTACCGGAATTGTTCTATGTCGTTTTCGGCCTCATTTAAACTTGCTTTGATGTGTTGCTCTTGTTTGCATCATCTCTTGCCATGAGTAGTTTCATGTAGCATTGCCATGCATCATACTTGTTTGAGTATCATGTCTTGTTCATGTGTGGTGTGTTTACTATGTTGTGTGCTTCTTCTCGATAGTTCCCATTTCGTTGCGATCGTGAGGATTCGTTCGTCTACGCTTGGTTCGTCTTCGTGGCTTCATCTTCTTCATGGACTCGTTCTTCTTCCTAGCGGGATTTCAGGCAAGATGACCGCTACCCTGGATCTCACTACTATCATTGCTATGCTAGTTGCTTCGTTCTATCGCTATGCTGCGCTACCTATTACCTGTTTATCAAGCCATCCCAAATTGCCATGTCAGCCTCTAACCTTTGTCACCCTTCCTAGCAAACCGTTGTTTGGCTATGTTACCGCTTTGCTCAGCCCCTCTTATAGCATTGCTAGTTGCAGGTGAAGATGAAGATTGCTCCATGGTGGACAGGATTTTGGTTGGGATATCACAATATCTCTTATATTATTAATGCATCTATATACTTGGTAAAGGGTGGAAGGCTCGGCCTTATGCAGTGTTTTGTTCCACTCTTGCCGCCCTAGTTTCCGTCATATCGGTATTATGTTCCCGGATTTTGCGTCCCTAACGCGGTCGGGTGATTTATGGGACCCCCTTGACAGTTCGCTTTGAATAAGACTCCTCCAGCAAGGCCCAACCTTGGTTTTACCATTTGCCTCACCACCACCTACCTTTCCCTTGGGAGTAATTAACCCAAGGGTCATCTTTATTAGCCCCGGGCGGTGCTTCTCTAGCTGCTGGTCCGAACCGAGCTACTGCTGAGGGCCACCTTGAGGCAACACGAGGGCTGGTTTTACTCGTAGCTAGTCTCATCCGGTGTTGCCACGAGAGCGAGATATGTGCAGCTCCTATCGGGATTGTCGGCGCATCGAGGCGGCTTTGCTGGTCTTGTTTTATTCTTTGTCGAAATGTCTTGTGGCAGGATTCCTAGACTGATCGGGTCTTCCGGGAGAAGAATATCCTTCGTTGATCGCGAGAGCTTATCATGGGCTAAGTTGGGACACCCTGCAGGGTTTGAACTTTCGAAAGCCGTGCCGCGGTTATGTGGCAGATGGGAATTTGTTAATATCCGGTTGTAGTAAACTTGAAGCAAACCCTTCTAAAATACACCAACGATTAATGCGTAACAGTGAGTGTCTCTTTTTGGGGTTGATCGAGAGGAGAACACGGTTCCTGGGTTATGTTTGACGTAAGTAGGAGTTCAGGATCACTTCTTGATCATTACTAGTTGACGACCGTTCCTTTGTTTCTCTTCTCACTCTCTTTTGCGTATGTTAGCCACCATATATGCTTAGTCGCTGCTGCAACCTCACCACTTTACCCCTTCCTTTCCCATTAAGCTTTGCTAGTCTTGATACCCATGGTAATGGGATTGCTGAGTCCTCGTGGCTCACAGATTACTACACCACCAGTTGCAGGTACAGGTTTGCGATGATCATGACGCGAGAGCGATGTTTACTTGTTTTGGAGTTCTTCTTCGCTTCTTCTTGATCGGGGATAGGTTCGGTCGGCAGCACAGGCTAGCGAGGTGTATGTCGTTTGAGCTTCTGTTTATGTTTCATCCGTAGTAGGATGTTGACCTTGTATATCTTTGTTGTATTCATGTGACATTGTATGTCTTGGTTGTATCCCTATGTATTATGTAATGTTGATGTAATGATATCCACCTTGCAAAAGCGTTTCAATATCGGGTCTATCCTTGGTGGGACCTTGAGTTCCTTTTGGATAGGGTCGCATATTGGGCGTGTTCAAGTTAGTATCGAGCCTCGACCGACCCTAAGAGCCTTTGATTGATCGTGTAGTTTGGCCGTTGTTGAGTCTAGAAGAAAACTGTTTTGGTCTAGTTGTATCGAGAGTAGGAATTCTTTTACTCCTCAGCCCTTAAATCGCTCTGGTAAGGAATCTTGGCGTAGGTGTTTTGAATTACTCCTCTTCCCCTTCAAAAATTTTCTTTAGGATCACGCAGTTGGTTTTCCGATCGTTGGCTCTCATCTCTTTTCATCCGGTGCATTTCTCATCTAGTTGACTCGAGCCTCTTCATCTTTGATTCAATCCTCAGTTGTTTTGTTTTCCCACCCGCCCTCCCTGTTCTTCTTCTTGGAACCGGAGTCCATAATCGAGTATCCATCCTACTAAATGCGAAGTCTTGCTTTCTTTCCTCAATGATTTCAACCGGTGTTGTCTCTTCAAGATATTCGTCGTTTCCCCGCCCGAGTTGCCTTTGTTTTTCCCGCCCTCCCACCCTATTATTCCCGGAGTTCGAGTTTCTTCCGACCATCAATTCCATTCGTGTGGAGCCTCTTCAATCTTCCCTCAATTATTTCAACCGGTGAATTCTCGTCTTGTTTGACATTCTTCATCCCTTTCTTTTTCCGGTGCACTCAATTCAAGTTTTTTCGGTGTTGATCATATTCTTTCCTTGGATCAAGTGTTCTCCTTGCTCGTTTGTTTCTCGCCAGTTTATCATTCCGGAGTTCGGAAGACATCTCAGGAGATTCGTCTGTGTTCCAATTAATTTGAGGTTGTCACCTCATTCAAATCTTTCATTTGTTTGGGTGCATCATCTATCTGTTGAACAATCCTTTCCAACGGTGTTTTTCTTTTTAGTGGGCCGTAACCCACAGGTCTTTTTCCAGGATCTTACCTGACTCTTCTAATTTACCCGGAGTTATCCTTAAATTCTTTTCAAGTCTGACGTAAGAATGAATTTCATCAGTCAGATGCCTTTCCAAGATCGATTTCAAATCATTTCAGTGTTGGTTCAACCCCTTTGCTTTCCATTCTTCCGGAGTATCTCAGTAATTTTGGTGGTGTTTATCGTCGTCCTTTGAAGATCGAAGAAGAGTTTTTTCCTCTAAATCTTGCCCGTTCTCTCGAAGATTCGTGGTTCAAGCTTCATATTATCCTCTCGAATTATTCCATTTGTCATATATTCTTTCTTACTCATCCGGGGTATTTCAGGAGTCATTCTCCCGTTCTTTTTCACCGGAGGCCATCATTCGAGAAGAATTCTTCGCCCTCATCATTTCAGCTACCGTTATCCAATTATCCCGGTGCTTCGTTCAAGTGCTCTTTATTCAGCTCATGACCTCTTTGTTCTTTTGCATCCAAATCCCCTCGAGCATATTTGTTCTTCTAATTCTTCCTGGTGATTCATTCTCTTTCGTCAGTCTTTTCCGAGTTCTAACGGTGGTTCGTTCAAGATTCTTTTTCTTTGATTATCATATTAATTCATTCGTTCCTTCCAATCCTACCGGTGGCTTATGAAGACCTTCCCAAATTTGGCGGTATATATTCCCTTAATCTTTTCCCAATGAGAATAAGTAGTATGAAAATCCATTGCTTCTCATCAATTTAATTGGTGGAGGATAAGCATAACATAATTCTTAGTCTCATTTCATCGTGGTCAAGTTGATTAATTCTTTCTTTGGAGATTGTTCGTGATGAGTGTTTTCTCGGATCTAAGTCGTTCGTCTTTTCTTTTCCGAAGTTCAATTTCCTCGGCCTTTCATCGGAATCTCCATCTAAATCATCTCAACGCTCATCTTATTCTTTTTTTTCCTTCCTTCTATCTCATCATCTTTTTTTGTTACCGGAGTTTTTCATGGTGGTTCTTCATGATTTAATTCATTCTTCAAAAGTTCATCAAGATTCTTGTTGGTGGAGTTCAAGTATTTTTTTTCTCGTGTCCCGAAGGGCAATTAATTCTCCATATTCTTTTGAAGTGGAGTTTTGCATTTCTTTGTTCTTCTCAGCTATCCAATTATTTCCGTGTGTGGCCGGTTATCACCTTATGATCTTGAGATGTTACCTATAAGACCACAACAAGCTTATTCTTTTCGTCGTTGATTTTCTCAACAACTCCGTTTAAACCTTCCTTCTAAAGATGCTTTCAATTTCATTCGCGGCACAAGTTGTCATTTTCTTCTCCGTTCTTTTCATTCAACTCTTTCAATTCTTTCCGGAGGTTTTGTGTCATGTCTTCATCAAGTATCATTCCATCCTCTGAAGCTCGTGTTCTATTCTTTCCATGTTCAGCCGGAGTGCAGCCTAAATCCTTTCAGTCTTATTCGTTTCCTATCTCGTTCTAACCGGAGTGGTTTCATAGCCTATCTGATTCCGTGAGCCTTCGATTCTCGCCATTCTCGTCGTTCCTCTCTTCTTATCAAGTGCTCTCGATTCTTTGCTTCTTATCTTGAGTTCTTGTTTCGCCTCATCCCTTTTCTCTTCCGTCTCGGTCCTAAGATCTCGGGACGAGATCTCCTGTTAGTGGAGGAGTGTTGTAACGCCCCGGATTCGATGCGCCAGGTGTCCGCCAATTATTCGCCGTCGTTGCCATGTCATGTGCTTGCGTGTTGCACTTTGCCATGTCATCATATGCATTTCATATCATGTCGTCATGTACATCGCATTTGCATACGTGTTCGTCTCATGCATCCGAGCATTTTCCCCGTTGTCCGTTTTGCAATCCGGCACTCCTATGTCACCCGGCGCCCCCTTTTGCCTCTTTTCGTGAGCGGGTGTTTAACTTTCTCGGAATGGCCCGAGGTTTGTCAAGCGGCCTTGTTATAGCACCGGTAGACCGCCTGTCAAGTTTCGTGCCATTTGGAGGTCGTTTGATACTCCAACGGTTAACCGGGTAACCGTAAAGGCCTCTTTTGTGTGCAGCCCAACACCCCTTTCAAAGTGGCCCAAAACCCATCAAACTCCCCTCCATGTTCTCGGTCGTTCGATCACGATCGCGTGGCCGAAAACCACACCCCATTTGGCGTCTCCTAGCTCCCTCTACCTATAAATAAGTGATCCCCTCCGAAATCGCAGTCCAAACCCTAGCCTCTTCCCCCGCCGCCACCGGACATGTCCGCCTCCGCGCCGGACAATGTCCAGCCATCGCCGCCACCTCACTCCGACGAATCACGTCGTGCCACGTCAGCCCGCCGCTGCCCCCGTCCAACAGGCGCAGCCACCTGTCCGTCGCCCGTCCCCGCGCCGCGCGCAGCCGCGGGCAGGCCAGCCCTCCGGCCAGCGCATCGCCGCCGCCAGCAGCGACCGTGCGGCGTGCTCCGCCGCCCTACCGCCCGCGCGCCTCGCGCCTCGCCTCGGCCAGCGCCACCGAGCCCGCCGGCGCCTGCTGCGCCTCCGCCGCCGCGAGCTCCGCGCCCCGAGCCGCCGCCAGCTCCTTCAGCCAGCGCAAGCGACCAGCGCCGCCGTGCCGCCTCGTCCGGCCGGCCCGCGCCGCCGACCCCGCAGCCGCCGTCCGCGGCTTGTGCCGCGCCTCTCGCCGTCCGCGGCTCCGCCCGCCGTGGGGCCTGCGGAATTTCCCCTCCGCCGCACGCCTCACCTCCCTCGTCGCCGGCGCCGCCCTCCTCGCCGGAGTTCGCGGAACCTCGCCGGAGACGAAGCTGGATCAGATCCACCCATCCCCGGAACCAAACGGGATCCCCGTGTCCCGGATATCTCCGTCCCGAGTTGACTTTTCGGAGGGTATATTTTCACCAAGTCCCCAGATTCCTGTATTTTCATGCCATGTTTGACTTGTCGTATCTCTGCATCTGTAGCTCCGTTTCGTGCGTGTAATATGTCAAATTGTTCGTCTCGACGAGTACATCATTTCATCTCATTGCATCATTTACATTTGAGCTAATCTTGTTGCCCGAAATGCTGTTAGAAGAGGGTTATGCGATGTTAGTTTCAGATTCTTATCAGAACATGCACTTTTGTCATTTTTGCCATGATTGGTGTGTGCATCCTATGAACTTGAGTCCTACATGTGTTTTGTACTATGCCATGCCATCTTTACAGGGGTGTATGCCATGTATTTTTTTGATCTCTGTGGTGACTAGCACAAGCATCAAACTAGGCTTCATGATGTTGATGATTTCAACCCCTGTTCTGCTGATATTTTTATGCCATGTAAACTTGATGCTACAGAGAGATCCATGCTTATTTTGAGATACTTCAGTAAGGATGTTTTGAACATATGGTTATTCTCTATCCATCCAGGCCCTTGTTTGCAATTATGGAGTGCCATAGCTTGAGTCAGTCGAGCTCTACTTTTGCTATAAAATGTTTCCTGGCAGATTGTTTACATGTTATTCAATTTTGCCAAGGTTGTTGTTAGTGATCCATGCACTCTATGAACATGCTCTTGCCATTTTTAGCTTCATATATATGCCATATTACTGTGAGTTGCCTTGCCATGCCATGTATTGTTCTGTGGTGAGTGGTTCAAGCTCACCAACATGCCTACTTATCGTTGTTCCTGCCATGTATGAATCTGTAATATAACTTGCCATGTTTACATGGGTGCCATCATATTTTCTGATCCTCTTTGGCTTATGGCCAGTAAGGGACATTTGTTCTATGCATTTATTAGTATCATGCCATGACTTTGTTTGCCATGATAAGTTCCTGTAACATGTTGTTTGATAGCTCTAAACATTGCAACCTGATGTTATTTCTGCTAAAGTTTGAAACTGTTATTATTTGCAATCTTGCCATGTCATTTTGAGCATGTTCTAGTGATTTCTGGTGATAGCTCAGTGTTCATGTTTTATCATGCTTTACCTGTACATCATGCCCATGCCTTTTGTTATTACGTTGAGATGCTGTAGCATGTTGTTTTGGTGCTTGCAATATGCCTACTTGCTGTTTTGGACAGATTGTTGTCATAACTTGTATAGGGTGTATGTGTTGAACCGTTGCTCCGTTTTGAGTGTGCTCTATATGAAACTTGCTTGATTTTGCATGTAGTTTCATATTATCATGTTTCATCCTTGTTTTGAGGTGTTTGCTTGATGTTTGTATGCCTTTTGTATCAATGCCATGCTTATCCTGTTTTGCTCATATCTTCTAGACCGTAGCTCCGAATTAAATGAACTTTATATGTAACTTGACTAGATTTTCGTGTAGATCATCGTGGTGCATCTTAACTTGATGTTTAACAACTTGAACATAAGGTTTATTCAGATCTGGAACAATTTCGAAATTTGCATATGAGGACTTATCGGAATTGTTCTATGTCGTTTCCGGCCTCATTTAAACTTGCTTTGATGTGTTGCTCTTGTTTGCATCATCTCTTGCCATGAGTAGTTTCATGTAGCATTGCCATGCATCATACTTGTTTGAGTATCATGTCTTGTTCATGTGTGGTGTGTTGACTATGTTGTGTGCTTCTTCTCGATAGTTCCCGTTTCGTTGCGATCGTGTGGATTCGTTCGTCTACGCTTGATTCGTCTTCGTGGCTTCATCTTCTTCATGGACTCGTTCTTCTTCCTAGCGGGATTTCAGGCAAGATGACCGCTACCCTGGATCTCACTACTATCATTGCTATGCTAGTTGCTTCGTTCTATCGCTATGCTGCGCTACCTATTACCTGTTTATCAAACCATCCCAAATTGCCATGTCAGCCTCTAACCTTTGTCACCCTTCCTAGCAAACCGTTGTTTGGCTATGTTACCGCTTTGCTCAGCCCCTCTTATAGTGTTGCTAGTTGCAGGTGAAGATGAAGATTGCTCCATGGTGGACAGGATTTTGGTTGGGATATCACAATATCTCTTATATTATTAATGCATCTATATACTTGGTAAAGGGTGGAAGGCTCGGCCTTATGCCTGGTGTTTTGTTCCACTCTTGCCGCCCTAGTTTCCGTCATATCGGTATTATGTTCCCGGATTTTGCGTCCCTAACGTGGTCGGTTGATTTATGGGACCTCCTTGACAGTTCGCTTTGAATAAGACTCATCCAGCTAGGCCCAACCTTAGTTTTACCATTTGCCTCACCACCACCTACCTTTCCCTTGGGAGTAATTAACCCAAGGGTCATCTTTATTTAGCCCCCCCGGGCCAGTGCTTCTCTAAGTGCTGGTCCGAACCGAGCTACTCATGAGGCCACCTTGAGGCAACTTGAGGGCTGGTTTTACTCGTAGCTAGTCTCATCCGGTGTTGCCACGAGAGCGAGATATGTGCAGCTCCTATCGGGATTGTTGGCGCATCGGCGGCTTTGCTGGTCTTGTTTTATTGCTGCGAAATGTCTTGTAGCAGGATTCGAGACTGATCGGGTCTTCCGGGAGAAGGAATATCCTTCGTTGATCGCGAGAGCTTATCATGGGCTAAGTTGGGACACCCCTGCAGGGTTTGAACTTTCGAAAGCCGTGCCCGCGGTTATGTGGCAGATGGGAATTTGTTAATATCCGGTTGTAGTAAACTTGAAGCAAACCCTTCTAAAATACACCAACAGTGTGCGTAACCGTGAGTGTCTCTTTTCGGGGTTGATCGAGAGGAGAACACGGTTCCTGGGTTATGTTTGACGTAAGTAGGAGTTCAGGATCACTTCTTGATCATTACTAGTTGACAACCGTTCCTTTGTTTCTCTTCTCACTCTCTTTTGCGTATGTTAGCCACCATATATGCTTAGTCGCTGCTGCAACCTCACCACTTTACCCCTTCCTTTCCCATTAAGCTTTGCTAGGCTTGATACCCATGGTAATGGGATTGCTGAGTCCTCGTGGCTCACAGATTACTACACCACCAGTTGCAGGTACAGGTTTGCGATGATCATGACGCGAGAGCGATGTTTACTTGTTTTGGAGTTCTTCTTTTGCTTCTTCTTGATCGGGGATAGGTTCGGTCGGCAGCTTTGGGCTAGCGTGGTGGATGTCGTTTGAGCTTCTATTTATGTTTCATCCGTAGTCGGATGTTGACCTTGTATATGCTGTTGTATTCATGTGACATTGTATGTCTTGGTTGTATCCCTATGTATTATGTAATGTTGATGTAATGATATCCACCTTGCAAAAGCGTTTCAATATGCGGGTCTATCCTTGGTGGGACCTTCGAGTTCCTTTTGGATAGGGTCGCATATTGGGCGTGACATCGGGTCACACCCGAGCACATGCCACCTAGCCAGGTCCCTCGGACCTGGTCGTCGCACGCCCCTCCCCAAGCGAAGCCAAGGTATGAAGACTCATTTAAGCATCAAGGGGGACTCCTGAGCATCGCGACTCAGGAGCCTAACTGGTTACGTAGCCCCTCACTCCTTAGTTCTGAAAGGCTAACGGCGGTTGAGGTATGCATGGGGCCGGGCCCTGTCGACGTAGAATGACAGATCCTTTCTTCTACCCCCTCCTATTTGCTGTTTGCGCGTCAAGGGGGACTCCTGAGCATCGTGACTCAGGAGCCTAACTTGCCACGTAGCCCCTCACTCCTTAGTCGCGTCCTGGTGATCCGGTCGAGGCTAACAGCGGCTGAGGTATGCGCGTGGCCAGGCTCTGCCGACGTAGAACACAAGCAAATAGGAAGGAGATCGCAAAATTTAGCAAATCCAGAAGCAAATATTACAGACCATAGTTTGTTCTCGCAGTACCAGCCACGAATTTAAACGCCTCCACGAGGCATGGTGCATGTTGCAGGAATCAAAGCAGGAAGAGGCCGCGAGAAGATCACCCCTGGACCGCGTCACCTCTCGTGGTGGTGTCGCGCTTGTCAGCTCCATTCCCTGGAGCTGTGGAGCCGGCAGCGCCTCGTTTGGGCGCGGTATTGAAGGCACGGAACTTCGCCAGCAAGGCCTCCGCTCGGCCCTTGACGGCTTCGGCAGCAGCGGCGGAGCGCTTGGCGTCCACGGGTTCCAGCAGGTCGTCAAGGCTAGCGTCGGGGTTGCGGAGGTAGACGTGGCTGAGGATCCGCGTCAGCGCTGCCGAGGAAAGGACGCGAGCTTCAACTTCGACCATGGGGCCGACGCAGATCACGACTTCCTCAAGCGCCTCGATGAGGAAGGGAACCAGCTTGGCGGGTCCTTCCTTGGCTCCAGCCAGCGGTTTCTCCAGGCCCCCATCATACAGTGTCTTCAGTGCTGCACGAGCCCTCTCCTCGTAGCACGTGAAGGTTGTGCGATTCTCGGCCAAAACCTGCTTCAGGCGTCCAGTTCGGTCCTCTCCGTCTTCAGCGCCTGCTCCAGCATCTTCAGCCGGTCGCGGTCGGCCGAGAGTTCGGCGTCACGGTCCTTAATAGCAGCTTCCCGGGCCTTCATCTCCTCCTCCTTCACCTGGCGGTCGTGAATCTCCTTGGCGAGCTCATCATGCAGCCCTTGCAATTCGCCCTCCAGCGTCTTGCAGTGGCCCTTGGTAGTCGAGGTGTCCTTCAACGCCGCGTCGCGAGCGGCCATGGCCTGGGAGGTGGCCTGCTTCCCCTCCTCGGAAGTCGTCACAACCTGGCTCATCGCCGCTCGGACGGAGGCATCAGAGTGAACCCAGCCGGAGACCAACTCCAGGCGCCCGGCCACCAGGCGGGGGTCCGTGCTCCGGAGATCCTCTCGCAGCCAGCTCAGTTCGTCGGCGGCACGGTCCAAGGCAACGGAGGAAGCAGAGGAGACGGGAGCCGGCGGATTAGGAGAAGAAGACGGCAGCGTGATCACAGCTTGGGAGGAAGGGACCTCCTGAGCCTTGGCCACCGCGGCGAAAGAATCAAGGGCAAGCACTTCTAGAGTCAGCGGGGCCACGGCGGCTGACTCCTTGCCGGAGCGTCCCTGCTGGCCGTCCCAGGAGGGGTCGCCGCATATCCCTTCAGCCTCTTCACCGCAGGTAGCAGCCTACCCAATAAAGGATGTTAGGCCTTGACAACAAAAGACAGGGACGAGGCGGAATTCGAACACTTACTGGTTGACTGCCGCGGGATCCCATGGACTCCGGCCAAGCTTGAAGCCTGAAAGCCTCTTGTGGGGCTCAGCCTCGGGAGGCCCAGCCGTAGGGGAAGGCGCACCTGAAGGGCTGGAGCTGACTTCGGGCGATGCGAGGGCCTGTGTAGACCCTCGGGAGATCAGCCCGGACCTGTCCTTCCTCAGGACCAGGGGCGCGTCCTCTCCCTCTCGCCCGGCGCCGGCCTCGTCGTCGTCAGGCATGGAGCGGAGGGCGCTGGACTTGCGCCAGGGGGAAGTCTCCCCCGTCCCCTCGAGGGCCGCCTCCGTGTCACGCTCCCTGTCCTCGTCATCATCTTCCTCCTCTCCCCCGCTGGAGTCGCCAGAGGACAGGTTCACCGTCGCCTCCTAGCCCTCAGGATCCTCCGCTGGCACCAGACCCACCCCGTCGAAGGTGGGCATGGTGTCCACCACCAGCTTCCAGTCGTCACGAAGGAACAGAGGGACCGGAGCATCCACCGGGCCCGCCACTTCCTCTCCAACCAAGAAGCGCAGTGCGGCGGTTAGATCCTCGTCATTCAGGGGATCCAACCTCAGGCGGAGGACGACGTCAACATCTGCGAGCCTCCACAGCGGGAGCGAGTGCGCCTGAAGAGGGGCCACCCGGTGCGACATGAACTCCCTCAGGAGCGAGGCCCCGGTCAGCTTCGCCACCCTCAGACTACCCAGCCTCAGGTCGGTGTTCATCTTCTCCAACAACAGCTTCGCCCGCCGATCCTCAAGCTTCGCGCGGGACCACGCCTCAACAGCCTCAGGCTGCTTTGTGGGCAACTCCAGCAGGGGGTTGTGGCACCTGGCGTCCACCATGACCCACTTGCTCCAAAAGCCCTCGGCCCTCTTCCCGACCTTCGAGATGGCGTTGGACTTGGAGTACGCGACAAAGCTCGCGCACGCCAAGATATTGCTGCGGAGACCGGAGGGAGGCGAAGTGGCGCAGCAAGGCGGGGAAGGAACCACCACGGCGTCGCCTCACGGTAGTGGCGAAGATCAGCGGGAGAAGGATGGAGTTGGGATGGATATCGAGCATGCAACCGTCTTGGCGAAGGGCGGCAAGGAAGAACTTCGGAGAAAGGAGGAACGGACCAGCGATAACGGCACTCATGAAGAGGGGTGAAGGTGCTCCCCTTGTCCTCGGTCGGCGGAGCCAAGCGGGCGCAGATCTCCCATCTCGTTGATCTGCGGCGCGCCATCTAAGCGTGGCGAGATTCTTTTCCGTCATGTTGGGGAGACCCGAGCAGCGTGATACCAGGCCGATCTGGCCATAGCCGGGTCTTCTATGGGTGCCATTGCTCGCCCGGGGGAAAGGATGCAGCAGATCTAGAGATTTTGGAAGTAGGAGGGCGAAGAGCAAGGAAGGGGATCTGGAGCAAGAAGAGCGAGAGTAATGAGGGTAGGGCTAATCCCGGGCCAACCTTTTGTCAGTCGAGCAGTTGCCGAGGCAGCATGGGGAAGCGGGGACGCCCACGTCCAATCAACCGCCACGCGGCGCCCAAGGCCGCAGGCTGATGGGGCCCGTGACGCTCCGCACTCGCCCCTTCGCTTCTCCGCTAAGCCAAGTCCAGCGCGCCTTGGGCGGGGGCTCTTGTCGGCGTTTCGGGGCAGGGGTCCCCAGACTTGCACACTGCGGCGTGGCTCAAGTGGTGGCCCATCACGGCCCACCTTCATCAGCACAAGACTCAAGACCCTCACGAGGGGCCAAGCCTCGCGGGGCAGACGACACAAGACTTCCTCAGGAGCGGCCTCGCCAGGCAGGCTCGCGAGGAGGCAGAGAGATCAAGGCAGGGTACCTCGCGAGGTGCTCGTGACGCAAGCCATGACAATTGAGACCATACGGGCGCCAGGCGACGCCGGCTTGCGCAGCGTCCTTGTTTCCTCTTTGGTGCAAAGGGGGCAAGCTCAGACGTGGAGTACCGAGGCATCAGGCAAAGGTTGCCATTTCAGTGCATCGAGACCAAGGCCAGCGGAGCAGCAGGATGGAGGTCACCATGGAGCCCAAGATGGCATCATCGCCAGCGCTTTTGGCAGCCGATGACCAACTTTTGTCAGGATAACTTGTACTAGGTGTTCCCCTTCAAAATGGCCGTTGTTGGCGCCCTTCCCGCTCAATATTTGGGAAGAGGACCAGGGCCTCTATAAATAGAGCTAGCCACCACTGTAGAGGGGGACGATCGGATCAGATCACATCTGGTAGAACCCTAGCCAGAGAGAGAGAGAGAGAGGTGATCGAACTCACCCTAGCAGTTCATCGCGCCAGCTCAAGAACACCTCTCGCGAGGCAGTTCATCCTTTGTACTATCCATCATCATCCCCTGAGGCAATCCGCCACACCACACACTGGAGTAGGGTATTACACCACACCGTGGCCCGAACCAGTATAAATCTTGTGTCCCTCGTGTTGTTCATTGTTTAGCCTAGATCTCACGAGGCGGTTGGACGTGGATCGGTAGGGGAGAGATCTCCGCGCGCACCCCAGTGTTCGAACCTCGAGGGTCTACCGGAACTCTAGATCCGACAGTACTTATGTCCGGCCACTAGATGCTGATGACTTAAGTCACATAGTTCAACAACCTGGAGAATCATCCAGAAAATTCTGGACTAGGTTCCTAACCAAAAAGAACCAGCTCGTTTACTGTCCGGATGCCGAAGCCCTAGCGGCCTTCAAACACAGCATCCGCGACAAATGGCTTGCCGACCACCTCGGCCAAGAAAAGCCGAATTCTATGGCAGCCCTTACGGCACTCATGACCCGCTTTTGCGCGGGTGAGGATAGTTGGCTGGCTCGTAGTACAAACACAGCCAACGAGGTAGGCCCCTCTGAGGCCAAAAACAGCACCGGCAAGCTCCGACGCAATAAACACAAACGCCGGAGTAATGGCGATAACACCGATGACACGGCAGTTCACGCTGGATTCAGTGGCTCCATGTCCGGTCAGCGGAAGAAGCCTTATAAAAGGAACAGCGAGGGACCATCCAACTTGGACTGCATTCTCGATCGTCCGTGCCAGATACATGACACCCCAGACAAAAAAGCCAATCATACCAACAGAGATTGCCGGGTTTTCAAGCAAGTCAGCAAGACAAATGTCGAAAGCAAGAAAACAGGATCGCAAAGCAAGGACGACGACGAAGAGCCCCGGCAGCCGAACACTAGAGGACATAAAAAGTTTCCCCCTCAAGTCAAAACGGTGAATATGATATATGCTATACACATCCCCAAAAGGGAGGGCAAGCGCGCACTCAGGGACATCTATGCGATAGAGCCAGTCGTCCCAAAATTCAATCTGTGGTCGTCATTCCCAATCACCTTCGATTGTCGAGATCATCCAACTTGTATCCGCAATGGCGGTTCGGCCCCACTGGTCCTCGACCCAATCATCGACGGATTTCACCTCACACGAGTCCTATATGGACGGGGATAGCAGCCTCAACCTGCTCTACCGGGATACAGTGCGCAAAATGGGCATTAATCCCTCACAAATCAAACCTACAAAGACCACCTTTAAAGGAGTCAAACCAGGCATAGAGGCCCGTTGCACGGACTCAATCACGCTGGAGGTGGTCTTCGGTTCTCCGGACAACTTCCGAAGCGAAGAGCTAATCTTCGCTATCGTCCCCTTCCGCAGCGGCTACCACACACTACTCGGATGAACCTCGTTTGCTAGATTCAGCGCGGTGCCCCACTATACTTATCTCAAGCTCAAGATGCCCGGTCCACACGGCGTCGTAACAGTCAATGGAAATACGGAACGCTCCCTCCGTACAGAGGAGCACACAGCCGCCTTAGCAGTAGAAGCACAGAGCGGCCTTCTCAAGCAGAACCATAATCCGGCTGTCGAGCCCCTGACCACCGTCAAGAAGGTCCGGAGTACGCTACAACAGGACAGCTCAGCTCGTCAAGAGCTCTATTAGCAATCCGGACTCTGCCCCAGCCCCCTTCATGCAGTGGCATTCGTACCACGCGTACATAACTACGCAGTCAAAACCCCGTGGGTGCTGATGGAGGTATAACTAGCTCGCGATCCACAGTGCGGCTCAACCAACCCTGGGAATCGCACACCTTTACTTTTCCTTTTCATTTCGGGTTTTCTCTTTTCGAGGTCTATTCGGACGACCCGCGGGCAAAACACACCATGGAGGCAAGGAGCTCCGGCGTACAAGGGAATCCCCAGGTGGTCTCTGCTAACGATTGCTATACCTGTTTTATATACCTGTACGCAGCTCGCCCATGGTCTTGGCACAATAAATAGCCTTACTTGCTTATAGCATTACTTGTACAAATACGCCTCGACGTATTAGTAACACCACAATGGTAAATGAATGGTAGAGTCAGCTTATTATTTAATTTTCTCTGTCTCCCTACCTTTGTATTTATTACTCATTGCACACGTACACTCTGGTACGTATTACTGCGCCAGGGGCTTCGTCACGCCCCGAGTTACGGCAACAAAAGTCCGAACACTTTTACAGTACAGTTCGGCACCCCGAACTTATAGCATTATATGCATCGACTCCAAATCATGTCTTTGGTCAATAGTTGGGTTGCCCAGCTCCTGTGCTTACTACCTTACGTTCCGCTATATCGGCTAGGGTAGTAAAGGGAGAACTACTATGATTGTGTCCCGGTTCTTCCGGACGAGCACCTCAGTAGAGAAAGCCGATAACTGACTGTCATGATGCGGCGAGAGCTGGTCAGCTGTTCGAGAGGTCTCAAATCCTTAGAGATTTTTTTCCGCTTTACTGGAGGAATCAGTGTTTCTCCAATTAGGCGTGTATAGAGCCCCTAGTTCGGCCTTCCGAACACCTGGGGCTTCGCCGAAATTTTCATTGTCAAACTCCTATGCCTAAGTGAGGGTGATAAAGGCCGTATAGTCTGATTGCCTTGTTCGTTGCGCTAAACACCTCCTTTAAGGACCAAAAAGTGGAGAAAAGATTGTTTACATTTATCCCGAACACCCCCGTACTACCTACATGGGGGCAGTAGCCGATGACTTGTCAACCCTCAGAATTCAGAAACGGCCGCACAGGAGGTAAATTTTTTAAAATCTCAAGCATTATATTACATAACATCATTGTTTCATCCTACAGGATAGGATGTTTTAAGGGGAAAATAACATCCTTCGCACATTGCTCCGCCACCAGGCGGGACCCCTCCAGGACACTATCAAAATATAGCTCGGGTCGATGATACTCCTTGCCCTCAGGCGGCCCCTCGGTCACCAGCTTCTTGGCATCTAGCTTTACCCAATGTATCTTGACGCAGGCAAACGCCATCTGTGCACCTTCAATGCAGACCGATCGCTTCACGGCTTCGAGCCGTGGGCAGGCACTCATGAGCCGCTTCACAAGTCCGAAGTAGCTGCTGGGTATGGGCTCGACAGGCCACAACCGGACTATCAGCTCCTTCATGGCTAGCTTGGCCGACCTGTGCAGCTCGACTAGCTGTTTCAGCTGGTCGCTAAAGGGCATCGGATGTTCTGGTCCAAAATATTGAGACCAGAATAGCTTCTCTGTGGACATCCCCTCTTTGGCTCGATAAAACTCGGCAGCATCTGATATGCTGCGTGGCAGATTCGTAAACGCCCCTTGAAAACCCAAATTTGGGTCAGTACAAGGAACGTTCTCTTCGCCTACTGGCTTCGCAGAGCGAAATGACTAACCCACCATAATCTTTTTGGCCGCCTGAATTTCTTGGAGGGTGCTCTAGGATTTGGCTCGGGCATCCTGTGCACTCTAATGGGCCTTCGCAAGTTCGGACTCTTGCGTCTTAAAATCGCGCTCCAAGGACTCGAGCTTCTCGACGGCGTCCTGGAGCTCTTGCTAGGCCTTGCTAACTAGGGCCTCGTGTTTCTCGCGACGGCGCGTTCCTTGGCCGCTTTGTCCTCAGCCTCGGCTAACGCCTTCTTGAGGGCCGCCACCTCGGTTGTGGCCCCTAACAAAGTTCATGACACTTTAGTCTGCTTGAACAATTTATTCTTCAATATACAAGCAGGTTACTGCATACCTTGGCTATCCTCCAGCTGCTTCTTCACGAGGCCGAGCTCTTCCTCGGCCGCTCCAGTTTCTGCATCAGTCCGGAGACCTCCGCGGTTTGAGCGGTAGCAGCCCGCAATGAGGCCTGCTTAGTCACATAGACACCTTTTTGTTAGACTCCTGTGATAATTATTTTTGATCCCCTGTTCGGTTTTTTTGAGGGACACCGAACAGAGCATCAGGGGCTACTGTCTACGTTGTGATACTCCTCTTACAATTACACTACTCACCTCAAAGCCTGCTAGTAGGCTAGTGCAGGCCTCGGTCAGTCCGTTTTTGGCACACTAAACCCTTTCAATCACCGTACCCATATGGGCACGGTGCTCATCCACAATGGAGGCGCCTTGCAGCGCTTCCAGCAGATGATCCGGCGCCTCCAGTTGGACAAAGGTCACCGGTAGCTTACCCCCTCCTTTTGGGAAGGGCCATTTGCCGGACTCCGGAGCCGTACAGGTCTTTGGAATAGAATCCGGCTGAGGGTCGAGTAAAACTCGGGCCGCATAGTCCGTCTCCGTAGGGGCTTTTTTCCCCATATATCCGGCGTCCCGGGAGTCATCCTGGGGCGCCACCCTGACGATCTCCGGAGCCTTCCCCCAGCCCGAGGAGGCCCTTTGATACACCTTCTCGTCATCAGCCTTGGCTGAAGGGGACTAGGCTGGCGGCGGTGACATACTGACCCTCTCCTTTGGGTCCAGCGAACCTTCTGATGAAGATCGCGGAGAACTGTCCCGAGCCGGACTGCAATAACACGATTCAAACTATCAAATATTGCAAGGCGGAAAGGACGGACGTTCTGGCGTGCATAAAGATTTTTGATGCTTACGATGCGGCCCGAGGCTTGGCCCGGGAAGGCCGCTCCGGACTGCTATCGACATCCCACGCGGAGTTATCCATGGGGAAGCCTTTCCCCCTTTTGGGTGCCCCCACCTCCAGATTCGTGGAGGCCATTCTCTTCCTTCTCCCCACCTCGGGTAGGGAGTCATCTTCCTCTTCCTCCTCGGCATCGTTCTCGGTGGACGAAGAGCAAGTCTCGTCTTCGGACATCACGTCCGGGGTGCCTTTTTGGCGAAGGCCGTTCCGGGGCCCTTTTGCCGCTTTCTTGGCCGTCTTCTCCGGCACCTCATAAGGTGCTGGAAACATCATTTTCGTCAGTAATGGTAATTCAGGGTCTTCGGGCAGTGGAGCTGGACAGTTAATCCCCCTGCTACCGCGATCCAGGCATGAAAACATGGATAGGAAGGCTTAGGATTTTTTCTCAAAATATGCTAGTAAAGGGTATGCCTTGAAAACATGAAACAACTTACCGAACTAGCCTGCATTTTAAGCTGAGCCCGCGATCCTCGTTCGTGGGCGGTGGCGTCTCGCCGGCCTTGAAGAGCACTTTCCAGATGTCTTCGTGCCTCATGCCGAAGAGCTCTCGTAGCGTCTAGTGCTTGGCCGGATCGTACTCCCACAGATAGCAAGTCCGACGTTGGCATGGAAGAAGCCGACGTATGAGCATGACCTGGATCACGTTGACGAGCTTGATTTTCATGTCTATCATGTTCTGGACGCATGTCTGAAGCCCAGTTAGCTCGCTCGAAGGACCCCAGGTTAGACCCCTCTCTTGCCAGGAGGTGAGCCGCATCGGGATTCCAGATCAGAATTCGGGGGCCGCCGCCCAGTCAGGGTCGCGCGGCTTGGTGATGTAGAACCCCCCCGATTGCTAGCCCTTCGCCATTTCCGCAAAAGAGCCTTCGGGCCCGGTAACATTGGGCATCTTGCCCACCATGGCGCCTCCCACTCTGCCTATTGGCCGCTCACCACTTTGGGCTTCACATTAAAGGTCTTCAGCCATAGGCCGAAATGAGGTGGGATGTAGAGAAAGGCCTCGCACACGACAATGAATGACGTAATATTGAGAATGAAATTGGGGGCTAAGTCATGAAAGTCTAGCCCATAGTAAAACATCAGTCCACGGACGAATGGGTGGAGAGGGAATCCCAGCCCGCAGACAAAGTGTGTGAGAAACACAACCCTCTCGTGGGGCTCTAGAGTGGGGACGGTTTGCCCTTTCGCCGGGAGTCGGTGAGCGATCTCCTTGGCCAGATATCCGGCCTCCCGGAGCTCCGTGATGTCCTTCTTCTTAACAGAGGAGGCCATCCACTTGCCTCCAGCTCCGGATCCGGACATGTTTGGAGTGCTTTCTCGAGTGAGGAAAAGCTAAAGCTTGGGCGCTAGAGCTCAAGGACAGAAGGACTGAAGGAGAGAAAGGGTGTGGGTGAAGGAAGGTAATCCCTATCCCCTTATAAAGGCTGCGAATATCAAGCGCCTCCCACTCGCCTTAAACACGCCTATTCCCAAGGGCCGAGCAAACGACACAGTTGGATTGCCCACGCCCGCATTGATGAGAATCCCGCAATAAGGGGACACGATCTCTGCTCTGACAAGACGTGCCAATGGCAACCGCGTCTCGAAACATGGATCGACAGACGAAAAACGGTTCGAAATTATGACCGGACAGATGTGATGTCATGTTGTAAAAGGCTGTCATCGGGTTGGACTCGTGCGAGTATTATATTCTCTCTGCGGTTGTGTGTGGTGCGTGTTACATGTCCGGATACTATCGTCGCATTCGAAGACTATCTTGGAGTTCGGAAAGGGGAACCCGCCTTGCAATGCTGAAGACAATCTGCGTGTCGGACTCCTCGTCATTGAAGCCAGGTTCAGGGGCTACCGAGGGAGTCCTGGACTAAGGGGTCCTCGGGCGTCCGGCCTGTTATCTATGGGCCGAACTGGTAGGCTGTGAAGACATGAAGGCCGAAGACTGTACCCGTGTCCGGATTGGACTCTCCTTGGCGTGGAAGGCAAGCTTGGCGATCAAACATGAAGATTCCTTCCTATGTAACCGACTCTATGTAACCCTAGATCCCTCCGGTGTCTATATAAACCAGAGGGAGTAGTCCGGATAGCAGATACTCATTACCATAGTCATACAGGCTAGAATTCTAGGGTTTAGCCATTACGATCTCGTGGTAGATCAACTTTTGTAACACTCATATTCATCAAGATCAATCAAGCAGGAAGTAGGGTATTACCTCCATAGAGAGGGCCCAAACATGGGTAAACATCGTGTCCCCCGTCTCCTGCAACCATCGACCTTAGACGCACAGTTCGGGACCCCCTACCCGAGATCCGCTGGTTTTGACACCGACAACAAGCCCGCCAGACTGTCTACGGCCACCAAACCCAGTACGGGAGAGCCGGTTGAAGTGGCAACACTGGCAACCATCACGAAGCTAGACCCCTCTCCGGCACTGGCTCCGAACCCTCGGAGTCAACACCGTGCAAGTCCAGCCGAGGAGTATCCCCCCGCCGTACTTGGTGGATTTTCTTCTCCCCGAACAAACCTCGCCTTTAAGCAACAACTCATCACAACCGCGAGGAGCCTGAAAAGGAAGCTGCAACGGCTTCAAGCCGAACAGGATACACTCAACGACAAATGGACTCAGGTCCTAGCAGCCGAGGAATACGACCTCAAGCGCCCAGCCAAAATTTATCCGAAGCGCAAATTGCTACCTCAGTTCGATGACGAGGCACTACCATCATCGTGCAATGCGGCTGACCGACCATCACGTGGCCGAGACAAAGAAGCAACTCGAGCCGAACACCAGCCCGCACTACCTCACCATAAAGGCAAAGATAAAACAGCTTGGGGACATACATACGACCTACGGCAGGACCTGGACAATAAAGCAGCTCAGACTAGATCTATCTACGGATCGCGGGGGCATGCACGGACACGCAGCGACGACCATCTAGCCGGACGCGACAAACATAACCACGCCCGAGCCGAAAACCGCAGACGAACTCCATCCGAGCTACGTCGCGACTTGGCCCGATATAGAGGCGCCGCACACCCCCTTTGCTTCACCAATGAAGTAATGGAATATGAATTCCAAGAAGGGTTTAAACCCATGAATATCGAATCATACGATGGAACAACAGATCCCGCGGTATGGATTGAGGATTTTCTTCTCCATATCCACATGGCCCACGGTGATGATCTCCATGCCATCAAATACCTCCCACTAAAACTAAAGGGACCAGCGCGGCACTGGCTAAACAGCCTTCCAAAGAACTCCATTGGCAGCTCGGAGGACCTGGAAGATGCCTTCCGCGATAACTTCCAAGGTACATATGTCCGGCCACCAGATGCCGATGACTTAAGTCACATCATCTAGCAGCCTGGAGAGTCAGCCAGGAAGCTCTGGACTAGGTTCCTAATTAAAAAGAACCAAATCGTCGATTGTCCGGACGCCGAAGCCCTCGCGGCCTTCAAACACAGCATCCGGGACGAGTGGCTCTCTCGCCACCTCAGTCAACAAAAACCAAAATCCATGGCAACCCTTACCGCTCTGATGAACCGCTTTCGCATGGGAGAAGACAGCTAGCTCGTCCGTAGAAGCAACAACGCCAGTGATCCGGGCACTTCCGAAGTCCGAGACGTCCCTCGAACTCCGATCCAGCCGAGGTTTGAGGGAGAGTTCCGTCAGCATGACGGCGTGGTGACGATGATGATGTTCTACCGACGCAGGGCTTCGCCTAAGCACCGCTACGATATTATCGATGTGGATTATGGTGGAGGGGGGCACCGCACACGGCTAAGAGATCAAGAGATCAATTGTTGTGTCTATGGGGTGCCCCCCTACCCCTGTCTATAAAGGAGCAAGGGGAGGAGGCGGCCGGCCAGGGAGAGGCGCGCCAAGGGGGAGTCCTACTCCCAATAGGATTAGGACTCCTCCTATTCCTAGTAGGAGTAACAGAGGGGGAAGGAAAGGGAGAGGAGGAGAAGGAAAGAGGGGGCCGGCCCCCCTTGCCCTAAACCAATTCGGTTTGGGCCTTGGGGGGGGGGGGCGCCCCACACACCCCTTGCTGCCCTCTATTTCCACTAAGGCCAATGTAGGCCCATTAAGCGCTGGGGGTGGGGGGGTTCCGGTAACCCCCGGTACTCCGGTAAAATCCCGATTTCACCCGGAACACTTCCGATATCCAAATATAGGCTTCCAATATATCAATCTTTATGTATCGACCATTTCGAGACTCCTCGTTATGTCCGTGATCACATCCGGGACTCCGAACAACCTTCGGTACATCAAAACTCATAAACTCATAATATAACCGTCATCGAAACTTTAAGCGTGCGGACCCTACGGGTTCGAGAACTATGTAGACATGACCGAGACACGTCTCCGGTCAATAACCAATAGCGGAACCTGGATGCTCATACTGGCTCCCACATATTCTATGAAGATCTTTATCGGTCAGACCGCATAACAACATACGTTGTTCCCTTTGTAATCGGTATGTTACTTGCCCGAGATTCGATCGTCTATCTTAATACCTAGTTCAATCTCGTTACGGCAAGTCTCTTTACTCGTTCGTAATACATCATCCATAACTAACTCATTAGTTGCAATGCTTGCAAGGCTTATAGTGATGTGCATTACCGAGTGGGCCCAGAGATACCTCTCCGACAATCGGAGTGACAAATCCTAATCTCGAAATACGCCAACCCAACAAGTACCTTCGGAGACACCTGTAGAGCACCTTTATAATCACCCAGTTATGTTGTGACGTTTGGTAGCACACAAAGTGTTCCTCCGGTAAACGGGAGTTGCATAATATCGTATTCATAGGAACATGTATAAGTCTTGAAGAAAGCAATAGCAGAATACCAAACGATCGAGTGCTAAGCTAACTGAATGGGTCAAGTCAATCACATCATTCTCCTAATGATGTGATCCCGTTAATCAAATGACAACTCATTGTCTATGGCTAGGAAACATAACCATCTTTGATCAACGAGCTAGTCAAGTAGAGGCATACTAGTGACACTCTGTTTGTCTATGTATTCACACATGTATCATGTTTCCGGTTAATACAATTCTAGCATGAATAATAAACATTTAGCATGATATAAGGAAATAAATAATAACTTTATTATTGCCTCTAGGGCATATTTCCTTCAGTCTCCCACTTGCACTAGAGTCAATAATCTAGTTCACATTGCCATGTGATTTAACACCAATAGTTCACATCACTATGTGATTAACACCCATAGTTCACATCGTCATGTGACCAACACTCAAAGGATTTACTAGAGTCAGCAATGTAGTTCACATCTCTATGTGATTAACACCCAAAGAGTACTAAGGTGTGATCATGTTTTGCTTGTGAGAGAAGTTTAGTCAATGGGTCTACCACATTCAGATCCGTATGTATTTTGCAAATTTCTATGTCAACAATGCTCTGCACGGAGCTACTTTAGCTAATTGCTCCCACTTTCAATATGTATCTAGACTGAGACTTAGAGTCATCTAGATCAATGTCAAAACTTGCATCGATGTAACCCTTTATGATGAACCTTTTGTCACCTCCATAATCGAGAAACATATCCTTATTCCACTAAGGATAATTTTGACCGCTGTCCAGTGATCTACTCCTAGATCACTATTGTACTCCCTTGCTAAACTCAGTGTAGGGTATACAATAGATCTGGTACATCGCGTGGCATACTTTATAGAACCTATGGCTGATGCATAGGGAATGACTTTCATTCTCTTTCTATCTTCTACCATGGTCGGGCTTTAAGTCTTACTCAATTTCACACCTTGTAACACAGGCAAGAACTCTGTCTTTGACTGTTCCATTTTGAACTACTTCAAAATCTTGTCATGGTATGTACTCATTGAAAAAACTTATCAAGCATTTTGATCTATCTCTATAGATCTTGATGCTCAATATGTCAGCAGCTTCACCGAGGTCTTTCTTTGAAAAAATCGTTTCAAACACTCCTTTATTCTTTGGAGAATAATTCTACATTATTTCCGATCAACAATATGTGATTCACATATACTTATTAGAAATGTTGTAGTGCTCCCACTCACTTTCTTGTAAATACAGGCTTCACCGCAGGTCTGTATAAAACTATATGCTTTGATCAACTTATAAAAGCGTATATTCCAACTCTGAGATGCTTGCACCAGTCCATAGGTGGATCGCATGAGCTTGCATATTTTGTTAGTACCTTTAGGATTGACAAAACCTTGTGGTTGTATCAAATACAACTCTTCTTTAATTAATCCATTAAGGAATGCAGTTTTGTTATCCATTTGCCAGATTTCATAAAATGCGGCAATTGCTAAAATGATTCGGACAGACTTAAGCATCGCTACGAGTGAGAAAATCATATCATAGTCAACACCTTGAATTTGTCGAAAAACTTTTGCGACAATTCAAGCTTTGTAGATAGTAACACTACTATCAGTGTTCGTCTTCCTCTTGAAGATCCATTTATTCTCAATGGCTTGCCGATCATCGGGCAAGTCAATCAAAGTCCACACTTTGTTCTCATACATGGATCCCATCTCAGATTTCATGGCCTCAAACCATTTCGCGGAATCTGGGCTCATCATCGCTTCCTCATAGTTCGTAGGTTCGTCATGGTCAAGTAACATGACCTCCAGAACAGGATTACCGTACCACTCTGGTGCGGATCTTTCTCTGGTTAACCTACGAGGTTCGGTAGTAACTTGATCTGAAGTTACATGATCATCATCATTAGCTTCCTCACTAATTGGTGTAGGAGTCACAGGAACAGATTTCTATGATGAACTACTTCCAATAAGGGAGCAGGTACAGTTACCTCATCAAGTTATACTTTCCTCCCACTCACTTCTTTCGGGAGAAACTCCTTCTCTAGAAAGGATCCATTCTTAGCAACGAATATCGTACCTTCGGATCTATGATAGAAGGTGTACCCAACTGTCTCCTTTGGGTATCCTATGAAGACACATTTCTCTGATTTGAGTTTGAGCTTATCAGGATGAAACTTTTTCTTATAAGCATCACAACCTCAAACTTTAAGAAACGACAACTTTGGTTTCTTGCCAAACCACAGTTCATACGGTATCGTCTCAACGGATTTAGATGGTGCCCCTTTTTAACGTGAATGCAGCTGTCTCTAATGCATAACCCCAAAACTATAGTGGAAAATCGGTAAGAAACATCATAGATCGGACCATATCTAATAAAGTACGGTTATGACGTCCGGACACACCATTACGCTATGGTGTTCTAGGTGGCGCGAGTTGCGAAACTATTCCGCATTGTTTCATATGAAGACCAAACTCGTAACTCAAATATTCTCCTCCACGATCAGATCGTAGAAACTTTATTTTCTTGTTATGATGATTTTCCACTTCACTCTGAAATTATATGAACTTTTCAAATGTTTCAGACTTTATGTTTCATCAAGTAGATATACCCATATCTTCTCAAATCATCTGTGAAGGTCAGAAAATAACGCTACCTGCCGCGAGCCTCAATATTTATCGAACTACATACATCAGTATGTATGATTTCCAACAAATCTGTTGCTCGCTCCATTGTTCCGGAGAATGGTGTTTTAGTAATCTTGCCCAAGAGGCATGGTTCGCAAGCATCCTGTGATTTGTAATCAAGTGATTCCAAAAGCCCATTAGCATGGAGTTTCTTCATGCGCTTTACACCAATATGACCTAAACGGCAGTGCCACAAATAAGTTGCACTATCATTATAAACTTTGCATCTTTTGGTTTCAATATTATGAATATGTGTATCACTACGATCGAGATCCAACGGACCATTCTCATTGGGTGTGTAACCATATAAGATTTTATTCATGTAAACAGAACAACAATTATTCTCTAACTTAAATGAATAACCGTATTGCAATAAACATGATCAAATCATATTCATGCTCAACGCAAACACCAAATAACATATGTTTAGGTTCAACACTAATCCCGAAAGTATACGAAGTGTGTGATGATGATCATATCAATCTTGGAACCACTTCCAATACACATCGTCTCTTTATCCTTAACTAGTTTCTGTTCATTATGCAACTCCCGTTTCGAGTTGCTACTCTTTAGCAACTGAACCAGTATCAAGTACCGAGGGGTTGCTATAAACACTAGTAAAGTACACATCAATAACATGTATATCAAATATACTTTTGTTCACTTTGCCATCCTTCTTATCCGCCAATTATTTGGGGTAGTACCGCTTCCAGTGACCAGTCCCTTTTGTAGTAGAAGCACTCAAGATCGGGCTTAGGTCCAAACTTGGGCTTCTTCACTTGAGCAACAACTTGCTTGCCGTTCTTCTTGAAGTTCCCTTCTTTCCTTTGCCCTTTTCTTGAAACTAGTGATCTTGTTAACCATCAACACTTGATGCTCTTTTCTTGATTTCTACCTTCGCCGATCTCAACATCGCGAAGAGCTCGGGAATTACTTTCGTCATCCCATCCATATTATAGTTCATCACGAAGTTCTACTAACTTGGTGATGGTGACTAGAGAATTCTGTCAATCACTATTTTATCTGGAAGATTAACTCCCACTTGATTCAAGCGATTGTAGTACCCAGACAATCTGAGCATATGCTCACTGCTTGAGCTATTCTCCTCCATATTTTAGCTATAGAACTTGTTGGAGACTTCATATCTCTCAACTCGGGTATTTGCTTGAAATATTAACTTCAACTCCTGGAACATCTCATATGGTCCATGACGTTCAAAACGTCTTTGAAATCCCGATTCTAAGCCATTAAGCATGGTGTACTAAACTATCAAGTAGTCATCATATTGAGCTAACCAAACGTTCATAACGTCTGCATTTGCTCCTGCAATAGGTCTGTCACCTAGCGGTGCATCAAGGACATAATTCTTCTGTGCAGCAATGAGGATAATCCTCAGATCATGGATACAATCCGCATCATTGCTACTAACATCTTTCAACATATTTTTCTCTAGGAACATAGGGAAGCAACAACGCGAGCTATTGATCTACAACATATATATTCTAATACTACCAGGATTAAGTTCATGATAAATTTAAGTTCAATTAATCATATTACTTAAGAACTCCCACTTAGATAGACATCCCTCTAATCTTCTAAGTGATCACGTGATCCATATCAACTAAACCATGTCCGATCATCACGTGAGATGGAGTAGTTTCAATGGTGAACATCACTATGTTGATCATATCTACTATATGATTCATGCTCAAACTTTCGGTCTTAGTGTTCCGAGGCCATATCTGTTATATGCTAGGCTCGTCAAGTTTAACCTGAGTATTCCGCGTGTGCAACTATTTTGCACCCGTTGTATTTGAACGTAGAGCCTATCACACCCGATCATCACGTGGTCTCTCAGCACGAAGAACTTTCGCAACGGTGCATACTCAGGGAGAACACTTATAACTTGAAAATTTAGTGAGAACACTTATACCGTCAATCAAAGCAAGATAAGATGCATAAAAGATAAACATCACATGCAATCAATATAAGTGATATGATATGGCCATCATCATCTTGTGCTTGTGATCTCCATCTCCGAAGCACCATCATGATCACCATTGTCACCGGCGCGACACCTTGATCTCCATCGTAGCATCGTTGTCGTCTCGCCAACTTATGCTTCTACGACTATCACTACCACTTAGTCATAAAGTAAAGCATTACAGGGCGTTTGCATTGCATACAATAAAGCGACAACCATATGGCTCCTGCCAGTTGCCGATAACTCGGTTTCAAAACATGATCATCTCATACAATAAAATATAGCATCATGCCTTGACCATATCAGATCACAACATGCCCTGCAAAAACAAGTTAGACGTCCTCTACTTTGTTGTTGCAAGTTTTACGTAGCTGCTATGGGCTCAGCAAAAACCGTTCTTACCTACGCATCAAAACCTCAACGATAGTTTGTCAAGTTGGTGCTATTTTAACCTTCACAAGGACCGGGCGTAGCCACACTCGGTTTAACTAAAGTTGGAGAAACTGACACCCGCTAGTCACCTGTGTGCATAGCATGGCGGTAAAACCAGTCTCGCATAAGCGTACGCTTAATGTCGGTCCGGGCCGCTTCATCCAACAATACCGCCGAAGCAAAGTATGACATGCTGGTAAGAAGTATGACTTATATCGCCCACAACTCACTTGTGTTCTACTCATGCATATAACATCTACACATAAAACCAGGCTCTGATACCATTGTTGGGGAACGTAGTAATTTCAAAATTTTCCTACGCACACACAGGATCATGGTGATTGCTACCTCTTGAGCAGTGTGTTGGTTTTCCCTTGAAGAGGAAAGGGTGATGCAGCAAAGTAGCATAAGTATTTCCCTCAGTTTTTGAGAACCAAGGTATCAATCCAGTAGGAGGCTACGCGCGAGTCCCTCGCACCTACACAAAACAAATAAATCCTCGCAACCAACGCGATAAGGGGTTGTCAATCCCTACACGGTCACTTAAGAGAGTGAGATCTGATAGATATGATAGGATAATATTTTTGGTATTTTTATGATAAATATGCAAGATAAAATAAAAGGAAAGTAAAAAGCAACGGAAATAACTAAGTGTTGGAAGATTAATATGATGAAGATAGACCCGGGGGCCGTAGGTTTCACTTGGCTTCTCTCAAGAGCATAAGTATTTTACGGTGGGTGAGCAAATTACTATTGAGCAATTGACAGAATTGAGCATAGGTATGAGAATATCTTGGTATGATCATGTATATAGGCGTCACGTGCGAGACAAGTAGACCGACTCCTGCCTGCATCTACTACTATTACTCCACACATCGACCGCTATCCAGCATGCATCTAGAGTATTAAGTTCATAAGAACAGAGTAACACTGAGGGAGTCCTGGATTAGGGGGTGTCCGGATGGCCGGACTATAACCTTTGGCCAGACTCCTGGACTATGAAGATACAAGATTGAAGACTTCGTCCCGTGTCCGGATGGGACTTTCCTTGGCGTGGAAGGCAAGCTTGGCGATACGGATATGTAGATCTCCTCCCATTGTAACCGACTCTGTGTAACCCTAGCCCTCTCCGGTGTCTATATAAACCGGAGGGTTTTAGTCCATAGGACGAACAACAATCATACCATAGGCTAGCTTCAAGGGTTTTGCCTCTCTGATCTCGTGGTAGATCTACTCTTGTACTACCCATATCATCAATATTAATCAAGCAGGAGTAGGGTTTTACCTCCATCGAGAGGGCCCGAACCTGGGTAAAAACATCGTGTCCCTTGTCTCCTGTTACCATCCGCCTAGGCGCACAGTTGGGACCCCTACCCGAGATCCACGGTTTTGACACCGACATTGGTGCTTTCATTGATAGTTCCTCTGTGTCGTCATCTTTAGGCCCGATGGCTCCTCCGATCATCAACAACGATGCGGTCCAGGGTGAGACTTTTCTCCCCGGATAGATCTTCGTATTCGGTGTCTTTGCACTGCTGGGCCAATTAAGCAGCCATCTGGAGCAGATCGAAAGCTATGCCCCCGCCATCAGGTTAGATTTGGAAGTTTGAACTACACGGCTGACGTCCGCGGAGACTTGATCTTCGACGGGTTCGAGCCACAGCCAAGCGCGCCGCACTGTCACGATGGGCATGATCTAGCTCTGCCGCCGAGCAATGCCCTGGAGGCCGCACCAGTTTCCGCTCCGACCCTTAGCTCGGAGCCGACTGCGCCAATCGAGGACGGGTGGCTGGACACCTCCTCGGGGCTGCAATCTCTACGGCGATCGAGCCGAACACCAGCCTTGTCCTTTGCGAAGCTCGTGACTCCAAGGTGCCGGACAACTCTCCGGACTCCGAACCTTCTGCGCCCCTGCCAATCGACTCAGATTGGGCTCCGATCATGGAGTTTGCCGCCGCGGACATCTTTTAGCACTCGCCCTTCGGCGACATCCTGAATTTCTTAAAGTCTCTCTCTTTATCAGGAGAACCCTGGCCGGACTATGGTCAGCAAATTTGGGATGCGGACGATGAAGAAATTCAAAGCCCACCCACCACCCACTTCGTAGCCACTATCATCGATGATTTAACCGACATGCTCGACTTCGACTCCGAAGACATCGACGGTATGGACGCCGCTGCAGGAGACGACCAAGAACCAGCGCCTACAGGGCACTGGAAGGCCACCTCGTCATACGATATATATATGGTGGACACCCCAAAAGAAGGGAATGGCGATGGAACAACGGAGGATGACCCCTCCAAGAAGCAGCCTAAGCGCCAGCGTCAGCGGCGCCGCTCTAAATCACGCCAAAGCAAAAACGGCGATTCCGGCATGGGAGATAATAACACCCTGGACAGTGCCGAAGACAACCCCCTCCAGCAGGATTCGGCACGGGAGGATGGAGAAGCCAGCCCTCATGAGAGAGCGGCGAGCAGAGAGAGGTAGAGGGCGATAATTACATGCCTCCCTCCGAAGGCGAGGCAAGCCTCGACGACGGCATTTAATTTGTCGTGCCTGAGGATCCCGTCGAACAAGAGCGTTTCAAACGCAGGCTTATGGCCACAGCGAGCAGCCTCAAGAAAAAATAACAACAACTTAGAGCTGACCAAGACTTACTAGCCGACAGATGGACGTAAGTCCTTGCGGCCGAAGAGTACGAACTCGAACGCCCCTCCAAGAGCTACCCAAAGCGCATGCTGCTACCCCGATTAGAGGAGGAAGCACCTAAACCTACATCACCAGCGCACGACGCGGCCGACCGGCCGCCTCGTGGCCGCGACAGAGAGGCCTCTCGGCCCTCCACTCAAGCCGCACCCCGGCGTCGCTCCAAAAATACCAAGGCACAGGGAAATGCACCAGACCTGCGAGATATATTAGAGGACAAGGCAAGGCAAACAAGATCGATCTATGGATTGCGTGGGCGCCCCACGACAGGTGACGATAACCGTCATGCGGGATATGGCAATTCCGGCCGGGCCGAACACAGTAGACAAAGCTCATTTGAGCTACGTCGTGATATAGCCCAGTATAGAGGCGCCGCACACCCACTATGCTTCACAGATGAAGTAATGGATCATCAAATCCCCGAGGGTTTCAAACCCGTAAACATCGAATCATACGCTGGCACAACAGATCCTGTGGTATGGATCGAAGATTATCTCCTTCATATCCACATGGCCCGCGGTGATGATCTACACGCCATCAAATACCTCCCACTCAAGCTTAAAGGACCAGCTCGGCATTGGCTTAACAGCTTGCCAGCAGAGTCAATTGGTTGTTGGGAGGACCTGGAAGCCGCATTCCTTGACAATTTCCAGGGCACCTATGTGCGACCACCAGACGCCGATGACCTAAGCCACATAATTCAGCAGCCAGAGGAATCGGCCAGACAATTCTGGACACGGTTCCTAACTAAGAAAAATCAAATAGTCGATAGTCCAGACACAGAGGCCCTCGCAGCCTTCAAACATAACATCCGTGACGAATGGCTTACCCGACACCTAGGACAGGAAAAGCCGAAATCCATGGCAGCCCTCACAACATTCATGACCCGCTTTTGCGCGGGAGAAGACAGCTGGCTAGCTCGTAGTAATAACATGACCAAGAGCCCTGGTAATTCGGATACCAAGGATAACAATGGCAGGTCGCGTCGCAACAAGCACAAGCGCCACATTAACGGTGATAATGTGGAGGATACACAGTTAATGCCGGATTCAGAGGCTCTAAATCCGGTCAGCGGAAAAAGCCATTTAAAAGAAATACTCCGGGCCCGTCCAGTTTGGACCGAATACTCGATCGCTTGTGCCAGATACATGGCACCCCCGAAAAACCAGCCAATCACACCAACAGGGATTGTTGGGTGTTCAAGCAGGTAGGCAAGTTAAGTGCCGAAAACATAGACAAGGGGCTGCATAGCGATGACGAGGAGGAGCCCCGGCCGCTGAACAATAGGGGACAGAAGGGCTTCCACCCACAAGGGCGGACGGTGAACATGATATACGCAACCCACATACCCAAAAGGGAGCGGAAGCGTGCACTCAGGGACGTATATGCGTTGGAGACAGTCGCCACAAAGTTCAACCCATGGTCCTCCTGCCCGATCACCTTTGATCGAAGGGACCGCCCCACTAGCATCCGCCATGGCGGATTCGCCGCATTGGTCCTAGACCCAATCATTGATGGATTTCACCTCACTAGAGTCCTTATGGACGGCGGCAGCAGCCTGAACCTGCTTTATCAGGATACAATGCGAAAAATGGGCATAGATCCCTCAAGGATTAAACCCACAAAGACGACCTTTAAAGGCGTCATACCAGGTGTAGAGGCCAACACAGGCTCAGTTACACTTGAGGTGGTCTTTGGATCCACGGATAATTTCCGAAGCGAGGAGTTAATCTTCGACATAATCCCGTTCGCGATGGCTATCACGATCGCTTTCGGACGAACCGCATTGCAAAGTTCAATGCGGTGCCGCGACCACGCATACCTCAAGCTCAAGATGCGGGCCCTCGAGGAGTAATTACGGTCAATGGAAACACCGAACGCTCTCTCCGAACGGAGGAGCATACGGTGGCCCTCGCGGCGGAAGTACAAAGTAGCCTCTCAAGGAAATTCTCCAGTCCGGGTATTAAACGTCCGGACACCGTCAAGTGTGCCCGGAGTAACCTATAACAAGACCGCCTGGCACGTTCCGAGCACGCGTAGCAATGCGGCCCCAACCCCAGCCCTCGCGAAATTGCGAAACCAGTACTATGCGTACATGATTACGCTCTGGAAATACCATGGGCATAGGGGGAGGGGCACGACCACGGCGTGCCCAAAATGCGGCTCAACAGCACTAGGGGCTCCCGATTTTGTCATTCTTTTTTTCTTCTTAGTTTCAGGACTTCACTCTCCTGAAGGCCTGTCCGGCAGTACAATTGCCGAACACACGATGCAACAGCCAGGGAGGCAGAAAGCTACGTCGAATGTCAAGGTGGTCTCTATAACGAGCTAAATACCTGTCTTACATACCATCCCGCAGCTCGCCCCTGGAGGGGGACATGTCAAATAGTCCCATCTCTTGCTTATCGCACTATTTGTATCATTCTGCTTTTACTGCAGCCTTTTCGAATAAACAATACATAGCTTTTGTCTATTATCGCATTACTTTTTATGTGAATATGTTCAGTTATGACATTATGCAACCGTACACTTTGGTACGGCCAATACACCAGGGGCTTAAGTACCCCAGAATATGGTGTGAGAAGTCCGAACACTCTCACGAGTGCGGCACCCCGAACTTATAGCATTATATGCATCGGCTCCGAATCATGTCTTGGGTCAATAGTTGGGTTTGCCCGGCTCCCATGTTTTGGTACCTTACGTTCCGTTATATCGACTTAGGTAGCACTGGGAGAACTACTGCGATTGTGCCCCAGTTGAGCTGGGTTAAGCACCTCAGTAGATAAAGCTAAAACTGACCGTCATGATAGGGCGAGAGCTGGTCGCTGTTCGAGAGGTTTCGAGTCCCTAAAGACTTATGCCGCTTAGAGCAAGGAGCCGGCTTTGTCCGGCCTAGGCATGGATAGCGCCCCGAACTCGGTCTTCCGAATACTAGGGGCTTTGCCGAAATTTAAAAATATAGAATTCTATGGATAAGTGAGAGTGATAAAGCATTATAGTCCGATTGCCTTGTTCGTTGTGCTGAGCGCCTCCCTCGAAGGACTCAAGAATGGGAACAAGAGCGCTCAGGTTTATCCCAAACACCCCAGCACTCGTGGCATGGGGGCAGAAGCCGACGACTTGCCATCTCTCAGATTTAATAAACGGCCGCACAGAAGGTAATATTTTAAATTCAAAAAGCGTTGCTTAGCGCATATGAACAAGTTTTCAGCGCATAGGATAACACGAGCGAGTTTACTCATAAATTACATCCTTGGAACATTCATCCGCCACAAGGCGGGCACCCTTCAGGACGCCCTCATAATACATCTCGGGCTTGCGATGCTCCTTGCCCTGCGGTGGCCCATCTGTCACCAGCTTCTCAGCATCCATCTTGCCCCAGTGCACTTTAACACGGGCAAGGGCCCTCTGGCGCCTTGGATGCATCTGAGCGCTTGATGACTTCAAGTCGTGGACAGGCATCCGCCACCGCCTCACCAGCCCAAAGTAGCTCCTGTGCATGACCTCCCCAGGCCATTGCCGGACTATAAGGCCCTTCATGGCCTGTTCGGCCACCTTATGGAGCTCGACCAGCTACTTCAACTGGTCACTCAACTGAGACCAGAACACCTTCTCCGTCGAGCTCCCTCCTCGGCCCGGTAGTAGGCGGCGTCGAGACACAATCTGGGCAGATCTGCGAATGCTCTGGAGAGCTCGGACTCGGGTAAGTAACAAGTAATTCACTTTCACGTGCTTGCTTTGCATAAAGAATGCCTTACCGCCGCTATCTTCTTCATTGCCTCAATTTCTGGAGGGCTTTTTGGGCTTGGCCTTGGCAGATTTAGGCGCTCTCAAGGGCGAGGCAAGCTCGGACTCGATTCTTTGAGTCAAGCTCCAAACTCTCGTGTTTCTTCACGAGAGCACAGGCTGTTGCTGCACCTCCGCCACCGCGCCTCCTACTTTTCTCGCTCGTCGCTCCATGGCGCATTTTCTTGACCTTGGACAACGCTTCCTTCGTGGTTGCCACAGGTTGTGGCCCTGTAATACTCACGTTAGTCCTGTCATTTTTTGCAACCACATCTTTTTTATATACTTACATAAGGTATTACTTACCTTCCTTGTCCTCGAGCTGCTTCTTGGCAAGGCCGAGCTCGTTCTCAGACCGCTTGAGGCTCTGCTTCAATGCATCGACCTCTGTAGTCAGTGCGGCAGAGGTCAGCAGCGCAACCTGCATTCCCATATTGACATACTTATGTTAGACTCCTGCGTATATCTTTTTGATCCTCAGTTCGGCTTTTCTTTCCGAACACCAAACTGAGCATTAGGGGCTACTGTCTATGCGGTAATATTTTTATATATCTTAAATACATACCTCAAAGCCTGTTAGAAGGCTGGCACAGGCTTCAGTCAGCCCGCTCTTGGCGGACTGAACCTTCTGGATCACCACACTCATAATATTGCGGTGCTCCTCGTCAATGGAGGCGCCATTAAGCACCTCCAGCAGATTATCCTGTGCCTCCGGTTGGACGGAGGTCACCGGCGTCGTAGGCTTGCCCTTCTTACTAGGGGGGCGCCTGCCGGACTCCGGAACCACTGAAGGTTTCGGTGCGGTGTCCGGCCCAGGCCCGGACTTGGAGCCCTTGGGGGTTTTGTCCCCTTTGCGCCTGGAGTCCAGGAGGTCGCCTTGTGGCGCCTCCAGGACCACCTCCTCCTGGCTTGGACCCTTTTGGGACTCCACCTCGGACAGGAGGCGGCCGGAAGTGAAGTGCTATTCACGTCCGACGAGCTTATGGAGCCGCTCGACGACATGCCGACCTTGGCTCGGGGCGGACTGCATGATTATATTCGGCGTCAGAAGATACTGTGCAACAAAGGAACGCCATGAGTTATTCTGGTATCCGCATACTTACGATCTTGCCAGGGGCTTGGCCCTGGATGGCCACTCCTCTTCACCGTCGTCGGCGTTGGTGGAGTAGTCCGGAGGAAGGGTCCTTCCCTTCTTGGACCCTCCGGCACCCCAGTTGGGGCTGCCTTCCTTTTCTTCTCTCCCCCCGCTGGGGGAGAGACCTCTCTTTCCTCCTCCTCGTTTTCGTGGGAGGAGTCCGCCTCGGAGTCATCGGACGATGAGTCCGACACCACCAGGCGCCGGGAACTCTTTCGAGTTCCCGTGGCCTTCTTCTTGGCCTTCTTCTCCGGCACCACGTAAGGTGCCGGAACCAGCAGCGCCGTCAAGCGAGCATCCGCTGGGTCTTCCGGCAAGGGAGCCGGACAGTCAATCTGCCCGGATGTCTTCTGCCAATCCTGTCAAAGGTAAGGGAGTTTAGATCCCGCATAGGGTCAAACTATGAGAAACAAGTATCCCGTAAAGGGTAAAACAGCTTACCGCGTTGGCTTGATGCTACGCGCTGAATCCGCGATCCTCGGTAGCGGATGCGGGAGCCTCGACGCCCTTAAACAACACCTTCCAAGTATCTTCGTACGAAGTGTCGAAGAGCCGGCTCAGGGTTCGATGTTGTGCCGGATTAAACTCCCACAAGCTGAAAGCCCGTTGTTGGCATGGGAGGATCTAGCGGATGAGCATGACCTGGACTACGTTGACGAGTTTGAGCTTCTTGCTCACCAGGTTTTGGACGCAGGTTTGGAGTCCGGTCAGCTCTTCCGAATTACCCCACGACAGGCCCTTCTCTTTCCAGGAAGTGAGCCACGTGGGGATGCCAGATTGGAATTTGGGGGCCATTGCCCATTCAGGGTCACGCGGCTCGGTGATGTAGAACCACCCCGATTGCCACCCCTTTATGGTCTCTACAAAGGAGCCCTCAAGCCATAGGACGTTGGGCATCTTTCCCACCATGGCACCTCCGCACTCCGCTTGGCGGCCGCCCACTACCTTCGGCTTGACATTGAAGGTCTTCAGCCATAAGCCGAAGTGGGGCTGGATGCAGATGAAGGCCTCGCACACGACGATGAACGCCGAGATGTTGAGGATGAAGTTCGGGGCCAGATCGTGGAAATCCAGGCCGTAGTAGAACATGAGCCCCCGGACAAATGGGTGAAGTGGGAAACCTAGTCCGTGGAGGAAATGGGTGAGGAACACCACCCTCTCATGGGGCCTAGGGGTGGGGATGAGCTGCCCCTTATCTGGGAGCCGGTGCGCGACGTCATTGGACAAGTATCCGGCTTCCCTCAGCTTCTTGATGTGTCCCTCCATGACGGAGGAGACCATCCACTTGCCTCCCGCTCCGGACCTGGCTGGAGAAGGTTGAGGTGGGATGTGCGGACTTGGGCGCTGGAGCTCGAGTGCGCGAAAATGGATAAGCAAAGGAGGAAGGAGGCGTAGATGAAAAAGGTGGATCCTTACCCCCTTACATGGGCGGACGAGACTGCACGTCCCCACCCTCCTGGTAAAACTCGCTTATCTCCCAAGCGCCGTAATTAATGGCATGGTTGGGTTACCCACGCTCGTATTGATGAGAATCCCGGAATAAGGGGACACGATCTCTGCTTCGACAAGACGTGCCAAGGAAACCGCCTTGCTAAGTGCGCTGAGGTGGGACAGTAAAAACGATTCGAATAAAAGCTTGGCCGTGGTGTGATGTCACGCTGCGGAATACGTCAGCAGATTGGATTTGTGTAAATATTATTCTCTCTACGGTGGTATGTGGAACTTATTTTGCAGAGCCGGACACTATCCTTGTGTTCAAAATCTTCTATGAAGTATTCGGAGGAGGAACCCGCCTTGCAATGCCGAAGACAATATGCGCGCCGGACTCGTCGTCATTGAAGCCTGGTTCAGGGGCTACTGAGGGAGTCCTAGATTAGGGGGTTTCCGGATGGCCGGACTATAACCTTTGGCCGGACTCCTGGACTATGAAGATACAAGATTAAAGACTTCGTCCCGTGTCCGGATGGGACTTTCCTTGGCGAGGAAGGCAAGCTCGGCGATACGGATATGTAGATCTCCTCCCATTGTAACCGACTCTATGTAACCCTAGCCCTCTCCGGTGTCTATATAAACCGGAGGGTTTTAGTCCGTAGGACGAACAACAATCATACCATAGGCTAGCTTCTAGGGTTTAGCCTCTCTGATCTCGTGGTAGATCTACTCTTGTACTACCCATATCATCAAATCAAGCAGGAGTAGGGTTTTACCTCCATCGAGAGGGCCTGAACCTGGGTCAAAACATCGTGTCCCTTGTCTCCTGTTACCATCCACCTAGACGCACAGTTCGGGACCCCCTACCCGAGATCTGCCGGTTTTGACACCGACATTGGTGCTTTCATTGAGAGTTCCACTGTGCCGTCACCGTAAGGAAGGATGCCTCATCTCGTTTCAAGGACAACGTCACCTCTGGGGGAGCCCTGGCTGTCGGCCAAACTCTCCGGCTAGGCGGCTTCGTCATGACCGTCCGTTCGGCTGCTGCACCGACGATGACTTCTCGGGTCATAGAAAACAGCCTCCACGTCAGCTCGGAACTTGCCGAGCAGTTGAATCCAATGGAGCTCTCTTCGCTAAACGAGCTCTTGGATCGCATCGTCGCATTGGGAGTCGCTACGGACTATGATCGGATTGGGCTTAAACCCGACCAAAGGGAGCTTAACTCTCCGCTGATCACTGATACGTCTCCAACGTATCTATAAATTTTGATTGTTACATGCTATTATATTACCCCTTTTGGATGTTTATGGGCTTTATTTTACACATTTATATCATTTTTGGGACTAACCTACTAACCGGAGGCCCAGCCCATATTGCTGTTTTATTGCCTGTTTCAGTATTTCGAGGAAAAGGAATATCACACAGAGTCCAAACGGAATGAAACCTTCGGCATCATGATTTTTTTGGAAGAATACCATCCTGGAGGCTTGGAGATCAAGTCAAAAGATACTCGAGGAGCCAAGGAGATAGGGGCGCGCCCCCCTATAGGGCGCGGCCCCCTGTCTCATGGACCCCTCGAGCACCTCCCGTCCGACTTCTTTCGCCTATATAGGCCTACGTACCCTAAAACCATCGAATATCAAGATAGATCGGGAGTTCCGCCGCCGCAAGCCTCTGTAGCCACCAAAAACCTCTCGGGAGTCCGTTTCGGCATCTTGCCGGAGGGGGAATCCATCACCGGTGGCCATCTTCATCATCCCGGCGCTCTCCATGACGAGGAGGGAGTAGTTCACCCTCGGGGCTGAGGGTATGTACCAGTAGCTATGTGTTTGATCTCTCTCTCTCTCTCTTTTTCTCTCTATGGCACGATCTTCATGTATCGCGAGCTTTGCTATTATAGTTGGATCTTATGATGTTTCTCCCCCTCTACTCTCTTGTGATGAATTGAGTTTCCCTCTTGAAGTTATCTTATCGGATTGAGTCTTTATTTGAGAACACTTGATGTATGTCTTGCCATGTTTATCCGTGGTGACAATGGGATATCACGTGCCACTTGATGTATGTTTTGGTGACCAACTTGCGGGTTCCGCCCATGAACATATGCATAGGGGTTGGCACACGTTTTCTTGACAATCCGGTAGAAACTTTGGGGCACTCTTTGAAGTACTTTGTGTTGGTTGGATGAATCTGAGATTGTGTGATGCATATCGTATAACCATGCCCACAGATACTTGAGGTGACAATGGAGTATCTAGGTGACATTAGGGTTTTGGTTGATTTGTGTCTAAGTTGTTATTCTAGTACGAACTCTTTGATAGATCGAACTGAAAGAATAACTTTAAGGTGGTTTCATACCCTACCATAATCTCTATGTTTGTTCTCCGCTATTAGTGGCTTTGGAGTGACTCTTTGTTGCATGTTGAGGGATTGTTATATGATCTATCTATGTTATTATTGTTGAGAGAACTTGCACTAGTGAAAGTATGAACCCTAGGCCTTGTTTCCTATCATTGCAATACCGTTTACGCTCACTTTTATCATTAGTTACCTTGCTGTTTTATATTTTCACATTACAAAACCTATATCTACCATCCATATTGCACTTGTATCACCATCTCTTCGCGAACTAGTGCACCTATACAATTTACCATTGTATTGGGTGTGTTGGGGACACAAGAGACTCTTTGTTATTTGGTTGCAGGGTTGTTTGAGAGAGACCATCTTCATCCTACGCCTCCCACGGATTGATAAACCTTAGGTCATCCACTTGAGGGAAATTTGCTACTGTCCTACAAACCTGTGCACTTGCAGGCCCAACAACGTCTACAAGAAGAAGGTTGTGTAGTAGACATCAAGCTCTTTTCTGGCGCCGTTGCCGGGGAGGCTAGGTAAGCGGCACTCACTCACACCCCGTCAATCAAGCTCTTCTCTGGCGCCATTGCCGGGGAGGTGAGTTCTTGAAGGTATATCTTTAGATCTTGCGATCGAATCTTTTCGTTTCTTGTTTTAGCACTAGTTTAGTTTACAAAAGAAAACTACAAAAAAAATGGACTTGAGTTTGTCTCATACGCTTCATCTTTTTAATATCTTCGTGAGAATGATGGAAAGGAAAATTGTGCTCAAGTGCTAGGAGAAGAATGCATTAAAATGCTTGGTACTAGATCTTTGTACGATGAGCATGATTGTAATGTTGTTAGTATGAATTCCTTGAATATCCATGATGCTAATGATATGCAAAGCCACAAGCTTGGGGAAGCTATGTTTAATGAAGATGATATTTTTAGCACCCCAAGTTTTGATATGCAAAGTTGTTATGATGATAGCATGCCTCCTACCTATGATGATTATATTGATGAAAGTGGGTTCGGAAGAGTGTCAACTTTAGGAAGTAGTGATCCCACTATTTTGGAGGATGTTGAATTTTATTGTGATGAATATGAAAGTGGATTTGGAAGAGTGTCAACTTTATTTAGTGATTCCACTATCTTGGGAGAGGTTTCAATCGATTATGATGAGAACGAAGTTGCTACTTATGATGATTATTGTGATGAAACTTATTCTATAAAAAGTAGTGATGATTAAATTTACAAATCTTGTCATGATTATGATTACCCTTTTTCTGAACATTACTCTTTTAATGTGGAAACAATTTTTAGTGTTCAAGTCTCTTATGATACTCCAAATATTCCGAATGAGAAGAATTTTGCTTATGTGGAGAGTAGTAAATTTTATATGCTAGTAGATCATGAAAAGAATGCTTTAAGTGCTGGTTATATTGTTGAATTAATTCATGATGCTACTGAAAATTATTATGAGGTAGGAACATATGCTTGTAGGAGTTGCAATAATGTCAAGTTTCCTCTCTATGTGCTTCAATTTTTGAAGTTATGCTTGTTTTGCCTTCCTATGCTAGTTGATTATTGTTCCCATAAGTTGTTTGCTCACAAAATCCCTATGCATAGGAAGTGGGTTAGACTTAAATGTGCTAGTCATATTCTTCATGATTCTCTCTTTATGTTTCAGTTCTTATCTCTTATGTCAGCATCATTGAAATCATCATGCCTAGCTAGGGGCTTTAAACGATAGCGCTTGTTGGGAGGCAACCCAATTTTATTTTAGTTTCTTTATTTTTGGTTCTTTTTAGGAATAAATAGTCCATCTAGCTTCTGGTTAGATGTGTTTTCATGTTTTAATTAGTGTTTGTGCCAAGTAGAACCTTTGGGAAGACTCGGGTGAAGTCTTTATGATCATGCTGTAAAAAACAGAAACTTTAGTGCTCACGAGATTAGCTAAAACTTTTTACTGGAGAGTTCTATTTAGTTGATTCTTTTTTCAGATTATTACTAGACAAATTCCTCAGGTCCACCAATTTATTTTTGAATTTTTGGAGTTCCATAAGTTTGCTTTAGTGACAGATTACTACAGACTGTTCTATTTTTGACAGATTCTGTTTTTCGTGTGTTGTTTGCTTATTTTGATGAATCTACGAGTAGTATCGGAGGTTATGAACCATAGAGGAGTTCCAATACAGTAGATATTACACCAATATAAATAAAGAATGATTTCATTACAGTACCTTGAAGTGGTGTTGTGTTTTCTTTCGATAACGGAGCTTACGAGTTTTCTGTTAAGTTTTGTGTTGTGATGTTTTCAAGTTTTGGGTAAAGATTCGATGGACTATGGAATAAGGAGTGGAAAGAGCCTAAGCTTGGGTATGACCAAGGCACCCCAAGGTAATATTCAAGGACAACCAAGATCCTAAGCTTGGGTATGCCCCGGATGGCATCCCCTCTTTCGTCTTCGTTCATCGGTAACTTTACTTGGAGCTATATTTTTATTCACCACATGATATGTGTTTTGCTTGGAGCGTCATTTTATATTTTTATTTTTTGCTTACTGTTATTTAGAATAATGTTTTGCATCTTTAGTTCCAATAAAAATTTCAAGGATAGCCTTTGCCATGCTTATTTTGCTAGTATACATGTTGCTGTTTGAAAACAGAAAGTTTACTGCTGTTGCAAAAATTCCCTAGAAAATTCAGAACATGATATAATGTTGAAACTTTTTGCATAATGAGCTCTGATTAATTTACTACAGTGGGAATTTTATTTAATAATTTTTGGAGTTAGGTAAGTATTTATACTCTTGCATTCTTTACAGACTGTACTGTTTTGGCGGATTGCTGTTATGTTTGCATTGTTTGCATATGTTTGCTTGTTTAATGATTCTATTTAAGGATAGGAGTATTAAATATGCAGATAAATTTAGTATTCAATGTTGAATAATAATTTTAGTGATTTATCACAGTAGAAAATGATAAGGTTTTGCATTGGTTTATACTAACCTATCTCACGAGTTCCTGTTGAGTTTGGTGTGTATGAAGCTTTTGATAAAAAGAGAAACCATGATATGAGAGGAATTAAGGAGACATAAAAGCTCAAGCTTGGGGATGCCCAAGGCACCCCAATATAATGTTTCAAGAAGTCTCAAGCATCTAAGCTTGGGGATGCCCCGGTAGGCATCCCACATTTCTTCTTCAACAACTATTGGTTAGTATCGGTTGAACCTAAATTTGTGCTTCTTCACATGAGTTGTGTTATCCTTGCAATGCTATTTTATTTTGTTTTTCTTGATGTTTGAATACAATACCAAGATCTGAAATTCCTTAATGTTAGAGAGTCTTCACATAGTTGCACAATTATTTAACTACTCATTGATCTTTACTTATATCTTTTGGAGTAGTTTGTCGTTTGCTCTAGTGCATCACTTATATCTTTTAGAGCACGGCGGTGGTTATATTTTGTAGAAATTGCTAGTCTCTCATGCTTCACTTATATTATTTTGAGAGTCTTTTAGAACAGCATGGTATTTGCTATGGTTACAAAGTTGGTCCTAGAATGATGAGTATCCAAGTTGGGTATAATAAAAACTATCATAGGAAGTGAATTGGATGCTATGATCAATTTGATACTTGATAATTGTTTTGAGATATGGAGGTAGTGATATTAAAGTCATGCTAGTTGGGTGATTATGAATTTAAAGAATGCTTGTGTTGAAGTTAGCAAGTCTCGTAGCATGCACGTATGGTTAAAGTTGTGTAACAAATTTGAAACATGAAGTGTACCTGGCTTGTGCATCCTTATGAGTGGCGGTCGGGGACGAGCGATGGTCTCTTCCTACCAATCTATCCCCCTAGGAGCATGCACGTAGTGCTTGATTTTTGATGACTTCTAAATTTTTGCAATAAGTATATGAGTTCTTTTGACTAATTTTGAGTCCATGGATTATACGCACTTTTACCTTTCTGCCATTTCTAGCCTCGTCGGTACCGTGCATTGCCCTTTCTCACCTTGAGAGTTGGTGCAAACTTTGCCGGTGCATCCAAACCCCCTGATATGATACGCTCTATCACAGATAAGCCTCATTATATCTTCCTCAAAACAGCCACCATACCTACCTATTTATGGCATTTCCATAGCCATTCCGAGATATATTGCCATGCAACTTTCCACCGTTCCGTTTATCATCATTATGACATACATTACTTTGTCATATTGCCATTGCATGATCATGTAGTTGACATCGTATTTGTGGCAAAGCCACCATGCATTATTTTTCATACATGTCACTCTTGATTCATTGCACCATCCTAGTACATCACGGAGGCATTCATATAGAGTCATATTTTGTTCTAGTTTTGAGTTGTAATTCATATGTTGTAATCAATGAAAGTGTGATGATCATCATTATTAGAGCATTGCCTAAAAAGAAAAAAAAAGAAAAAGAAAAAAAGAAGAAATGCCAAAAAAAAGGCCCAAAAGAAAAAAAAAGAAAAAAAGAGAAAATAAATAAAAAGGGGCAATGCTACTATCTCTTTTTCCACACTTGTGCTTCAAAGTAGCAACATGTCTTTCATATAGTGAGTCTCATATGTTGTCACTTTCATATACTAGTGGGAATTTTTCATTATAGAACTTGGCTTGTATATTCCTACGATGGGCTTCTTCAAATGCCCTAGGTCTTCGTGATCAAGCAAGTTGGATGCACACCCACTAGTTTTCTTTTGTTGAGCATTCATTTATAGCTCTAGTGCATCCGTTGCATGGCAATCCCTACTCCTCATGTTGACATCAATTGATGGGCATCTCCATAGCCCGTTAATTATCCTCGTCAATGTGAGACTTTCTCCTTTTTTATCTTCTCCACACAATCCCCATCATCATATTCTATTCCACCCATAGTGCTATATCCATGGCTCACGCTCATGTATTGCGTGAAGGTTGAAAAAGTTTGAGATTATTTCAGTATGAAACAATTGCTTGGCTTGTCATCAGGGGTATAGAAGTTGGGAACATCTTTGTGTGACGAAAATGAAGCATAGCCTAACAATATGATTATGTAGGGATGAACTTTCTTTTGCCATGCTATTTTGAGAAGACATGATTACATTGATTAGTATGCTTGAAGTGTTACTATTTCTTTTATCAATATGAACTTTTATTTTGAATCATTTGGATCTGAACATTCATGCCACAATAAAGAAAATTACATTATAAATTATGCTAGGTAGCATTCCACATCAAAAATTCTGTTTTATCATTTACCTACTTGAGGATGAGCGGGAATTAAGCTTGGGGATGCTTGATACGTCTCCAACGTATCTATAATTTTTGATTGTTCCATGCTATTATATTACCCCTTTTGGATGTTTATGGGCTTTATTTTACACATTTATATCATTTTTGGGACTAACCTACTAACCGGAGGCCCAGCCCATATTGCTGTTTTATTGCCTGTTTCAGTATTTCGAGGAAAATGAATATCAAACGGAGTCCAAACGGAATGAAACCTTCGGCATCGTGATTTTTTGGAAGAATACCATCCTGGAGGCTTGGAGATCAAGTCAGAAGATACTCGAGGAGACAAGGAGATATGGGCGCCCCCCCTACAGGGCGCGGCCCCCTGTCTCGTGGACCCCTCGAGCACCTCCCGACCGACTTCTTTCGCCTATATAAGCCTACGTACCCTAAAACCATCGAATATCAAGATAGACCGGGAGTTCCGCCGCAGCAGGCCTCTGTAGCCACCAAAAACCTCTCGGGAGTCTGTTCCGCCACCTTGCCGGAGGGGGAATCCATCACCGCTGGCCATCTTCATCATCCCGGCGCTCTCCATGACGAGGAGGGAGTAGTTCACCCTCGGGGCTGAGGGTATGTACCAGTAGCTATGTGTTTGATCTCTCTCTCTCTCGTGTTCTCTCTATGGCACGATCTTGATGTATCGTGACCTTTGCTATTATAGTTGGATCTTATGATGTTTCTCCCCCTCTACTCTCTTGTGATGAACTGAGTTTCCCTCTTGAAGTTATCTTATCGGATTGAGTCTTTATTTGAGAACACTTGATGTATGTCTTGCCGTGTTTATCTGTGGTGACAATGGGATATCACGTGCCACTTGATGTATGTTTTGGTGACCAACTTGCGGGTTCCGCCCATGAACCTATGCATAGGGGTTGGCACATGTTTTCTTGACTCTCTGGTAGAAACTTTGGGGCACTCTTTGAAGTACTTTGTGTTGGTTGGATGAATCTGAGATTGTGTGATGCATATCGTATAATCATGCCCACGGATACTTGAGGTGACAATGGAGTATCTAGGTGACATTAGGGTTTTGGTTGATTTGTGTCTTAAGGTGTTATTCTAGTACGAACTCTTTAATAGATCGATCTGAAAGAATAACTTTGAGGTGGTTTCATACCCTACCATAATCTCTACGTTTGTTCTCCGCCAGCAGTGGCTTTGGATTGACTCTTTGTTGCATGTTGAGGGATTGTTATATGATCTATCTATGTTATTATTGTTGAGAGAACTTGCACTAGTGAAAGTATGAACCCTAGGCCTTGTTTCTTATCATTGCAATACCGTTTACGCTCACTTTTATTATTAGTTACCTTGCTGTTTTTATATTTTCACATTACAAAAACCTATATCTACCATCCATATTGCACTTGTATCACCATCTCTTCGCCGAACTAGTGCACCTATACAATTTACCATTGTATTGGGTGTGTTGGGGACACAAGAGACTCTTTGTTATTTGGTTGCAGGGTTATTTGAGAGAGACCATCTTCATACTATGCCTCCCACGGATTGATAAACCTTAGGTCATCCACTTGGGGGAAATTTGCCACTGTCCTACAAATCTGTGCACTTGCAGGCCCAACAACGTCTACAAGAAGAAGCTTGTGTAGTAGACATCAATCACCCATCAGATAGCGGTGGTGGAGGAACAATGCAGTGATTCTTCCTCTATCTTTAGAACAAACTATGTCCGGATTCCCGAGCTCACCGAGCCGGATACCCGTTTACGGAAGGACATCGCCCAAGAACTGAACCTAGAATCAGGCAGCGGGCCAGACCTATTGGGCAACATCCCAGAGCCCGAACTTCCAAGATCGGAAACTCCTCTGCCCCTGGGTCTCAGATCGGGTCAGGGTTTGGATTCAAATCCACCCACCCACCCAGATATAAACGATCTTTCCCACATTAGGCAAGAGCCCCAGGAAACAGTAAATCATTATTGGGCCAGATTCCTCCTTGTAATGAACAAGGTTAAGGACTGTCGCGAGGAAGGCACAATCTCATTCTTCTGCAATAATTGCACGAACAAGGGAATCCTTAACGCCATAAGTCGCGGTGACATAGCACGCTTCGCTGACTTGGCGGCCATAGTACGGAAGTACTGTGCGATGGAAAGTGCCTGGAAAACTGAAACAAAATTCTGGGATAATCTGGCCCTGACTAAACACCCAGTCCGAATTAAAAGGGTGCACTCTCATAAGTTGCTCGATTCAATTAAATTACAAAGAAACAAAAGCCCACTACAGGGCGTGGAACTGTATTGGAGGGATGGCTTAATGGGCCCTGCAAAATCCATAGTACAGCGGATACCATACCAACACACAGCCTGAGAGCATGTTGGGTACTCCGGCAGGTGGCCAAAAGCGGAGAGGATCTCCTCATTCAACACACCGCAGAGCACCATCTCGTGGATAACAATACAATATTGACAGTCTTCGAGACCTTCGCCTCAAATAATAGGCGTAAGCTAGCACTCCGCAGCCTCACCGATGTCTGCCACGTGGCAGCAATAAATCCATGGAGCGACACGGCTATCACCTTCAATGCCAGTGACGAACCCAAATTCCGAACAGCCCGAGCACCAGCCACCATGGTCCTCAGTTAATTTTGTGGACGGCTTTCGACTTACCAAAGTACTCATGGACGGCGACAGCGGATTAAACCTCCTTTATGAGGAGACTCTTCAAAAAATGGAAACAGACATGAACCGCATTGAGAGAAGCAGCATGACCTTCAGAGGAATCATCCCTAGTCGGGAAGCAAGATGTGCAGGTAAAATCACATTAGATGTGGTATTCGGCACGCCCGAGAATTATAGGTCCGAAGAAATCACATTCCAAGTGGCCCCGTTCAGTAGCGGATACCACGCCCTTCTAGGGCGGGAGGCATTCACGATCTTCCAAGCCATACCCCATTACAGGTACATGAAGCTCAAAATGCCCGGGCCTAATGGAATCATCACTCTAGCTAGTGATCCGGACATAGCACTCCGCACCGAAAACAAAACAGCCGCACTGGCCCTCGAGGCACTATCCGAAGCCCTTGCGGCCGAGAAATTAACTATGCTGCGCTCCATAGTGGAAAGGGACGACGTGATACTTGACAAGAGATCCAACTCCACCTCTTTTAAACCAGCGGATGAAATAGTCAAATTCCAAGTCCACGCAACGGACCCTACAAAATCAGCCTCCATCGAGGTACAGTTAAACCCCGTTGTAGACGCCGCACTACGGAGTTCCTGCGCGAGAATTGGGACATATTTGCCTGGCATCCCTCAAATATGCCAGGAATCCCACGCAGGCTAGCCGAGGATAGCCTTAACATTCTAAAGGGATTCAAGCCGGTCAAGCAGACTCTTCGGCGTTTCTCTGAACCTAAGAGACAAGCCACGGGAGAGGAGCTAGCCAAGTTACTAGAGGCCGGATTCATTAGAGAAATAAAACATCCGGACTGGCTAGCAAACCTGGTGATGGTACCAAAGAAGGATAAATCCTGGCGCTTATGTGTGGATTTCGAAGACCTGAACAAGGCTTGTCGCAAGGATCCCTTTCCCCTCCTCCGCATCGATCAAATCATCGATGCTACTACAGGACACGACTCATTGTGTTTCCTCGACGCATACTCCGGATACCTTTAGATTAAGATGGCGGAGTCCGACCAAGCCGCAATGGCGTTTATCACCCCATGCGGCCCCTTTTGTTTTAACACTATGCCTTTTGGGCTCAAGAACGCCGGCGCAACGTATAAACGCATGATTCAAACATGCCTGGAAAAACAGATCGGGAAAACAGTGGAGGCATACATAGACGATGTGGTCGTTAAAACCAGACACGTCGAATCCTTAGTAGACGACTTGAGGCTCACGTTCGACAATCTCCGAACATACGACATCAAGCTCAATCCGGAAAAATGCGTTTTCGGCGTGCCCGCCGGAAAGCTCCTGGGCTTCATCATCTCCAGTAGAGGAATTGAAGCAAATCCGGCCAAAATCCGAGCCCTGTCACAGTTGGCCATCCCAACTGACCTCAAGCAAATCCAGAAATTAACTGGATGCATGGCGGCCCTAAGCCGCTTTATCTCCCGCTTAGGAGAAAAGCCATTACCGCTTTATCGTCTTCTTCGGCACACCGAACACTTTGAGTGGACGGACGCAGCCACGGCCGGACTGGAAGACATAAAGGCCATCCTGGCCACCAACCCAATCCTGGCCGCACCAAACATCGGCGAACCAATGCTGCTATATATAGCGGCAACTCATCAAGTTGTAAGCGCAATGCTCGTCGTCGAACAAGAAACGGATGGACATAAATTCCCACTTCAAAAGCCGGTATATTATGTATCCACTATCCTCACTCCATGCAAATCACGGTGCCCGCACTATCAAAAGATAGCATATGCGGTATTCATGGCATCCCGGAAACTAAGACACTACTTTCAAGAGTGTTCAACCACAGTGGCCTCGGAAGTACCACTCAACGACATAATAAACAACCGCAAAGCCACGGGCCGGATTGCCAAATGTGCCATAGAGCTCCTCCCGTTCGACATAACATATAAACCTCGGTGAGCCATTAAGTCGCAAGTATTGGCCAATTTTGTCACCGAATGGACAGAAGCTGAACTCCCTAAGGAGTACGGCGTGTACTCCAATTGGATTATGCACTCCGACGGCTCTAAAATGTTGTCTGGTCTGGGGGCTGGCGTCGTCCTGACGTCCCCCTCCAGAGATACAGTCCAATACGTACTCCAAATACTTTAGACATACTCCAACAACGCCGCCGAATACAAGGCCCTGTTACATGGTCTTCGGATGGTAGTTTCCATGGGCATTCGACTCCTGGGGGTGCGTGGGGACTCGAACCTCGCAATATCCCAAATAAATGGAGACTTCGATGCCAAGGATCCGAAAATGGTGGCTTATCACAACGCCTTCCTCAAGATGTCAGCTCGGTTTGAGGGGCTCGAATTCCACCATGTGGCTCAGGAAAACAATCAGGCGGCGGATATCCTCGTCCGTATCGGCGCTAAGCGAGACCCTGTCCCACCTAACATTTTCTTGGAAAGGCTGTTTAAGCCATCCGTGGTATGGGAAGGAGACACCGGTAACAATAGTCCGGACCCGGCCACAACGCCCGATACCGAAAACTCTGACACAATCGGAGGCTCTGCCACCGAAATAACACCTTCAGCCCACGTAATAATGGCTGTCATTGCCCAGTGGACAGAACCATTCCTGGCCTACCTAACTAGGTAGGAACTTCCCGAGGACCAAAATGAGGCACGCTACATAGTCCGGTGATCTAAAGCCTACAAGGTCCACGAGGGAGAGCTTTATAAGAAAAGCACTACCGGAGTCCTTCAAAGGTGCATCTCCGAAGAGGAAGGGCAGAAGCTTTTGGCAGAAATCCATGTTGGACTTGGCGGCCACCACGCCGCAGCTGGGGCCCTTGTAAGCAAGGCCTTCCGTACATGATTCTATTGGCCGATAGCTAGGGCAGATGCACAGGACTTGGTCCAACGATGCGTCGGTTGCTATCTTTTTGCAAACCAAAGCCATATGCCGCCCACCGCTCTCCAAACAATCCCCATTACCTGGCCCTTTGCGGTCTGGGGGCTTGATATGGTCGGACCCCTTAAAGGGGGAACCCATAAGAAAAAATACTTACTGGTCATGGTGGATAAATTCACCAAATGGATAGAAGCCAAACCCGTTAAAACGGACGAATCCGGACCGGTAATAGACTTCATATCTGGGGTTGTACACCATTATGGCGTCCCCCACAGCATAATCACTGACAACGACATGAACTTTACAGCCGACGAGGTAAAGCTTTGGTGCAGCAACATGGGCATCAAGCTCGATTATGCTTATGTCTATCACCCGCAAACTAACAGTCAAGTCGAATGAGCAAATGGTCTTATCATGAGCGGCATCAAACCCAGATTAGTGCAGTCCTTAAAGGAGTATAACACACACTAGGTAGAGGAGCTCGAATCCTTCTTATGGGGGCTGCGGACCACGCCGAATCGCACTACCGGATACACACTGTTCTTTATGGTGTACGGCGCAGAGGCAGTTCTGCCCTGTGACATAATTCATGACTCACCTCGAGTGCGCATGTATGAAGAAAAAGAGGCTGAGCTTGATCGGCAGGATAGTTTGGACGCCCTGGAGGAGGAGCGCGACGTGCCAAAAGCCCGTTCCGCATTCTATCAGCAACATGCTTGAAGATACCAAAGCAGAGAAGTACGGGCCAAAACTTATAACGTTGGCGACCTAGTACTACGCCTGCCGGAGAAGAAAAAGAACAAGCTTAAGCCCAAATGGGAAGGTCCCTTCATTATTGACCAAGTTCTGACCGGCGGAGCGTACCATCTGCGGGATGCGTCGGACAACCGACTTGAGCCAAACCCATGGAACGCAGCCAGAATCCGAAGATTCTACGCCTAGCGCCGAACTCTATGTTCGTCTCCTTACCCCTGTCCATTTTTCGCATATACATTATCTGTCTTTTCTCTCTTTCTTTCTTCTTTTTCCTTCTCCTCAAGGCCTTAAAAGGCCAACTTGTGTCTTGACTACACAATATTAACGTGCTAGCCACGCTCATTATACCTAGGGGCTTCTTATACAGCAGCTTAATAAAACTATTTTTCTGGGCTTCACGCCCCGCACATGTGTTATTCTTCCTCATGTACCTTTTCTTGCCATTATATGAATCGATATGACTTAAGTTTTGGCCAAGATGGGTTGACTGGCTCTTGTATTTATGCCCTACATTCCCATTAATTCGGCTAGGGCATAAGGGGAGCACCTCTGCGATTGTTACTGCTGGGTCAGCCGGATGTGTATCTCCGACTGGGTGAAGCCGAAAGCTAGCGTTCTTAAGGGAATATTCACTCGGTGAGCAAAAGATGACTTTTATTTATTTTCATACATGCCCCCAGATGTTTTTTGCCTGCGTCTCTTCTCGCAGTCCGGACATGCACATTAGGGCATGCGTACCCAGGGAAAGGAACCCTTAACGGAACTATTCTCCCTGGAAGATGTTTCTTACTATCCATGTAATATAACATAGCTAGTTGGGTACATGTCTGTTCAAGCACTTATGACCCCTACGCCTGGTTTCCACGCATACCCCGGTTTTTATATAACTGAGCGGGTATTCGGATACACTCCGGACTATTGGGTCCCAAGGTCGAAGCGAAAAGGTCCGCCATGACAAATGATTTACAATCCGGCTAGAGACATTATACATGTCACTTAGATTACACAATCACTTCGACTGACTAAATTATTCTTCTATCCCATCCAACAGGCTGTCTAGCCTACAATCCTATTGGGAATACTTTCCGGCTAATTCTACTTGGTCATACACCAAACTGGCGGGGATCTCTTTCCCATCAGGCCCCACAGGTCCGACCTCGGCCATGTGGTTTGGGTCAGCCTTGGTATACCGCGTCTTCACCATGGCCCAGGATTCCCTGGCACCTTGACGGCAGGCCGATATCTTCCATAATCGGAAGCGCCGCCGCGCCCCCTTGAGCTTCCCTGCAAGCTCTCCAATGCCTCCTGGCAGGGAGACGGATGGCCACAAGGCCTGGGCAATACCCTGCATCACCTGCCGAACTTGTTCGTGCAGTTGTGAGAGCTCTAGTAGAAGATCACCCACAGACCCGGGCATCTCCTCCGCGGGATGACCCGTCAGCATACCTGCAGACATAACTCTGTTAGCCGGCTTCTTCGCCGAACTCTTTCAAAAGTTCGTTCAAGCACTTACTGAAAATGCCGCGTCGAAGCCGCTTATTATCCTTCATGTAGTCTGCAAGCTGGGCTCGAACATCCTTCAGTTCCACGCTCATCTGGGTATTGGCATCTTAGAGATCATTTTTCTCCCGCCTAACTTGCTTAAGCACACGCTCGCTAGCCTTTAGCTGTCGTATGGCATGTTGCTCATCCGGATTCACTCCGTAGTCATCTACAATATTTATTGTTAGATTTACATGCATGCCGCATACTATATGGTACCTATCATTCTTTGAAACAGGTGTTACCTGAGGGGGCCTTCTCAGACTCCTTCAATGCGGCAACTGATGAGGACACAAACCTGGCGTAGGGTAATAGGCCTGACCTATACGTCCTACCTAAGGTCCTTGTCCTAAGAACAAAGAAGTTCAAGAATCAGAAGAAGGGATCCAGCAAAGGTGTCGAGTAAAGTCCACTCGACCACCCATTCACTCGGAGACCTCTCGCTATCCAGGGCACTCGACCATAAAACCACTTGACATATCAGAAGACCTAAATCCGCTCTGCGCAGCAACGGTCGGGCATTTATTCATATATTTAATGATCATTTGTAGCACTTCAATACATGCGTTACCTGTAACGCCACCTCTTTATGTACATTGAATCCTATGTAACGGAGGGGAGCTGGGGTCCTGGAGCACTCTATGTAAGCCACCCCCCTCCTCTGGGACAAGGGTTCGCACCCTCTGTAACTCACGCGCATATAATCCAGTCGACCGCCTCTGGGCTCCAAGACGTAGGGCTGTTACTTCCTCTGAGAAGGGCCTGAACTCGTAAAACTTGTGTGTACAACTCCTCCATAGCTGAGATCTTGCCTCTACATTACCTACCCCCTATTCTACTGTCAGGTTTAGAACAATGACAGTTGGCGCCCACCGTGGGGCAGGTGTCTTAGCGACTTGTTGGAGAAGTTGCGATTTTTCCGATCCCCATCGAGATGGTTTCAGGTGGAGGTTTGGCTGAGGGCCGCGAGATCCGTCTCGGCGCGCTCGTGTTCGTCGCCGACAACTCCGCTTGGCTTCAAGAGCCTCCACTCGATGTCGAGGCGCTCCCCGTCCATGGGGCGACGCACTTTCGCGCGTGCGTCCACGGCGTCCTCCTGCGACAGCCGTCGACTCAGTATCAGTCATCCCATGTGGCGTCCTCACTCTATGTTGCCCACGGCGCAAGAGTTCCGGTGGTTCGAGGCTTCAACAGTGGGTGAGGCACGCAGCAGCCCGCCAGTCAGCCATCCCCCAAGTCGCGGCAATCGAGCCCGACGAAACACTCTACGGAGTGTTCGACCTGTCGACTGGCTCCGCAGAGACTGCATCCGAGTGCGACAGCAATGATCCCGCGGCGGAAGTCTTGATGGTCGATGGGCCTCGCAGTCCTCCTGGCTTCCCTTGCGTTGATGGTGGAGATGGCGGACGCGATCTGTCGCGTGTCCATGAGGAGTACCTCCCCGAGCCCCTCTCTTCGCAGCAGAGGGAAGAACTTCGCCACCGGAACATGGATGCCCTTCATACTCCTATCATCGGAGAAACTCCCGAGGCCCGGGCCTTGGAGGAGGCGCGCCTGGCCAACTTGGCCGAGCGCACTCGACTGGAGAACCTCCAGCACGCACATGACGAGCGTGCTCGGCAACGGGTTCCAGCATCCAGTCGACGACAACTTTTTCCGCCTCCAACTCAGGTATATCGAACTCCAATCCAGAATCTCGCAGCCGCAGCCCGAATAGTAGAACCGATCCAGCTGTCCCAGTCAGAAGCTGGCAGAGGTTTGATGCAGATCAGGGATTTACTCCGGGCAGCGGGAGAACAGAATACAACGTGTCTCGCCATGAATAGGATCCACATCAGATCCGTCGTGAGCGAATCATATCCGATCGGCCCATAGCCCAAGATTGCCTCCGAGAAGTGAGGGACGTGGTGACCGGCGAGATCAGTACAGAAACCGCGAGCAGTATGATCGCCGACTCGATCATGATGATCGTCGTCGAGTGCCCACGCCTCGCACAAGGAGGGGGTCATAGGCGCCTCGACAGCATGATGACAGACGCCCTCACAGCGGTGGGCGAACAATTCCAGTCGACCCCAGGGAACCAGGCTTTGATGCGAGATCAATTCTCGTACAAGGTCTATTCGACAGAAACAGAGCTCACAGAGAAGTCCATGACAGAGATTTACCAACCTGCAGCAGAGTGCATGTCTCAGGTCCCGAGTGCTTCAGCAGGGCCATCAGGGCCGTGGTGATTCCTCCCAACTTCAGGTTGGCGACTGGAGTCAGTAAGTTCATTGGCGAGTCCAAGCCTGACACTTGGCTTGAGGACTACAGAGTAGCTGTTCAGATTGGCGGCGGCTATGATGAAGTGGCCATGAAGCACCTTCCTCACGATGTTGAGGGCTCGCCGAGCATGGTTAAACCAGTTAGCACCCGACAGTATTTACAGTTGGGAAGATCTTGCCCGAGTGTTTGTCAGAACATTTGAAGGAACATGCAAACGGCCAGCAGGGCTGACAGAGCTGCAATCTTGTGTGCAGAAGCCCAATGAGACTTTGAGGGATTATATCCAGAGATGGATCACGTTGCATCACACGGTGGAAAATGTGTCTGATCACCAAGCAGTTTGTGCCTTCAAGGAAGGCGTCAAATATCGAGAGCTGAATCTGAAGTTCGGTCGGACCGGAGATATGTCTCTGAGTCGGATGATGGAGATTGCCACCAAGTATGCCAATGGTGAGGAGGAGGATCGGCTCCGGAGTGGCAAACACAAAACAGTTGTCCACGAAACCGGGAGGGAATTCCATCGAAGCGAGCGCAAAGCCGAGCCAGCTGCTCCTGGAGAAGCCTTAGCCGTGACTCAAGGAAAGTTTAAGGGGAAACCCAAGGGGCCATGGAACCCTAAGAAAGTAAAAGATCAAGATGGGAACGATGTGTCGGATCTGCCATGCCACATCCACACAAAGAAAGATGAGGAGGATAATCTTATTTAAAAGCATACCACTCAACAGTGTTGGCTCCTAATCCAGCAGTTTCGAGAGAAACAACCCAAGGAGAAAGAAAAAGAGTCGAACAAGGTTGAGGACAAAGAGGAAAGTGACGATGGTTACCCTCGCGTCAACTCCACTCTGATGATTTTTGCTGATGTTGAGAGCAAAAGTTGACTGAAAGTCATCAACAGAGAAGTAAACATGGTCGCTCCGGCGACACCCAGTTATTTGAAATGGTCTCTGTCGGTGTCAAAACCGGCGGATCTCGGGTAGGGGGTCCCGAACTGTGCGTCTAGGCGGATGGTAACAGGAGACAAGGGACACGATGTTTTTACCCAGGTTCGGGCCCTCTCGATGGAGGTAATACCCTACTCCTGCTTGATTAATATTGATGATATGGGTAGTACAAGAGTAGATCTACCACGAGATCAAGGAGGCTAAACCCTAGAAGCTAGCCTATGGTATGATTGTTGTTCGTCCCACGGACTAAAACCCTCCGGTTTATATAGACACCGGATAGGTTAGGGTTACGAGTCGGTTACAATGGTAGGAGATCTACATATCCGTATTGCCAAGCTTGCCTTCCACGCCAAGGAAAGTCCCATCCGGACACGGGACGAAGTCTTCAATCTTGTATCTTCATAGTCTTGGAGTCCGTCATGACGATAGTCCGGCTATCCGGACACCCCTAGTCGGGACTCCTCAAGAGTCCCTGAACCAGGCTTCAATGACGATGAGTCGGGCGCGTTGATTGTCTTCGGCATTGCGAGGCGGGTCCCTCCTCCGAATACTTCATAGAAGGTTTTGAACACAAGGATAGTGTCCGGCTCTGCAAAACAAGTTGCACATAACACCGTAGAGAGAATAATTTTTGCACATATCTGCTGACGTATTCCGCGGCATGACATCACACCACGGCCAGGCCTTTATATGAATCGTTTTTTACTGTTCCACCACAGCGTGTTTAGCAAGGCGGTTTCCTTGGCACGTCTTATCAAAGCATAGATCGTGCCCCCCTTATTCCGGGATTCTCATCAATACGGACGTGGGTAACCCATCCGCACCATTGATTACGGCGCTTGGGAAATAAGCGAGTTTTACCAGGCTGGAGGGGGACGCATAGCTTCACCCGTCCATATAAGGGGATAAGGATCTACCCTTTCACCTACGCCTTCTTCCTCCTTTGCTTATCCATTTCCGCGCACTCGAGATCCAGCGCCCAAGTCCGCTCATCCCACCTCAACCTTCTCCAGCCATGTCAGGAGCGGGAGGCAGGTGGATGGCCTCCTCTGTCACGGAGGGGCACATCAAAAGACTGCAGGAGGCCGGATACTTGTCCGGCAACATCGCGCACAGGCTGCCCAACGCGGGGCAGCTCATTCCAACCCCCAGGCCCCATGAGAGGGTGGTGTTTCTCCCCCACTTCCTCCGCGGACTAGGTTTTCCACTTCACCCATTTGTCCGGGGGCTCATGTTCTACTACGGCCTGGACTTCCACGACCTGGCCCCGAATTTCATCCTCAACATCTCGGCGTTTATCGTCATGAGTGAGGCCTTCCTCTGCATCCAGCCCCACTTTGGCTTATGGCTGAAGATCTTCAACGTCTGGCCGAAGGTAGTGGGCGGGCGTCAAGTGGAGTGCGGAGGCGCCATGGTTGGCAAGATGGCCAAGGTCCTATGGCTCGAGGGCGCCTTTGTGGAGACAATAAAGGGGTGGCAATCGGGGTGGTTCTACATCACCGAGCCACGCGACCCCGAATGGGTGGCGGCCCCCGAATTCAGATCTGGCTTCCCCACACGGCTCTCGTCATGGAAGGAGATGGGCCTGACGTGGGGGAATTCGGAAGAGCTATCCGGACTCCAAACATGCGTCCGAAACCTGGTGGACAAGAACCTCAGGCTTGTCGACGTGATCCAGGTGATGCTCATCCGCCGGATTCTCCCATGCCAACAATGGGCCTTTAACTTGTGGGAGTTCGATCCAGCACAGCACCAAACCTTGAGCCGACTCTTTGACACTACGTACGAAGATGCCTGGAAGGTGCTATTCAAGGGTGCTGAAGCCCCAGCATCCGGTAACAAGGATCGCGGATACATCTCGCAGCGTCCAGCCGGCGAGGTAAGTTATTTTACCCTTTACGGGACTCTTTTTGCATAGATTGACTCTATGTGGGATCTTAAACTCCCTAATCTTTGACAGGACTGGCTGAAGACGTCCGGACAGATTAACTGTCCGGCTCCTTTGCCGGAAGACCCGGAGGACGCCCGATTGACGGGGCTGCTGGGTCCGGCGCCGCATGTGGTGCCGGAGAAGAAGGCCAAGAAGGAGGCCACGGGAACTTGAAGGAGCTCCCGACGCCAGGTGCTGTCAGATTCTGATGCAGAATCTTCTCCTGAGGACGAGGAGGAAGAAGAAGAAGAAGCTCCCCCCTCCAGCAGGGGAGGAGAAGAAAAGGAAGGCCGCCCCAACTGGGGAGGCCGGAGGGTCCAAGAAGGGAAGAACCCTTCCTCCGGACTTCTCCACCAACGTCGACGACGACGAGGGGGATTGACCTACAAGGGCCAAGCCCCTGGCGAGATCGTAAGTGTCCGGATACCCATGGCTTTTTATTATTGTAGAGTGTTCTCTAATGTCGAACAACCGTGCAGCCCGCCCAAGGGCGAGTTCGCGATTCATCGAGCGGGTCCCCGGGCTCGTCGGAAATGGAGAGTACCTCGCTTCCGACCGCCTCCTCGCCTCACGCTGCGGACGATGCCGCGGCGGGGCCCCAAGAGGGGCTTGGTCAAGAGGAGGTAGCGCAGGAGGTGCCCCAAGGCAACCTCCCAGACTCCAGGCGCGCGGGGGGCAAGACCCCCAGGGGCTCTAAGCCCGACCCTCATCCGGACTCCATGCCGGAACCATCAGCGGTTCCGAAGTCCGGCCAGCGAATCCTTTGCAAGAAGGGTAAGACGCCGGTGTCCTCCGCCCAACCGGAGGCACCGGATAGCATCTTGGGCGCCAACAGGCGCCCCATCGAGGAGGAGCACCGCCTTTGTTATTAGTGCGGTGATCCGACGGTTCGATCCGCCAAGAGCGGATCGACCAAGCTGCACCAGCCTTCTAACAGGCTTTGAGGTAAGTTTAGAATATGTAAAAATATTACCGCATAGACAGTAGCCCCCGATGCTTAGTTCGGTGTTCGGAAAGAAAAGCCAGACTAAGGATCTAAAAGATATCTGGAGAGTCTCGTAAGTATGTCAATATGGGAATGCAGGCTACGCTGCTGACCTCTGCCAGACTTGATCATGGAGGTCAATGCATTGAAGCGAACCTCGAGCGGTCCGAGAACGAGCTCGGACAAGCCAAGAAGCAGCTCGAGGACAAGGAAGGTAAGTAATACCTTATTAAAGAAATACCTTATAGAAAAGGTTTTGGTTGCAAAAAATAACAGGAATAACTTGGGTACTGCAGGGGCCACGAACAAGGTGGCGACCCTGAAGGAAGTGGTGTCCGTGGTCGAAAACAAAGCGGCTGCATGAACGACCGAGCGAGAGAAGGGGGAGGCGCGGCTGGCTAAGTGCGGCAAGAGCTCCAAGCTCTCGTGGAAAAACACGAGAGTTTGGAGCGTGACTCGAAGACTCGAGAGTTCGAGCTCGCCTCAACTCTTGAGAGTGCCAAAGCTGCTAAGGCCGAGGCCCAAAAAGCCCTCCAAGAAATTGAGTCGCTAAAGAAGATAACGGCGGGTAAGGCATTCTTTATGCAAAGGAAGCTTGTGAAAGTGAATTACCTATTACTTACCCGGATTCGGAGCTCTCCAGGAGCATTCGCAGATTTGCCCGAGTGTGTCCGATGCTGCCGCATTCTACGCGCCAAGGAGGGAGCTCGACGAAAAGGTGTTCTGGTCTCGATATCGAGGCCGAACATTCGGTGCCCTGAGCGACCAGCTGAAGCAGCTGGTCGAGCTCCACAAGGTCGCCGAACAGGCCATGAAGGGCCTTATAAGCGTGGCTGTGGCCATTGGAGGCCATGCCCGGGAGCTACTTGACTTGGTGCAGCGGCTGGTGGATGCCTGTCCGCGGCTTGAAGTCATCAAGCGCTCCGTCTGCATTGAAGGTGTCCGTCGGGCCCTTGCCCGTGCTAAAGTGCACTGAGGCAAGCTGGATGCGGAGAGGCTTGTGACGGACGGGCCACCAAAGGGCCATGAGCATCGCACACCCGAAATGTACTATGAGGGCCTCCTGAAGGGTGCCCGCCGAATAGCGGATGAGTGCTCCAAGGATGTAATTTTTGAATAAACTCGCATTTGTTATCCTGTACGCTGAAAACTTGTTCATATGCGCTAAGCAACGCTTATTAATTTAAAATATTACCTTCTGTCCGGCTGTTTATCAAAGTTGAGAGATGGCAAGTCGTTGGCTTCAGCCCCCATGCCACGAGTGCTGGGGTGTTCGGGATAAACTTGAGCACTCTTGTTCCCATTCTTGGGTCCATCTAGGGAGGCGCTCAACACAACGAACAAGGCAACCGGACTTATAATGCTTGAACACTCTCACTTAGCCATAGAATTCTATAATTTTAAATTTCTGCGAAGCCCCCAGTATTCGGAAGGCCGAGTTCGGGGCGCTATCCACGCCTTGGCCGGACAATTCCGGTTCCTAGTTCTAAGCGGCATAAGTCTTTAGGGACCTGAAAAAACCTCTCGAACAGCGACCGGCTCTCGCCCTATCATGACGGTCAGTTTTAGCTTTCTCCACTGAGGTGCTCGACCCAGCTCAACTGGGCACAATCGCGATGGTTCTCCCGTGCTACCTTAGCCGATAGAGCGGAACGTAAGGTACCAAAACACGGGAGCCGGGCAAACCCAACTATTGACCCAAGACATGATTCGGAGCCGATTCATATAATGCTATAAGTTCGGGGTGCCGCACTTGTGAAAGTGTTCGGACTTCTCACACCATAATTTTGGGATACGTAAGCCCCTGGTGTATTGGCCGTACCAACGTGTATGGTTGCAACATGTCATGAAATGAACATATGTATATATAAAGGAAGTATAGCAATAATAAGCAAGAGCTATGTATTGTTTATTCAAAAAGGTACTGCAATGAAAGCGGAACGATACAAATAGTGCGGTAAGCAAGGGATGGGACTATCTAACATGTCCCCCTCCCGGCGTAAGCAGCGGGATGGTATGTAAAACAGGTATAATGCTCGTAATAGAGACCACCTGAACACTTCGACGTGGCTTACTGTTTCCCTGGCTGTTGCATCGTGAGTTCGGCGATTCTAGTGTCGGACAGGACTTCTGGAAGAGGAGTCTTGAAAGTAAGAAAAAGGAAGAAAAAGGAAGAGAAAAAAAGGAGTGACACAATCGGGAGCCCCTGGTACGATCGAGCCGCATTCTTGGCTTGCCGTGGTCTTGCCCCTCCCCATATGCCCATGGTATTTCCAGAGCGTAATTATGTACGCGTAATACTAGCTTCGCAATTTTGCGAGGGCGGGGGTTGGGGCCGGGTTGCTACGCGTGCTTGAATCGTGCCAGGCGGTCTTGTTGTAGGTTAGTCCGGGCGCGCTTGACAGTGTCCGGACGCTTAATGGCCGGACTCGAGAGTTGCTGTGAGAGGCTGCTTTGTACCTCCGCCGTGAGGGCTGCCGTGTGCTCCTCCGTTCGGAGAGAGCGTTCGTTGTTTCCATTGACTGTGATTACTCCTCGAGGGCCTGGCATCTTGAGCTTGAGGTATGCATAGTGCGGCACCGCATTGAACTTTGCAAATGCGGTTCGTCTAAGCAGTGCATGATAGTCGCTGTGGAATGGGACGATGTCGAAGATTAACTCTTCGCCGGAAGTTATCCGGGATCCGAAGACCACTTCGAGTGTGGCGAGCCCGCATAACTGGCCTCTACACGGTATGACGCCTTTAAAGGTCGTCTTTGTAGGTTTAATCCTTGAGGGGTCTATGCCCATTTTGCACACTGTATCCTGATAAAGCAGGTTCAGGCTGCTACCGCCGTCCATCAGGACTCTGGTGAGGTGAAATCCGTTGATAATTGGGTCAAGAACCAATGCGGCGAAACCGCCGTGATGGATGCTAGTGGGGTGGTCCCTTCGATCGAAGGTGATCGGGCAGGAAGACCATGGGTTGAACTTCGGGGCGACTGGCTCCATCGCATATCGCCCCTTAGTGCACTTCGCTCCCTTTTGGGTATATGGGTTTGATATCATGTTCACCGTCCGCACTTGCGTGGGAAAACCCTTCGTCCTCTATTGTTCGGCGGCCGGGCTCTTCCTCGTCATCGCTATGCAGCCCCTTGTCATTGAGTTCGGCACTTAACTTGCTCTGCTTGTTTGAACACCCAACAGTCCCTGTTGGTGTGATTGGCTAGTTTTTGGGGTGCCATGTATCCGCTGCGATCGAGTATTCGGTCCAAGTTGGACGGCCCTGGGTATTTCTTTTGAATGGCTTCTTCCGCTGACGGGTTTAGAGCCTCTGAATCCGCATTGATGGTCGTATCTTCAGTATATCGCCGTTAGCACGCGGCGCTTGTTCTTATTGCGACGCGACCCGCCATTGCTGTCCTTGGTATCCGGACTATCGGGATGTTTGGCCAAGTTGTTGCTTCGAGCTAGCTAGCTGTCCTCTCCCGCACAAAAGCGAGTCATGAGGGTTGTGAGGGCTGCCATAGATTTCGGCTTTTCCTGTCCTAGGTGCCGGGCAAGCCACTCGCCGTGGATGTTATGTTTGAAGGCTGCAAGGGCCTCTACATGCGGACAGTCAACGATTTGATTTTTGTTTGTGAGGAACCGTGTCCAGAATTTCCTGGCCGATTCTTCTGGCTGCTGGATTATGTGGCTAAGGTCATCGGCGTCTGGTGGTCGCACATATGTGCCCTGGAAGTTATCAAGGAATGCGGCTTCCAGGTCCTCCCAACAACCAATTGATTCTGCTGGCTAGCTGTTGAGCCAATGCCGAGCTGGTCCTTTAAGCTTGAGTGGGATGTATTTGATGGCATGTAGATCATCACCGCGGGCCATGTGGATATGGAGGAGATAGTCCTCGATCCAGACCGCAGGATCTGTGGTGCCATCATATGATTCGATGTTTACGGGTTTGAAGCCCTCGGGGATTTGATGATCCATTACTTCATCTGTGAAGCATAGTGGGTGTGCGGCGCCTCTGTGTTGGGCTATATCACGACGTAGCTCATATGAGCTTTGTCTACTGTGTTCGACCCGGCCGGGTTTGCTGTATCTGGCGCGACGGTAATCGTCCCGCGTCGCTGGGCGCCCACGCGATCCATAGATCGATCTTGTATGTTTTTCCTTATCCTCCAATATATCTCGCAAGTCCGGCGCGTTTTCTCGTGCCTTGCTACTTTTTGAGCGGCGTCGGGGTGTGGCTTGAGCGGAGGCCGAGAGGCTTCTCTCGTCGCGCCACGGGTGGCCGGTCTGCCATGTCGTCGGCGCTGGTGACTTGGGTGCTTCCTCCTCGATCGAGGCAACAGCCTGCGTTTGGGGTAGCTTTTGGAGGGGCGTTCGAGTTCATACTCTTCGGCTGCAAGGACTTCGATCCATCTGTCAGCTAGCAGATCCTGGTCAGCTCTAAGCTGTTGCTGCTTTTTCTTGAGGCTGCTTGCCGTGGCTATATGCCTGCGTTTGAAACACTCCTGTTCGGCAGGATCCTCAGGCACGACAAATTCGTCGTCGTCGAGGCTTGCCTCATCTTCGGAGGGAGGCGCATAATTATCGTCCTCGACCTCTCTTTCTGCCGCAATGTTGTGCGGACTTGCTTCTCCCTCCTCCTGCGCTGAGTCCTGCTGGAGGGGGTTCTCTTCGGCACTGTCCGGGGTGTTATTATCTCCCGTGCCGGAATCACCATTTTTATTGTGGCGGGATTTAGAGCGGCGTCGCTGACGTCGGCGCTTCGGCTGTTTCTTGGAGGGGTCATCCTCCGTTGTTCCATCGTCGTTCCCATCTTTTGGGATGTCCACCATGTATATGTCATATGAAGAGGTGGCCTTCCAGTGCCCTGTAGGCGCCGGGTCTTGGTCGTCTCTCGCATAAATCGTCCATACCGCTGATGTCTTGAGTCGTAGTCTAGCATGTCGGTTAAATCATCGACAAGTGGCTACAAAGTGGGTGGTGGGCGGGCGTTGAATTTCTTCGTCGTCTGATCCCAACCTTCTGTCCGTAGTCCGCCAGGGCTCTCCGGATAAAGAGAGAGACTTTAGTTAATTCAGGATGTCGCCAAAGGGCGAAAAGCTGAAAGATGTCCATGCAGTGAACTCCATGACCGGCGCCCAATCGGATTCGATTGGCAGGGGCACGGAGGGTTCGGAGTCCGGAGAGGAGTCCGGCCCCCTGGAGTCGAGGTCTTCGCAAAGGACAGGGATGGAGTTTGGCTCGATCTCCATAGAGATTGTAGCCCCCGAGGCGGTGTCCAACCACTCGTCCTCGATCGGGTAATCCGGCTCCGGATTAAGGGTCGGAGAGGATACTGGTGCGGCCTCCAGGGCACTGTTCGGCTGCAGAGCTAGATCATGCCCATCGAGACAGTGTGGCACGCTTAGCTGCGGCTCGAATCCGTCGAAGATCAAGTCTCCGCGGATATCGGCCGTATAGTTCAAACTTCCAAATCTGACCTGATGGCGGGGCGTAGCTTCGATCTGCTCCGGATGGCTGCTTAATTGGCCCGCATGATGCAAAGCCGCCCGAACACGAAGATCTGTCTCGGGAGAAAAGTCTCACCCTGGACCGCGTTGTTGTTGATGATCGAAGGAGCCATCGGGCCTATCGGTGACGACACAGAGGAACTCTCAATGAAAGCACCAATGACGGTGTCAAAACCGGCGGATCACGGGTAGGGGGTCCCGAACTGTGCGTCTAGGCCGATGGTAACAGGAGACAAGGGACACGATGTTTTTACCCAGGTTCGGGTCCTCTCGATGGAGGTAATACCCTACTCTTGCTTGATTAATATTGATGATATGGGTAGTACAAGAGTAGATCTACCACGAGATCAAGGAGGCTAAACCCTAGAAGCTAGCCTATGGTATGATTGTTGTTCATCCTACGGACTAAAACCCTCCGGTTTATATAGACACCGGATAGGTTAGGGTTACACAGAGTCGGTTACAATGGTAGGAGATCTACATATCCGTGTCGCCAAGCTTGCCTTCCACGCCAAGGAAAGTCCCATCCGGACACGGGACGAAGTCTTCAATCTTGTATCTTCATAGTCTTGGAGTCCGGCCGCGACGATAGTCCGGCTATCCGGACACCCCCTAGTCCGGGACTCCCTCAGTCTCAGACTGCCATTACATTCGACCAGACTGATCACCCGACGCATATAGCCACCCCTGGGAGGCAAGCATTGGTGGTCAACCTAGTCGTCGAAGGCACTCGGTTGACTAGAGTTCTAATGGATGGAGGCAGGGGCCTGAATATTCTGTATGCAGAGACGCTGAAAGGAATGGGCATTCCGATGTCCAGACTCAGCGAAAGCAACATGAGTTTCCATGGAGTCATCCCTAGAAAGAAGGCTGAATCACTCATCCAGATTGCCCTTGATGTAGTTTTCGGTGATTACAAGAATTACCGCAAAGAAAAGTTGACATTCGAAGTCGTGGATTTCCAGAGTGCTTATCACGCTATTCTGGGGAGGTCGGTTTACACACGTTTTATGGCTCGACCATGCTACGTGTATCTCAAGTTGAAGATGCCTGGCCCTAAAGGTGTGATCACTACCACGGGCAATCGGAAGAAGGCAGAAGAGTGCTTCCAGAAAGGCTCGAAGATCGTCGATGCACAGATGGCAGTAGTGGAATTGCAGGAGTATCAGAAAAATGCAGATCCGTGTGATTTGTTACGAGCTAAGAAGCCCGCCACGGATTGACATTTCGATCGTCTCGCGAAAGCGAAGCGATTCATATCCACCCAACGGATCCCAATGCTGCTCCGACTCACATTTCAAGAACACTCGACTCCAAATAGGAAAAAGCGCTCATCCAGTTCCTCCGTGAGAACTGGGACATCTTTGCATGGAAACCTTCCGACATGCCTGGTGTTCCCAAGGAGCTGGCTAAGCATCGTCTGTGAGTCGACCCAAAAGTGAAACCAGTCAAAGAACATCTTCGATGGTCCGCCGTGCGGAAGAGGAAGGCAATCGGGGAAGAAGTGGCTCGGCTCCTGGCAGCTGAGTTTATCCGAGAGATTTACCACTCCGAGTGGCTAGCCAATGTTGTCATGGTCCCTAAGAAGGACGACTCACTTTGCATGTGCATTGACTTTAAGCATATCAATCGGGCCTGCCCGAAAGATCACTTTCCCCTCCCTCGCATCGACCAAATCGTCGACTCAACTGTGGGGTGTGAGCGTTTGTCCTTTTTGGACGCTTATTCGGGGTATCATCAGATCCGTCTGTATGGACCCTACGAGATAAAAACAGCTTTCATTACTCCATTTGGGTGCTTCTATTATGTCACCATGCCATTCGGCTTGAAGAACGCTGGAGCCACATTCATGCGGATGATTTATAAGTGTTTACTCACTCAAATCAATCGAAATGTGGAAGCATACATGGATGATATTGTGGTTAAGTCACGTAAAAGTTCCGACCTACTGGCTGACCTTGTTGAAACCTTTGCCAACCTTCGAAGGTATGATATCAAGCTTAATCCATCAAATTGCACATTCGGAGTCCCAGGCGGGAAATTGCTCGGTTTTCTCATTTCAGAACGAGGGATCGACGCTAACCCAGAGAAAGTGGGGGCCATACTCCGAATGAAACGCCCCGTGCATGTACATGATGTCCAGAAGCTTACTGGTTGCTTGGCTGCCCTAAGTCAATTCATTTCTCACCTCGGCGAAAAGGCATTGCCTCTTTACCGACTGATGAAAAGTCAGAAAAGTTCGAGTGGACCCCTGAAGCTGACGTAGCATTCGCAGAGCTAAAAGCCCTGCTTTCCACCCAGTCAGTGCTTGCTGCCCCAATCAGAAAAGAGCCTTTGCTGCTTTACATTGCAGCCACTGGACAAGTCGTCAGTACTGTACTTACGGTCGAGCGGGAAGAAGAAGGAAAAGCCTATAAAGTTCAGCGCCCAGTATATTATGTTTCTGAAGTTTTGACTCCATCAAAGCAAAGATATCCGCATTATCAGAAACTGGTTTATGGGATTTACATGACCACGAAGAAGGTTGCACATTACTTCTCTGATCATTTAATTACAGTCGTCAGCGACGCTCCATTGTCAGATATTCTGCACAACAGAGATGCAACTGGTCGAGTGGCAAAGTGGGCGATTGAACTCCTTCCCTGAGATATCAAGTTTGAGGCAAAGAAAGCTATCAAGTCCCAAGCAATAGCAGCTTTCCTCGCCGAGTGGATTGAACAGCAACTGCCGACTCAAGTTCACTCGGAGCACTGGACCATGTTTTTTGACAGCTCCAAGATGCTGAACAGTTCCGGTGCTGGGGTGGTACTGGTATCCCCCCGAGGAGACAAGCTCAGATACGTCCTTCAGATTCACTTTGACTCCTCCAACAATGAAGCAGAATATGGAGCACTCCTGTATGGATTATGCATGGCCATTTCACTCGGCGTCCGTCGCCTTATGGTCTATGGTGACTCAGATTTGGTAGTCAATCAAGTGATGAAGGAGTGGGACGTCAGAAGCCCAGCCATGACTGGTTACTGCAATGCGGTGAGGAAATTGGAAAACAAGTTTGAGGGGTTGGAGCTCCATCATATACCCCAACTGAAAAATCAAGCTGCCGACGATTTGGCAAAGATAGGTTCCAAGAGAGAAGCCATTCCCAGCAATGTGTTTTTGGAACACATTCACACACCGTCAGTTCAAGAAGATCCTTTCACTGAAGAACCCCCGCAGCCTAAGAGTAACACAGATCCGACTGAAGTCGAGGTCCCAGCCGTGGTCGACCTGATCATGGAGGTTTTGGTCATCACTCCCCGATCGACAAGGCTGTACATTGCATATATTCTTAGGAAGGAACTCCCGAAGATTTAAGAAGAGGCTCGACGATCGTCTGGTCGATCCAAAGCCTTTACTGTGATAGGAGGGCAACTGTTCAGGGAAGGAGTGACATGAGTCAGTCAGAAATGCATAACACCAGAAGAAGGTCGAATGATCCTCAACGACATGCACTCGGGGACCTGTGGTCACCATGCGTCCTCTCGGACCATCGTGGCTAAAGCATACCGAGCTGGATTTTACTGGCCTCGAGCAAATGAAATGGCGAAAGATATAGTCGACAAATGTGAGGGTTGCCAGTTTTACTCCAACATGTCGCACAAACTTGCGTCAGCCCTGAAGACCATTTCACTCGTCTAGACCTTTGCCGTTTGGGGATTGGATTTGGTCAGACCACTGAGAACCGGTAGGAGCGGCTTCACCCATGTGCTTGTAGCAGTCGACAAGTTTACCAAGTGGATTGAAGCTAAGCCTATCAAGAATCTTGAAGCTAGCACTGCTGTCATTTTCATCAGAGAATTGACATTCAGATACGGGGTTCCGTGCAGCATCATCACTAACAACGGGTCGAACTTCGAGTCTGATGAGTTTAGAGCCTTCTGCGCTTCTCAAGGCACACGAGTCGACTATGCTTCAGTCGCTCACCCCCAGTCGAATGGACAAGCAGAAAGAGCAAATGGCCTAATTCTCAAAGGACTGAAACCTCGACTGATGCGTGATCTCAAGCACGCAGCAGGTGCCTGGGTTGATGAACTTCCGTCAGTTCTTTGGGGTCTAAGGACAACTCCCAATCGGCCGACTAGCCGAACTCCATTCTTTTTGGTTTACGGAGCTTAAGTCATTCTGCCGAGTGACTTACTTCACAATGCACCACGAGTCGAGCTCTTCTCTGAAGTTGAAGCAGAACAGGCTCGGCAAGACGCAGTCGACCATTTAGAAGAGGAAAGAGAGATGGCCCTGATCCGATCGACCATTTATCAACTAGACTTGCGTCGATTCCACGCCAGAAACATGAGAGGTCGAGCCTTTTAGGAGGGAGATTTGGTTCTTCGAGTGGATCAACAGAAACCACACAAGCTCGCCCCTGCTAGGGAAGGCCCCTTCATTGTCACCAGAGTTCTCCACAATGGAACATACCACCTTTATAATGTCGAGCATCAGAAAGACGAGCCACGGGCTTGGAACGCGGAGCTGCTCCGCCCCTTTTATACTTAAGTACTCACTCGGATGAGATGTAATAAGAAATACCTTTGTAGTTTGTTTATCAAAGACAAGAGCTTTATAATCTTTCTGAACAATCTATTGTTGCCTCTGCTTACGTTTGAAATCCCCCAGTGGGTGACTTCGCTGCGAATCCGTTGCGCCTAAGTTCAAAAAATCCTACAGAGTGATGAGCAAGCCTCTCACTCAGGGGCTTAGCTGTGAATCCGTTTTGCCTAAGTTTAAAAATCCTACCGACTAATGAGCAAGCCTCTCACTCGGAGGCTTAGCTGTGAATCCGTTTCGCCTAAGTTTAAAAAAATCCTACCGAGTGATGAGCAAGCCTCTCACTCGGGGGCTTAGCTGCAGTCCAGTACTCGCCTAAGTTCAAAAAATCCTACCGAGTGATGAGCAAGCCTCTCACTTGGGGGCTTGGCTGCAGTCCAGTACTCGCCTAAGTTTGAAAAATCCTACCGAGTGGAGAGCAACCCTCCCACTGGGGCTTAGCTGCAGTCCAAGACTCGCCTAAGTTTCAAAATCCCACCGAGTGGAGAGCAACCCTCCCACTCGGGGCTTAGCTGCAGTCCAAGACTGCCTAAGTTTCAAAAATCCCACCGAGTGGAGAGCAACCTCCCACTTGGGGCTTAGCTGCAGTCCAAGACTCGCCTAAGTTTTCAAAATCCCACCGAGTGGAGAGCAACCCACCACTGGGGCTTAGTGCAGTCCAAGACTAGCCTAAGTTTCAAAAATCCTACCGAGTGGAGAGCAACCCTCCCACTCGGGGGCTTAGCTGCAGTCCAGTACTCGCCTAAGTTTCAAAAATCCTACCGAGTGGAGAGCAACCCTCCCACTTGGGGGCTTAGCTGCAGTACGGTACTCGCCTAAGGTTGAAAAATCCTACCGAGTGGAGAGCAACCCTCCCACTCGGGGGCTTAGCTCCAGTCCAGTACTCGCCTAAGTTTGAAAAATCCTACCGAGTGGAGAGCAACCCTCCCACTCGGAGGCTTAGCTGCAGTCCAGAACTCGCCTAAGTTTGAAACACATCCCTATCTGCAAGGACGACGAGGTGCAGGTCGCCTCCAACCTTCTCCTTCGGAGCTACGCCACAAATACAATGTGCGCTCCATCCCTATCCGCAAGGACAACGAGGTGCAGGTAGACTGCAACCTTCTCCTTCAGAGCTACACCACAAATACAATGTGCACTCCATCCCTATCCGCAAGGATGATGAGGTGCAGGTCGACTACAACCTTCTCCTTTGGAGCTACGCCACAAATACTACGTGCGCTCCATCCCTATCCGCAAGGACGACGAGGTGCAAGTCGACTGCAGCCTTCTCCTTCGGAGCTACGCCACAAATACTACGTGCGCTCCATCCCTATCCGCAAGGACGACGAGGTGCAGGTCGACTGGAGTCACCACCTCAGAGCTGCATCTCAAGCACAAAGATTATTCCGAGTGAAGAACAAAGCCCACTCGAAGGCAAACGCAAGCATATTCAGAGATAAACCGGGTTCAAATAAATCCTAAAGTTCCAGACGACGGATCAAAAGTATTCGAGCATCAAGCCCGAAGAAGTTGAACGGTTACACAATCACTCGGCATTCCGAGGCAAATAAAAGTGAAGCATAATGTTTTTCGGTCACGCATCAAGAGAAGGACTGGCTGGGTCGCAGAAACTGTCAAGGTCAATGTTGTCTACAATACGAGTGGCGGCTTCAAGGAAGGTGTCCATGAAAGACTGGAAAGTGAGCCTCTTCGTGTTAGCGACCTTGAGTTCCGCCAGCTTGTTTTCATTGACGTCCTTGCAGTGCACTCGGACCAAGGACAAGCGACATCAATGCCACAGCGAGCGGATGACTTCTTCCATTCTTGCACTCGCTCGGGGATTTGATTCAGTCGAGCCATCAGAGGCTCAAGATCCTGAGACAATTCCGCCTGAGGCCAGAGTTCAGCATCAACCCAAGTCATCGCAGCTTTCAGCCGGGCAAGATAAGCAACCGCGCTGTCCATACGAGATTCCAACCGCAACACGTTCATCGCAACATCATCCTTGACTGGACAGTTTATGGGATCAAGACCCGTCTCGACCCACCCAGTTTCTGCTTCAAAGTCTTGGCAAAATTCTGCACAGTCGAGCGAATGGTGAGTCGACGGTATAATTAAACTTGGCAGTCCGCAGAAATAAGACAGATTAATCAGTACCTTCAAGTTTTAAGACCAGCTTTGCAGCAAGCTGGCCCAGATAAGACTCCAGTTCGCTATTCTTGGCCTTGAGACTCCCAAGCTCGTCGGTCAGCTTCTCCTTGTCCTTCTTCAGTTGCTCGACCTCCCGATTGGCGACAGAAACAACAGTCTTCAGCTTGGAGTTCTCTTCTTCTAACTTGCCGATCGAAGCAAGCTTCTTGTCGCTAGTGTTGTTTTCTCATACGCCTCTTTCATGCTGCAGAAGATCCAGATCCTTCTTCTACAAAGCTCGCTTCATTTCTCTAAAGAAATAACATTCTTCAGACGGGCTTGGAGTTGGCGGTTTTCACTACATACATCTGCTCGAGTGGAGTCACTCGGTTCAAAAAATGGAAAGGAAAAGTGCCAGCAGCAGGTTATACAGTTGGCAATTGGTTACCTCCCATGGCAGCTACTTCGTCACGAGCTGTCTTGAGATTCTTCTTGGCCAATTCCACATCAAGGTTGAGGCTGATTTGCTGTTTGTTCATTGCGGAAAGCTGAGCCCCAAGATCACAAGATTTCTGAAGTTAAAGCCATATCAATCGGCAGAGATAAAAAGACATCACAATGATAGCTACTCTAAGACTACCACCGAATCAAACATTCAACGGCAGTCTCCGGGACTACACCCAGTGGGTGCACTTAGCGTGACCCCACTGATTTGGTAAATAAAAGAGAGTTCCTATTCTCAGACCACAGTCGACTGCCCATAGTCAACTATGGTCTCGAGGACTACACCCAGTGGGTGCACTCAGCGTGCCCCCACTAGTGCAAAGATTCAGCTCGAATCGACACAAAGAGACATGAAATTTCAAAACAGCCACACCCCAGTGGGCGATCAGACAAGAAATACGGTCGATTGGAAAGTCAACTAACATGGACATTGGCTTGCAGAGCAGCTCCGGCGTTGAAGGCTACCTGACTAGCCTCATGCACCACTTTCATTTGTCCCATCACAAGATTCAACTGAAGAAGAGCTTCCTTGGCAGCTGCCGGTGGATTGTCTGGAGTTTGATATACAGTAAAAAGTGATGAAGGCAGAGCAATCAAAGGAGTCGCTGGATCTGAAGTTGGGAGTTGTATCGGCGCAGCAGAAGTCTGAGCAGTTGGTCCTGAGGGGCAATCAGTCGACAACGGAACAACGAAGGTGACGGTGGTTCAAGCCGGATCTGCAGATCGCTCGACCGTCGTCCCAGGCGTCACAGTCGACCGAGGAACCTGGATTTCATGCTCCTTCTCGCCCAGTTCCTTGTCCTTCCTCCTCCTCCCTCTTAGCGGTACCTCTTCTTCATCGTCCGGGAGCACAACAACGTCTCGTGGAACTGCAATAAATAGAGAAAGCCATAAGGATAACTGACAAACAATCTAGTCGACCAAATAAATTTGAGTCGGGTAGACTTACTGGCTTTGGAGGTGACGGCATCGTCAGCTTCCTCGTCGGCTGGAGTCTTTTCAATATCCATATCAGTCGCGGCTGAGGTCGGGCTATACAAGTTCATCATCCACTCGGTCAGAACAAGAAAACCGGTCGGAACAGGAAAATAGGTCGGAACAAGAAAATACGAGAAGAACGTTTACCCAGAGGCAACAGGGACGTCCATCTTGATTCTAGGCAAGGTCTTCCGAGCCTTCGAAAGTTTAATTTTGGGCTGCTTGGTGACTGTCGGGGATATACCCCGCGGCGTAAAACCGGCCGGAAGTATAACCCGGCCGGACTTGGCGGTTTACCTCAAGAACCCGCTGACACTTGGCGGTTCACCGCGACCGGCGGTTTCTGGCAGCAGGCAGAGGAGCGACAAGACCCGTGGTCTGATCTGGCGGTTCATGAAGGCGGTTCAACTACGGTGGGCGGTTTATAAGGAAAGGCATAAGGAATATTTGTCTTACAAGGAGTTAAGACCTGAATTGTATCCGGTTTGTATTAAAGATAGGTTTGTCCTAATCCTAGTAGGACTCCACATGTAACCCGCCCCTTCAACTTATATAAGGAGGGCAGGGCTCCCCTAAAGAGGGACAAGCTACAAGCAAACAACAATATCTAGGGCTAGACACAACTAGAGGAGAGCCGGTTTGGCGACTCCTCATGATCATAATGAGACCTAGCCTCAAACAGCATGTAGGGCTATTACGGATGATGTTTCCGGGGCCCAAGCTGTCTAAATCCCTGTCTTGTGTTGCGTCTCTCGATTCCGCTCAACCCCTCTCAAGCTACCACATAGATGCGTTGGCCTCGCGACTAAGTCCTGACGCTAAGGACATCTGACGTGACAAATCCACGACAGTTGGCGCCCACCGTGGGGCCTGCGCGCGGTGGTGATGAGTTCTTGAAGGGATCTGTCAAAGGGATCAAGAAGTTTGTGATTGTCCGGATGAAGAAGAATCATTACGGAAGGAGTTAAATTGTCGAGAAGACGAGCAATCAGATCTAATATCCGTCGGAGGTTCAAAAGAAATTAGGGTTACACCTCCGTCGCCGCTGCAAGTTGCCGAGTTTGAGGACGCCAAAATTTCCGCCACAAGATCAATTTCAGCGGCGGCCGCGTCAAGTGTTATCTGATCTTTCCTCGCCCACGCATAAAGGTAGAGGATCCAATCTCAGGACCACGAGCGGTTTAATCTGTCGAATCGCCGCACAAATTGATTTTTGTTGTCTTGACCAAGTCAAAATCCATCCAGGTTCAAGAAAAGTTAGGGTTACGGTCCTTTGGCGCACCGCCCCGCGATTCGTCCGATTCAAACAGCCGGGTTTGATTGCTGCGCGTCAGCGATATCCGATCTGCCGTGGTTTCGTTGCCATCTCAGATATCGCTCAAGTTCCGAGGGCATCAACTCATAAGTACTGCTATTACTCTTTGCCAAAAAGGATTGCCGGCGAGAACGCCTTAACTACAGCAAGGATAGTACGTAAAGGAAAAATCAGAAATCGCCAACCACGCTCGGCAATAGTACTATTGGTGCCTCGATGTAAAAGCAAAAGGTGATCCGCCCATTGATCCATCAGCAAGAGGAGTTAGTATTAAAACAATGTTCCGTCACCAAACCAACGACAACTCGGAGGAGGATTTAATTATGGACGCACGACGACTCCGAGCCGTTTCCAAACTCGCTCTGGTCGTACCCGCTCCGATGTCGTCGTCCTCCTGGCTCCATCAGTCGCCGTGGTCATGTCCTTGCAAAGCCACCCCGGCCTTGCTTCGAGCCGCCGGTGACAAACACGGCAACACCTTACCATCCACGGATATGTCAATAAGACACTTAATTGCTGCTGCCGCTAATACACATCTATGGATTACGTGATACTATGTTGGTCTTTGAATTTTACAGCCACTCCTAAAGCGGTGGCACATTGGATGATTTTGATGGGGCAGAATCTATTAAAGGCAAGATGATGAGCTGCGGACTCTGCCCGCAAAGTCACCTCGCCTCGTTGCTAGGTCATTGTGGCCTCCGTCGCGTCAGCCCGCGGCTCGGCGTTATTCTACGGCTGCACTGCCGACTCGAGCCGCCGCCTGAACCGCCGCAGCAGCGTCTCCTTGTTAGTGTCGCCTTGCCTGCCGGAGCTCTCATCGAGCCGCCACCAGCCTCGCCTCCACTTCGACGTCAAGTCGCCCGCTTAATTCACCTCGCGCAAAACCGCCATTCCCGGACTGATGTTATCTCGCCGACGTGGAGATTGTGAATGGAGAAGCAAACAGAGACAAGTCGCGTGTGAGGTCTCTTTCCATTAGGGCATTCACATGGAAAGGAAGTACATGCATGCATAATTACTTTAAAGACCACTCGCCAACTCAACCGGAGCACGAGTCCCAGCGATTTGTGTTGGCCGTCATAAGAAGATGCGTTGGCAGTCCAAACAAGTATTGCGAAGCACTACCACTACTATATGCAAGAATTTTACGTGCAGATTATCCGTCGCTCATAAACATCGTGAAATCCATCCGTTTATTTCAGCGCATATTAATTTTATGTGAACAATTACTTTGGCTTGCGATACTTTTTGATGCGGGACAATTGTTCATTACAAATGAGGTGTTATATTGCGGTACGAGCACGCGATGACAACGTTCGCACCGCGTTTCATCCGTGTTATATCGCCCGGTGGATGAACGCGCTCAAGTCGCCGCCCCTCGTGGCCCGGTTTACATCAACTCGCCCGCTCGCACCGGCCATAACGCCATGGATGACTCGCCCGTCCGCCTCGTGGCTGGTTCACGCGTCGCACTGCTTTTACATACGCTTGCGGAACGCGCGACGCGATTGACTCGCCGTCCGCGCGGTTTACCGCGCCTGCAATTAACTCGCCCGACCATATGGAGCATTGCTATCATCTATCATTCACAGGCATCAGGTGATATCCGTCTAAAGATTATTTTATTAACACTTACTTTTTGTCAAAAGAACAATTACTTTGCCCTATAATATTTTTACACAGGATAAGTTTTTTATGCCATTATACCGCGAAGATGGAGGCGTGCCAACATCATTCGGTACAGGTGGTCGTCCTTGCTCAACGGACTCCCACGCCGGCTTACAATGCCTTTGGCCGAATTGCCCGCGCCGCCTTACATCGCCAAGACGACTCGCTCATCTGCCCTCGTGGCGGTTCATGCATCCGCACCGGTTTACAACGCGGAGGACAACTTGTTCGTCTGCGCCGGCTTACAACACCGCGCCGACTCATGTGTCTATGCTGCCTCTCGATGCTGCGGTCGTCTTCGCTGTCCGTCTCTCGCGCCTGGTCTACATCAACATACCGGGCCGCACATGTCTGCATGAGCTGTTTATTGAGCATGAGCAAATCACAACTTGGGTAGCCGGTTTCTTTTAATAAAATGGAAGCAAATTATCATATACTATCAACCGCCGTCTGACTGGTGGTTTAATGGGCAAGCGCACAAGTCGCCGCCACTACAGTTTGGTTAACTTCAAATCACCAGTTGGAAGGGACCATTGGCCGAATTGCTGACACGGCTCATACGGGATCATTTATAACCCGTCGCAGTTACTTCAGCCTTCTGTGGATTCACATCGTGCTATCAACACCAATGATATACAAGTTATGCCGGTTTATATCACGGTCAAATATGGAGAGTCTCAAGCCAACTCCTCGAGTCACCTTTGAGACTCGGGGGCTACGATGACATGACCCAGCAAATCTTGCCAGTTTCAGCAAATTTAAGAGCCGCAGGACGATGGTGGGAAAGATAACCCGGTCCCAGAGGATACTGTTATATTGATGAAAATTTAAAGGCCGTCGTAAAATCTCCGGCTTAGAAAGTATATGCAGTTACAAAATCCCGGCTCAATGAAGAAGTTCCGGTCATCGAAAGGATTCTGTTTACAATCGGTTCAAGGGAAATCTGTTGCCCACAAAACTCAAGCTCTCAAACCGGTTTAAGAAATTCGGTTCAAAAAGAATTAACTTGTCGCAAGTTCAAGTTTAAAGGCTGCTAGAAAATTTCCGCTCAAAATGGAGATTTCGGTTTAAAATCCGTTCAAGGGAAAGATGTCTCCCACAAAGCTTTGAAGCTCTCAACCTCCGTTTAACATCCGTTCAAGAAGGATTTATCTCTTGCAAAAAGTTAAAGGGTACCAAGAAGACCTGCTGCCATGATGCGCGGTTGAAACATGGGTATCCTGCCTTATTGGCCTAACATATTATTGATCACATGGGGCTTCGCTTATAAAGCGGGTCTCGTTTTTTTACATCATGTGTGGTTACACGGAGGTTCTGTCTTAAAGCGGCCTCTGGTTTACCTCTTGGGTTAGCTTTTCAAAGCACCATGTTATGTCACTTGGGGGCTTGGTCGTGTCCGAACCAATGCAACACCTCTTGATAGGCGAAAGCCACCAGATCACTTGGGGACATGGTCAAGTCTGAAACAGTCACGCCTCTTGATCGGCCTAAGGCCACAGAGTCACTTGGGGGCTTGGTCGAACCCGAACCATTGCCACGCCACTTGATCGGCATAATGCCACGGTTTGATTGGGGACCTGGCTGACTTGAACCATAGCTACACCTATTGGGAGCTTGGTCATGTCCGACCATGGTAACACCATCTGATTGGCTCAGTAAAGCCTCTTTTTGCAAACGGTTTTATCATTGCCTTTGCTTCCATATTTTTTCATAGCTGTTATTTGATTTTTGTTGCGTTTTTTAAACCGACATTGTTAATCCGGTTCGACTGTCAATTACAAATTGACGGAACACGGTCAAATCTTAATCCGGAGGCCATCTGCCCGGTTTGATTTTCTATTACCATCCTATTATGGAGTAAACCGCGCTCATTAACCCGGCTTGACTTTCAATTACAAGTTGTCAATACAGATCAAGTTATAATCCGGAGACTATCAGCCCGGTCTGGTTTGACTACGAGTCGCCAAGATATATATGGTTAGACCGGTGTTTATCATAACCCGAAGACGGTTTATCATCAACCGCGCGAAGATGAAAGGAGTTATCATTACTCAAGATTAGGGGTATCACTCTTACTACAAAAGTTGGTAAAACCAGCAATGTGATTCAATATCACAGGTATGATATATTTCATATTTGATTATTCTTAAGTGCAACCTTGGTTATAAACCCAGGTTATATGTTGGGCATTATGACCCGTCCGTGGTAAACCGCCAGACACTTTAAACTTGTTGTATGCGAGACAAGTTGAATAAAGCATGATGATAAATTATCCGATGTTTATTAAACTGGTGCGGCTTTAAGACGATAAGTCGCCAAGATATGATGAGAAATTATCCGTGTTTGTTAACCCGCCTGGTTTTGGACTATAAGTCGCCAGTTTATATTTGGATTGCGCCATTGGAATCATGCGCCATAAATCATTGGATTATATTCTTCAAATCTTCAAATAGCCAACATGGCTGGATTTTATTATGGTTATCAAGAATCAGTATTATGATTAAGGTTTTCAAAGTCGCTTTAGCACAATGGCTATCATATTATCAATAGATATGATTTATTCTACAATTGAAGGAATAGTCCCGAGTTCTGCAGGATTACGACCCGGCACTTGGGGGCTGCATTATTTAAGTTGAGATTACATCAAATATGCAAGTCTCATGTCGCCGCAAGCATGCACCATGACACTTGGGGCTAATGCAAAGTCATTCTTTGTTTATCTTATTGAAGACCCGACTCATCACATTATAATGAGCCGGCCCTTGGGGGCTACCAATTGCTCCTGTCAAACAATTCAAGGTACAAAGCTTTTTATTCATTATATTGAAGGGTCCACTGCTCAGTTGGTAAAGCACAAGGCTCTTAACCTTGTGGACGTGGATTCAAGTCCATGATGGGGGTTACATCATATGATGTTATTTTCATTGAAGTATATATTAAGTCCCAGCTCAATATTATTTTACTGAGCCGGCCCTTGGGGGCTACACATCATTGCTCAAATCTACATGATTATACCTACAAAGTCCCTGCTCATTATTACATAATGACCCGGCCCTTGGGGGCTACACTGGTTGAAGTTTTTATGAGTATAAGACAATTACAAGTCCTGTGTTGCTGCTAGCATGACAACCCGCACTTGGGGGCTACATAGTATGGAGTATTCAGTTTTACTAGTCTTGGGATGAACAACATGGATTTCTTTGAAAGTGGCAGTATTTATATTGAAGCAAAGTCTTAAGCCACCACTTTGTTCTGCTCAAAGACTTGGGGCTACAAGTGATAGGTATGTAAGAGGTATATTTTCAAGTCGGATGTTAACTACAAGTGATAGTGATAAACCGCAAGTTCTACGCCCTTAAACCGGTCAAGATTGGATGACTATTTCAAGGACCGATATTGTTTTTAAGCATTGGGAGCTGAATCAAAGGAGTTATTCCTCACAATATATTTTCTATGAGAAACCAATGTCAACAAGTTGATTATGAAGCTGGCCTATTAAACCGGATTTTCTAGAAGGAGGAAATGACAAGGATTTAAGGATGATCAGATGCCGGTTTACAAGAATTCTTAACCCGGAGCATAATCTGTCAAGTTTGTTCTTTATTTCACAGGATCAGTTTAACATGGATAAATCCAAATTAAACTGGGGGCTAATGTCGGGGATATACCCATGGCGTAAAACCGCCGAAAGTATAACCCGCCGGACTTGGCGGTTTACTCAAGAACCCACGACACTTGGCGGTTCACTGGCGACCAGCGCGTTTACGGCAGCAGCGAGGCAGAGGAGTGACAAGACCGGTGGTCGGATGGCGGTTCATGAAGGCCGGTTCAACTACGGTGGGCCGGTTTATAAGGAAAGGCATAAGGAATATTTGTCTTACAAGGAGTTAAGACCTGGACTTGTATCCGGTTTGTATTAAAGATAGGTTTGTCCTAATCCTAGTAGGACTCCACATGTAACCCGCCCCTTCAACTTATATAAGGAGGGGCAGGGCTCCCGAAAGAGGGACAAGCTACAAGCAAACAACAATATCTAGGGCTAGACACAACTAGAGGAGAGCCGGTTTACGGGCGACTCCTCATGATCATAATGAGACCTAGCCTCAAACAGCATGTAGGGCTATTACCGGATGATGTTTCCCGGGGCCCGAAGCTGTCTAAATCCCTGTCTTGTGTTGCGTCTCTCGATTCCGCTCAACCCCTCTCAAGCTACCACATAGATGCGTTGGCCTCGCGACTAAGTCCTGGCGCTAAGGACATCTGACATGACAAATCCACGACAGTGACCTTCTCAGTCAATTCTGGAGTCGAGAACCGAGCGCACTTGTGAGATAGAGCACTCGACGCCACAGCTTTGCCGCGCTTGCTCGCGAGATCATGGCGCAGCTTGGATCGACGTTCAGAACGAGGCGGTGAGTCGGCCATTTCCTCATCGTCCGACTCGTCGCTCTCGTCTTCATCATCGTCAGCTGGATACTCCCACTCGCCGCTCTCCTCGGCACTGTCCTTGCCCTCTTGGTCTTGCTCCAGAGCTTGTTCACCATTGGGCATTGAATACATCTCCGTGTTGATCTGCAAAACAAGGGACCGATCATAAGTCAGTCGGATAAACAATCTGTCGGAAAATACATTCAAAAATTTAGTTATGATGACTAGACCTTGTCCGGCAGGTTGCTGTCGCTGAAAGGGTCGACTATCCTAGCGCCCCTGGGGTTGTCATTGTTCCCGGTGATCCCCATCAGCCACTCGGCCATTGTTTTGGCCTCCACCTCCTCCGGATGAACCCGAGCAGTGTCGTCAGCCCCGGAGTACATCCACATGGAGTGGTCTCGAGCTTGGAGAGGTTGGATCCGCCGACTGAGGAACACCTCGAGCAGGTTCATACTGGTGACACCTTGGTTGATCAGTTGGACTACTTTCTCGACCAGCATGCCTGTCTCCGCCTTCTTCGCAGGAGTCACTTTCAATGAGGATGGAGTTTGAACACGATCAAAAGAGAAAGGGGGAAGCCCGGTCGACTGGCCTGGGGTCGCGATATCCTGGCAGTAGAACCAGGTCGATTGCCGATCCCCCGACCGACTGAAGAGTCATCGGGGAAAAGAACTCCTCTTCCTCTTCTCGAATGCCTGCACCCCACACATCTGGATAACGTGGGTTTTCTCGTCGTTCGAGTTCGCTTTCTTCACAGTTTGGGATCGGATGGTAAAGATGTGCTTGAAAAGACCCAAGTGCGTTCGGCACCCCAGGAAATTCTCACACATGGAGACGAATGCAGCAAGATATGTGATGGTATTGGGGGTAAAATGGTGGAGTTGGGCACCAAAGAAATTCAGGAAACCTCGAAAGAAGGGATGTGGTGGAAGCGAGAAGCTGCGATCGACATGAGTGGCAAGCAGAACACACTCACCCTGTCACGGTTGCGGCTCCATTTCCCCCTTCAGCAGACGCGCAGACTTACGGACGATCAGCCCTAACTTGGCCATATCATCCAAGTCCTCCTGCCGAAGCGAAGATCGGATCCAGTCTCCTTGGATCCAACCCGACGGCAGCCCCGAGCGCGATGAAGACCCCCGATTCACCTTCTTCCTCTTCGCCGCACCCGTCGCCTTCTTTGCACGCTCTAGCGCCGCCGTTTTGTCCTTCCCCAAGGCGGCGGAACAGCGGGGTCGAGAGTGGATGGGCTAGACGAAGTGGAGATGCGAGAAGAAGAAGAAGAGAAATGGACACGCACAGTGGAAACGCCTCGGCCTCGCCGCTTTTAAAGGCTCGCTTCCGAGTGGCTGACGCGTGGGCCCGAGTTATCTTGTCAAACCCCCCAGCAGTCGCGCACGGGATACGTGGCGAAAAAGGTGGCGCAAAAATCGAAATTTCCTATTTATCTATTCCACTTACCGCGGAGCGCTCCGCCTGGCGCGCTTCCACCAAAATTTCGAATCCCGTGAAATCCAGGATCCTTTACAACTGATCATGCCAAAGATTCCATGTCAGGGATATCACTCAATAGATGTCATTGTACAAACTAATCAGCAAATTCTGAATCGATCAAGGCGACTGAAACGAAGCTGAAGTCCTAACAACTGGCCTCCACTTGGAGATAAAGACAAGACAAAGCAAGAGCAAAAGCAAGGTCAACTTCATCTTTCTTTTTCACTCAAACCTCGATCCATTCGGGGGCTAATGATGAGGACACAAACCTAGGGTAGGGTAATAGGCCTGACCTATACGTCCTTCCTAAGGTCCTTGTCCTAAGAACAAATAAGTTCAAGAATCAGAAGAAGGGATCCAACAAAGGTGTCAAGTAAAGTCCACTCGACCAACCATTCACTCGGAGACCTCTCGCTATCTAGGGCACTCGGCCATAAAACCACTCAACATATCAGAAGACCTAAAGCCGCTCTGCGCAAAAATGGTCGGACATTTATTCATATATTTAATGATCATTTGTAGCACTTCAATACAGGCGTTACCAGTAACGCCACCTCTTTATATACATTGAATCCTATGTAACGGAGGGGAGCTGGGGTCCTAGCGCACTCTATATAAGCCACCCCCCTCCTCTGGGACAAGGGTTCGCACCCTCTGTAACTCACACGCATATAATCCAGTCGACCGCCTCCGGGCTCTGAGACGTAGGGTTGTTACTTCCTCTGAGAAGGGCCTGAACTCGTAAAACTTGTGAGTACAACTCCTCCATAGCTGAGATCTTGCCTCTACATTACCTACCCCCTATTCTACTGTCAGGTTTAGAACAACGACAGCAAACTGCGGACCGCAGCTGGGCCTTGCACTCTTCCAGCTCTTGAGACAATTGCGTATTCTTCTCTGTAAGAACCTGCACCAATAATGATCCTTAAATCAGTTGTGCCAACAGTTTCAAGTCTCAGGGGCTACCGATATATATAATCATCAAATTTTCTTACCCGTATATCCTTTACATACTGGTCCGTGGCTCTGGCAAGACCATTTTGAGCGGCACGGATGTACGCGTCTCCCTAGTTGAAGGCATCAAACGCCTCTTGGGAGAAACAAGCGTCACGGAGTACGGCCCGACGACGCCTGTGATTCATGGCGCTCTCCACTTCGGAATTTGTAGCAGATATTTTATCCACATCCTCTGTAGGAGGAGCATCCAATGCGTGCCCCACCTCCGTGTCCGGCCCTGGAGCCCGACTGGTGGAGGCGTGATCGGCAACTTCTCCGGATATAGTCCGGCTAGCATTTTTCCTTCTAGGAAACATGGGTGTTATTATGTTTTTAAAGATGACAACCACGGAGTGAGGTTTTGTATCATACCTCTGCGCCGGCGCCTCAGTCCAGATCGCCTTCCTTTTTAGCCTGCCCGGTTTCGGCGCCCCTTGTTGGCGAGTCACTGCGGATTCGGTATGGCATCCCGAGGGCCTTCCCTGTAAAATACCATACAGGTACGGTAGGTGAAGTGCATAAAAGGGGATCCCTCTCGGAAGACGGGACTCTGGTTTTACTTACATGCGAGGCGGGGAGTAGCCCAGGATAGTCAGCTATAATGGCCACCATGGCATCATCACAGCTTAATTGATAGAATATCCTGTTGATTAGCTCCACAAATATGTCCAGGTCCTCTTAGAGGCCGGGGTCGAGGGCCCGATCAGGATCCTCCGGTTGTGGAGGCGGGCTGTTGACCTCCCTTACAGCTTTTCGTAGTTCCTGCCATGAAGCGGCAAAGTAAAAACGTATGACGATGAATGCGGGAAGGATGGGAGTAAAGAATAACAACTTACCCAACTTGGAGGGTTGTACATGGAGAATCCATCCCGTGGCTTGACGCGGAGGAACAGCTCCTCCTCTCCCTTAAACAAATCGGACAGAATTTTTGCTAGAGCAGCAACTGAGTCCGGTCCCTTACGCCCGCAGCGAGTGGTATCATCTTCCCCATTGAAGTGCCACATGGGGTGGCCTCGATATTGAAGTGGCTGCACCCCCCGCATAATGCATATTGACATAACCTCGGTTATTGTCAGTCCTGATTGAGCCAACACCTTTATCCGACCCATCAGGTAAAGGACGTCTCTGTTATCTTCCTCCTGAGGGCTCCGTGGGCGCCAGCTTCGGCATTTCTTCAAAGGGGCATTGTCAAACTCGGGAAGACCAATCCGAATAGGATCTGGAAGGGGGGCGTCCTCCATATAAAACCACTCTGAAGGCCAGTCTTCGGATGTCGTCTTCGGGGTACCGGACAGGTATCCGGTCCGAGTGATGCGCCATATTTCGGCTCCGCCCACTTGATATATTGACCCCCTCTGTGTATGGGGCACAAGGCAGAATAGCTTCTTCCACAGCGCGAAATGAGCTTCGTAGCCCAGAAACAGCTCAAAAAGGGCTACATAACTAGCAACGTGTAATATGGAAGCGGGGGTGAAGTTATGCAACTGGAGGCCGTAAAACTCTAGGAGCCCCCGGAGGAACGAATGGATTGGAAATCCGAGTCCCCTTAATAAATAAGGGACGAGGCATACCCGCTCCCCCTTAGCGGGGTTGGGAAAGCTCTCCGCTTGCTCCCCGCCATTATAGGTGGCGAGCCCGGCTCAAACAGGGACCATATACGCTGGAGGGAGAAATGCCTAGGTCTGTAACTCCACTAATTGACTGTGCGGGACGGAACACTTCTTCCAATCTCCGGGCTTAGGGCCACGGGAGCGAGAGGAGGAGCTGCGATGGCCGGCCATGCTGGAATTGGATTTTTTCCGAGCGCGCTCCGATGGATACTCACCGTGGAAGGATGGTGTGATTTGTACCTAAGAATCCCCGTCTCTTCAATAGACAGTTTACTCACATAGCGAGGGTGGCAAATGTAAAAATGCCCCGGCCTCTCGCATTCGCTCGACATGTGGAAGATAGCCATTATTGGACGTGGAAGCTAAGAAGCGCAACATTTATGGGAAGGCGGACACTATTCAACAGGTATTCAGGATTTGGAGAAGAACCCGCCTTGCACTGCCGAAGACAATCTGCGCGCCGGACTCATCGTCATTGAAGCCTTATTCGGGGGCTACTAAGGGAGTCCTGGATTAGGGGGTATCCAGACAGCCGTACTATATCCTTTGGCCGGACTATTGTACTATGAAGATACAAGATTGAAGACTTCGTCTCATGTCCGGATGGGACTCTCCTTGGCGTGGAAGGCAAGCTTGGTGATACGGATATGTAGATCTCCTTCCTTGTAACCGACTTTGTGTAACCCTAGCCCTCTCCGGTGTCTATATAAACTGGAGGGTTTAGTCCGTAGGACAACAACAATCATATCATAGGCTAGCTTCTAGGGTTTAGCCTCTACGATCTCGTGGTAGATCAACTCTTGTAATACTCATATCATCAAGATCAACCAAGCAGGAAGTAGGGTATTACCTCCATCGAGAGGGCCCGAACCTGGGTAAACATTGTGTCCCCCGCCTCCTGTTACCATCCGCCTTAGACGCATAGTTCGGGACCCCCTACCCGAGATCCGCCGGTTTTGACACCGACAGGGAGAACATTGTATTGAGATCCAAAAAGAGAGAAGAAGCCATCTAGCTAATAACTATGGACCCGAAGGTCTGAGGTAAACTACTCACACTTCATCGGAGAGGCTATGGTGTTGATGTAGAAGCCCTCCGTGATCGATGCCCCTTCCGGCGGAGCTCCGGAACAGGCCCCAAGATGGGATCTCATGGGTATAGAAGGTTGCAGCGGTGGAATTAGGTTTATTGCTCCGTGATCGATCGTTTGGGGTACGAGGTATATATAGGAGGAAGAAGTACGTCGGTGGAGCAACAGGGGGCCCACGAGGGTGGAGGGCGCGCCTGGGGGGTAGGCGCGCCCCCACCTCGTGGCTTCCCTGTTGGTTGGTTGACGTAGGGTCCAAGTCTCCTGGATCATGTTCGCTCCAAAAATCATGTTCCCGAAGGTTTCATTCCGTTTGGACTCCGTTTGATATCCTTTTTCTGCGAAACTCAAATAGGCAAAAAACAAAGCATTCGGGCTGGGCCTCCGGTTAATAGGTTAGTCCCAAAAATAATATAAAGTGAATAATAAAGCCCAATAATGTCCAAAACAGAAGTTAATATAGCATGGAGCAATAAAAAATTATAGATACGTTGGAGACGTATCAAGCATCCCCAAGCTTAATTCCTGCTCGTCCTCGAGTAGGTAAATGATAAAAACAGAATTTTTGATGAGGAGTGCTACTTGGCATAATTTCAATGTAATTCTTCTTATTGTGGCATGAATGTTCAAATTTGATATGATTCAAGATAAAAGTTTAATGTTGACATAAAAACAATAATATTTCAAGCATACTAACTAAGCAATTATGTCTTATCAAAATAACATAGCCAAAGCAAGTTATCCCCACAAAACCATATAGTCTGGCTATGCTCCATCTTCCCCACACAAAATATTCATATCATGTACGACCCCGGTTTTAGCCAAGCAATTGGTTCATACTTTTAACGCGCTTCAGCCTTTTCAACTCTTATGCAATACATGAGCACAAGCCATGGATATAGCACTATGTTGGAATAAGGTATAATGGTAGGGGTTATGTGGGAAGACAAAAAAGGAGAAAGTCTCACATCAACGAGGCTAATCAACGTGCTATGGAGATTCCCATCAATTGATGTTAATGCGAGGAGTAGGGATTGCCATGCAACGAATGCACTAGAGCTATAAGTGTATGAAAGCTCAAAAAGAAACTAAGTGGGTGTGCATCCAACTTGCTTGCTCATGAAGACCTCGGGCATTTGAGGAAGCCCACCATTGGAATATACAAGCCAAGTTCTATAATGAAATTTCCCACTTGTATATGAAAGTAACAAAATGAGAGACTCTCAATTATGAAGATCACGGTGCTACATTGAAGCACAAGTGTGGTAAAAGGATAGTAACATTGTCCCTTCTCTCTTTTTCTCTCAATTTTCTATTTGAGCCTTTCCCTTTTTTTATGGCCTCTTTTTTTTAGTCCGGAGTCTCATCCCGACTTGTGGGGGAATCATTGTCTCCATCATTCTTTCCTCACTTGGGACAATGCTCTGATAATGATGATCATCACACTTTTATTTACTTACAACTCATGAATTACAACTCAATACTTGGAACAAAATATGACTCTATATGAATGCCTCCGGCGGTGTACTGGGATATGCAATGAATCAAGAGCGACATGTATGAAAGAATTATGAACGGTGGCTTTGCCACAAATACAATGTCAACTACATGATCATGCAATGCAATATGACAATGATGGAGTATGTCATGATAAATGAAACGGTGGAAAGTTGCATGGCAATATATCTCAGAATGGCTATGGAAATGCCATGATAGGTAGGTATGGTGGCTGTTTTGAGGAAGATATAAGGAGGTTTATGTGTGAAAGAGCGATCATATCACGGGTTTGATGCACCGCTAAGTTTGCACCAACTCTCAAGGTGAGAAAGGGCAATGCGCGGCACTGAAGAGGCTAGAAAATTGCGGAAAGGTAAGTGTGCGTATAATCCATGGACTCACATTAGTCATAAGGAACTCATATACTTATTGAAAAAATTTATTAGCCCTCGAAGCAAAGTACTACTATGCATGCTCCTAGGGGAAGGGTTGGTAGGAGTTAACCATCGCGCGATCCCGACCGCCACACAAAGGAAGACAATCAAAAAATACTTCATGCTTCGACTTCGTTACATAACGGTTCACCATACGTGCATGCTACGGGAATCACAAACTCCAACACATGCATTTTTCAATTCCACAATTACTCAACTAGCACAACTATGATATTACCACCTTTATATCTCAAAACAATTATCAAGCATCAAATTTCTAATGATATTAATTAAAGCAAATTGCCATGCTGTTTTAAGACTATCAAAATAATATAAGTGAAGCATGAGAGATCAATAGTTTCTATAAAACAAATCCACCACCGTGCTCTAAAAGATATAAGTGAAGCACTAGAGCAAAACTATATAGCTCAAAAGATATAAGTGAAGCACAAAGAGTATTCTAATAATTTCTGAATCATGTGTGTCTCTATCAAAAGGTGTGTACAGCAAGGATGATTGTGATAAACTAAGAAGAAAAGACTCAAATCATACAAGACGCTCCAAGCAAAACACATATCATGTGGTGAATAAAAATATAGCTCCAAGTAAAGTTACCGATGGAAGTAGACGAAAGAGGGGATGCCTGGGCATCCCCAAGCTTTGGCTTTATGGTGTCCTTAGATTATCTTGGGGGTGACATGGGCATCCCCAAGCTTAGTCTCTTGCCACTCCTTGTTCCATAATCCATCAAATCTTTTACCCAAAACTTGAAAGCTTCACAACACAAAACTCAGCAGAAAATCTCGTGAGCTCCGTTAGCGAAAGAAAACAAAAGACCACTTCAAAGTACTGTAATGAACTAATTCTTTATTTATATTGGTGTTAAACCTACTGTATTCCAAATTCTCTATGGTTTATAAACTATTTTATTAGACATAGATTCATCGAAATATGCAAACAACACACGAAAAACAGAATCTGTCAAAAACAGAACAGTCTGTAGTAATCTGTAACTAACGCAAACTTCTGGAACTTAGAAAAATCAGCCAAAATAGGAAGACCTAGGAAATTTGTTTATTGATCAGAAGCAATTGGAATCAGTATTTTATCACGTTCTGGTGATTTTTATTAATTGTTTTCATGAACAGAAAGTTTCTGGAATTTTCTGCAAGATCAAATAACTATCATCCAAGAAGATCCTATAGGTTTAACTTGGCACAAACACTAATTAAAACATAAAAACACATCTAACCAGAGGATAGAACAAATATTTATTCCTAAACAGAAGGAAAAAGCAAACAACTAAAAATAAAATTGGGTTGCCTCCCAACAAGCGCTATCGTTTAACGGCCCTAGCTAGGCATAAAAGCAAGGATAGATCTAGGTAGTGCCATAGTAATAGGATAGGTCAGTGAAACTCATTTCGTATTCTCTACGTTCAGAAGAAAGTTTTCTTTGAGGCAAGCAAAAGTAATCAAAAGGGCTAAATTTAATGGGACAAAAGTCCCCAAGATCAATTTTAGGAGGTATAGGTTCCTCCTTCGGCCCTTCGTATTGCACAACTAATTCATCATTATAAGCATTCTTTTGACAAAACTTTGTGAGACTATACTCGAGAGAATAACCTAGCTCATTATTTCGAATAGCCAAATCATCATTAAGTTCAGAAATTCTATCAACTAGGACATTTGTAGGGACCTTTTTTCTAAGGTTTTCATTGAAAGCAACATAGTCTAGAGATTGAAAACGCATTCTTTCTTCTTGATCAAATAAGATAGTTTCTATGGGAGGACGTCCAGCGTCCACCCTATAGTGCGCAAAGATTTCTTTGGCCTCTTTTATAATAAATCTGAATTCATTAGTCAAAAAGATAGTAGCGGCACGCTTAACAGAAGAATGCTCAACGTTAGAAAATTCTAGGAAAATCCTCTGTATGCAGGGATGCATGTGCATAAATTGTCTTACAAGTTCAACTACAAGCATGGCAATAGCGTCCGCAAGACTACTAGTTTTATGAAGAATGGAACTACCCATAGAAGGCAAAGCACCGGCACAAGTAAAGAAATCTTGAATAACTCCTTTTCCAATAATATTACCACTACCAATTCGAAATCTTTTTGTATGCAAGATAGGGGTTCTTCAAACAGAGCATCAGAATTTTCCATGATATTATTACTGTCCATATCGACAATAATTTCCCCAATTTCAGACATAACGCAGTAAAGAGCGAGGGCAAAAGGAAAGAAGAAGGCGAATCACAAAAGAGAGGGCGAATAAAACGGCAAGGCTGAAGTGGGGGAGAGGAAAACGAGAGGCAAATGGCAAATAATGTAATGCGGAGATAAGGGTTTGTGATGGGTACTTGGTATGTTGACTTTGCGTGAGACCTCCCAAGAACGGCGCCAGAAATCCTTCTTGCTACATCTTGAGCACTGCGTTGGTTTTCCCTTGAAGAGGAAAGGGTGACGCAGCAAAGTAGCGTAAGTATTTCCCTCAGTTTTTGAGAACCAAGGTATCAATCCAGTAGGAGGCTACACGCGAGTCCCTCGCACCTACACGAAACAAATAAATCCTCGCAACCAACGCGATAAGGGGTTGTCAATCCCTACACGGTCACTTACGAGAGTGAGATCTGATAGATATGAGAGGAAAATATTTTTGGTATTTTAATGATAAAGATGCAAGATAAAATAAAAGCAAAGTAAAAAAGCAACGGAAATAACTAAGTGTTGGAAGATTAATATGATGAAGATAGACCCGGGGGCCATAGGTTTCACTAGTGGCTTCTCTCAAGAGCATACGTATTTTAAGGTGGGTGAACAAATTACTGTTGAGCAATTGACAGAACTGAGCATAGTTATGAGAATATCTAGGTATGATCATGTATATAGGCATCACGTCCGAGACAAGTAGACCGACTCCTGCCTGCATCTACTACTATTACTCCACACATCGACCGCTATCCAGCATGCATCTAGAGTATTAAGTTCATAAGAACAAAGTAACGCCTTAAGCAAGATGACATGATGTAGAGGGATAAATTCATGCAATATGATAAAAACCCCATCTTGTTATCCTCGATGGCAACAATATAATACGTGCCTTGCTGCCCCTCATCCTTTGGGAAAGGACACCGCAAGATTGAACCCAAAGCTAAGTACTTCTCCCATTGCAAGAAAAACAATCTAGTAGGCCAAACCAAACTGATAATTCGAAGAGACTTGCAAAGATAACCAATCATACATAAAAGAATTCAGAAGATTCAAATACTGTTCATAGATAAACTTGATCATAAACCCACAATTCATCGGTCTCAACAAACACACCGCAAAAGAAGTATGATATTAACCATAGAATTGCATCACCTTATCATCCTCAGTCTAGTGGTCAAGTTGAACTTAGTAATAGAGAAATAAAATTAATTTTACAAACGACTGTCAGTAGGTCCCGGAAGAATTGGTCTAAGAAATTAGATGATGCACTTTGGGCTTATAGAACATCATATAAAAATCCTATGGGTATGTCTCCTTATAAAATGGTTTATGGAAAAGCTTGTCATTTGCCTCTTGAGTTAGAACATAAAGCTTACTTGGCAATTAAACAACTTAACTATGATTTCAAACTTGCCGGTGAAAAGAGGTTATTTGATATTAGCTCGCTAGATGAATGGAGAACCCAAGCTTATGAAAATGCCAAGCTATTTAAAGAAAAAGTTAAAAGATGGCATGATAAAAGAATTCAAAAGCGTTAGTTCAAAGTTGGAGAATATGTTCTTTTGTATATTTCTCGTTTCAGATTCTTTACAAGAAAACTCCTCTCCAAATGGGAAGGACCCTATGTTATCGAGGAGGTTTATCGATCTGGAGCCATCAAAATAAATAATGCCGAAGGTCCTAACCCGAAGGTTGTCAATGGGCAAAGAATAAAACATTATATCTCAGGTACGCCCATTAATGTTGAAAGCAATATTATCCAAACTATGACACCGGAAGAACACATAAAAGAAACCTTCTGGAACACTCCAGAATCGGGAAAAAGAGGAGGTACGTGATACGGTAAGTAAACGGACTCCGAAAAATCCACAAAAATATTTTTTGTCAGTTTTGTAATATATAAAAAATTAGGAAAATAAGAAACTACCAGGAAGGTGACCCTGGTGGGCACAAGACACCAGGGCGTGTCTAGCTTGCCAAGCGCGCCCAGGTGGGTTGTGCCCACCTCGGGTACCTCCTGGACTCCGTTTGCTTGTTTCCCAAGATAAAAAATCTTTATATACCCCCCGAACCTATTGACCACCGTATCGTGGAGAAATCTCCTGTTTTCTTTTCCTTGTTGTTTGTTGGTAGATCCCATCTACCATGGCCGCTTCAAGATCCTCCAAGGACAAGTTCTTCGAGAACGTCATCAACCCATATTTGCATGAGGTGATGCAGCACCCACAGGATATTCAGATGCATGAGGGGGTGCTTCACATCCACGATGTGGAAGGTCCCAAAGGGACGGGAACCGTGGAGGCCAGGCTTGAAGCTATGGAGCAGGAGGTCTTCCGGTGCAAGGGGATGGTGGAACGTGGACTCAATGCCAATCACCTCATGATCGCGGACTACACCCGTGATCTCAAGATGGATGGTGAGTCCACGAAAGACATCATCTTCACCTTCAACGAGCAAATCAACTTCCTCCAAAGCCAGATCTACGATCTCCAAAACCAAGTCTTTGAATATGAGGCAAGGTTTAAAGGTATGAGTTTGGCTGCCAGTTGCAGGACCCGTGAGACTCACTCCTCCTCTTATCATGGTGATCCTCTGCCATGGAAACCCGAGGATAAGATCGCTACTTCATCACCACCACCTCCTTCTTCATCACCAAAAGAAACTTGAGTATCGGGTATGAGCACTCCCCTTGGCGTGTGCCAAGCTTGGGGTGGGGGTGCCCCGGTATCGTATCACCTCCACTATCTTTTGCCTTTACTTATCTTATAGTTCGATCCATAGTTATCTTTTGCTTTAGCGGCTATGGTGTTGATGTAGAAGACCTCCGTGATCGATGCACCTTCCGACGGAGCTCCGGAACAGGCCCCAAGATGGGATCTCGTGGGTACAGAAGTTTGCGGCGGTGGAACTAGGTTTTTGGCTCCGTATCTGATCGTTTGGGGGTGCGTAGGTATATATAGGAGGAAGAAGTACATCGGTGGAGCAACAGGGAGCCCATGAGGGTGGAGGGCGCGCGGGGGGGGGTAGGCGCGCCCCTACCTCGTGGCTTCCCTGTTGGTTGTTTGACGTATGGTCCAAGTCTCCTTGATCATGTTCGTTCCAAAAATCACGTTCCCGAAGGTTTCATTCCGTTTGGACTCCGTTTGATATTCTTTTTCTGCGAAACTCTGAAATAGGCAAAAAAAACAGCAATTCTGGGCTGGGCCTCCGGTTAATAGGTTAGTCCCAAAAATAATATTAAAGTGAATAATAAAGCCCAATAATGTCCAAAACAGAAGATAATATAGCATGGAGCACTCAAAAATTATAGATACGTTGGAGACGTATAAGTGATGCATAGCAACGAGAGGGGAGAGTGTTGTCCACGTACCCTCGTAGACCGAAAGCGGAAGCGTTAGCACAACGCAGTTGATGTAGTCGTACGTCTTCACGATCCGGCCGATCAAGTACTGAACGCACGGCACCTCCGAGTTCATCACACGTTCATCTCGATGACGTCCCTCGAACTCCGATCCAGCCGAGCTTTGAGGGAGAGTTCCATCAGCACGACGGAGTGGTGATGATGATGATGTTCTACCGACGCAGGGCTTCGCCTAAGCACCGCTACAATATTATCGAGGTGGATTATGGTGGAGGGGGCACCGCACACGGCTAAGAGATCAAGTGATCAATTGTTGAGTCTATGGGGTGCCCCTACCTCCGTATATAAAGGAGCAAGAGGAGGAGGCAGCCGGCCAGGGAGAGGCGCGCCTAGGGGGAGTCCTACTCCCTCTAGGAGTAGGGCTCCTCCTATTCCTAGTAGGAGTAGGACAGGGGGAAGGAAAGGGAGAGGAGGAGAAGGAAAGAGGGGGCCGGCCCCTTTGCCCTAAACCAATTCAGTTTGGGCCTTGGGGGGCGCGCCCCGCACTCCCCTTGCTGCCCTCTATTTCCACTAGGGCACATGTAGGCCAATTAAGCCCGGGGGGGGGTCCGGTAACCCCCGGTACTCCAGTAAAATCCTGATTTCACGCGGAACACTTCGGATATCCAAACATAGGCTTCCAATATATCAATCTTTATGTCTCGACCATTTCGAGACTCCTCGTTATGTCTGTGATCACATATGGGACTCCGAACAACCTTCAGTACATCAAAACTCATAAACTCATAATATAACCGTCATCAAAACTTTAAGCGTGCGGACCCTACGGGTTCAAGAACTATGTAGATATGACCGAGACACGTCTCCGGTCAATAACCAATAGCGGAACCTGGATGCTCATATTGTGTCCCACATATTCTACGAAGATCTTTATCGGTCAGACCGCATAACAACATACGATGTTCGCTTTGTCATCGGTATGTTACTTGCCCGAGATTCGATCGTCGGTATCTTAATACCTAGTTCAATCTCGTTACCAGCAAGTCTCTTTACTCGTTCCATAATACATCATCCCGCAACTAACTCAATAGTTGCAATACTTGAAAGGTTTATAATTATGTGCATTACCGAGTGGGCCCAGAGATACCTCTCCGACAATCGGAGTGATAAATCCTAATCTCGAAATACGCCAACCCAACAAGTACCTTCGGAGACACCTGTAGAGCACCTTTATAATCACCCAGTTACGTTGTGATGTTTGGTAGCACACAAAGTGTTCCTCCGGTAAACGGGAGTTGCATAATCTCATAGTCATAGGAACATATATAAGTCATGAAGAAAGCAATAGCAGAATACAAAACGATCGAGTGCTAAGCTAACGGAATGGGTCAAGTCAATCACATAATTCTCCTAATGATGTGATCCCATTAATCAAATGACAACTCTTTGTCTATGGCTAGGAAACATAACCATCTTTGATCAACGAGCTAGTCAAGTAGAGGCATACTAGTGATACTCTGTTTGTCTATGTATTCACACATGTATCATGTTTTCGGTTAATACAATTCCAGCATGAATAATAAACATTTATCATGATATAAGGAAATAAATAATAACTTTATTATTGCATCTAGGGCATATTTCCTTCAATAAACACAACGTCGCAATAATAATGAAGGAACGCAAGACATGGCGGTCAACGCCGGATTCAGCAGCTCCAAACCCGGTCAAGGGAAAAGCCATTCAAGGCAAACAGAGACGGACCATCCAATTTAGACAAGATACTGGATCGGCCCTGCCAGATTCATGGCACCCCCGATAAACCAACCAATCATACCAACAGAAGTTCTTGGGTCTTCAAACAAGCCAGCAAGCTTAATGACGAACACAAGGGGAAGGGGCCGCCCAGTGACAACGATGACGAAGAGACTCGCCAACCAAACACCGGGGGTCAGAAGTAATTTCCCCCCAAAGTAAAAATAGTGAACATGGTATACGTGACGAACACCCCTATAGGGGAGTGATAACCCACAAGTATATGGGATCAATTGTAGCCTCTTTCGATAAGTAAGAGTGTCGAACCCAATGAGGAGCTAAAGGTAGAACTAATATTCCCTCAAGTTCTATCGACCACCGATACAACTCTACGCACGCTTGACGTTCGCTTTACCTAAAACAAGTAGGAAACTAGAATTACTTTGTAGGTGTTGTTGGATAGGTTTGCAAGAAATTAAAGAGCGAGTAAATAAAAGCTAGGGGCTGATTAGATAAAGCCACAACTAAATTAGTTTTAGTAAAGAGTTTGTTGTGACGAGAAAGTTATTTGTCCCTAGGCAATCGATAACTAGACCGGTAATCATTATTGCAATTTTATTTGAGGGAGAGGCATAAGCTAACATACTTTCTCTACTTGGATCATATGCACTTATGATTGGAACTCTAGAAAGCATCCGCAACTACTAAAGATTCATTAAGGTAAACCCCAACCATAGCATTAAAGTATCAAGTCCCCTTTATCCCATACGCAAACAACCTACTTACTCGGGTCTGTGGTTTCACACCACGCCACCCACCATAAGCAAATCATGAACATATTGCAAACCCTACAGCGGGGATCCCTCACACTTGTGCGACACGGAGAGCACCATAGGAAACCAATAATAAAACATGCAACTCAAACCAATCTTGATCATCAAATAACCCATAGGACAAAACAGATCTACTCAAACATCATAGGATAGCCATACATCATTGGGAAATAATATATAGCGTTGAGCACCATGTTTAAGTAGAGATTACAGCGGGTAAGAGAGAGGTTACACCGCTGCATAGAGGGGAGAAGAGTTGGTGATGATGGCGGTGAAGTTGTTGGTGAAGATTGCGGTGATGATGATGACCACGGCGGCGTTCCAACGCCTCCGGAAGAGAAGGGGAGAGGGGGCCCCTTCGTCTTCTTCTTCCTTGACCTCCGCCCTAGATGGGAGAAGGGTTTCCCCTCTGGTCCTTGGCCTCCATGGCGTGGGAGGGGAGAGAGCCCCTTCGAGATTGGATCTATCTCTTTGCTTCTCTCTGTTTCTGCGTTCTATTCTGGTGCCCTTTCACCGTTTCGTATATATATGGAGATCCGTAACTCCGATTGGACTGAAACCTTCACCGTGATTTTTTTACCAAAAAATAGCTTTCTTGCGGCCGAAGAAGGGCATCAACCACCTTACGGGTGGCCCATGAGGGTGGGGGCGCGCCCCCTGCCTCGTGGCCACCTCGAGCACCGTCTCGCATGGATTTTTCTTCTGGAATTTTCCAAATATTCCAAAAATAAGCTCCATCCGTTTTTATCCCGTTTGGATTCCGTTTGATATGGATATTCTGTGAAAAATAAAACATGCAACAAACAGGAATTGGCACTGGGCACTGGATCAATATGTTAGTCCCAAAAATAATATAAAAATTTGCCAAAAGTATATGAAAGTTGAATAATATTGGCATGGAACAATCAAAAATTATAGATACGACGTAGACGTATCAGCATCCCCAAGCTTAATTCCTGCTCGTCCTCGACTAGGTAAATGATAAAAAGATAATTTTTTGATGTGGAATGCTACCTAGCATAATCTTGATCATGTATCTAATCATGGCATGAATATTAAGACACGAGTGATTCAAGGCAATAGTCTATCATTTGACATAAAAACAATAATATTTCAAGCCTACTAATAAAGCAATCATGTCTTTTCAAAATAACATGGCCAAAGAAAGTTATCCCTACAAAATCATATAGTCTGGCTATGCTCCATCTTCACCACACAAAATATTCACATCATGCACAACTCTGATGACAAGCCGAGCAATTGGTTCATACTTTTTAACGCGCTTCAGCATTTTCAACCCTCACGCAATACATGAGCGCAAGCCATGGATATATCACTATAGGTGGAATAGAGTATGATGATGGGGGTTATGTGGAGAAGACAAAAAAGGAGAAAGTCTCACATCGACGCGGCTAATCAACGGGCTATGGGGATGCCCATCAATTGATGTCAATGTGAGGAGTAGGGATTGCCATGCAACGGATGCACTAGAGCTATAAGTATATGAAAGCTCAAACTGAAACTAAGTGGGTGTGCATCCAACTTGCTTTCTCATGAAGACCTAGGGCATTTGAGGAAGCCCATCATTGGAATATACAAGCCAAGTTCTATAGTGAAAATTCCCACTAGTATATGAAAGTGATAACTCAAGAGACTCTCTATATGAATAATATGGTGCTACTTTGAAGCACAAGTGTGGTAAAAGGATAGTAACATTGCCCCTTTTTCTCTTTTTTTTGCGGGCTTCTTTGGCCCCCCTTTTTTATTTAGGCTTCTTTGGCCTCTCTTTTTTGATGGGCAATGCTCTAATAATGATGATCATCACACTTTTATTTACTTACAACTCGATATTACAACTCTCGATATTACAACTCGATACTAGAACTAAGATATGACTCTATAGGAATGCCTCCGGTGGTGTACCGGGATGTGCAATGATCTAGCATAGCAATGACATCAAAAAACGGACAAGCCATGAAAATATCATGCTAGCTATCTTACGATCATGCAAAGCAATATGACAATAAATGCTCAAGTCATGTATATGATGATGATGCAAGTTGCAGGGCAATATATCTCGGAATGTCTATGGAAATTCCATGATAGGTAGGTATGGTGGCTGTTTTGAGGAAGATATAAGTAGGTTTATGTGTGATAGGGCGTATCGTATCATGGGGTTTTGGATGCACCAACGAAGTTTGCACCAACTCTCGAGGTGAGAAAGGGCAATGCATGGTACTGAAGAGGCTAGCAATGATGGAAGGGTGAGAGTGCGTATAATCCATGGACTCACATTAGTCATAAAGAACTCATATACTTATTGCAAAAGTTTATTAGCCCTCGAAGAAAAATACTACTACGCATGCCCCTAGGGGGATAGATTGGTAGGAAAAGACCATCGCTCGTCCCCGACCGCCACTCATAAGGAAGACAATCAACAAATACCTCATGCTCCGACTTCGTTACATAACGGTTCACCATACGTGCATGCTACGGGAATCACAAACGTCAACACAAGTATTTCTACAATCCGCAACCACCCACTAGCATGACTCTAATATCACCATCTTTATATCGCAAAACTATTGCAAGGAATTAAACATATCATATTCAGTGATCTACAAGTTTTATGTAGGATTTTATGACTAACCATGTGAATGACCAGTTCCTGTCATCTCTCTAAATAGATATAAGTGAAGCAAGAGAGTTTAATTCTTTCTACAAAAGGTATGCCCACGCTCTAACAAATATAAGTGAAGCAAAAGAGCATTCTACAAATAGCGGTTGTCTATGTAAAGAGAAATAGGCAATCCAAGCTTCAAATGATATAAGTGAAGCGCATGAAGCATTCTATAAAGCCATACTCAAAAGATATAAGTGAAGTGCAAAGAGCATTCTCTAAATCAACCAAGGACCATCTTATACCAGCATGGTGCATAAAAGAAAAGTGAAAACTAAATGCAAAAGACGCTCCAAGATTTGCACATATCACATGAATGAAACGAATCCGAAAACATACATATACTTGTTGAAGAAAGAGGGGATGCCTTCTGGGGCATACCTAAGCTTAGATGCTTGAGTATCCTTGAATATTTACTTGGGGTGCCTTGGGCATCCCCAAGCTTGAGCTCTTGCCTCTCTTCCTTCTTCTCACATCGAAACCTTCTCGATCATCGAACACTTCATCCACACAAAACTTCAACAGAAAACTCGGTAAGATCCGTTAGTATAATAAAGCAAATCACTACTCTAAGTACTATTGCAAACCAATTCATATTTTTTTTTGCATTTTGTCTACTGTAATATAACTTTTTCATGGCTTAATCCACTGATATAAATCGATAGTTTCATCAAAACAAGCAAACTATGCATCAAAAACAAAATCTGTCTAAAACAGAACAGTCTGTAATAATATGAACATTCACCATACTTCTAATATGTAGCGACCCGACCCGAAAACGGTCAAGTCTCTGTGTAGCTGTACCATCCCAAGATCATGCTAGCACACAGAGTACATTGATGAAAAGATTCAAAGTTCAATCACACCTGAATTTATTACACGATTCTCATATCGAGACTTTATTACAATAGAATAAATTCGGCCGAAGGCCAACTCATGAGAGATAAACTAAATAAAGCTGCGGAAGCGTAGACGAATAGCGAGTCCATCCGACTCCATAGGGCAATCGCCAAGCGTGGATCGTAGCCTCACTCCTGATCGGAAAACGCCTCTGCAACATAAGAAGTTGCAGCCGTGTAGGTCAGCATTTTGAATATGCCGGCAAGTCAAAGAGAGAACAACATTAATATTACTAACACTATATGCAATTTGGCTGTGGGGCTCTAAATTTCATTGTTTTGCGAAAAAGCCAGTTTTTCCCTACAACAAGAACTTGTTTGCAAAATACTACAAAATGTTGGTAGTTATTGAGATGGTTCCGCCAACCAATGTCTCATTCCCAATTATTAAAATAACCCCCTCAATTAATTTATTAATTTTGGTGTTGAGATTTCCGAAATACTCCAAGTTCCAGAGGCTCAAATTGTCCAGAATCGGGACACGGCTAACCGATTAGATCTTTACTCTGCAGAGGTTTGTGCACTTTACCCGCAAGGATCGTTCCTCCTTTAGTCTTCGCACTTCACGGTGTTTGAAGACAGGACGAGTAAACAGGGTCTTCGAAGAGTTCCTCTGGGCCACCGCCGTACCCATCCAATCCTACCGTTCTTCTACATCTCGTAGCACCGTCGGCCGAGTCACACCTAGGGTCAACCAAGCGAGCCCATAATGGCTTGCGGCTGCATGTAAGCTTCCGTCAATGGGGTATCCATCCGTCTCTTCGTGGCTGGGTGAAGCTTTCCGCAAGATGTCATGGCTCTTCTCCATGCATCCCGACAAGACGCTGGTTTCTCCAGGGTGCCCGTCAACCGTCCTCCACCCAATAGTGAATTTCGAAGTCCATCTTGAGCTTGAAGTCATGGGGTTGTCATCATCTTGACTCTCACATCTCCCTTATGAATCACTCAACCAACCCCGTCTACGAGCATAGCAAAATAAACTACTTCGTCCCGGGCCATGGTAACAAGGGGGATTGGTTTCAACCTACCTCATGATACTACTCAAGAACATAACTTAAAATTCTCCTACTGCATGCATGGTGGGGAGGTATAATTCTAATGCAATAAAATCATAGGTATTGTAAAAGAAAACATGGTCAAATGACTTGCCTGGCTGACGGTCTTCGAAAGCTAGGGACTCGTGATAGCAGGCTTCGCACTCCGGAAATTCTACCGAAGCAAACAACAATTATATAAGCATACAAACATACAATCACTTAACATAACAGCATGCTAACATAAAACCCACAAAACAATCGAACCAAAACCCAAAGAAAACTCGAAGAAATCCAAGCCAACAACTAATAAGAAAATAAAATAAACTTTTTATTTTCTGTAAATAAAAGTTCATGTTCTAAAGCTACAGAAACTAATCTAAAATAAAATATAACATAGGTAAAATAAAATTATTTACTAAATAAAACAATAGGAAAACAGTAGCTAGTTAAATAAACAAGAAACACATGATTTTGACTAAAACTATTTTTTTATTAAATCTAAAATTCCCAAATAAACTCCTACTGCTAGGCAAAGTCAAAACAAAGCAGTGACAAAAGAATCACTAAAATAAAATAATCCTAACTCATTTTATAGCAGAAATACTAATCTGTCTAAAACTAAAATAAAACAATTTCTAATAATTTAAACATGGCCAAACATATTTTCTACAGAAACTACAACAAATTTGCAAACTAACAAAAAAGAATCAACTAAAAATATTAAGTAACCTAAAAGATATGGATTTTACAAAATCTGGAACTATTCTGTTAAAAACAGAAACGAAAAAAATATAATTAAAAGAAAAACTAGCGCTAACGGGCCTATCTAACGCTCAGGCGTCATTTAACTAAAGCGTGCCCGAGAGAATAAACCGATCGGGCCGGCCTAACTAAACCGCTAACTAAACCAAAATAAACCGTAACTAAACCGGCTTTTAAAATAAAACCTACCCTTCAGAGATCTAATCTAGGCCCTAGGTTCTAGATCGAGCGGTGGTGGGGGTTCCGCTGACTTATCGCGATGTCGATGCGGCTGACGGACGACGGCGGCTCGGCGGCGACGGCGCGGTGGCTCCGGTGGTCGGGGAAGACGGCGGAGGCGTCAAAGCGGAAAGCGGCGGAGCGAGGGAGGTCGGGTGGAGTTGTTGGAGCTCGGGGTCGGAGACGATCGGGGCAAGGGCAATGGCAAGGGGCAAGGCGTCGGGTTCAGCGAGGAATCGTGGGCGAGGTGGAGGGTTAGGCGAGGGAAAGGTGGGGAACGGGTCGAGGGGGCCGGGTACTTATAGGCGCGGTCGACTTGGAGGAGGGGGCGAATCGGGGAAAGAATCCCGCGATCTCCGGGATTCCCGCGGCGGCGGCGACGCGGTTTGGCGTGGAGAGGAAGAAGAAGGGGTAATGAGGGCGTCAGCGAGAGAGGAGGGGGCTTGGTCGGGCGACCGAGGGGAGGGGTTTGGTGGTGGCTCGGGTAGGCTGGCTCGAGTGCTGGCTGGGCCGGGTTGGCTGGCCCATTGGTGGGTGGGCTGCCTCGCCTGGCCGGGCAGTTGGCTGGTGGCGTTTTTTTTTTTTGAATTAGGGAGAGGAGAGAGAATATATTAAATATGTATATTTTATATAGGACATATATATATCAAAATTCTCAGGGGAATTTATCCTACAATTTGAGCATTTTTCCAGGGGCAAAACTCAAACTTAAAAAAAAACATTTTCTAGAAATCCCAATAAAAGTCAAATTTGAATTCAAACTTTTTGGCAAAATTTTTCATCTGACATTTTTGGAGTGTCATGTTTACTCCTCTCATACTTTTTCTCAAGTATTTGTCAGGCATTGTTTTGAAGTAAATTCAACTGCCAATTTGAATTCAAATCCCAACAAACTCAAAAGCCTCTGAAATACTTCAAATGTCACTCAATTCAAACAATATGCATAGATGCTTAGCTATAATTGTAAAACATTCCAAATGGAAATTTGGGATGTTACAAACCTACCCACCTTAACATGAATCTCGCCCTCGAGATTCGTGTTGGCTAGCAAATAGGTGCGGGTGGTCTCAGCGGAGGTCTTCTTCTCGCTCCCAGGTGGCTTCCTCCTCGGAATGATGACTCCACAGCACCTTGAAAAACTTGATGATCTTGCTGCGGGTGACTCTGTTCGCAGTCTCGAGAGTTCGGACGGGTTTCTCCTCATAAGTCAGATCTTTGTCGAGCTGTATGGCCTCTAGGGGCCTTTGTGTCTCTCAACGGAATATCGCCATCTCGGCATGGCATTTCTTGGTGAGAAACATGGAAGACATCATGAACTCCGGACAATCCTTCCGCAATTCCAACTTGTAAGCCACTTCTCCACGACGCTCGAGGATTTTGTAGGGGCCAATGAACCGGGGTGCTAACTTTCCTTTAACACCGAACCTCTTGATTCCACGAAGTGGGGACACACGAAGATATGCCCGGTCTCCCGCTTCGGTATGTTACTTCCTTGCGTTCCTGTCGGCATAACTCTTCTGCCTCGACTGAGCTACCTTGAGTCTATCTCGAATCAGCTTGACTTTCTCTTCGGAATCTCTGATAAGATCAGGACCGAAAAGTTTTCGATCTCCAACACCATCCCACAGCAATGGTGTTCTGCACCTCCTTCCGTGTAGAGCTTCAAAAGGGGCCATCTTTGAGTGGTGCGATAAGCTGTTATTGTACGAGAACTCGCGCAGATGGCAAATTATCATCCCAGCTAGACCCATAGTCTAGCGCACAAGCTCTCAACATGTCCTCCAGGATCTGGTTGACTCTCTCGGTCTGTCCATCTGTCTGCGGATGAAAAGTTGTACTGAACTCCAGCCTCGTACCCAAGGTTTCATGCAACTGATTCCAAAACTTTGAGGTAAATTGTGTTCCTCTATCAGACACGATACACCTCGGAACTCCATGCAGACATACGATCCTGGTCATGTATATCTTGGCTAACTTAGCGCTGGTATAGGTAGTCTTTACGGGAATGAAATGAGCTACCTTGGTCAATCGATCAACCACTACCCAGATGGAATCATAACCTGAACGGGTCCTGGGTAATCCTGTGATAAAATCCATTCCAAGTTTTTCCCATTTCCACTCGGGAATCGGCAAAGGTTGAAGTAACCCTGCGGGCTTCTGATGTTCCGCCTTTACTCGCTGGCAAACATCGCATATCGCTATGTACTCAGCAATATCCTTCTTCATACCATCCACCGAAACTTTCCTTCAAATCCAGATACATCTTGGTGTTACCGGGTGAATCGAGTACGGTGAATCATGAGCCTCCTGAAGAATTAGCTTCCTGAGTTCGGGATCATTGGGCACATAAATACGGTCCTCGTACCATATAGCTCAGTATTCATCCTTACGAAACCCTTTAGCTTTTCCTTCATTCATCCTTTTCTTTATCTCATCAATTTCCTTGTCCGACTTCTGGGCTTCACGAATTCTTTCGGCCAAAGTGGACTGAACTTCCAGAGCTGCAACATATCCTCTCGGAACTATCTCCAGTCGAAGATCTCTGAGGTCATTGACTAACTCCTGGGGTAATCCTCCCGCTATAAGAGTATTCACATAACTCTTACGGCTCAAGGCATCTGCTACAACATTGGCCTTTCCTGGGTGGTAATGCAATCTCATGTCATAGTCCTTGATTAACTCTAGCCACCTCCTCTGCCTGAGGTTCAACTCTTTCTGCGTGAAAATACACTTCAAGCTCTTATGATCTGTGTAAACATCACAACTATTTCCGATAAGGAAATGCCTCCAGGTCTTGAGTGCATGCACTACGGTTGCTAGCTCCAAATCATGTGTGGCGTAATTCATCTCGTGAGGTCGTAGTTGTCTGGAGGTATAAGCTACAACTTTTCCTTCCTGCATGAGTACTCCTCCGAGTCCCTGGCGAGAAGCGTCACAATATACCTGGTAATCCTTGTGTATGTCCGCAAAATCAATCTTGGGCTGTAACCAAACGTTTCTTCAATTCCAGGCGGCTTCACAATCCTTGGTCCAAATGTACTTGGCGTCCTTCTTCAACAGCTCAGTCATGGGCTTGGCAATCTTCGAGAAATTCTCAATAAACCTCCAATAATATCCTGCGAGTCCGAGAAAACTGCGGATCTCCTTGGTCGAGGTGGGTGACCGCCAATCGGTGGTGATACAACCTTGGTGGGGTCAATCTGCTATTCCTTCTCCTGAAATAACATGTCCGAGGAATCCGACTTCCTTCAGCCAAAATTCACATTTGCTGAACTTGGCATACAACGATGTTCTCGGAGTTTCTCCAGAACTAGACGCAAATGTTCCTTATGCTCTTCCTCGCTCTTGGAGAAAATCAGTATATCATTGATGAACACCACGACAAACTTGTCCAGATATTCCATAAATACCTTGTTCATCAAATTCATGAAGTATGCAGGGGCATTAGTTAATCCGAATGACATGACGGTATACTCATATAAACCATACCTGGTGGTTAATGCTGTTTTAGGTATATCCTTTTCACGGATCTTCAACTGATGATACCCTGATCGAAGATCGATCTTGGAGAATACCTTGGCTCCAACTAGCTGATCAAATAGGTCATTAATCATCAGTAGAGGGTACTTGTTCTTGATGGTCACTTCGTTCAACGAACGATAATCCACAACCATTCTCAGGGTTCCATCCTTCTTCTCTACCAAAAGAACTGGGGCTCCCCAAGGTGACGAGCTTGGCCGAATATATCCCTTCTCCAAGAGTTCATTAATTTGATTCTTGATCTCTTCCAAATCGTTCGGGGCATCCAATAGGGTCTCTTGGATATTGGGGCTGTGCGGGCAATAACTCAATCAGAAATTCAATGTCTACGTCGGTGGCATTCTGGTAATTCCTCCGAAACACATCGGAAAATCTTGTACCTCTGGCACTTCCTCTGAACAACTCCCGTGAGGGAATTTACCTGATTCTTCATCGGGATAAATGCGATACATACTTGATCCTCTTACGCTCCGGAGTGGTGAGCGAGAATCGCCTTTGAGCACATCTATGTTTCCTTCAAACTTCGTCAACCAATCCATGCCTAGGATTACATCCGAGGTCTAGGTTTCCAATACTATGAGGTCTGCGGAAATTTATGGTTTCGATGTTGAGGGTTGCATGACAGCCTAAGCCTCGCCATCATTTCTCCTCTGCGGCCCGACGTGAAGAGGGCTTCTAAGGGTTCTAGTGGGCAACCGTACTTTTCCACTACTACCCTTGATATAAATGAATCGTTGCACCGTAATCAAAGAGTACCAATCTGGATGTGAATTTAATAAAAACTTACCAACCACAGTGTCTGGCTGATCATATACGTCCTCCACGTCAATGTCGTTCACCTGAGCACGAGGAAAAGGGTTGGGCTTCTTTGCTGAGCTTCCATTGCCATTTCCATTCCTCGGCTTGGCCTCCGGGCAGTCGGTGGCATAGTGCCCTGTTTTCTGGCACTTGAAACAAGTGATGTGACTCAGATCCTTCTGAGCCGGGGCAGGACGATGCTGGTTGCCATTGCCGTTTCCATTGCCTGTCTTGTAGTCGTGGTTGCGGTTGTTCCCATTTCCTCCATGATTATGTCCTCCATGGGTGTGATGGGTATGCCCTCCCGAGTATGGGGCATAACGGGCTTCGCTGAGCTCCGAGTTGTACTTCCCCGCCATACTTCCGCTTATGCTATCAATCTGCTGCTGCTTGCCTTCGAGTATGGTGGCCTTGTCTACCAGCTCACGGTAGTTGTTGAAGGTAGCCACCATTAGCTGCATTCCCAACTCGTCATTGAGTCCTCGAGAAACTTTTCCTGCTTATGCATCTGTGGCCACATCATCCGGGGCATAGCGAGCTAACTTGTTGAACTCATCCACGTCTCGCCCCACAAGACGGTTCCCTGGCGTAAGTTGCGGAACTCACGCTTCTTCGCACTCATGGCTCCGGTGATACATGAGCGGTGTGGAAAGCTTCGCTGAACTGATCCCGTGATGGTGGCGATGGGATAAGTGGCGTGTAGTTCTCCCACCAAGAGGCTGCAGGTCCATCAAGTTGATGTGCGCAAAGCGCACCTTCTCTCGCATCTATGCATCCAGCGATGGCTAACTCCTTCCGACCTTGCGGAGCTAATCATCGGCCACAATCGCTCGGGCTGCTAGAGAACACCGGCGGATTCAGCCTTAGGAAGCGGGTCAAGTTGTCAACATGGGGTGGTGGCGGTGGATTGTTGTTGTTGTTGTTGTTGTTCTGGTTCTGGATGAGCATCTGCATGAGGCCATTCTGCTGCTGGATCAGCTGGGTGAGCTCCGGCGGAAAGTTGAGACCGGGGTCACGTCTCGGAGGCATCTGGTGTTTTGGTGTGGATGAGAAAATTAGAATAGAACAAGGGTCTAATGAGAAAATATCACTACCCAAATGAATGCACAATCATAATCACACCAATTATTTATTCAATCATCTCAAACATGGTTCAATCTCGGATTACAAATTCTCACGATCGATCGGAAAATAACGGCCTAACGATCGACGGAAAAATAAAATAACATGGCGGTCGACTAAATGTCTTCATCAATTATCCTTGCGTCCTCTAGTGCGGCGTCCTCCGGTGTGGCGTCCTCTAGTGCGGCGCCTCCTCTTGTGGCTTTCTTCGTGGATCTCTTCATAATCCTGGTCATTGCTCACGAGGGTCCGTCATCTCCACTCGGAAAAGGTCTTCTCCCAAGTCCATCTTCTCCTCTAATGCGGCAACATCCATCTTCAGCTTGTCGACTCTCTCCATGAAATCCTTGATTTCTTCTTCATGGTCAAGGAAGTCTGCGGTGCTTTCTCCTCCGGGCCCCAGTTCACGGAACAACAGCCTCATGTGTACCTTCGAGTTACGGCGAGTCTGGATTTCCCGTTTCCTGAGGAGACTCTCCAAGTCTTGGACATATGAGAGAATGGAGTCGTCCTCTACGGTACGGATGATATCTCCATCCTAGCTCTGCGAGAAATCATGGCAAGGTCTGATGGGTCGAGCTCGGCTCTGTACTCCTCTCGGAGATGTCCAAGTGCATGATAAATCACCATGTCTCTTCCGAGAATCCAACTGAAATCGTTAAACTCAAAGTCAATGGGCTCTGAATGTCCTCCGAAGGTCCTCCCTGGAATGTGCACCATAATCTCAGAAGGGTATCCATCGGAAGTGTATTGGTAGGCTTCCGGTGATTGAGAGCAGAGCAATCTTCAGCTTCTTCACGATCTGAACCAGCTTCTTGCCAAGAGGCATCGCCTCATCTGGTGGCAAAACTCCGTAGCGTAACGGGGTGAACTCGCGCCATCTAGAATGTTGAAAATCGAGAGAAGTCGAAATGAACAGGGAGAATTACGAATGATAAGGACATAAAATAAATAGTCTCTTCTTATGGCTTTCCGATCCTAGGGGTTCGCCCCACGGGCAGCGTGTGCTCGATACCATCTCAGAAGCGACCCGACCAAAGCGGTCAAGTCTCGTGTAGCTGTACCATCCCAAGATCATGCTTGGCACACACAAGACATTGATGAAAAGATTCAAAGTTCAATCACACCTGAATTTATTACACGATTCTCATATCGAGTCTTTATTACAATAGAATAAATTGGCCAAGGCCAACTCATGAGAAATAAACTAAATAAAGCTGCGGAAGCGTGGACGAATAGCGAGTCCATCCGACTCCATAGGGCAATCGCCAAGCGTGGATCGTAGCCTCACTCCTGATCGGAAAACTCCTCTGCTACATAAGACGTTGCAACTGTGTAGGTCAGCATTTTGAATATGCCGGCAAGTCAAAGAGAGAACAACATTAATATTACTAACACTATATGCAATTTGGCTGTGGGGCTCTAAATTTCATTGTTTTGCGAAAAAGCCAGTTTTTCCCAACAACAAGAACTTGTTTGCAAAATACTACAAAATGTTGGTAGTTATTGAGATGGTTCCGCCAACCAATGTCTCATTCCCAATTATTAAAATAACCCCCTCAATTAATTTATTAATTTTGGTGTTGAGATTTCAAATACTCCAAGTTCCAGAGGCTCAAATTGTCCAGAATCGGGACACGGCTAACCGATTAGATCTTCACTCTGCAGAGGTTTGTGCACTTTACCCGCAAGGATCGCTCCTCCTTTAAGTCTTCGCACTTCACGGTGTTTGAAGACGGACGAACAAAACAGGTCTTGAAGAGTTCCTCTGGCCACCGCCGGTACCCATCCAATCCTACCGTTCTTCTACATCTCGTAGCACCGTCCGCCGAGTCACACCTAGGGTCGACCAAGCCGAGCCCATAATGGCTTGCGGCTGCAGTAAGCTTCCGTCAATGGGGTATCCATCCGTCTCTTCGTGGTTGGGTGAAGCTTTCGCAAGATGTCATGGCTCTTCTCCATGCATCCCGGACAGCCGCTGGTTTCTCCAGGGTGCCCGTCAACCGCCCTCCACCCAAAGAGTGAATTTGAAGTCCATCTTGAGCTTGAAGTCATGGGGTTGTCATCATCTTGACTCTTACATCTCCCTTATGAATCACTCAACCAACCCCGTCTACGAGCATAGCAAAATAAACTACTTCGTCCCGGGCCATGGTAACAAGGGGGATTGGTTTCAACCTACCTCATGATACTACTCAAGAACATAATTTAAAATTCTCCTACTGCATGCATGGTGGGGAGGTATAATTCTAATGCAATAAATTCATAGGTATTGTAAAAGAAAACATGGTCAAATGACTTGCCTGGCTGACGGTCTTCGAAAGCTAGGGACTCGTGATAGCAGGCTTCGCACTCCGGAAATTATACCGAAGCAAACAACAATTATATAAGCATACAAACATACAATCACTTAACATAACAGCATGCTAACATAAAACCCACAAAACAATCGAACCAAAACCCAAAGAAAACTCAAGAAATCCAAGCCAACAACTAATAAGAAAATAAAATAAACTTTTATTTTATGTAAATAAAAGTTCATGTTCTAAAGCTACAGAAACTAATCTAAAATAAACTATAACATAGGTAAAATAAAATTATTTACTAAATAAAACAATAGGAAAACAGTTGCTAGTTAAATAAACAAGAAACACATGATTTTGACTAAAACTATTTTTATTAAATCTAAAATACCCAAATAAACTCCTACTGCTAGGCAAAGTCAAAACAAAGCAGTGACAAAAAGAATCACTAAAATAAAATAATCCTAACTCATTTTATAGCAGAAATACTAATCTGTCTAAAACTAAAATAAAACAATTTCTAATAATTTAAACATGGCCAAACATATTTTCTACAGAAACTACAACAAATTTGCAAACTAATAAATAAAGAATCAACTAAAAATATTAAGTAACCTAAAAGATATGGATTTTACAAAACTGGAACTATTCTGTTAAAAACAGAAACGAAAAAAATATAATTAAAAGAAAAACTAGCGCTAACGGGCCTATCTAACGCTCAGGCGTCATTTAACTAAAGCGTGCCCGAGAGAATAAACCGATCGGGCCGGCCTAACTAAGCCGCTAACTAAACCAAAATAAACCGTAACTAAACCAGGATTTTTAAAATAAAACCTACCCCTTCGTAGATCTAATCTAGGCCCTAGGTTCTAGATCGAACGGTGGTGGGGGGTTCCGGCGGTTTACCGCGGTGGCGACGCCGGCGACGGACGACGGCGGCTCGGGCGGCGACGGCGCGGTGGCTCCGGTGGTCGGGGAAGACGGCGGAGGCGTCAGGTGGGTGCGGCGGAGCGAGGGGAGGTCGGGGGTGGAGTTGTTGGAGCTCGGGGGGGTCGGAGACGATCGGGGCAAGGGCAATGGCGCGGCGGCGGCGTCGGGTTCCGACGAGGAATCGCGGGCGAGGTGGAGGGGTTAGGCGAGGGGAAAGGTGGGGAACGGGTCGAGGGGGCGGGGTACTTATAGGGCGCGGTCGACTTGGAGGAGGGGCCGAATCGGGGAAAGAATCCCGCGACCTCCGGATTCGGCGGGCGGTGACGTGTTTAGCGTGAGAGGAAGAAGAAGGGGTGGGGCGGAGCGTCAGAGAGAGGAGGGGGGCTTGATCGGGCGACCGAGGGGGGGGTTTGGCGGGCGGCTCGGGTAGGCCGGCTCAGCGCCTGGCTGGGCGGTTGGCTCGGCCATTGGTGGGCTGCCTCGGCCTGGCCTGGGCGGTTATTCTGGTGGCGCCGGTTTTTTTTTTGAATTAGGAGAGAGAGAATATATTAAATATATATATTTTATATAGGACATATATATATCAAAATTCTCAGGGGAATTTATCCTACAATTTGAGCATTTTTCCAGGGGAAAAACTCAAACTTAAAAAAAACATTTTCTAGTAATCCCAATAAAAGTCAAATTTGAATTCAAACTTTTTGGCAAAAATTTTCATCTGACATTTTTGGAGTGTCATGTTTACTCCTCTCATACTTTTTCTCAAGTATTTGTCAGGCATTGTTTTGAAGTAAATTCAACTGCCAATTTGAATTCAAATCCCAACAAACTCAAAAGCCTCTGAAATACTTCAAATGTCACTCAATTCAAACAATATGCATAGATGCTTAGCTATAATTGTAAAACATTCCAAATGGAAATTTGGGATGTTACATAATACTTGAAAAATTCTTCCAAAATTAGGAAAAATAAAAAATTTGTACAGCAAGACAGTGCAAAATAATCAGAACCATTTGACGTTCCAGTAAAAAATTAAAAATCGCGCACTACAGCTAAAGTTTCCGTCCTGCACCGTACAAACCAACAAGCATTGTAAACATCCTAAAGGCAAACCTTGGCACATTATTTTTATAGTACAATGGAATTGTACAAGGGGATAATTATTTTTATTGAAAAGTTTCTGTAATTAAGATTCACAAAGTTTCCGTGAGCATGAACAAAGTTTAAGGCTAGCTCCCACTTCAACAATGCTTGTCTTTCTCACTTTCGCTTTTCTTTTTGAAAAGTTTTGGGTTCCCTTCTTTATTTTTGTTGTTTTCAAACTATATGAAAGCACTCAACAGAAATAAATGACTCTCTAAAACTTCCGGGTTGTCTCCCTGGCAGTGCTTTCTTTAAAGCCATTAAGCTAGGCATATAGTGCTCAAGTAATGGACCCACCCGGATCCCAATATATATCAAAGCCAATTTTCACTAGCAATGATTTGTAATTTAGTAATGAGCACAAAGTAACATATATCAAGCAATGACGAAGTCTAACTCTCTTCCTATGCATCGGCATGTCATAAAAGAACAATTCATGCATACATAGTAAAGGCCAATGCACAGTATAAACAGTTTCTTGCAATTTTATCATATTGGAAACATAGAGAGGTGGAGATATAGTTCCTCTCTCATAATAATTGCAAGTAGGAGCAGCAAGAACATGCATATTATATTCATCAAAATAATCATGTGTAGTAGTAAAAGGCAACCCATCAATATAATCCTTAATAAGTGCAAGCTTCTCCAATATAGTGTAGTAGGGAGAATTCAAAAAGATAATAGGACTATCATGCGTGGGTGCAATAGCAACAATTTCATTCATAACATAAGGAACTATAGCAAGTTCATCTCCATAAGCATAATTTATATTGGCATCTTGGCCATAAGAATAGCAAGCATCATCAAAAAGGGATATTTCAAAAGAATCATAGGGATCATAACAGTCATCATAGCAATCATCCTTCAGTAAGCACGAAGGGGAATTAAACAATGTATGAGTTGAAGGGTTACTCTCATTAGAAGGTGGGAACGGGTGATCAATCTGCTCTTCCTCCTTTTGTTCTTCACTCTCCTCCTCATCTTTTTCATCCAATGAGCTCACAGTTTCATCAATTTCTTCTTCCATAGATTCCTGAAAAATACTAATCTCTTCTTGGACAGCGTAGACTTTCTCAATAAGTGCATTAATATCAGAATTGTATTCATAATTCTCATAGCAATATTTGAGGATAGCTAAATTTTCAGATCTATAAACAACATCATCAAAATCTTCAAAATCTTTACACATAGATTCAATTTCATAAGCACCCATAAAAGCAACAAATTCTTCTATTCGTTCCACATCATAGTAATCATATATACCATTAGCATAAGAAGCTAAGGTTTTATTATCATTAAATTTGCATGAAAAGGGAAGGTGTGGAGCCTTCATCCTAGAGCAACAAGTATAATCATAACTCACGCATAGTTGCCAAGCATACCACTTCAATATATGAATTTGATCCCATAATAGTTTCCCTTTTTGTGTTAAGCGATAATCCCTAAAGTATTCACGTTGATCCAACATTACTCCCATTACATAATTGAATGGGGTTTTCTCAGGATTACTAAAGTAGTACATAATATCTGTCACATAACGAGCATCGAGGGTTTTAGGAGGTTCCTCATCTCCATGAGTAGCAAGTACGCCTATTTTTTTTTGGTATTTCGTGTTCCATATCCATAACTAGAGATAAAGAACAACTAAGAACAACAAATAAAAATTACTTAGTGATAAAGCAAACAAGCACACACGAGAATATTCACCCACGCTATAACTCCCCGGCAACGGCGCCAGAAAAAGGTCTTGATAACCCACAAGTATATGGGATCAATTGTAGCCTCTTTCGATAAGTAAGAGTGTCGAACCCAACGAGGAGCTAAAGGTAGAACTAATATTCCCTCAAGTTCTATCGACCACCAATACAACTCTACGCACGCTTGACGTTCGCTTTACCTAAAATAAGTGTGAAACTAGAAGTACTTTATAGGTGTTGTTGGATAGGTTTGCAAGAAAGTAAAGAGTGAGTAAATAAAAGCTAAGGGCTGATTAGATAAAGAAACAACTAAATTAGTTTTAGTAAAGAGTTTGTTGTCACGAGAAAGTTATTTGTCCCTAGGCAATCGATAACTAGACCGGTAATCATTATTGCAATCTTATTTGAGGGAGAGGCATAAGCTAACATACTTTCTCTACTTGGATCATATGAACTTACGATTGGAACTCTAGCAAGCATCCGCAACTACTAAAGATTCATTAAGGTAAAACCCAACCATAGCATTAAAGTATCAAGTCCCCTTTATCCCATACGCAAACAACCTACTTACTCGGGTCTGTGCTTCTGTCACTCATGCCACCCACCATAAGCAAATCATGAACATATTGCAAACCTTAAAGCAGGGATCCCTCACGCTTGCGCAACACGGAGAGCACCATAGGACAACACCAATAATAAAACATGCAACTCAAACCAATCTTGATCATCAAATGACCCATAGGACAAAACAGATCTACTCAAACATCATAGGATAGCCATACATCATTGGGAAATAATATATAGCGTTGAGCACCATATTTAAGTACAGATTACAGCGGGTAAGAGAGAGGTTACAGCGCTGCATAGAGGGGGGAAGAGTTTGTGATGATGGCGGTGAAGTTGTTGGTGAAGATTGCGGTGATGATGATGGCCACGGCAGCGTTCTAGCGCCACCGGAAGAGAAGGGGAGAGGGGGCCCATTCGTCTTCTTCTTCCTTGACCTCCTCCCTAGATGGGAGAAGGGTTTCCCCTCTGGTCCTTGGCCTCCATGGCGTGAGAGGCGAGAGCCCTCCGAGATTGGATCTATCTCTCTTTTCGCGTTACGCTCGGTGCCCTTTCACCGTTTCAGTATATATATGGAGATCCGTAACTCCGATTGGACTGAAACCTTCGCCGTGTTTTTTTAGCAAAAAATAGCTTTCTTACGGCCGAAGAAGGGCATCAACCGCCTTACGGGTGGCCCACGAGGGTGGGGTGCGCGCCCCCTGCCTCGTGGCCACCTCGGGCACCGTCTCGCGTGGATTTTTCTTCCGGAATTTTCCAAATATTCCAAAAATAAGCTCCGTCCGTTTTTATCCCGTTTGGATTCCGTTTGATATGGATATTCGTGAAACATAAAACATGCAACAAAAGCGAAGGCGGCACTCGGGCAATCGGATCAATATGTTAGTCCCAAAAATAATATAAAAAGTTGCCAAAAGTATATGAAAGTTGAATAATATTGGCATGGAACAATCAAAAATTATAGATACGGCGGAGCCGTATCAGGGAGTGCAAGCGCGCACTATGGGACGCCTATGCCATAAAGCCGGTCCCCCCAAAATTTAATCAATGGGCGGCCTGCCCGATCACTATTGATCGCAAGGACCACCCAGTCAGTATCCGTCACGCAGGTTTAGAAGCTCTGGTCCTCGACCTAATTATCGATGGGTTCCATGTCACGGAAGTCCTTATGGACGGCGGCAGTAGCCTTAATCTACTCTACCAAGACACTATCCGCAAAATGGGCATTGATCCTTCAAGAATCAAGCCCAACACAACTACCCTCAAGGGAGCAGTACCCGGCGTAGAAACTCATTGCACGGGCTCCATCACATTGGAAGTCGTTTTCGGCTCGCCGAACAACTTCTGAAGTGAGGGCTTGACCTTCAATATTGTCCCGTTCCGTAGTAGCTACCATGCACTTCTGGGGCGTAACGCTTTTGCTTGTTTTAATGCGGTCCCACACTACGCCCATGCAAAACTTAAGATGCCCGGTCCACGTGGCGTCATAACAATAAAAGGAAATATGGAACGCTCCCTCCGTACAGAGGATCATACTACGGCTACTACAACCGAAGTACAAAGCGGCCTCATCAAGCCGTCTCTATTAAACAGGACCGATCAATCTGAGAGCTGGATTAGCAGTTCGGCCTCCATCATTCGCCTCATATACCTGCGAAGTTCGTACCGCGCATACATAATTATGCACTTAAAATACCCTGGTCATCCCCGGAGGCATAATACGGACTGGCCTACAAGCACTCCCATAGCCTCCTTTTCTTTTCTAAATATTTTTTATCTTTTACCGCAGGTGGCTCAAAGGCTGGTCATCTCACGGACTCTTTTGGAGTTCGGCTTCGCACACTTACCCAAAGGCTATTCCTATTAAGGAGTCCTTTCACCAGGCAAGGCGGCGCAGACGTGCGACAGGAGGTCTAGATAATTTTTTGTAGACCGCACTCTCTATTTCGAGCCTGTAAAGTGCCTTTTCCCTCAGCCTCCGACCACCGGCATGTCAAATAGCCTGGGTTGTGGCGTTATTATCTGTAAGATGGCAATTGACATATCACTCAAGTTCCAGTGAACATAATCCGTATTCAGCATTCGCTTTTTCCAAAGAACTGAATATTGCTTCTTCGGTTGTTTCACACACGCACCTCAGCACAAATTGCCAGGGGCTCGATATGGGAACAAATGAGTTGCCGACAAGCCCGAACAGCTTTATAGCACACTTCGGCGTCGCGAGTTTGGCCTTATATGCATAAGCTCCGAATCATATCTTTGGTCAATAGTTGGGTTGCCCGGCTCCTGTGTATACTACCTTACGTTCTGCTATATCAGCTATGGTACTAAAGGGAGAACTACTGCGATTGTGTTTCCGGTTCATCTGGTCAAGCACCTCAGTAGAGAAAGCCGAAAACTGACTGTCATGATGCGGCGAGAGCTGGTCAACCACTCGATGACTTATCGGAATCTTTCGCGATTCCTTCCGTATTACACGAAGGACCACTCTTAAGGTCACCTATGTAATGCACCGTATTGGGATAACCGCGTACATACCAGGGGCTATATCGTAGACCCACCGTCAAACTCCTATGGCTAAGTGAAAGTGTTAAAGCCCTATAGTCCGATTGCCTAGGTCGCCACATTTACACCTCCTTCACGGACCAAGACGTTGGGTCAAGAGTGATCAAGTGCTTTTCCGAACACCCCCATATTTTATGCGAGGGGTCCAAAGCCGACGACTGGAAAACTTTCAGATTATACAAAAAACAGCCGCACAGGTGGAACCAAAACTTTTAGGAAAAAGTATAAAAAACATAGCCTTAATATATCATAATATTGTTTTTACAATTTCGGTACATTCACTCGAAGATCATATCCTTTGAGCACTGACTCTCTATCAAGCGAGCGCCCTCTAGGACATCTTCAAAATAATGCTCCGACATGTGTTTGTCCTTGCCCCCGGGTGGACTCTTCGCCGCAATATTGGTGGCCTTCATCTTTTCCCAATACGTCTTGACACGGGCAAAGGACATCCATGCACCTTCAATGCATGCTGATCGCTTCACGGAATCGATACGCGGCACCACATCCACAAGTCGCTGTGCCAAACAAAAATAACTATTGGAACTGGCTCAGTCGGCCACAGCCGGACCACGACGTCCTTCATGGCATATCCGGATATCTTGTGGAGCTCGGCCCACTAGGCCATCTGTTCGTTCAGCAACAGCGGGCGCTTCGGCGTGCCGAATTGTGACCAGAAAAGCTTCTCCGTTGCGTACCCTTCTTGCGCTTGGTGAAACTGTGCTGCATCGGAGACACTCTTCGGCAAGTCCAAGAATGCGTCTGGAAAGCTCCACATTTGATTAAGCGGGGCATACTTCGGATCACCGAATTTAGTCTGTAATAGAAAGGGCTTACCGGCCGCTATCTCCCCGGCTTGCCGGATCTCCTCCCGAGCCGCTCTAGACTCGGATCGTGCTTCTCTCACCTCTCGTAAGGCCTTCTCGAGTTCGGCTACTTTGGCCTTGTTCTCCTCCTCGAGTGCTTGGCATTTTCTAGTGGCATCCTTTAGATCTCGCTCTATGGAAGATATTCTCTCCTCACACTGGCACCGAGCAGCCTCTTCGTTCTTCAACTACTCCGCTGCCTTCTTGGTAGCCACACTACTCATCCTGGCTTGCTCCTTGGCTCGGGCAAGCTCTGCCCGATGGGTCTCAACTGCGGCAGCACTATCTGCAGTTGTGCATGTCTTAGTATATAATCCTCAGCTTCGTGCTCATGTTATTATACATACATATACTGGCCGCCCCAAAACATACCTTGCACATCATCAAGCCGCCTGTTAATAAGTGTGATGTCGTCATCCGCCATGTCAAGTTTCTGCTTGAGACCTGCAACCTCTGTAGTGTGGGCAGTCGCCACGGATGTAACAACCTGTGTTCCAATTAGTTAGATTATTTCTTGGGCATGTCTTTTTTGATCCTTTGATTGCCTCCCTTTGGATGCCAACCAAAGTCTCAGGGGCTACTATCTATACAGAGGTGCATTTTGCGTATGGAGCACAATTGAAAAATATTACATTATGTACCTCGAAGCCTCTTAGCAGGCCCGTGAAGGCTTCATTCAATCCGCTTTTCGCGGACAGGATCCTCTCAACCACAGTACCCATCAAGGCACAATGTTCCTCTGAGATGGACGCACATCACAACATGTCCATCAATGTATCCGGCGCCTCCGGAGTCCTGGAAGCTGCTGTAGGAGTACGGACTCCCTTTGAAGGGATATGTTTACTTGACCCTAGAGTTGTATCCGGCTGTAAACAGGATAGTCTGGGGCCTTTAGTGTTGGTCCCCGTAGGGACTGCACACCTCGGACCCTGGGCGACCGAAGTTTCACCTTCGGGCATTCTCTTCATTGTCCCCCGCACCACTTGTTGATCGAGAGAGATCCTCCGGGATGACACCTCGAAGTCGTCCGCCCTATTGGGCGAGGAGGCCTATGGAGGCGTCTCACTTTCCATCATCTCCGGAAGAAGATCCCCCGAGGAATAGGATTGTTGAGGAAGACTACATGCCGGACTGCAAAACATATATTCTAGATGTTACCCTTGTAACAGGAAAAGAACGGGATATGTTTAAAACACCCTTGCTCACTTACGATTCGGCTAAAGGCTTGTCCTTACGGAGGAACTGTGTGACAACATCGTCCTCCGAGCCCGAACCGCCTAACAGAGGCATCTTACCTCGCTTAGGAGCCTTTACCTCCCAACCTCCGGAGGCGGCCCTTTTCTTACCATGGGAAGGAAGGATGGGAGCTTCTCCTTCTCTTTTGTCTTCGTAAGAGGGAGCCATAATCTCCCCGGACATAGTTTTTGGTGTACCTTCAGAATGGGGGCCACCTTAGGCCTTCCTGCTCTCCTCCTTGTCCTCTTTCACTGGCACCTGGTATGGTGACGGGGCCAGCATCCTTGTTAGCACAGGATCAACTGAGTCTTCGGGAAGAGGGGCCGAACACCTAATTCACTCCGCCTTCTTTATCCAGCCCTGGAAGAAAACGGTTTTCTCAGTATCTTATTACGGGATATTTATCTAAACTGTGTTTAGGAGTCGAGTGCTTACCGAGGTATCCGGATGGTTGCAGTTGAGGCCGATGTCCTCGGTGGTGTCCGACCACTGTTTCCATGTCCCGGAAAATAACTTCCACATTCCTCTGTGCATCGTGCCGAAGAAGTGATGAGGGTTCGTGGTCCTTCCGGATTGAACTCCCACATGCGGAGGGGCCGTCGCTGGCACGGTAGGACCCGACGGACTAGCATTACTTGGATTACGTTGATGAGATCGGTGTCCTTCTCAAGGAGACTCCGGATGCGGCTCTGTAGTGTCTTCACTTCGTCAATTGATCCCCAGTCCAACCCCTTAATGATCCATGATGCGAGCTGTGTTGGAGGGCCAGATCAGAACGTGGGTATAGGTGCCCACTTAGTACCATGGGATTCAGTGATGTAAAACCACTCCCGCTGCCATAAGTTGGAGGATTCTGTGAAAGAGCATTTTGGCCAAGGAGTGTTGGTAAGCTTGCTCACTGTGGCACCGCCACACTCCGCTTGCTCCCCCTCAATCACCTTCGGCTTCACATTGAAGGTCTTGAGCCATAAGCCAAAGTGTGGGGGGATGCGGAGAAAGGCCTCGCACATGACGATGAACGCCGAGATGTGAAGAAAAGAGTCTGGGGTTAGATCATGAAAATCTAGCCCGTAATAGAACATGAGCCCACGGACAAAGGGGTGGAGAGCGAACCCTAGCCCCCGGAGGAAGTGGGAGATGAATACGACCCTCTCGCCGGATCTGGGGGATTTCTGCGGTCAGGTATCTTGCCGCTCGGAGCTTCGCAATATCCTCCTCTATGACAGAAGAGGTCACCCACCGGCCTTGAGGGCCGGGTCCGGCCATGACTGGGAGGCTCTTAATAATTAAGTCGAAACCTGGTGCCGGAACTCGAGGTCGGAAAGGTCGAGGGGGAGGCAGGCGTAGAGGAGAAAGACATGTCTGTGTCCCTTTATAAAGGCAGTGAATATCAAACGCCTCCTCGCGGGCCTTAAAACTTGCCTATTCCCAAGGGATCGTGCCAACAGGACGGTTGGATTACCCATGCCCGTATTGATGAGAATCCCGTAATAAGGGGACACGATCTCTGCTTTGACAAGACATGCCAATGGAACCGCATCTCAAAACATGGAGCGACAGGCCGAAAAACGGTTCGAAATAATGACCGAGTGGTGACGTGGCATCACGCTGCGAAAAGTTGTCAGTAGATTGGACTCGTGAAATATTATACTCTCTACGGTGTATGGTACTTGTTTTGTAGAGCCGGCCACGTTCTTTGTGTTCAAAGGCTATTTTGGAATATTCGGAGGAGGAACCCATCTTGCAATGCCGAAGATAATCTGCGCGTCGGACACCTCGACATTGAAGCCTGGTTCAGGGGCTACTGAGGGGGTCCTGGACTAAGGGGTCCTCGGGCGTCCGGCCTATTGGACATGGGCCGGATTGATGGGCTGTGCAGATACAAGACCGAAGAATCTCCTCCGTGTCCGGACGGGACTCTGCTTGGCGTGGATGGCAAGCTTGGCGTTCGGATATGAAGATTCCATTCTCTATAACCGACTTTGTACAACCCTAGTCCCCTCCGGTGTCTATATAAACCGGAGGGTTTAGTCCATAGGGACAATCATTATCATACTGGCTAGACTTCTAGGGTTCTAGCCATTATGATCTCGTGGTAGATCAACTCTTGTAATACTCATATTCATCAAGATCAATCAAGCAGGAAGTAGGGTATTACCTCCATAGATAGGGCCCGAACCTAGGTAAACATCATGTCCCCTGTCTCCTGTTACCATCGACCTTAGACGCATAGTTCGGGACCCCCGACTCGAGATCCACCGGTTTTGACACCGACAATTAGTCTCGGAATGTGGCAGGCTGTTAATGGACTGGATCAAATATGGGCCGACATTTGGCCCAAAACATGGCAGCCTATTAATGGGCCGGCCCACTAGTGTCACTACAAAAAAAAAACACTTCCGTGATGATACGTGTTTGTCACAGTAGGTCACGTTTTCTGTCATGCATGTACATCCATGACAAATTTATGACAGAATCAAGATAGCCATACCTGTGCTGTCGTAGAAGTGTTCCATGACATTACCAAAATTATCATCACGGAAGTGTCGACTTCCATGACGATAAATCGCGCGTCACAGAAGTGCTTTCGTTAAGGGTGACTGACATGTGGCATCCACCATAACGGAACGCCATTAAGCTATCGGGTCGGGTTTTGGATCCGATAACCCGTTAATAGCCTCGACCAATGGGGATTTTCCACGTGTAAAATCATCATTGGCTGGAGGAAACACGTGTCAGCTCATCATTGGGACAGATGTCATCCACTCACTGGACAGAAGGCGGCTATGATGCATCGACATGTGGCACGGCCTAATAGTGGCCCATTCCTGTGAAAAGGCCGCCCGCTTGACTTGGTCAAAAGTGGCGGGCGGCCCATGGAAAGCTCGTTAACGGCCCGTTAGCATATAGCCCATTTACGCCCGCTAACCCAAGGCCCGTTACGCACTATGCAAATTCGCCCAAGAGCGTCATCCGGGCCATCCAATATGATTCCAAATTTTCACTTTTGGCCCATGTATGGCCCATGACATCTTCGCCCATATGAGGCCCTTTGTAACTCTTGGCCCATTAGCGTTCGGCACGAAATCGGCCCGTAATGAACAAAGGCATTACTTTACACCCATTAACGGCCAGCGGTGAAACTGGCTCGTAATAAATAAAGGTAACACTTTATACCCATTAACGGGCCGTTATTACATAATGCTTCCAGCCCAAGTCAACTTTCGGCCTTTTGAGGGCCCATTTATTCTTGGGCTCATTTGCAGCATTCGGTTACTTACGGCCCGTTACTGTCCAAGTGGTCCGTTAGTCTCTTAGTTGGCCCGTTTGTGGTCCGTTAGTCTGTTGGGCCATTTTCATAGCATCACCAAATACGGCCTATTAACGGCCCGTTATGGTCAGCCCATAAAATGTACGATTTCCATTATAGGCCCATCTATGGCCCATTAAAGGCCCGTACAAGACCCATAAATGAGTCGGCGGCCCATGGATCCTACAAGACGTAGAAGGCCCATGGATCCTACGAGACGTAGAAGGCCCATGGATCCTACGAGACGTAGAAGGCCCATGGATCCTACGAGACGTAGAAGGCCCATGGATCCGACGGCCCGTGAAGGGCCATGGTTGGGCGAGTTGGCCCCTGTTTGAACGATATAGCATATTCAAAGAATTATCCTACTCAATACTATCACCTCTAAAAAGCATACACTATACAACAAAGAGATCAAGGCATAGAAAGGTAGAATAATCCTACACTATACAATAAAGAAATTACAGCCGATTATACCCATCGGGCATTATGGTTCGCACAAGTGATAATAAAGCATACACAAACAACAAATTACATACACTTTGGGCAAATACAGCTCATACATCATGGACGCGCATCAACTTAACTCCATTTGAACTATAATCTCTTCGAAAATAGGATTGGCCGGATTCAGATAGCACAAATTTCAGTCTCGCAAAATCTCTAATTCCTTCATGGTTACCTCGGTGTCTTATTTCATTTTTTGACTCCTGCATCTAATACCTGCATGTCCAGTCTCAACTTGTTGATTATACGTTGAAAATCATGTACACGTTGTCTTGCCACCTCTAGCCGATGCTCGAGAACATCAGCACATTCCAATTCCAATCCATAATCATTCGGTAATGGCCATGCCGCATCGCCGCAGATTTTTGTGTTGATGTCACTTCATCTGAAATGTTTTCGTAAGTACACATGACTAGGGCAAATATATAGTTACCACGAAGCTTAACAAGACACTATTTTGTACTACATGGCAAAACAGGACTAACAATAATGTTACACGCCACTTTCGAAAAAAATGTTACACGTCACGAAGTATAAGCGGTGATATTTTAAAATTATAAAAAGATAGTCCATGCAGCCTGCATACAGAAATCCTCTTAGCTCACCAGAGGAGCATGATGTTGGGGCCAATCGAAAACACGGATAAGTTACAAATTTAGACAACATGTTGCGTATAAGTAAGCAAGCAGTTGGCCATTCTGCACCTCAATTGAAGTCTTGGGAGCATAATGAATAGCAGAGGGTTTCATACAAACATACTACAGCAGGCAAAACTATGCAATCATTAGCGTAGTATAAAATAGATTGTGAGCCTCATGCAATAATAGTTGGTTAATAGACTTCAAAGCTTCAGCACACTTCGCAGAGTAATTAAATGGTAAGGCCTTTAATTATGTCGACTAATAGTGATACAAGTACCGAACATCGTGCATGATTATTTGGGCATCTCATTAATCGAGGACAAATAAAGCAATTGAAAAGAGAAAATTAACTATGCCAGAAACAAACAAGGAATTGAACTGTTGAGTTGCATACAAGTGACTTACCTTAGCAGGTTGAAGAGGCTCAGCGCAGCTCCTACTTCTCTTGCAAGGTTTCTTCCTAACATCTTGTACTTGGAAATCCTCAATCTTATCTTCATTGCACCCCCTGTGCAAGGTGACACAAACTAGTTACTCGTCTCCTTGGAAGATAAATATGCATACTTTCCAGTCTGTGAACACAAAAGGATGAGATTATAACAAAACAACACCACATAATGAAACATGCCGCATCTCTTGCACCTGCACACAATGAAACATGCCGCATCTCTTGCACTTGTTGTACTAGCAGGCAGGAGTGATTCATCATTGCACGCACAATTGAATTGCAGGTTAAGGGCCAGTTCGATTCCGCCTTTTCAGGGCATATTGTCAAAATAAGCCATAAAAGATGTAAAGAAGTCATTTTTGAGTTATGGGCTTGGGCTTAACTAATTTCGCTTTGGGGGGGGTGTTTCGGTAGAACCTCACTAAAATTGAAGGAAGGGAATAGTGAAATGACTCTGTTGTCCGCCTAATATTACACTCAAAATGCAATCGGCGACGCCGTGTCACACCCGACCTCAAGTAAAACAAACACGCAAGCATTCATTGCCCTGCCCGCTTGCATCTCCTCTCCCTTTCCCTCTACTCGATCCCCGCCTCGCAGACTAGGGTTCCTCCAATGAGCCATCGCCATCGATCCCATCCGGCCTGGTTCTCGACGATGCTATGTCCAGCTAGGATACATGGCCGGCAGGTAGGGGCAAATCTCCCTGGCTGCTCCTCCCTCTGGCGCCGCCCCTCATTCTCATGGTCTCCAGCAGCTGCTCCACTGTGGTTCGTCCAACGCACTACTCCCGGCAAGGCTGCACAACCACGGCCGATGCCACATCGCGGGCGGAAGGCACCTTATTCCCCCTCCCCTCCTCCCAGGCCATGGCCTTAAGGTACTGTTGAAGGATGAGCTCATCCAACAAGGTGAGGATCTCCTCTGATTTTAACCAAATTTTCATTCTGATCCACTATACGATGAATTGCTATGAGCTGCTTCTGCTGCTGCTATATGATGCATTTCTATGAGCTGCTCCTGCTGCTGCTATATGATGAATTGCTATGAGCTTCTGCTACTGTATGATGAGTTGCTATGAGCTGCTGCTGCTACTATATGATGAATTGCTATGAGCTGCTGCTGCTATATGATGAGTTGCTACAAGTTGTTCCTGCTGCTGTTATATGATGAATTGCTATGAGCTGCTCCTGCTACTGCTATATGATGAATTGCTATGAGTTGTTCCTGCTGCTGCTATATGATGAATTGCTATGAGCTGCTGCTGGTATATGATGAATTGCGATCGCCGCATTGTATGATGAGTTGCTATGAGCTGCTGCTGCTATATGATGCTTTCAGTGGTGCTGCTATATGATAATAACCAGCCACTTGGACCTTCGAATTTCAATAAATTATTGTTCTTCATTTAAATGTGGGTCATGTGTTCTTCGTTTAAATTAGGCAATGGGATCTCTATGGAAAACATTGACCAAAGTAGATTGTGCCAAGTAGATGGTATCTTTGTATTTGCATTTTGAGCAAATAGTGATGGTCTGTTTTCCTATCATATTAATTACTACACTGGGTTCAATTTGTGATGTTTGCAAGTCAAATTAATTTCCATATGGGCAGCACAATGAAATATATATAATGCAATCTAGACTTTCCACTGATCATACCAAAGATAAGATGAAAACGCAATGAAAAGAACTGGTTGGCTTATTACATGGAGCTTATATTCACAGGTGCTTATTTTCTTAGGATAACTCGTAATAATTGTCCCTAAGAAACTTGGCTAATAGAACTGGCATACAAATAACATGTCACGATGATTGCATTGGAGGAGTGACGTACCATAGCACACTGTATAGGCTCATCACTTCCTCCCCTTTTTTGCGATGTTCCATGAAATTGCCACATACATCTTGTATGTTTTCATTGTGTAACCCTATCTGCAAGTTGACACGGCTAATTTCAGACATCTCTACATGATACTACATTGCATATCCCTTGCGCATATTTAAACCACCAATTAACGATTGTGTGCGTACCATAAACTAGCCATGACTCAGATGTGGACTAGCGTGCACTCTAAGGGAGCCTAATGTAGTGCAATCGAATTCCTACATGCCACCTACGATTTTGTGTAATGTATCGCCCTCTTCCTAAATATATGTCTTTGTAGAGATTCCAAGATGGACCACATACAGATGTATATAGATGCATTTTTGAGTGTAGATTCACTCATTTTGCTCAGATGTAGCCTATAGTGGAATCTCTAGAAAGACTTATATTTAGGAACGGAGGTAATGAAAGTTAGTATCATGTATGACATCTACATATCTAATTTAGTAATTTAGCAGCCAGAGTAGAAATCATTGTCTCGCACAAAGGATTACTAGTTGAAAATCCTAGCAAAGCACTTATTTGGCAAGCACAGTAACAATACAAGAGAGAGACATGCGCTTACAAGATCATAGCAATGCCTCACCCAGGATCTTGGTTGGCCAAGTGTTAGATCCGTAAGAAACATCGCCCTTGTAGTTTTTGCCACCTGCATAACAGTAACAAATAATCGTTAGTATATTTGAAGTACATAGGGCAGGCGATGCTGGACGGGTTTAAAGGTGACAAGTACCTAGGCCGTGGCGGGTGCTTGGCATCTCTCCGCACGGTGGGAATCAGGTTAGAAACGCCGAGGGTGATGACGCCGCTGCGCTGGCTGTCGGGTCCGTAAGGAGATCTAGAACCGCTGAGTAGGGTGTTTGTGGAGCGGCTCGTAGGGTGGACTACGGTGGGCGAAGCGGATCTGTGGCCGTGAACAAGGGCGAGGTGAAGCTTCTCCGTGGTTGGGTTAAGGATGGTGTCGACGACGCGGATCTCGCGCCGTGGACGGGTGTCGGGTTGCCCGTGGTTGGGTTAAGGATGGTGTCGACGGCGCGGATCTGCGGCCGTGGACGGGCGCCGGTTGCCCGTGGTTGGGTTAAGGGTGGTGTCGACGATGCGGATCTGCGGCCGTGGACGGGCGCCGGTTGCTCCGTGAGATTGGATGAGGTGCAAGGAAGCGGATCGAGGCCGTGGACTTGTGAGTTGGCAAAGCGGCCCCGGTAGTGTTGAGAATGGTATAGGCGGCTACTCCGTAGGGTTGACGATGGTGTTGGTAAAGCGGCTCCGTAGGGTTGAGGAAGGTGTCGTGGCGGCCCGGTAGGGTTGAGGAAGGTGTCGGCGAAGAGGATCAGAGGCCGTCGACGGGGGCGTCGGAGGGGCGGCTCCGGGGGGTGTGGACGAAGCGTCTCCGATGGGGAGTATGAATGAGCCGCTGCAGATGCGCGACGGTTAACGAGAGTACCCGCGAAGCAGATCCGGCGCCGTGGACAAGGCCGACACTAAATGGGCTATGGCACAGTGGTGGATGAGCAGTCTACTTGTTTCTAGGGGAGGTGGAAGGGGTAGATGCAGCCGCAGAAGCAGATCCGGCGAGGTGGACGCCTCTGGTAGTGAATGGGCTATGGTACGCCGGTGGATGAGCAGTCTAGGGTTTCGAGAGGGGAGGGGAGAAAGGGCGATGAAGTACGGACGGCGTGATGTAAGATACTCTGGTGCTGTGGAGATAGTCATTTTTGCGGGAGGGGGAGAGGAAATGGGGGTGCCGTGTAGTGGGCGGAACCGGAAGTTACCAAAGCAGCCCCGACCTATCATGTAGATGAGGGCGGTATTGTAACTGTTGGTCTCCGTGCACCAAGGACAAAAGGGGGATTTCGCATGCTAAAGACTAAGATGGTGGAAATTTTAGAAGGAGACGGGAGATTTTGCTGCGAGCGGGATCGTTCGTATCCAGTTTCAACTAATTTTGGACCGTGCTAGCGGGAAGGTCATGCTAGACTGCGTACACGGGGCACGCGTCTGCAGTTAATAACTGGCGTGAAGTCCACCCCAGAAAAAAAGACAATAACTCGGGATGATGCGCCGATAACTTGGACGTTCACACAGGCGCGACCAATCGTACGAGTGTAGTGGCGCGTTCACAAAAAAAGGGATCAAATGCTCAGCCTATGTATTTCTCGTGTAAATATATAATTTAGTGCCATTGGTTATTTACTTTAAACATAATGCATTGACGTGTTAGTGTAGAGGCGCACAAAATGAAATGGATATTGTAGTTAGCTACTTAAAAGTGTTACTGCATATGATTACATAGCCTCCATTTCATAAATTGCGTACCCGTTGAAATATATGAATATTACATATATTACTTCAAAATAGAAACTTAAATCATCCAAGACTAATGAATTTGAATGCAAGAGTAACAATGGTGCATGTACATGATAGCTACATTGGTTGTTTGAAGAAACATCACTGTAACTTTGGCATGCACAACTAAAAAGTTTTATTTAAATAGAAAAAAATGTGATATGTGAGTGTCCAATCTTTATAGCGTTGAATCGATATTGTACCTTTAGCCACGATACGAAGTATATATTGACTTATGTTCAAGCGATGCACGTCCACGATCGCTAGATAGTGATATGTGAATGAATTGTGCAATCTCTCTGACACGCATACATATCTCATTTACCTGTGGGCATCGAAATCACACACGCGCACTTCGTGTATTTCTCTCCCTCCGTCAGGGTTAAATTCGTCTTTCTACCCCGTCCTACAAGTTTCTCACACAGAAACACACACGCTCTCTATGTCTAACACACCCACCCATTTAATTCCGCCCACCAACAGCCACTAATGTCTCAAAGTATAATAATGTCTCTCACACATATGCTATCTACCTATCCCTTAATATAGCTAGATATGTGTCACACATACTCCTTCTCCCTACTACCAAGATTCCCATGCGTTGCATGGAACATCAAGATGCATTTGTATGAGAAGTTTATCTTGTGGGAGAAAAGGATGAACGAGGGAATGCCTTATTTGCAAATGCGGAGAGGGGTGTGGGTATCTTTTTGCAAAATTGCCATATTTTCCTTCATGTCTGTCGGATATAAATCGGATGGCCTATATTGCAGGATGGCAGGAACACCATCATCACCAACTCTGTTTTTATAAGAGTAGAGATATGTGAGTGTCACTGCCCCCCCCCCCCCCACACGCACACACACCCACACTTCCCAACACCGATGGAGTAGGGTGACACCTCGATCTTGATACTAATCTATCGACTGGCTTCTCTCTCAAACATACACACACACACTACCCCGCACCGAAGGAGTAGGGTGACACCTCGATCTTGATACTAATCTATCGACTGGCTTCTCTCTCAAACATACACACACACACACACTACCCCGCACCGAAGGAGTAGGGTGACACCTCGATCTTGATACTAATCTATCGACTGGATTCTCTCTCAAACATACACACACACACACACACACTACCCGGCACCGAAGGAGTAGGGTGGCACATCGATCTTGATAATAATCTAGCTACTCCTCTTTCAAACACACAAACACACACACACTCGCTAGTTGTGCCTCTGTGCCTACCGCGCACACTCTCGATACATCTTTCTCTCCCTCCCCCAACAATGACAGCAGAAGGGTGACAACTCGATCCGATGATAATCATCAATTGGTTTCTCTCTCAAACATTGTGTCTCGGTGCCTCGCTTCGGTAGCCCCTCGATATGTAGACTTCTCACAAGCACAACCGTAGTGACAATGACGCTGAACCCAGTGTGCCTTGTTTTTACCGACCTCATGTGATAGTTTTCACCCTGTTTTCTGTTAATTAACAAGGCAACCTTTTCTTTGTTACTACTAGTGAATCTGGAATCATTCGGGGCAGACATGAAATATATCACTTCAACCCAATTATCGCAGCAACCATTTTAAAATAAATTAGCTAGCTGCCCGTGCGTTGCACGGAACATCAAGATGCATTTGTATGAGTAGTTTATCTTGTGAGAGAAAAGGCTGAACGAGGGAAGGCCTTATTTGCGAACGTGGAGAGACGTGTGGGTATACTTTTGCAAAATTGCCATTATTTCTTTCCTATCCGTTAGATATAAATCCGACGGCCTATATTGCAGGATGGCACGCACACCATCATCACCAACTCTGTTTTCTACTCCCTCCGTCCGAAAATAATTGTCATCAAAATGGATAAAAAGAGATGTATCTAAAACTAAAATACGTGTAGATAATTTTCCTTTTATCCATTTTGATGACAAGTATTTCCGGACGGAGGGAGTATTTGTCTTTTTAGAGATTTCAACAAGTGACTATGACCGGACCTTACCAACATACTCAATGCCATCTGGATACCTCATAAATAAATCAAGGACAAATCTGACCCCTTCCTGAAAAGACATACGTAGCAAAATGAGTGAATCTACACTCTAAAATATGTCTACATACACATCCGTATGTGGTAGTCCATTTGAAATCTGAACAAGACAAATATTTAGGAACGAATGGAGTATATATAAGATTAGACATGGAGATATATCTCCAGCATGGTCTACAACAAAAATGTGCTGGGCTGGTTAGCGCCGGATGCTCGCAACGCGATGACATGAGTTTGAATTCTGTCTTTTAACTTTAGATTTTAATATAATATATTACTCTACTTATTTAATATGTACTTCTTTCGCTACTATACTGACAGTGGAACCCACAGAGTACTTAGAATATTAAGGATGGACTTGTTTCTTTTTAACTTTTCGCACGGTTGTAGCCACCCGCAAGTCACGTGTACACCGTACATGCAATTAACTTTTATAGAGGGACAATCATACAGGCAATTAACTCAAATGGATTGGATGTCACTCTATTATTTCCAGCATAAAGAGCATCTCCAACGGCAGCCGGCAAATTTCCTCCCGCTTCCTTCCGCGGTGGACGACATCAAAAGCCAGCGGCATACATTTTTACAACTCTAACCAACCAAATGAAATTCGTGCAAACACGGACTGATTTCATATAAGCATGAAGGATTTCGTATAAAAAGCCGGATCTTCATATAAACATGATGGATTTCATTACATTTACATGAACTAAGAGGTGCCAATCCGGCTCTCTTGTATAATTAATACTCCCTCCATCCGGAAATACTTGTCCTAGAAATGGATATATCAAGACTTATTTTAGTTCTAAATGGCCGCCCGCGGATCCCTTTGTCTTCCTCATGTCCATCAGACACTTGCGGGGTCGACGAAGGTCCTCGGAAGAGACGAAGCAGCAAAGAAACCAACTGAATCCGCGGTCGTCGCCTCGGCGGTGGCCTTCATGGGTCCCAAGTGGCGGCAGCCTCCCATGTTCTACTTCTCCTCGATGATGGCGGCGGACACGGAGAAGCTGGCCACCGACTCGTCGCTCTCCATGCACCCGGATTCTGTCTCTGCCTGCATGGCGCTACCGCAGGCACCGGAGGCGCGCCCATAGACACGGGAGGCGTGGCCACCGCAGACACTGATGGGGCGGTACGACACGGTAGCGACGGCGCCCGTACTGGCGTGCTCGTCGCCGTGCCGGCGTGGAGCAACTCACCACTCCTCATCGAGCTGAACTGGAGCGGCGAGTTGCTGAACTGCGCGCCTGCTTGGAGCGGCAACTCGCTCCGTCGGGCCAAGTGAGGTTGGTGAAGCACCGAGCGGCCTCGCCAGATCCGGAGGGCTCGGCGGCCACCCGGCCGGGTAATATGCCGGAGAACGGCTCATCGGAAGCCATCAAGAGTGGAGAAAATGGTGAAGGAGGAGATGGGGAGCGGCGGAGGGGTGTGATTTTGCCGTTGTCCGTCTGCGGCCTCGTGTAAATAGAGGGCGACGGTAGGAGCTTGGCGGCGCCCGCCTCGTTTAAACTGAGGGCGGATGGGAGGAGCTCGGCCGGTGTTGCGTTTAATTCCGGACCGCTCATGAACGGACGTGTGGCCGGAGTAGGATTCTCGGTTTGCATGAGGGGTTTAACGGAGGGGTTTAATGGAGGCGCCGGGCGTGCAGCGGGCGGTGCAGTACTATTCGATTTGACAGCATTAATGAGCCGTCAAATCACAAAGGCCCTCGCCTCTCGTGAAACCGACCGAGCTAGACTGCCCCACCCTCTAGCCTTTTAAAAAATGTATATACTCCACTTTTGTAGAGTAGTAGTATCGATGGATTGCGCCATGGAGCAAAACTTGAAATTAAAAAAAAGGGTGGTACATATAGAGAGCGCTCGTGAACTATGTGTCATACATGGAAATAAATACTACTTGATACTAATATATGATAGATGGCGTAGGAGTACTAAGGCTGGCCATAGTGGGGGTAACATAAGTAGTAACATGCACTTGGGACTCGCAAACATGCTTATGTGGCAGGCAATTAAAGAAGAGAAAGATGGTTATAGTAACATAGGTAGATACCGTAACATAATAAATGTGATGCTACTATGTGTCATGCATGGCAATAAATGAGACCACCTACGATCCTAATCTATGATACTATGCACTATAGAGGTAGTAACATAGACTAGTAACATATACATGTTACTAGTCTAAGTTACTCCCCACTATGACGAGCCTAAGTATTATTAATACAGTTTTGCTAGAACTCATCTAGATGAGATATAATTTGGTCTCATTCATCTTTTATAGCCATTGGATGTGTTGCTATAAGATGTGTGTGTGCTGATGTGGGTTGTATTTGTTCTTGTGCAACGAACTGACCACTACATGTCATGTTTGATAGTCTCAAGTCATTAAAAGCATACAAGTCATTCCTCTATTTATGTCAAAAAATAAGAAACGACGTGAGAGTTAATGCACCACGCCTATGTGTTTACTATTTGGTTTTCGTAAGATGACTTAATACTCACCTAGACGGAGGGAGTATTCGATTTGACAGCGGGCGGCGCAGTTCCCGATACGGCTTTAATGCATACAAGGGAGGGAGTAGCGGTTCCCGATATGTTGAACGGCCAATGCATCCTCCTTCAATTAATGCATGAGGGAAGTAATGGGAGGAGGTCCGGGAAAAGAAGCTGCACAATGTGAATGCAACACAGTTTGCCCTCATTGCCCTCATAGAAAGGCACCCCTCCATTCCAATGCATCTACCACATCGTACGCACCTAAGCATTTGCCTAAGCACCTACACTAAGCGCAAAAGAGCTCACCTGCACTCCATGGCGGCGCGCGCGCGTGAGCGCCAGCGGCTGCGCCAGATGGTCCACGACGCCGCCTGCGGCATGGCACCGAGGATCGTCTGCAGACGGTGTTGGAGACCGGCTGGTGGATCGCCGCCGACGCCAACCACGACTCTCGGGCTGGACCAGATGATCGCTGCCACCAGCAACAAGTTCATGGTCCTCAAGAAGCTCGCGGACGACATCACCAGATTCCTCCAGCCCGCGCCTGGCTCCTCATTGTTCGCCACCCTAATCGGCCTCCATGGCCGAACATCTTTCAAGCAAGAGTGGCCCGCGACGCCTCGCCGACGCCACGAAGAATGTCCACCTGGAGGTCGCGCTCGCTGCGAGGCGCCTCGCCCTGCAAGAATTCGTTGACCTACATCCACATGTACGAGCAAATCGTGTACATAGGTATCTACAAGGCCAGTGAGGACGCTACGACGTTGGCCTTCCTCAACCCGCTGGAATGTAACGCCCTCGATGCGGCTATATCTCCCACGTGTCGAAGCACGACTTAGAGGCATAACCGCATTGAAAGCAATGTCGCAAGTGAGGTAATCTTCACACAACCCATGTAATGCATAAGGGAAAGAGATACATAGTTGGCTTACAATCGCCACTTCACACAATACATGAGTAAAACATTACATCATACAGATTCAATCAAGGTCCGACTACGGAACCAAAATAAAAGAAGACTACCCCAAATGCTACACAGATCCCCGATCGTCCCAACTGGGCTCCACTACTGATCAACTGAAACAAAACAACACAAAGAACAAGGTCTTCATCGAGCTCCTCCTTGAGCTCAAAAGGCCACCGCACGGTTTCATCGGCACCGCAAACTGGTTTTGAAGTATCTGTGAGTCATGGGGACTCAGCAATCTCACACCCGCGAGATCAAGACTATTTAAGCTTAAAGGAAGGACAGGGTAGTGAGGTGGAGCTGCAGCAAGTTTACTAGCATATATGGTGGCTAACATACGCAAAAGAGAGCGAGACGAGGAGCAAAGCACGGACGAACAACTATGATCAAGAAGTGATCCCGAAACTACTTACGCCAAACATAACTCCAACACGTGTTCACTTCCGGACCACCGAGAAGAGACCATCACGGTTACACACGCCGTTGGTGTATTTTAATTAAGATCAACTTCGGTTTTCTACAACCGGATATTAACAAATTCCCATCTGCCTCATAACCGCGGCACGGCTTTCGAAAGATAATACCCCGCAGGGTGTCCCAACTTAGGCCATGATAAGCTCGCGATCAACGGCGAATAGACCTTCTCCCAGAAACCCGATCAGTCTCGAATCCCGCCACAAGACATTTCACAGCAATAAAACAAGTCCAAGAAGACCTCCCGCGCGCGTCGACACCTCGATACTAGCCGCAGATCTCGCCTCGTGCCACGACCGGATAAGCGAAGCGCATGAGAACCGACGTAACCCAAGTTGCTAAGGGATGGTCCCAAGACGGTGTTTAGTTTGGACCAACGCTAGACAAGCACCGCCCGGGGTAATAAAGATGACCCTGGATGCGCGACTCCCAAGGAAAAAGGCTAGGTGAGGCAAATGTAAAACCAATGTTGGGCCTTCTTTGAAAAGTCTTATTCAAAGCGAACGTCAAGGGGTCCCATAAATCACCCGACCGCGTTAGGGACGCAAAATCCGGGAACATAACACCGATATGACGGAAACTAGGGCGGCAAGAGTGGAACAAAACACAGGCATAAGGCCGAGCCTTCCACCCTTTACCAAATATATAGATGCATTAATTAAATAAGATATATTGTGATATCCCAACAAGTAAACATGTTCCAACAAGGAACAACATCTCCATGTTCCAACAAGGAACAAACTTCATCTTCACCTGCAACTAACAACGCTATAAGAGGGGCTGAGCAAAACGGTAACATAGCCAAACAACGGTTTGCTAGGAAAGGATGGTTAGAGGTTTGACATGGCAATGTGGGTGGCATGATATAGCAAGTGGTAGGCATCGTAGCATAGGCATAGCAAAAGAGCGAGCATCTAGCAAGCAAAGATAGAAGTGATTTCGAGGGTATGGTCATCTTGCCTGAAATCCCGCAAGGAAGAAGAACGAGTCCATGAAGAAGACAAACGAACGAAGTCGAATGAATCCTCACAACTCCGGAACGAAACCGAAGCTAACGAGGGAAGCAACCCGGAAAGAAGCAAACAACATAGTAAACAACCATCACATAAACATGGCATGATGCACAACCAAGTATGATGCATGTCCGGTTTAAAGAGGCATGGCATGACAAAGTGCAATAAACAATACTACAAATTAAGTGGAGCTCAATATGCAACGGGTTGCATATTGACAAAACACCACATTGACATATTTAGTTCTCTCTCGGTTAGGTACTCAACAATATTAAATGTTGTTAACATGGCAAGAGGTGAAGCATGACAAAACTACCTGACTAGGAAAGTTTAAATGAGGCCGGAAACAACGAACAACAAGTCCGGAAAAATCCTCATGTGCATTTTCATGGATTAGGTACTGTTCTGAACTAAACACAATTTTAATGTTGTTAAACATGCAAAATAATGCTACCATGTTAAACTAGGCATTTTTCTACCCCATTTACATATATAATTTATTTAAATCCGAGTTACGGTTATTTAGTTATGAAATAAATCATTTTAGCATTGCATATTAGCAAATTTAAATAAACAGCAAGTTAAACATTTTAAACATGGATGAAAATGGCATATTATTAATCTACACAATATTCTGAGCATTTTTCATATATAAAACATTTTAATCCGATGCACCATTTGTGAGTTATTAAATGCATGATGCTTAGGGGTTTTTCTGCAAAACTGCAGTCTCAGGAATAATAGCTAAATCGCAGCGCAGGAAAAAAACAACACGGGCCGATCTGGGATCTGGCCCAATGGAAGGAAAAACGGAGGGCGCTGGGATGGCTCTCACCCATGGGCTTGGCCCGATTGAAGCCGAGGAGGCCGGTTGGGGGGCGCATGGCCTTGGAGCCCATCTGGCGGTCGCTTATGACGAGGCGCAGCTAACGCAAGGCCGATCAAGGCGCCCTCCTCTCGAACAGTAGGCAGCAACATGAACCAGGCGCGAGGAAGGAGGTCCGCGGGCCCGAGAGCATAGGGCGCTGGGTGGCCAGATCCGTCGCGGAAGATCGCCGGGCCCCATCCTCGCCGGATCAAAGTGGGGCGAGCTGCTGGGCTTGGAGCTCCATGGCGCAAGGGACGCTCTCAAGAAAGAAAAGGAAGAGGATTCAGAGAGGAAAGCAGAGAGACGGCGGGCATGCGGGAGGAGATGAGGGAAAACGACGGGAGGCGCAGGCAAGGCCGGATCGTTCGGGAACGGGAAGGGGCGGCGACGGAGGAGCTCGCTTGCAAGCTGGTTCTAGCGATTTATTTAATGGCGGGATGAGGCGAGGTGGAGGAGCACGGGATTTGGCCGCCGATGAACCCAAGGTGGAGGAGGCTGCAGGCTTCGCTGGTCGAGGTATCGGCGACGCGGACGCCGGGTTGGGGCCTCGCCGCGGGTGTGGAAGGAGCAGGTCGGGTGGCCTCCGCCAAGCGGACGGGCGCACGGGCAAGGGAACGAGCAGAGGCGAAGCCTCGTGCTCTTGCTGATCCAGAGAGCGAGGGAGGCTGCAGCTGCGAACGCCGGGCGCCCGGAGCTTGTCGGTGGCGGCGGAACGACGACGGGCCGAAAGCAGAGGGAGCATACAGAGGGGCTCCAGAAGAAACCCCTTCGAGCGCGAGGAGGATCTCCTCTCCTTGGATCGTGGGCGCCAGGCGAACAGAGGGATCGAGCGCTGCTCCTGGTTGGTTGGATTTCGTGGGATTGGCCGCTGAGAATTAGGAGGAGGGACGGCTGCATGGTGGAATTGGATCGGGAGGATCCCGAGGTGAACCGAGATCTGGCGGCGGGGAGGAGGATCCCTAGAAATTAGGGATTTGCCTCGATGATTGCACCGCTATATATACTAGGTGGTGGTTAGGGGCAAACGGACCCTCCGATCGAAATCAAACGACCGAGAATAAATAGGTTAGAGTCCAATAAACAAAACGGAGATGTTTTGTAGATGTTAGAGATGATCCGGACACAACGGTAACGAAAGTGCCCGGTCGGGTTCGGGTAGGTTTCGACGCACGCGAGGGGTCTTGAGCAAAGAGTAGAGAGGGTCAAACGGATGACAAGAGGGAATCGAAACCCCGATTGGTCTCAAACGGTCAACGTAAAGCAAGGGGCAAGGGTTTTGCTGGTCTCGAGAAAGAGAGAAAAGAGGGGTTCAAATGATCTGAGAGAAGGTCAACAAGGACAAGCGGTCCGACAAAAGATAAACGGAGACAAAGAGAGAAACGCAACTACAAACGACACGAGGTTTTATGAAAATATGCAAATGCAATGCGCATGATGACATGAGATGAAAAGCACGACAATGAACACAAAGCAAAACAAAAGGCAAAACCCAACCACAACGGAAAATAAAATAACACATCTCCGGAAAAGGCAAGAGTTAGAGTTACGAATATGGAAAGTTGTATCCGGGGTGTTACATGGAAGCCTTGGATGCTTTTGCTAAGAAGCACCTCGACCTCGCCACAAAAGCCTCCGCTCCTTAGCCGCCGGTCGGTGGCCCGGCACACTAAGTTGAGGAGGAGGAGGTCATACATTCGTGGATCCATCTTTCTTCTTGCCTTCTGTAACCACCACTGCGATCGGATCATCGTGGCCTTAATTCTTATTGTGTTGTTTTATTCTCCTTCCAGTCAATACCGACATGTGCGATCCCTTTGCTTAATTATATGCATCACTGTAACTAGTACTCCATCCGTCAATTTATAAGTTGTGCTTACCTTTTCCATTAATTTTGTGCAACGCGCGGGCATCTTGCTAGAAACACTAGAATATGTCTATATAATCCGCATGTGATAGTCCATTTGAAATCTCAAAAAAGACAAATATTTAGGTACGGAGGGAGTAATATATTAGGAGTATATCAAAACAATAGTGATTTCTTTCAAGTTTGTGAACAAATACTACTATTCTACTACATTGGATCCGTCGCAACGCACGGGCACATTACTAGTAAAAGGAAAAGGCCTGCTGCGTCAAGGCCGCACCCCCACACGCCTGGAATCGAGTACCACACGGCCCGCCCAAAGACGACACATAGCTTAGGGAAGGCGTGTTGCCTAGCATTTTCACTTTCATGTGGGATCGCCGTTGAGCAAACCGACACCCCGCCCGCCGCCGGGTTGGAAAACAGAAACGAGGGGAAGATCTAGTTGTTGCACAAAAGCCAAGAAATTTGGTGTCAGACGGGGCTCGTTGATAGAGTAGGAGCATTCCGTACTAGTACTACTCCTACTAGTACCAAGTTTGTACTCCTAATACTATATTACTAGTACTACCACTATACAACTAGTAGGTACGTGCACGGCACAACATCGTAGGAACAAAAAACGGGAAGATCTTGTTTTGGGTGATTTATGTTTTTTTTCAATCAACGTAGTATGAATAATATGATGTGGGGGGCACCATGAAGCTTATGTGGCTTGGTTGCATGGCTACGGAAGGTTAGAGAAAAATAAATAGATAATGTGTTTAGAGTGCAATCCACTAAATAGATATACTTTGGATCCATTGCAACGGACCGACACATCTATATCTATACCCCCTATATAGTGTGTGAAAAACTTTGAAAGTGGTCATTGGATGAAGCCAATCTGACGGTACAAAGATGGCAAATCCGAGCACTACTGGCCGTTGGATATCATCCACCAGATTCTGCCACATGTATAAACTAGAAGACTCCATGGTTGAACTTAATTCATGACTAACTTTGCCACAACTAAGCTTAGGCAAAGTTATTAGTTCTTCAAAATGAGAGCCACAAGTTGGCAAGCCTAAGGGAATCTTGCCACATTTTTTGTGTGTATGTCATGTGGGGCCTTAGTGTGGCTTGCCTAAGGTGTGGCTTGAACCAAACACTCACCTAAGTTAATCAAACTTGCCTAACCTTACATTCCACCAGATTTTGCCACATGTTAGAATCCAAAAAACTCCACATGTAGAAGCATAATGCACAAACCACCAGAATCTCATGCGTGCAATGCACGTGTACCTTACTAGTACTACCAAGCACCACAAGGCCTGCCGCAGGAGTTACATTTCCCTCTCGGGGCCCACGGGACTGAACTTCGGTGGCTTAGTGCCCGGCCTATGAGTCAATGACATGCGTACCTTAAATGCGGTTGGCCCACATGTCATTCTCATGGTTGTGGCGTGGTTCGCGACTTACTCGTTCGAGATGAACCGGCCGGTGGTGGCGTGGCCGTGGCGAGGGTGCCACAGCTGGGCGTCGGGGCGTTACGAGGCGTAGATGGCCACACCGACGGGTACTACCTGTATCTATACCTACTAATAAAAGAAATAGGTATTCTTAGTCCGTCATGCTATTTTATAGAAAACCCCCTAATGTTTCTAATATTAAACCCGTAGTACATATCAAATGTTTTTTAGAACACTCATATCTTCTAAACCGTAGCTCCAAATTTAAAATATTATATATGGAAATTGATTAGAAAAATATATAGAATCTGAATATGATGTTTTTTTACCTGATAACCATTGAAAAAATACTATCTAGGGTGCAATCTGAATCGATAGTGCATTATCCATCTTTCTTTCATATCGGTACTGATCCGGATTGTGGATGAACATCTCAGCAAAATTAGGATTGAAGACAAAATTGAAGATCACTTGCCTGTTTCTTTGTACGTATTAAATCTAAATGCAAACCGTGTTTAAATAGAAGACATGTGGAATCTTGAACTTGTGCTTTTGTAGGAACAGACCATCTTTATTTGGGTCGTAGCTGTAAATACTCAGATTATAGACTTGTTTGTAAATTAAGAGTGTGTGATATTATTTACTCCTGTTGCAACGCACGTGCCCTTCTGCTAGTAGTACATACGTACTCCAGCTGAGGATTGATGCCCGGGACGAAATGCGTCACAGCCGCTGGATGAAAATTCGATGGTGCGGGAGTACGGATCGGAGCACAGCAGCGGAGCAGGCAAATCGCGTCCAATCGGGTGTGTCTGTGGTAGAAAGTTGATGGTCGCCGCAGTTCAGCTGGCCCGCATGTCATGCACACAAAGGCAGAGGAGCACCATTCTCAGGAGCAATGACTGGAACGGGCTACTTCCAGAAGTCCTGCCCGCCGGAGAAGAACCACCGCCACCTGATGGAAATCCTCATCCTCAGTTTGGCCCTGATCTGACAGCCGAGCGACTCTATCAGCAACAGGTCCACAATTGGCTCGTATAGAATGCGGCACCCCCCAATGGTGCGCCCGTTGGTCCTGCGGCTCCACCTCACCATGATGATGTTGGATGGGGAGAATGGCCTGCTCCGCCAGCGCCACCACTGCCACAATTGCCACCATGTCTCATGAACTTCCAGGCTTGGCTCGCAGCTCAGGGTTTACAGGTGCAAGATGGCATTGTCCCAGAGAACAATGTCTCTGACAATGCTCTTCAGGCTTGGCATGACTCGCTCACGAGCTCTGAAGATTCTGAGTCCACCCATTCGGCTGATCTGCTCCTGCTCGATGAAGTTAATGCACCGGAGGTCCAGAGCCACAATGAGGTGCTTACTGTATCTGTTGATGTTCATCCTCAGGGTCTGCGCTTTGGTCTGTCTGTGCAGGGTGACGTGCTCATGGCTCTTCTTCTTGCCAACCCTATCCCTCGTCAACAGTTGAATGCGGCTCTCTTCTCGGCGCTGCGCCCGCTTGTTGCTTCATTTGGCCCCTGGAGCTCGGGCCTTGGCATTTGTCAAGATTCAGTTCAAGTGGTGGTGCATGTGTCTCTTTCTGGTGAAGACGTTCAGTTCTCTCCGGTCCAAACGGTGATCTCTCCTGTTCAAGTTAGTCTGTCTGCTCCCCTGCTCCTCACCATCGAGCAGTCTAAACCCATGATCGCCGACACTGTTGAGATACACTCGATGGGTGAGATCCCACAACCTGCTCAGTTTGTTGCTGATGCTCCGGAGCCACTGATGCCACCTCTGTCACTGCCTGAGGAAGGATCGTCAAGCTCCCTGCCCCATTCTGCACAAGCCCTGAAACAGAGGAAAGGCAAGATCTTAGCCCCAATTGACACTGCAACTCTGCGCAGAAGCACAAGAAACAACAAGTACGATGGCTTCCGGGTCACTCTCGCCTCTGATTCTCGTCAGACCAAGTCCAGAGTCAAGCCTCGTGTCATCCCCTCTGCTCTGGAGGCTACTAAACATACTCCTGTGGATTCCACTGCTGCTGATGCCCCCGGAGTAGATGATGCTGCTTCGATCCCACCACCAACACCCATCCCCACCATGCAGGCCATTGGCGTCAACCTTTGCGTGGTGCCCGTTGAAGAGCTCACTACCTCGGCCCTATCCGACGAATAGGTGGGTTTCTCTTTTATCTTATGCAGTTATCTGAACTTTTCGTACCTCGATGTTTTTGTGCAACTGGAATGTACTCTGCTGGAATGTGCGTGGTCTTAATGCACCTGAGAAACATTTAGCGCTTAGTAATGCGATCCAGACTAGTGGTTGCGCCGTGATTTGCCTACAAGAATCTAAGATGCCTTCTTTTGACGCTGCCATTCTCAAATCATTATGCCCGCGACGTTTTGATCAATTTGCGTATATTCCCTCACACGGCGCTTCGGGTGGCATAATTACGATCTGGAACACTAGTGTTTTCACGGGCAGGGGTTTCGTGTCTGAGAAATTTGCGTTAGGAGTTGAGTTTACCTCCACGCAATCTAATCACCGCTGGAAACTCGTCAATGTGTACGGCCCCTGTCAAGGTGATCTTAGTACGACTTTCACTAGGTGGTTATTTGATTTGGATATCCCTGCTGCTGAAGACTGGCTTATCCTTGGCGACTTTAATTACATTCGTTCGCCTGATAACCGCAACAAACCTGGTGGGAATGTCCAGGATATGTTCACTTTTAATGACTTTATTCGTGAACAAAGCCTCACTGAAATACCCATTAAGGGCAGAGCTTATACTTGGTCCAATATGCAGCAACAACCGCTCCTGGAACAACTAGATTGGTTTTTTACCACTCTAAATTGGACCATATCATTCCCTAACACTTTGGTGAATCCTTTGGGGAAGCCAGTCTCCGACCATACCCCTTGCTCTGTGGTCATCCAAACAACTATTCGAAGAAGTAAGCTCTTCAGGTTTGAAACATACTGGATTGCCCATCCAGAGTTTATGGAGGTTGTGGCACAAGCTTGGAATAAACCCATCAAATACAACAGACAGTCCAACGCGGCCGCCAGGATTGGTCAAAAACTCAAGGCTGTGCGATATGCTCTCAAGAAATGGAGTAAGAAGATTTCCCATTTAAACATTGCTATTGAAAATACTAATAAAACGCTTCTGGAGCTAGATAATATTGAAGATCGCCGGCCACTTACCACTCCTGAGCGAAACTTTCGCAATATACTCAAAAAACATCTATTGAGGCTTCTCCAACATCAGAAAGATTATTGGAAAAAACGACGCACCATTAGATGGATCCAATTCGGGGATGAGAATTCAAATTTTTTTCAAACTGTGGCTACTGAATGTTACAGAAGGAATTACATCAGTTCTCTGAAAACTGTTGATGGTAGTGTTGTTGAGGATCATGCAGGTAAGGAATCTGTCCTCTTTGAGGCTCTCAAGACTCGGATGGGGCAAGCCAACCCCTCGCCTATGAAATTCAACCTAGATAATATTCTCAAGGAAGAGGAGTTGTTCGCCACTCTTGTGGCTCCATTTACAAACAAAGAGATTGATGTTGTGGTTGCGGCAATGCCGCCTGATCGGGCCCCTGGCCCCGATGGTTTCAATGGCGCCTTTTTGAAAGCTTGCTGGCCTATCCTAAAAGAAGACTTCTATCTCCTCTGCCATGAATTTCATCAGGGTGGTCTCAGTCTGGACAGTATCAATGCAGGTTATATCACGTTGATTCCAAAAAATAACTCGTCTGACAACGTGAATGACTACAGGCCCATCACCCTTCTCAACTGTTGTCTGAAGTTAATCACTAAAATCCTGGCTGATTACCTGCAACGCATTATTCTTCAGCTAGTACATCAAAATCAGTACGGCTTTCGTCGGGGCAGGTCCATCCATGACTGCCTAGCTTGGGCCTTCGAATACATACATCAGTGTCAAGCCTCCAAGAAAGAAATCATTCTCCTCAATCTGGACTTTGCCAAGGCATTCGATACCATTGAGCATTCGGCTATGCTCCTCATCATGAAGAAAATGGGTTTCCCACCTGCGTGGCTGGGTTGGATGCACAATATCTTCTCTTCCGGCAAGTCTTCAGTGCTTCTCAACGGTGTTCCTGGTCAACAATTTCACTGCAAGTGCGGGGTCCGCCAAGGTGATCCTATGTCACCTCTCATTTTTGTAATTGCGGCCAACCTCCTTCAAACTGCCATCAATGATGCACTTGCGCAAGGCTTGCTCAGTCACCCGATCCCTCCTAAAGATGATGCTAAGTACCCTGTCATCCAATATGCCGACGATACTATCGTTGTATTGCCTGCATGCCTTCTCCAAGCGTCCAAGTTGAAACAAATCCTTGAGGACTACGCCACGTCGATCAGGCTCAAAATCAACTTTCATAAATCCACGATCGTCCCTATCAACACCCCGGCCGACAAGTGCAATGCCTTGGCAAATCTCTTTGGTTGCACCCAAGCAACTATGCCGTTCACTTACCTTGTGCTGCCCCTAGGGACCACACGTCCAACGGTCTTGGATTTGACGCCGTTTGTGTGCAAAGCAGAAAGAAAAATCACGGCTGCCATGTCTCTCATGTCTCATGCTGGCAAATTGGCGTTGATCAATTCACTCATTACCTCTCTGGCCATATATCCGATGGGCACGTTGAGACTGCCACAGAAAATTATTGCCCAGCTGGACAAGATTCGTAGGCATTGCCTCTGGTTAAAAAAGACAGCCGATGGTGATAAACACAACTCTCTTACTGCTTGGCCCATGGTCTGCCATCCCAAATCCAGCGGTGGCCTCGGTATTCTTGACTTGAGGATTCAAAATGATGGCCTGCTTATGAAATTCCTCCATAAATTCTTCAATAAACTTGACATTCCTTGGGTGCAGTTGATTTGGGATACGTACTACTTGGACTCAATCCCGCATGCAACTGAGATTTGCGGCTCCTTTTGGTGGTGAGATCTCGTTCACCTCATGCCAATATACCATGGTATCTCTTATGTTAAAGTCAACAATGGTAAATCTGTGTTGTTTTGGAAGGACAGTTGGAATAAGGATGTTTATGCTGACAAGTATCCTAGGGCATTCTCGTACGTCCATCATGAAGATCTTTCGGTCCGGGATTTTCTGACGACCGCCACCCTGCATGAAACCTTTCAGCTCCCACTGTCCGTACAAGCCCATGGTGAGCTAAAGCTTCTGCAGCTTGGCGTTGCGGAAATTACACTTGATGAACGACGGGATGTGTGGGCCTACTGCTGGGGGGGCACTGTTTTCAAAACTGCTGCATATTACAAATTTTTCTTTCGGGACGTGGTGGCTCATGTGGCGTACAAGTGGCTTTGGCGGACCAAATGTACCCCGAAAATCAAAGTCTTCGATTGGTTTTTGCTCTCTGACCGCCTCAACACACGCAACATGCTGAAACACCGACATTATAACATTGGGACCAACCTTGATTGCCTGTTGTGTGTTCGTCACGTCGAAGAAACGGTGGAGCACCTTTTCTTCCACTGCACCTTCAGCAATGTTTGTTGGCAACGTTTGAACATCATGTGGGGGACGGTTGGCAACCGGCTGGATCTTATTGAACAAATGAAGAATCAGCACCCGCGCAAGATGATCATGGAAATCTTTCTGATTGCTGCTTGGAGTCTCTGGAAAGAGTGTAACAACAATTATTTTAGACATGTGGTGCCTTCCGTTGACTCATGGTGGACCAGGTTCAAGATTGACTTTGGTAACCTTCTTTATAGACTTCCAGAACACAAGAGACATGTTGTCTCTTCCATTTTGCAAACTCTAAACCAAGGCTTTCATTAACTTTGGGGCTTGCAGCTTAGTAGTGTCTAACTCCCCCCACTTTGTAATTATCACCATGTAACCACTTTTGTTTTATACGTAATATATATGCAGTAGGAGCCTTTCCCACTGTCCCAACCCTCAAAAAAGGCAAAGGAGCGGTGGGGCCGAGAGGGATGAGGGGCACGAACAATTCTACCATTCTGTCACTGACATGTGGGACCAATAAGCATGGGTCCCACCTGTGAGCGAAGGAAAGGAAGGGCAAGGCAGTGATAGCCACGTCAGAGGATCCATGTCCACGTCGGGGGACGTCGTGCCGTGGGTTGGAGCGGCGTCGTCGGAATCGCGTGTGGGTGTGGCAGTGGTAGAAACAAGAAACGTGATGGTCGCCGTGGTTCAACTTCCATGGACAAGCTGTCGTGGTTCGCACGACACATGTATATCAAAACTAGAGTGTTTATATTTCAAGCACGTGAACAAGTATTATTCTACTAGTTTGGATCCATTGCAATGCACGGGCCAACACATTGGTAGTAGTAGTGTCCATCTCTATCTCTAGAGGCCTTCCTCGCTCATCCTTTTCTCTCACAAGATAAACTACTCATACAAGTGCATCTTGATGTTCCGTGGAACGCACGAGGATGTTTCCTTGGGGGTCTCTCCAGCGGCGTGGTCAGAGTTGCAAGTTGACGCCCTTGAGATGCCGACGTTGAGGGGCACTCGGATTTCTCCGATGAGCAGGTAAGATGAGTTTGATCACGAGTAAATGCATTCTAAAGACTACTCCGTGTCCATTTCCTAATTCTCCCCTGCCCACTGTTTCACAAGTTAGGCTCAAAGCAGTGGAGATTGGCTTGCATATGTACGGAGGATACCAACATCAATTTGCACAACATTTACAACGGTGACACTGCCTCAGAGAACCTTTGTCCAACATTGGGATCAGCCATGCAACGGGCCACCGCATGAATTGGTACGATGGAACCACGGTGAGATTGAATAAGATAGCACGAACCTTGCACATGGCGGTCAAAGGCGGACCATGCTCTCACGGCCGATTTGTTGCCGACGAGTAGGAAGACGCCGTGTTCTTTCTAACCGCATCTTCGCCTGTGACAAACCAGGGACTTATTTTGTATGGGACACATCCTACGATATACTCCCTCTCTCCCAGCTTTATTCGCTTTATAAGTTTCAAATTCAAATTTAGAGCTCCCCATCACATGTTGAGATTACAATGTCCATTAAATCGCTGTGTGCATGTATAGTAAAGAAACAAATCTCGAGTTTGGCACGAGTTCGTGCTGCGGGAGCACCACAAGCCCTGGTGTAGGAGTTACATTTCCCTCTCAGGGCCGTCAGGACTGAGCTTTAGCGCCTTACTACACCTACCTTTGAGTCAATAGCATGTGGACCCGATAGGTGACTGGTCCACATGTAATGCTCGCGAAGGCAGAGGGGCAATGGGGCCAAGAGAGGTGAGCGCAGGTCGGGGAACATGTGGTTTCATAGGTTCGAGCGGCGTCGTGGGAATCGCGGGTGGCTGTGGTAGAAACTTGATGCTCGCCGCATTTTAGGTGGCCCACATGTCATGCACACAAAGGCAGAGGGGCGGTGCGGCCGAGAGGGGTGAGGCGCACGTCGGGGGGCGTGGTGCCGTGGGTTGGAGAGGCGTCATGGGAATCGCGAAATGAAACGTGATGGTCGCCGTAGTTGAACTTCCATGGACAAGCTGTCATGTCTATGGACACATGCACTGCATACCGTTCACTGGAAGGAGTAGCAGAGAAAGCTATATATGCGGATAAATAGTTCCTTATAGTCAAGCGGACCCACGCTACTACTCTGTTCCAAAGACATGCACACCATCGAAATAGTCCATCTATATCAATATACACCGAATGGGAATAATTTTTTATACATGAGAGGAAATAGTTCATCCATCCATAATGCCCTCCTGCTGGTGCATCGTTTTCTTCTTCTTCTTCTTCTTCTTGTTCTAATTCTCTGTAGGAGACGGCTTCGCAACAAGCTCTTTGGACCTTGTAGCTATCTCGAAACTCACACGAGCATCGAGGGCAGCATATTTTATCCGCTCGTACATCAAGGGATAATTCTCCCATCCAGACGACCTTAATGCCACCGTCTCGTCACCCTTCTGAAGATTTGTACCGAGCACAAAATTTGCTACATCGAATAGGGATGGTGTCTGTTTAGCACAATCTCCTACAAGAATTTTGCTTCTGGTTTGTAGGTCAGCGATGCTTTTCATATCAAGGTTGTAATGCTCCAGCTTCTGTTTGTCCCCTTCGATGGCTGCCCCACAGAAGTATACGTCCTCCCGAGACAAGAAATCGTGAAGCTCACCTGGCATGGTGGGCGACTGTATGATGTGGTACACCAAAACATCATCTTCGAGTCACAGCTAAAGGACGGCGACGCGCTGGATCTTCCTAGGGGCACGCTGCGTGTACTCTGCGTCGAGACCAATGACCCTCGTCTCTATCTTTTTGAGGGAGTAGGATACATTGTTGATCCACTGCCGAACAACCCTTGGGTGGACGGTGACGGTGGCAACTATGCGCATCGAGCCTTCGACGAGGACATGTTGGACGCTAAAAACCTGCATCTCGATCTCTTTCGCCATTTGGAACCGCTGGAACGGAGGGCTATGGTTTGGAGAATTGGGATTAGATGGCTAGTCTAACTGAAGTAGTAGATGATTATTTAAAGAGGTTAAAACAATGTGAACGAAGTGGGGTTTGGATGCAGATGAAGACGAAGGGGAGGTGAAGAAGCCGAGGCGAATCGGTTCCCGATGGAGAAGTAAATGGGAGAAGTGGCGCAGGCAGTTGATTAGACGGCTAGGTAGACTAAACGAAAAGGCTATGCGGGTAGACTAAGGAGTCGCACCTGTTCGTATCGCGTGCTCATCCTTCCCGATAGGTGGGACCTATGCAAACAGATAAAAATGTGTCCTAGCCTTTTTTTGAGCGCGTGAGTGGGAGACACAACATTCTCTCGTTAAGGAATACCTCCGCTTAGGTGAGTATAAGTCACCTTATGAAAATCAGGTTTTCCCAAAACCTTTAGGCGTGAGCATTAACTTCCCGCCGATCCCTCCCAGCCTCATTAGCCAGCGTTTTCTTCCTCTGCCGCTGCTCTACCTTTCCATTTTTCCTCTTCTCAAGTGTGGAATGATCTGCATGCCGTCCTTGATGCACTGTAGAACGATCGATGCATGCATCGCGGCAGGCGCTGATTGGGCATGCACGAGAATTTGGTTCGCTTGTAATATGGATGATACCAACAATGAAGTGCACAGCATGCTAGCACGGAGACCTATTTCCGCTTATACAATACTAGAGTACTCATGTTCCTACTACTAGTAGTAGTAGTACAACTGTGGTACACTTGATGGTCAAAATACTATTCATCCGTCCTCACAAAGGAAGTGACAACACCTCGCTACCGACACTAGTCCAGCGAGGCGGCGGTTTGGGTTACCAAAGTCAGCCTCACCTCATGCATCTTTGTGCAGGTCTGTCACCACCGCAGACAACACATTGGCGCCGCCTCGCCTCCCTCTCCGCCTCCCATAGCACCACTCCATCTCCATCTCACTGTGCCCCCTGTACCGCTGCCTCACTCGCCTCCCCAAGTACCACTGTTCCCTCGCTAGCCGCCCAAAGACCGACATCCTTCTCCCCCCTAAATCAAGCCCCCTTCCAAACTCCACCATGGCCGAACGCGAACCGCGCACCATCCATATGAGCCGTGATTGGAGCAATCTCCCCAATGACATCCTCGACCTCGTTGTTCGTGGTATGGATATGTTGATCGCCTCATGGCTGGCTGCATGCTCGAGGGACATGCACACGACCATCGTTGAAGCGAGACCTAAGCTTTTCAAGACACCCTGCTTGCTGCTATCTGGTCTTGCGAGATTGGCTCACCATGATACGGTCTCCATTAGCCGAAACTTCTTTGCAGGTATGTAGTGTGTCGCCATATATCATTTCCCTCGACATCGATCCGATCACCATCGCTCAAACTTCTTGGCAGGTATGTACTGGTCGGCATGAACACCCATCAATGGCTGCCTTCAGAGAAGGCGGTAAAAGTTGGTGCTCGTGAACTTCCGCACCTCCCATGAGATTATCCTTCCTCCGCTGGATTATATAGAGTATTACCATCGCGTCCAAGTCATCTAGATTACTACGCCGCTTGGACGGACCTTGTTTTGCGTAAGATTGTAATCTGCCAAGTGCCCACACAACATGCGTAATTACTCGACTTCAAGCTAATTGCCTTGTTCGATCGCGGACTCGCCTATCTTTACGCCGGTGCCTTCTTTAGTGGAGACAACTCGGCTCGCAGTGGATCATCGCCAAAGCTGATACACACTTCGTGATGCTATTGAACACAATGGCATCATCTACGCGATCGACAAAGTAGATGGCACCACGTATTGCTGGGACGGCGATGTAAGTTGTTTCCGCCTCATGTTAATGATGACGCCATGACACTGTTTGAACTTTTGTGATGATTGGCATATCCCTGTTTGAGCAGAATTTGAGTAGAACTATGGCAATATATTAGAGACGCCAGAATCAGCTATATTTGGAATGAGTTAATTCATGCGATTGTGACCATGTCATTACAGCCAATTTGTACCCTGAATAATCAAACGGTTAGGAATATATGGATATTATCCTTATTTTACAGTAATCTATATACTATTACTAAATATGAGTGTGTATCAATGGCCATGTTAGTTTCCTCATTTTCATGATGTAGAAACATGCACCACACTGTTGGTTTCATCTAACCATACATTAGGGAAGTAAATGTGCATATGGAGAACTCTATATTTGGAAGTAGTGAAATCCTGCAATGCTTACCATGTGTACATACCTATATTCGCCCTTCAACGATCAATGGCAAGAATGATATCCTCACAAAAATTTTGCCCACAGAACACGAGTATATAACAATGCATGGTCTGTAAGTTACCTTGAAGAATTTGTTTGTGAGGACAAAACATGATTACATAACATGCATGACATGGTAGTTTCATGTGAAGAATCGATTGCGAGATAACATGAGTATAACCATGCATGGCACTTCTATATTTTTGAACCCAGATACATTTCCTCAGTATTTTCCTCCCGGCCCAACAGGACATATCATCGCTGTTTCTTGCATTATCCTACTCATACTCGAACAATGCTGATCTTACATTAACAATGCCTCGTCCTTTTGATATGATGCAGTGTCCCTACAAGCCATCGCCTTTGTAATCACACCACCTTTGCCAAAACAGGGAAGCACAGCTGGTTCCTTGCTCGATCGACGACGGCAAATGACTGATGATCATTCGACACATGAGCCGGAAAAGTTATATTGCAAAAACTCATCGATACAAGCACCGTAATACGTGAGTATCCGGACAGCGGCTGTTACGCCTATGAGCAGGATACCAGCTTGTTGGGGCCTTTAGGATTTTTTAGTTGAGGCGGTAAACAGCCTTGGTTCGCACTCTCTGCTTCTCGGACTCAATTATCCGATTAACCAGGAGATCACCGCTGGCAAGGACCTTGATGGCGAGAGGCTCTGCTTGCTATGGAAAATGTGGTCTACACGGCAAGCCCTAGGAGTTCGGGAGCAAACTCCCCTGATTGTCAACGATACAGCCTGCAGCCAAAAGAAGGTGAGAATGACAAAGGCATCCGGATTAACTTTGATCCCTGGATGTCTCAATTACGACAGGCGGTAATGTGGTTCAAGCCTTGAGATTGATAGGTAATTGGGTTGTTGCATCAAAAGGGTGGAGTACTGGTTTCTCCGGATCACTGGTCGCTGAAGCGGGGCTGCAAATTATGATGGTGTTGGATCATCTATTCAAATGACTTTGTTGTCTTTGCTGCTGGTTCTGGATGGGTAGTTCTTTCTTTTGTTATGCATATTCATTGCCATTTGGTCATCGTCGTCTATGTCACTCTTTCTATGTAATAGTTGCTTCTGTTTAGAATGTCATTCTCGTCTGGATCATGAGAGTCTGAGCGCTGCAGATGGGTGCGTTTTGGTGGTGTAGCAAGACTTCTTATGAACTATCATGTCTTGCTGTTTATGTCAGTAGTAGTCACTAGTCGTTGTTTGAATGTTGTACATATCGTTGTTTGAACTGTTTATTGTCTCGAACTCACTGGTGGGCTAAATGAGGGCATCACAATTCTCCAAAGGTTGAGTATATCTCCTTTTTCAAGTTATATAATTTGAGCTCACTGTCTTTTCGATGATGTACACTTGTTTGGGCCAGTGAGGTGTCGTTGAATATGGGCCGAGTAGTAATGCAACGCCAAACATGTCAATTATGACTCTTAGGTCGGGCTCTCAAAAGATCCTGAAAAAAAGGTCGGGCTCTCCTAAAAAGAAAGAATAAGGACTCTTAGGCCGACATGTGGGCGCCACCGGTGTTTTCGTGTGCTTTCGCGCCGAGAGCATATTGGCGCGTGCTCGAAATTCATGCTACCTTTTCATCCCAGCCTCCCGCCTCCCCACCTCTCGAATCTCGATTCCTACCCAGTTCCCCAAATCCCTCCTCAGACTCCCTATATTCAAGCGCACTATCATGTCGCCGGTCAACGCGGATCCCCGAGGCGGAGATCCTGAGGTTCGTCCTGCCTTCGGTCGCTGCGTGTTGTTGCTCAACAGTGGCATGGCGGCGCTTGACGACCAGTTTGCCGGCAAAGTGCTGATGGTAACCATCAACGGCGACCGGCCTCCCGTCTCGCCGGACGACCTTGTTAAAGCTCTTGGCATTGCGCACGGCATCCAAATAAGTGACTTGCTCGTCGAAGTCTATCCGCCACCTGCTGATTTCTTTGTCAGGTTCCGGACAACTTTCGACTGCAGTCGTGTGTTCGAATCTTCCCGGCGTTTGTTCTGCGATGGCGCGCTGGTGAGCTTTGATCGGTGGCACCCAGGATGGGGATCGGTGCCCTCTGAGCATGAGTTTTTAACAAAGCTTACCTTCCACGACATGCCTCGATGTGCTTGGAACAGCAAGTCCATGAACGAGCTTATCAACGACCTTGGAGGTGAGCTCGTAAGTATGTTTGTTCCTCCAGACAGCTGGGCTCTGACAGTTATGGCATGGATGAAGAAGTCGCCCACCATGCCAAGGTGATTGGTGTTGAGATACCGTGCAGAACCGGGTTGTACTATTCATCGCCACCAAGGCCGCCGCGGACCACGTTAGGGATGTACCTGTATCGAGTGTTCATCCATGTCGAAGAAGTGGTCAATCCATCAATCGAAGTCCTGCCGTCAGCGCTGGTGCCAGGGTCCGTCGACGACGTCCATTATAGGAGTCAATGTCAGACTTTCGCCGTGTTGCTCGGAACGATGGATGGCACATGGCCTACTCCATCGCGCGGCGGAGGCCACTGCTTCTTTGGGAGAAGAGGCAGGGATGGCTGCCTTGATGTGCTCTAATTTGAGATAACAACTGAATCTTGTCAGATAGTACTAGTTAAATCCGAGCTATGGGTCTGAAGCAGTGATATGCCAGTACATTTGATTGTGATCTATTCTAATTTTGTACCTGAACTTTTTTTAGAAAGGGATGTACGTCAACTTAATGTGCTAGCAGAACTTATTGTGTTGTCTGTCTATTTTCTTTGCACAACATTCAAGATATTTCCCCGTCATTTATAAAGACGATGAACCGTTATGTACGACTTTGTTGGTTTCAACATAGCCCTTCCCGTAGCGGTCCACTGCTTCCATCCTGATTGTGCCGCCTGCGTGAAATTTTTGTATGCAAGTTCAGTGCGCTATGATGTTCTATATGATTGTGTCAACTATATAAGTTTGTACTGAGCATCAGCAATGCATATGGATGAAAGATGTATTTACGAGCATCAACCGATGGGTATCTCTCTCTATCTCTCTCTCTCTCTCTCTCACACACACACACACGCACACACATGCGCACACGCACAAGTGGGACCCGTTGAATTATTTATTTGCTCGTGACAGCTTTTAATTAGGTTCCACTGTAATCTAACTTTTTTATCAAGTTATTAATTGAGCTCAGTGACTTCAAAAAGTTGTACAGAAGCCTTGTTTGGGCCTTTCCGGCGTCGCTGAATGTGGGCTGAGTAACCATGTTAGGTTGTACTGTACTACACATGCCTCTTTTTTCAACATCAGCAATGCAACTGGGCCGACAATTGTACACAATATCCGGGTCAACTTGTTATCCGCCCCACTGGGCTGCAAAGCTTCCTAGGAGGTATGCATTAGGCTTAACAAGAAAATGGACTTTAAGAAATAATAAATGGGATGTAATTATAATAACTGGGCAATTACTATGCACTAAACACGTAATTAGTTTGAAAAATATATTATTTTTGGAATTTGGAAATTTTAATTTCATTACTTGTTGCGCGCACAATATTTCGTTGGATTTTACGTAATACAACTTTATTTTGAAATTATATTTAACCTGACTAGAAATTTCGGATAAAAATATTTCGGATCCCATCAAAATGTGGGATTTTTTTTTGAATTCTGTTTTGAGCGGTTGTTTGAAATTATTAATCGTTGTCCTAGCTAGAAGTTGGGTTGTACTTTAACAAACTGTAAATGGGTTGTAGTAAATTCCATTAGAATTAAAAAATGGGCTGTACATTCTTACAAATCGCAAATGGGCTATATGTTCTCTCGCCAAACCGAAGCTGTGGGCCTACTAAGTTTACGCGCACTAAGGGCTTTGTCAACTTAGTCAATATAAACGATTCTAGCTGCAGTGATCGACGATGTCCATCCAACGGCCGTAGTGCTTCTTCAACCTCTAGTCTTCTTGCTCCAATTACCAAAGCAGCGCCGGTCGTGTCGCGCGTTCTCTGTCGTGTCGCGTGCTCTGTCTCCGTGGCCGGGTGTGATGCCGCTGGAGGCCTCACCGCCTGCATTACTCCCACCGCTGGCCAGGCCATCCCTCTACTCACCCACACCCTCGTTATTCTGCGGCGACGACAGCCTCACACCGCAACCGAACCGGTGAACCTCATACTCCGTCCGCTGGCTTCCATCGCTATGTCTTCCCTGCCCGTGTCGTCCCCTTCCTAGGCCTCGCTGTCGTCCGCACTCACCGCCCCGGTGCTCTCGGCGTGGCGTGGTCAACGTGGTCAACGAATCGACTTCCATCGGAGAGTATCAGACGTGGAGAGGCCGATACCGGGTCCAGCGGCCGCAAGGAAGTTCCTCCTTATTACGTGCAAAATAATTATTCCTCCACCTGACAGCAGGGACCCACCGGATGGGCCACCTTATTTCGCGAAAAAGACGTTTCCCCCCTGACTGCTGGGACCCACCGGACGGGCCAACATATTTCGTGAAAAAAACGTTCCCCCCGCTGTCAGCTCGGACCCATCGGAAGTGCCTCCTTATTACGCACAAAAAAAATGAATACTCCCCCTCCTAGCTGGGACCCACCATGGTGGGAGGCTGACTTGTGGGCCTACTAAGTTGACTGGGACGGGGGCCTTTGTCAACTTTAGTCAATATGAACGATTCTAGCTCGAGTGACCGTACGATGTCCATCCAACGACCGTAGTGCTTCTTCAATCTGTGGTCTTCTTGCTCCAGCCGCCCAAAGCAGCGCCGGTCGTGCCGCATGCTCCTGCCTCCCGTGGCGGTTGTTCTTTGCCGCGGAGGCCTCACCGCCTCTACTATTCCCACCGCTGGCCAGCCCTGCCGCGACGGCAGCCTCACACCACAGCCAACCGGTGAACCTCGATTTCTCCGCTGGCTTCCACTGTCGCGTTTTCCCGGCTCCCGCCGTCCCCTTCCTAGGCCTCGCTGTCGTCCACCGCCTCTGCTGCTCTCGGCGGCGTGGTCAACGTGGTCAAGGAACGACTTCCATCGGACGTGGATCTGACGTGGAGAGGTCGATACCGGGTCCACGGCCGCAACAAGGAAGTGCCTCTTATTACGCGGAAAATAATGATTCCTCCACCGACAGCTGGGACACATCGGACGGGCCATCAGATTTCGCGAAAAAAACGCTTCTCGATCGCTAGGGACCCACCAGCTACATCTTCGCACGCAAGGAAGTGCGCCCGCAAAAACAAAACGATTCGCCCTCGACCGCCGGGACCCACCAGCTACACCTTCACACGCAAGGAAGTGCGTTCGAGAAAAAAAAAACGATTCGCCCCCCTGACTGTTGGGACCCACCAGCTACATCTTCACACGCAAGGAAGTGCGACCGGGCAAAAAAAAAAAACCAAAGCGATTCGCCCCCTAACTGCTGGGGCCCACCAGCTACATCTTCGCAGCAAGGAAGTGCTCGATAGTCGGGACCCACCTGGTCGAAGCGTACGTAGCATTGTCATTCTGGTCGCGAACGTGTACGTATATATATACTGGTGGATGTAGAGGCGCACATGTCATAGTAGAGGCGCACACGTAGCATGTACACGTGCGTACAACGGCGAGGGTACAAGAAAGAAAATACGGCCACGTACGTACATACGGGCAGGGTCTCGAATGCCTACTCGCGCATACGTACATGGCTGGGTCAGAACGGAGAAACAGCGTCGTCGTCGTGTTCATGGGGAGCCAACCAGTTGGGTCGGAACGGAATGCGTGGTCGTGTTCATCGGGAGGGCTTGGACGGAACAGCGATGGAAACGAGGCTCGCGTATCGCACAACGGAGGAAACGCATCTCCTACGCTCGAACGGGTCCCGTTGATCGGGAGGGTGTGGCGCATCGCAAACGGAGGAAACGGACCTCCTACGGTCGAAACGGGGTCCTGTTGATTGGGAGGGGTGTGGCGTATCGCAAAACGGAGGAAACGGACCTCCTACGGCTGAAACGGGGGTCCTGTTGATCGGGAGGGGTGTGGCGTACCGCAAACGGACGAAACGGACTTGTGTTGGAGCGCCACGGTCGAAACGGTGGTCCTGTTCATCGGGAGGGGTGTGGCGCATCGCAAAACGGACTCCACGGATACCGCTCATCTCCACCGCCGACCTCCTCCAGCCCGCACGGGCTCCTGCTCATCCAGCCTCCACCACGCCGCTACTCCATCGGCTCCTGCTCAACCACCCTCCACGGGCACCCTCCACCGCTCACTGCTCATCCAGTCCTCCACACCACGGGTCCTATTCAACCACCCTCCACCGCTCATCTGCTCATCCAGCCCTCCACACCACGGGTCCTGTTCATCCCAGGCAACGCCACCGCCACCGCTCATCCAACCCCCCGCAACGCCACCGCTCATCCCAGAGGCAGATCGATCGGCTTCAGTTAGCAGCAGAGCGGCGAATCGCCAATCGGGTTCGATTAACAGCCATCGATCGATCGCCGGGTTCAAGAACGCGTAGCCTCGCCGTGTAATCGCCGGGTTCGATTAGAGCCCAATGCCTCGCCGGGTTCGATTAGAGCTAACGCCGCACACACGCCGCAGCAGACGTACGAGAGAAACGCGCATCGCTCGGCTCCCGACCTGTAACCGTAACCGGCAACTCCCCAAAATTTTCCTCCCCTCGCTTCTATCACGGTTTTTTCTGTCATGGATGGCCAAAAGAATGTCGTGCAGCTGTGTCGCCAGCTCGCCCAGGACGAAAAGCCCATTTTCTATCATGATTTTTTGTCATAGAAGTAGGAGCCTACCACATCTATGATGATACTGGGTCTTGTCAGAATTATCGTCATAGAAGTGTCATATGTATGACAGAAAAAATTTCGTTCGGCCCAAAATGTCACGGATGTGTCTTTTTTTGTAGTGTATCCTCAAAATCTTATGGGCCTTTAGTTGGGTCAGCCCATTATGGTCTGCAAAATGTTGTGGGCCTTTAGCTGGGTCAGCCCATTATGGTCCGCAAAATCTTGTGGGCCTTTAGTTAGGTCGGCCCCTTTAATCTTTATGCCATTTTGGGCCGGTCCACGTGTCAACATATTATTGGCGCATCTCGCCCATTGGATGAGTGACACCTGTGCCAACGCGGAGCAGACACGTGGTTCCATCGACCAAAGAGAATTTTACAGGTGGAAAATCGGCATTGTTCGTGGCTGTTAGCGGGTTATCGGATCCAAAACCGGACCCGATAGCTTAACAGCGACCCATTATGGTGGATTCCACATGTCATTCACCCTTGACGAAAGCACTTCCATGACGTGACATTTATTGGCATGGAAGTGAACACTTCTGTGATGATAATTTTGGTAATGTCATGGAACACTTCTACGACAGCACAAGTATGACTATCTTGTCTCTGTCATAAAATCATCATGGATGTACATGCATGACAAAAAACATGACCTACTGTGACAAACACGTATCATCACAGAAGCGTATTTTTTGTAGTGATCATTTGGGAGGGATACCTTTTTACCTTTGCTTCTCTGTCTTTTCTTTTTCTTCTTCACATCATGTGTGGGTTTAATCACCTTTTTGGAGCTCATTATTAATGAGATTGGTTGAATAAAAAGCTCCTCCTCGTTACCTGATTCATCATAAGAAAAAATAGGAGGATCTTGGGAAACCTCTTCCCCTTCATTAGTATTCTCTTCATCTTCTATTTGGTTTCTTGTCTTTAAGTAATTGGCAATATAAGGATTCTCAATGCAATTTACCGCACAATACATATAAATTTCATCTAGATCAAAATCAAGAAATCTCTTAAGGTTATATTCTGGAATATCCTTAGTTATACATTTCATTTCTTCATATCCCAGAAGCAAACTAAGTTCATTATGATGCGCAAAGGAAATCAAGTCATCACAATTTTTGGACACGATTCGATCATGAAACAATTGGCATTGGAGATTCATTGCAAAGTTCACAAGGATGGCGAGAAAAAATTAATTTTTTAGCACAAACATCTAGCCTCTCTTGCAACCATTTAGTTTCTAAATACTTGTGCCTCTTGCAAAATCTATCTTCCCTTTTTGGTATGTAAATGCAAACTCCATGCACTCCACAAAAATTGACATCCTTATAAGAAACATTTTTTTATCATGACTAGTGCAATCATCATTAGTACTATGGATATTAAAAGGATTCATATTAACAACATTGCAATCATGCTCATCATTCAAATATTTAGTGCCAGACATTTTATTGACTTCTTCTTCCAGCACTTGAGCACAATTTTCCTTTCCATCATTTTCACGAAAGACATTAAAAAGATGAAGCATATGAGGCAACCTCAATTCCATTTTTTTGTAGTTTTCTTTTATAGACTAAACTAGTGATAAAACAAGAAACTAAAAGATTCAATTTCAATATCTAAAGATATACCTTCAAGCACTAAACTCCCCGGCAATGGCGCCAGAAAAGAGCTTGATGTCTACTATGCAACCTTCTTCTTGTAGACTCGTGCTGGGCCTCCAAGCACAGAGTTTTGTAGGACAGAAGCAAATTTACCTCAAGTGGATGACCTAAGGTTTATCAATCTGTGGGAGGCATAGCATGAAGACGGTCTCTCTCAAACAACCCTACAACCAAATAACAAAGAGTTTCTTGTGTCCCCAACACACCCAATACAATGACAAACCGTATAGGTGTACTTGTTCGGCGAAGAGATGGTGATACAAGTGTAATATGGATGGTAGATATAGCTTTTTGTAATCTGAAAATATAAAACAGCAAGGTAGCAAGTGGTAAAAGTGACAAAAAACAGTATTGCAATGCTTGGGAACAAGGCCTAGGGTTCATACTTTCACTAGTGCAAGTTCTCTCAACAATGATAACATAATTAGATCATATGGAAATCCCTCAACGTGCGACAAAAGTCACTCCAAAGTTCCTAACGCGGAGAACATAAGATGAAATTGCTTGTAGGGTACGAAACCACCTCAAAGTTATTCTTTCTGATCAATCCATTGAGAAATTCCTATAAGTGTCACAAACACCCCTAGAGTTCGTAGTAAAATAACACCATATGACACACATCAATCAACCCTAATGTCACCTAGATACTCCAATGTCACCACAAGTATCCATGGGTCAACTATACGATACGCATCAAACAACTTCAGATTCATAATATTGAATCCAACATAAAGAACCTCAAAGAGTGCCCCAAGATTTCTACCGGAGAAACAAGGACAAAAACGTGCATCAACCCTATGCATGGATTACCCCAATGTCACCTCGGGAATTCGCGAGTTGAGTGCCAAAACATACATCAAGTGAATCAATAGAACACCCCATTGTCATCACGGGTATCCCACACAAGACATACATCAAGTGTTCTCAAATCCATAATAGTACGCAGTCCGATAATAGTGAAACCTCAAAGGTAAAACTCAATTCATCACAAGAAGGTAGAGGGGGAGAAACACCATATGATTCAACTATAGTAACAAAGCTCGTGGTACATCAAGACCGTGCCAAATCAAGAACACGAGAGAGAGAGAGAGAGAGAGAGAGAGAGAGAGAGATCAAACACAAAGCTACTGGTACATACCCTTAGCCCCGAGGGTGAACTGCTCCCTCCTCGTCATGGAGTGCGTCGGGATGATGAAGATGGCCACCGGTGATGGTTTCCCCCTCCAGCAGGATGCCGGAACAGGATCCCGATAGGTTTTTTGTGGCTAAAGAGGCTTGCGGCGGCGAAACTCCCAATCTAGTTTATTTCTAGGGGTTTCTATATTTATAGGAATTTTTGGTGTCAGGAACAAGCCAGGGGGTCAACGAGGCGACGACAAGATAGGGGGGCGCGCCCTCCACCCTTGTGGCGTCCTTGTGGCTCTTTTGGCCCAACTCTTTTGCTTCGGGGGCTTCTTCTGGTCCATAAAAAATCACCGTAAATTTTCAGCTCATTTGGTCTCCGTTTGATATTCCTTTTCTGCAAAACTCAAAAACAAGGAAAAATAGAAACTGGCACTGGGCTCTAGGTTAATGGGTGAGTCCCAAAAATAATATAAAATAGCATATTAATGCACATAAAACATCCAAAACAGATAATATAATAGCATGGAACAATAAAAAAATTATAGATACGTTGGAGACGTATCAACCCCCAACAGGTCAATAGGCTATACGTCTTTCTTCATGGTCTATGGTGCAGAGGCGGTTCTCCCAAGTGATATCTGTCATGACTCACCTAGAGTGGTGGCTTATGTTGAAGCTGATAATGAGACGACACGTCAAAACACACTTGATGTTTCGGATGAAGAGCGTGACCTTGCCGCGGCCCGTTCGGCAATATATCAGCAAGATCTACATTGCTATCATAGCCGTAGAGTTCGAAGTTGGACCTTTCAAGAGGGCGACTTAGTGCTTCATTTGATTCAAGACCAGACAGGGATGCATAAGCTTTCTTCTCCTTGGGAAGGGCCTTTTGTGATCAACAAAAGTCTCAATAACGGGTCGTATTACCTCATTGATATACAAGAGCACAAGGATTCATGCAAGTCAGAAGAGGAGACCCGCCGACCATGGAACATTACTCATCTTCGGCCTTACTACACTTGATCCGCCGACTCTCACTATTGTACGTACCTCTATCGATGTAATATTTTTATGATCAATATAATAAAGCCGACATCCCTGAAATTCAGGGCCTCTGTCGTTTCATTTCTCTACATCCGAGTATTTGTTAATTGATCATAAGGTCACTTGGGCCCTTCCAAACCACAGAGTTTAGCTTTCATACCTATTGACCGGCATGAAATACCACATTATGAGTTAAACCTGCCAGTTTGCAGCTTACGACTCCGCCATGTGACCCACCGAACTCTTGACAAGTCAATCTTTTTTAAGACCCTGAACTTGTTAAGGTTAAAATGGCGGTTTTGTGTCACGAGAGAGCCGGCTTACAGTGAGCTAGGATAGACTCACATGTTTGTTTAGTGCTACTCCGCTATATGGCCCGTCGTACTCTTGATAGTCAATCTTTTTTAAGACCCTGAACTTGTTAAGGTTAAAACGGCGGATTTATCTCATGGGAGGTCGGCTTACAGGGTGAAAAAATGGCTATGCATCCTTGAAAGCAAACATGAGGCATGTGATCCAACTTCTTTCGTTTGAATTTTGAAATCTGGCTTACCAATGTTTGAGATTAGCATATTCTCTGTTTTTTATGTTTTTATGCTCTCAAGGTTTTCGCTTTTGTGCAAATTCTGACTACCCGAGTCGTGAGGCTTCGGATTATGTTGCTCATGTTTGAGTATTTCGGGTTGTCACCCGCCCTGGCTTTTGACTTTAAGTCGCCACTATGTTTTGGCTTGAACAGTCGTGTTTATGATTTTTTTTTCAATAGCCATAAGGCTGCAAGTCTTTGGGTTGTCACCCAGCATATTTTTTTGGACCTTCTAAGTCGCCAGCACATATGTTGAATGGTCTTTTGCAAAATATACAAGACTTCAAGTGAAAACAAGTGTCGTGGCATGGCTCATATGTCTGATTCATTCAAGCATGCAATAACAGTTCAGCTGTTGGATCAAAAGTGGAGATAACATGCTCGAAGGCATGGCAAAACAAATACTTGTTATTTAGCTAAATATTACAAGGCTTCAGCCGAGCCTAATAATTTGCGACCAAGTGTTTTTTCGGAGTTAAATTACTCCATTGAGCCGGTGTCAGCACCGTCCGAGTTCTGGACTGGCGGGTTGTGTACTCCCGTCGCCTTGAGGTAGAAGCCTTCGGGTCACCCTTTGCCGGCTCTCCCTCGTCTACCATCTGGAGAGTAGCCGACGTCCAGTAGATGTCGGTTGAAGCGTCGAAGGTGGCTTCATCATTAAAGATAAGAGAAGAATCAACATCAGGGGCGAAGGTATGCTTATGCCTTGGAGGAATAAGGTCCATAACATCATGCAAAAGCGTCTTAATCTTGTTGTTGTTGTCATCATAACTCGACGTGTATTTGTTCAAATTAAGCTCTTCTACGAGTTTGCATGCCACGGGTCGCAGCTCTCTGACGCAGTTGTTGAAGTCTTTCTCTTCAAAGATCAACTTATCATCTTTGAACTCTCGGCATCCAGTGGCTATTTCTTCCAGGTTAGATTATGATTGCCACGCCTTGGCTTGGCCTAGAGCAAGAATGGCTCCAGCTCGGGTGGCTGATAATTTCACCTCTTCAATTTGAGTCGGCACCATTGAGAGATGATCCGGCATAGTCTTGATCTGAGTTGGAGGTTTTTTCCACCTGACAAAGCTACAAGGCTGCACAGTGTTCCAGCATACAACTGCTCCGTCAATTAATAAACCGCCTTCAATTTGAGCAGCATGTTCTGGCCAAGATTGGTGCTTCTGGGGCCTGTTCAATTTTTGCACAAGAGTCGCCAGGCAGATTAAATGTTATATATTATGAGTCTCCAGATGGATTAGAGAAATATCAAGACAAAGGATGAATTTCATGTTAAGCTTACCAAAGATGGCAGTTGACATTTGAGAGACATGTTGCTTTAAGCCAGCTAACTCATCTGTTACCAGTTTAAGCTCAGCCTCGGCATCTTCTGCTCTTTTTAATAGTGCAACCTTGTCAGTTCCCAGGTAGTTCTTTCAGCATAAAAACCCGCCTTGGTCTTCTCAAATTCTTCCAATGAAGTTTTCAGCTTTGATTCGGCCTTGGAAGTTTCAGCTTATTGAAGCTCTATGCTCTTCTTTAACTCGCCAAGCTGCGACTCTTTTGCATTCAAAGGTTCCTGAAATAAAAGATTGCAATAATGGTTAACACACAAGAAGTAGTTTCACTATCGTACAATTATTTAAGTCCCAAGCACATTGCAAGCAATATACTTGGCACGTGGGGGGTAATGTAGGTCATTTCAATCTTTATTATGACCCGACTCATCTTGTTCAGTTAAGCCGGCCCTTGGGGGCTACATATTTGGTTCTTTTAAAATGACTATAAGTCCCGACTCATCTTGTTAAAGTTAAGCCGGCCCTTGGGGGCAACGGATTTGGTTCTTATCCATACTCATAAAGCCCGGCTCATCTTGTTCAGATAAGCCGGCCCTTAGGGGCTACATGTTTACAGTTTTCAATAATGATTTACAGACCCAACTCATCTTTACAAGACAAGCTGGCCCTTGGGAGCTGCATTTTGGAAAAATTTCTAAAGTCTAAAGCATACTCATGGTCTTTCTTATAGTTCAGACTTGGGGGCTAGTATGGACATATGTATATGCATCAGTTAAACAGGGATTAAATATCTGAATACCTCATATTTCTGCTTCATTAACTGTACTAGCCCAGCCTCCATGTCTCGACTTGTGTGCAGGCAGCTCAAATAACCTGCATACACGTCACCTGCACTGAAGGAGGAATAACTCTCCAGATCCAGCTTGGCCTTGCCGTTCTCCAAGGAAGGTGATTCTTCTTTGGTACTATGCTTGGCTAGCACAGTTGAGGCTCCTGGCGTTGTATAAGTTGTCCCAGTGATAGTGATATAATCAAAATTCTTCTTAAGAGGGATTTCTTCAGTTAGCTTTGCAGGAGTTGACGACTTAGGACTTGGCGGGTCTTGATGGGTAGACGGGTTGATCTCAACATCCATTGGTTCAAGGACCATAGCATCAATTGGCGATGGTGGGTAATTGACAGGTTCTTCAGGTCTTGGATGGTGGCCTCAGGATTCTCCATTGTTTGCTTCTCCAGCTCAACATCCTAGGGATCTTTGGAAGAGCCGCCCACTTTTTTTTGGCCCGCTTTGCTACACCTCTGTGACAAGAATACAAGAGTCCATGAGTATATCGCTACAAGCCATTTATGAATGAATGAAAATACTTACCCATGGGCAATCTTGAAAGCAAGCATTTGAGTTCCAATAGAGTCGCCGGATGACGGAGGAGTTCCCTGATAATTCGATTCAGAAGGATTAAGAGGTTGATGAATGGGACAAACCTTTGGAAGGGAAAGAGTCAGGCTATGAGGCACCACGTTTGGACGTTTGCGAGGGGCAGGCGTGTTAGGTGATGACCCACAAGTATTGGGGATCAATTGTATCCTTTCGATAAGTAAGAGTGTCAGACCCAACAAGGAGCAGAAGGAAATGACAAGTGGTTTTCAGCAAGGTATTCTCTCCAAGCCCTGAAATTATAAGTAACGAGTAGTTTGATAGCAAGATAATTTGTAACGAGCAAGTAATGATAATAGTAACAAAAGTGCAGCAAGGTAGCCAATCCTTTTGAGGCAAAGGACATGCCAAAACGGTCTCTTATGATAAGCAAAGCATTCTTGAGGGTACACGGGAAATTCATCTAGTCACTTTCATCATGAGGATACTCAGATCTAAACCGTTTATTTATCATCATTATATCCATGTTTTAGATTCGATCTTGCAAGTTATAGTCACCTACTACGTGTTCGGATCCGGCAACCCTGGAGTGACAACAACCGGGCCCACTCCCGATGATGACCGTAGTTTAAGGAGTTCATGTATTCACTATGTGTTAATGCTTTGTTCTAGTTCTTTATTAAAAGGAGGCCTTAATATCCCTTAGTTTCCAATATGGACCACGCTGCCAAGGGAGGGTAGGACAAAATATGGCATGCAAGTTCTTTTAGTAAAGCACGTATGACTATTTACGGAATACATGCCTACATTATATCAATGAACTGGAGCTCGTGCCGTATCGCCCTAGGTTATAACTGTCACATGATGAATATCATCCAACGAGTCACCGATCCAATGCCTACAAATTTATCTTATATTGTTTCTGCTAAGTTACTACTTCTATCATCACTGTTACACTTTCTACTAAACTACTGCTATCGCTATTACCGTTACTGTTACTACTGTCACTACTATCAAACCTATCATATTACTGTGCTACTGATTACTTGCTGCAGATAATTAATCTCCAAGTGCGGTTGAATTGACAACTCAGCTGCTAATACCTTCAAATATTCTTTGGCTCCCCTTGTGTCAAATCTATAAATTTGGGTTGAATACTCTACCCTAGAAAACTATTGCGATCCCCTATACTTGTGGGTTATCAAGACCTTTTTCTGGTGCCGTCGCCGGGGACCATAGCTATATTTGTTGAGTAACTTGGGATTATTATCAATTTATCACTATGAAGAATCTGAAGGATCCTAAGACTAAGATATTTCCCTCAAGGACGAGGGGAGGTAAGGAACTGCATCCAGTTCTGCCTTAGATTCACCTTCTGTTATGAGTAAACTTGCAACACCACCACATGCTATTAATTCAGATATGTCGCAAGTTATTGATGATGCTACTTCTGCTACGGATAATGCTTATGATGATGCTAGTACCTTGCGTGCTAATGATGATGTGCCACTTGGTGATTTTCTAGATGCACAAATTGCTAGAGTAATACAACATGATGTTGTTGAATCTGATGATGAGCTTGAAACTGAATCTCCTGAAACACCTGCTAGAACTAGCCTTCCTAGATATGAATTGCCTAATGTGCCGGAAGTTTATGTTATGACTGAGGAGACAACTAGATATATTATTGCTTGTAAGGATAGAGATGATGAAGAGAAATTATTATGCAAGTATAAAGAAAAATCTCTGAATGCTAGAATGAAGTGTGATACTAAGTTTGCTACTTCACCTATATTTATTGATGATAAGGATTATAAATTCTCTGTCGACCCAGAGTTAATTACTTTGGCTGAATCTGATCCTTTCCATGGTTATGAAACTAAAACTGTTGTGGCACATCTTACTAAGTTGAATGATATAGCCACCCTTTTTACTCATGATGAGAAGACTCGTTATTAATTTATTCTCAAATTATTTCCTTTCTCATTAAAGGGTGATGCTAAATCTTGGTACAATACTCTTGCTCCTGGTTGTGTGCGTAGTCCCATGATATGATTTATTACTTCTCTGAAAAATATTTCCCTGCTCATAAGAAACAAGATGCCTTACAGGAAATATTTAACTTTGTGCAAACTAAAGAAGAGAGTCTCCCACAAGCTTGGGGAGGCTTTGCCGCCATTTAATGCTTTGCCCGATCATCCTCTTAAGAAAAATGAAATACTTGATATCTTCTATAATGGACTAACCGATGCTTCTAGGGACTTCCTAGATAGTTGTGCTGGTTGTGTTTTCAGGGAACGAACTGTTGGACAAGCTGAAGAATTATTGAATAACATATTGAAAAAATATGATGATTGGACTATTCCTGAATCACCGCCTAAACCCACTCAGAAGAAGAGGGGTATATTATATCTGAGTCCCAAATATATGCAAGAGGCAAAGAAATCTATGAAGGAAAAAGGTATTAAAGCTGAAGATGTTAAAAATTTACCTCCTATTGAAGAAATACATGGGCTTAATACACCACCAGTGCCTAAGGTGGTAGAGGTAAATTCTCTTATGAAGTTCAATGATAATGACAATCCTCACATTATGCATCCTAGCCAATGCCTTTATGAGTTTGAAAACTATATCAGAAAACAAGATCACTTCAATGCAAATGTTATGAAACAATTGAAATATAATTCTGATATGATTGTTCACTTGAGTGACTTGTTATTTAGAATCTCAAATGATGTTAGAGGTGTTGGAAAACATGCTTCTATGGTTCAAACTCGGTTAGACAAGTTGCTAAATCACAAAGAGAATTGCTTGATGAAATGAATCATAATATGCATGACTTTGCAGTCAGAGTTGAAACTAGAGGAGGTAAAATGACTCAGGAACCACTTTATCCTGAGGGACACAGAAATAATTGAACAACATTCACAAAGAAATAACACTAGTGCACCTAGTCCTTCTAAAAGGAAGAATAAAAAGAAAAACGATAAGACTGTGCACACTTCTAGTGAACCTGAAATGGAGAAACCTCCTGATAATGAAAATGAAACTTCTATCTCTGATGCTGAAACTCAGTCTGGTAATGAACACTCACCTAGTGATAATGAAAAATATAATGATGAGGTTCATGAAGACACTCAACCAACTAATGATAAAGAACCAAACAATGATGTCGAGATAGAACTACCTGCTGATCTTGATAACCCACAACCTAAGAATAAAAGATATGATAAAAGAGACATCATGGCTAGGAAACAGGGTAAAGAAAGAGATCCCTGGGTTCAAATACCTTTGCCTTTTCCACCCAAGTCAACTAAAAAGAAAGATGATGAAGAATTTGAACGCTTTGCTGAAATGCTGAGGCCAGTCTTTTTGCGTACTCGCTTGACTGATATCGTGAAAATGCCTCCTTATGCAAAGTATACGAAAGAAATCACCACTAATAAGAGAAAAATACCGGAAGCTGAAATCTTTACTATGCTTGCTAATTCTACTTTTAAAGATGGAGTACCTAAAAAACTTGGAGATACGGGAATACCAACAATACCTTGCTCTATCAAAAAGAATTATGTGAAAACTGGTTTGTGTGATTTAGGAGCTGGTGTTAGTGGTATGCCTTTCTCTTTATATAAAAGACTTGACTTGAATAAACTCACACCTACTGAAATATCTTTGCAAATGGCTTACAAATCAACTGCCATACATATCGGTATTTGTGAGGATGTGCCCATTGTTGTTGCTAATGTTACTATTTTGACTGACTTTGTTATATTTGAGATGCCCGAGGACGACAACTTGCCGATTATCCTTGGTAGGCCCTTATTGAATACTGCAAGGGCTGTTATTGATTGCAATAAAAGCAAGGTCACTTTTCATATCAATGATAATGAGCATACGATGCACTTTCGAAAGAAACAATTCCAAGTGAATAGTATTAATGTTATTCAAAAATCTCCGACGATCACTATTGGAAGTTTTCAAATACCTCTACCTACTGTCAAAAAGAAATATGAAATGCTTATTGTTGGGGAAATGCATATCCCCATTGAGGTAACTTAGTGATTTACGAAAGTTCTTCGGTTTCATGCTAATCGAAAGTGGTTGTTAATAAGACCTGATCAACCTTATTAATGAATCATTTTTGAGAGGTATGAAGTTGATGAATTTAGTAAGCACTAACTTCTCTCCCTACATTTTTATTTTTTTACTAGTTAAATAAAATAAAATGCCATGTTTTGTCTGTTTTCTGAATTTCCAGTGCAATTAAAAAAGACCCAAAATAAAAGTTCTCAGAATGCTCTGAAAATTTTATACGATTTTTTTCTGAATATTTCTGAATTTCGGGTGCAAATAATATCAGAGGGAGGTGCACCAGGTGGGCACAACCCACCTGGGCGCGCCAGGACCCCTAGGCGCGCCCTGGTGGTTTGTGGTCCCCACGTGGGCCCCCTCACTTACCTCTTCATCCCACATCATCACTTACCTCCAGAAAAATTCTCCATTGCTCTATCTCCCATGTTCTTGCTCTCAAACCCGCGGATTTCGATCTCTTTTCTTGAAGATCCATTTCCGAAACTGTTTTGGGGGATTGTTGCTTGGTATGTGACTCCATCGTTTGTCCAATTAGTTTTTGTTTTAGTGGTTTATATATGAAATAATTAGCTACTCTTGGTGCTGCTGTAGATGAGCTTGCATGTTCAATTTTAGTGTTCTAAGTAGTTTGAATGCTTGCTATGGCCTCTATGTATCCCTATGAGTAGTTGCTATCAATTTTATAAAGTTTTGTTGACAAATTTTTGTCACCCAAAAATATTTTATTTTCAGAAAATTGTACGCGGACATGAATATCTTCAGGAAGTTTGGCTCTAAGAAGAACTCCAAGGGTGTTATTCGGGAGTCTTCTAACAGTGATCTCTACCCCCGAAGGTTGGCGGAGGTACGGCCGTGCGAATGGCCGCACACCCCGTTCCTGGAAGAGGCTGGAATTCTTCGGGAGTTCACACAATATATTGCCAATGCCGGCCTCACCTACTTCATCGCAGATGAGTGTGACCAGCACCACGTCCTCACAAACTTCTTTGTTCAGAGCTTTACTTTCCTACCTAGAAATAATCCTCCTGAAGTGAGCTTTGATTTATGTGCTGAAAACCATCAAATACCACTTACTGAATTTTGTGACATATGCCTGATCCCTTCTGATGGGAGCTTAGCTGAGCCTAGGTCGGCTGGGTTTGAGGACTTTTATCGCACTTTGACAGTGGGAGATGAGAGAGGGGTGTCAGCCACCACGACGGCTAGCATACACTTTCCTACTATACATTACTTTGTGCTAAGTGCTTGCTTGCTAGAAAGAAAGTAGGTGCGCTCAGTGCTCCAGACTTTGTTGTTTCACGCCGAGCATTAGAGGGTGATAACACTCATAGCTTGGGAGCTATTGTGGCTCGTCGCCTCCATCTTAATAAATCTCAGGGTGAAATACATGGTGGGATTTTTTGGCCGCTAGCTTCAATGTTGAGATAAGCCCTCACGATTACCCCCTGACCAACGTTTACTTAGACTGTGCAGCCATGGACAACCATCATTTTCTTGCACGAGATTATCCCAATATCCCCATTCCTTATAACCTGGTCTTTAGCGTTAAAACTCGTGATATTATTTCCTTACCTACACCTGCTTTGTTTGATTCTGCTGCCAGGGGCGGATATAGGATTATGCCTGCGGACATCATCGCCTACCGGAATTCTTAGGCTGCTGCGGAGGCAGCACAGGAGGAGCCTTAGCAGTGGGATGAGTGTATGCCTGCTCCTTAGGATGCCTACTACCCTCTAGGCTACTGATTGATTACCAACTTAGGCCAAAAGCTTAAGCTTGGGGGAGTACGTGTTTCTCACCGACATTACATTCATGTCTACATGTCATTTCATTCGTCGGTGTTCACACTTTTTCATTGTATCATCCATGCTTAGATTTATTTTATTGCTTTCTTCTTGTGTGTTTGAAAAACTTTAGAAAAACCAAAATAAATTAGTTGTAGTAACTTACTTTCTATGCATGCTTAGTAGTAGCACTGAAAAAACCCAAAAAGATTTCATTGTTCTTCATTTGCTTGTTGGGAGCTTTCCCGTGTAAATAGTTTTTCTCGTTTTTGCTTTTCTCTGTTATTTACCTGTTCAAGAAAACCAAAAACTCCAAAAATATTTCAGTGTGTTTCTCTGAATATCTTTTTCTTTTATTCGAGTTGTACCAAGGAGAAGATCCCGATGAAAATGTTGAGTGGCTCTCATATGAATAATTGCTGAACTAATAAAGAGGACATTTTACCTTGCCTTCTACTGTTGAATAAAATGTTTGCAGATTCCATCTTAGTCCACGGCACTCTTGCACTATTATTATTTTCATATCGTTCGGTCATGCAAGTGAAAGGCAATAATGACGATATCCGATGAACTGGCCGTGGCAGAGAGAAACTGGTACGAACTCGACTTGTTCTGTGTGTGTAAATATGTTTAACCTAGTATCCATGATTCATCCCATTATGATTAAACATGTTTTCAATGACAATTAGAGATTATAGTTTCTCATGCCATGCATAAGTAGCTGGGAGTTGATAATGATTTATCTTGGATATCAACATAGAGTTAAAATGATTGTGATGTAGTATGATGATATGGTATCCTCCTCTGAATGTTTGAGCGGCTTGACTTGGCACATGTTCATGCATGTAAGTAGTTGAATCAAGACCGACATAGCCTCTATTATATTTATGTTCATGGTGTTCATATCCTACTCATGCTAGTGTCCAATGTTACTTATGCATAATGCATGGTTATGATCGTTGTTGCTCTCTAGCTGGCTTCTTCTCAATCTAATTGCTAGCCTTCGCCTGTACTAAGTGGGAATTCTGCTTGTACATCAAAAACCTTGAACCCAAAGTTATTCCAGATGAGTTCACCATACCAACCTATATACGGTATTACCCTGCCGTCCTAAATAAATTTGCATGTGCCACCTCGAAAAACTTCTAAAAATTATCCTTTTGTGTGCCTGGATCGTTCATGGAATGACACGAGGTGGTCGGTATCTTCCATGCTAAGAGGGTTATTCTTAGGTCGAGTGTTTATTCACTCACCATCGCACGAGAAAAGGGCGGTAATAGGGATGCCCTGTCCCAAACTGCAAATATGAGAAACACTTAATCTCTTGAATAATCAAACAAAAACACCCAATGGAGTCAAAACCTTTACTTTTATCGCTTGGGAACCGCCACTAGCGTGCTTAGGATGGAAGATATTGATAACTGATGGTCGTGAAATGAATAAGAAGGGTGCATGTCTCAAAATATCATTTATCTCTATTTTAAAAATTGAGCTCTGGCACCTCTGCAAATCATTGCTTCGCTCTGCGATGGGACTATCTATTTACTTTTATGTTGTGTCATCACCTTCTAAAACAAGTGTCAGAAACTGAGAGAGCATAGTTGTCATGATTTATGCATTGTTTGTAGCTAATGTAGGGTGCATCATGACTGGATCTTTTCTACCATGAATTACAATGTTTAGTCGCTGCTTGAACTTTGGAGGTGCTCTACATTTATGTTTTGCGGTCTCAGAAAGGGCTAGCGAGATACCACTATTTTAATATTATATCATGATTGTTTTGACAACGTGTTGCTCCTTGAGATATCTTATTATTGCTCGCTAGCTGATTATGTCATTGATATGAGTCATTATAATCTTTAAGAGTTATTATCGACATGGTTAGTTATAAAGTTGGCTGAAAACCTGGGTGTTGTTTAAGCTTATTTATGCCAACAAGAGGAAAAGAGTTCGTAAAAGTTTTTCTTTTTCACTTTCAGTTTATCAACTGAATTGCTTCAGGACAAGCAAAGGTTTAAGCTTGGGGGAGTTGATACGTCTCCAACGTATCTACTTTTCCTAACACTTCTCCTCTTGTTTTGGACTCTAATTTGCATGATTTGAATGAAACTAACCCGGACTGACGTTGTTTTCAGCAGAACTACCATGGTGTTGTTTTTGTGCAGAAATAGAAGTTCTCGGAATGGAAGGAAACTTTGCGAGGAATTTTTATATCAATAATAAGAATTTCTGGAGCCAAGACCTGCTGGAGAGGGGCACCTAGGTGGGCACAACCCACCAGGGTGCGCCCCCCTCTCCTGGCGCGCCCAGGTGGGTTGTCCCCACCATGTGGCCCGGCAGACCCTGATTCCAACGCTAAAAAATCTTATTTTCGGAGAAAAAATGAGGGAGAAAGAATTATAGCTTTCCACGAGAAGGTGCAAGCCCTGTTCTTCCTCGGGAGGGCAGATCTGGAGTCCGTTTGGGGCTCCGGAGAGGGGTATCTTCGTTCTCCATCATCACCAACCCTTCTCCATCGCCAATTCCATGATGCTCCCCCCCATGAGTGAGTAATTCCTTTGTAGGCTCGCTGGTCGGTGAGGAGTTGGATGAGATTCATCATGTAATCGAGTTAGTTTTGTTAGGGCTTGATCCCTAGTAGCCACTATGTTCCTAGATTTATGTTGCTATGACTTTGCTATGCTTAATGCTTGTCACTTTGGGCCCGGGTGTCATGAACTCAGATCTAAACCGTTTATGTTATCATCATGATATCCATGTTTTAGATCAGATCTTGCAAGTTATAGTCACCTACTACGTGTTATGATCCGGCAACCCCGGAGTGACAACAACCGAGCCCACTCCCGGTGATGACCGTAGTTTGAGGAGTTCATGTATTCACTATGTGTTAATGCTTTATTCCAGTTCTCTATTAAAAGGAGGCCTTAATATCCCTTAGTTTCCAATATGGACCCCGCTGCCACGGGAGGGTAGGACAAAAGATGTCATGCAAGTTCTTTTAATAAAGCACATATGACTATTTAAGGTATACATGCCTACATTATATCGATGAATTAGAGCTAGTGCCATATCGCCCTGGGTTATAACTGTCACCTGATGAATATTGTCCAACAAGTCACCGATCCAATGCCTACGAATTTATCTTATATTGTTTCTGCTATGTTACTACCGCTATCATCACTGTTACACTTGCTACAAAACTACTGCTATCACTGTTACCGTTACTGTTGTCCCTACTATCAAACCTATCATATTACTGTGCTACTGATTACTTGTAGTAGATAAGTAATCTCCAGGTTTGGTTGAATTGACAACTCAGCTGCTAATACCTTCAAATATTCTTTGGCTCCCCTTGTGTCGAATCTATAAATTTGGGTTGAGTACTCTACCCTCAAAAACTGTTGTGATCCCCTATACTTGTGGGTTATCAGTATAAAGCATAAACTCTATTGGGAACCAACAAACTATGTTCTCAGTCAACTTTGCAACTACAATTCATCATCTTTTCAGGAAGGGTCGTATCGGAGTCTTTAGGCAAGTCCACATACTCAACCATCATATAGTCTTCTATGATTGCTAACACTCACCGCATACACATGAGCAAAAAGTTTCAACAGGACACATAAAAAGATAGGGGCTTATAGTTTCGCCTCCCAATGTATTCACCTCAAAGGTGATGTCAACAATAATAGCTCATGCTACCCAAATCCAACTTGATATATGTGCCTAGATCTTTCCTCACCACATGATGCTTGCCAAAAGAAAAAATAAAAGGAACAGAGAGACAAAGTTTGACTCTTGCATAAAAGTAAAACATAAAAGTAAAAGATAGGCCCTTCGCAGAGGGAAGCCGAGGTTGCCATGAGGTTATTTGTTTGTATGCTCAATCTCTTCATGCAAAAGAACGTCATGTTATATTGCCCCTTATGATAGCAACCTTTATTATGCAGTCTGTCGCTTTTATTCTTTGTCATCACAAGTTCGTACAATGCTTAATTTTCTCTTATACTAAATGATCTAACACATTTGGAAGCAATTTTATTTGCCTTATTGCACCGATGAAAACATACTTGAAGGATCTTACTCAATCCATAGGTAGGTATGGTGGACTCGGAAAACAAGATTTGGGTTTAGGGGTTTTTGGATGCACAAGTAGTATCTCTACTTAGTGCGGAATTTTTGCCTAGCAAAGATGGGAGGCAAGCACCACATGTTAAAGGATCTATGACAACATAACTTCTATGTGAATATGAAGAAACATAAATCATTACATTGTCTTCCTTGTCCAACGTCAACAGTTTTGGCATATAATATTTTGATGGGGGCTCACAATCATAAAAGATGTCCAAGATAGTGTATTTGCATGTGAATCTTCTCTTCCCTTATTAATTCTTTCATGAATTGCATCATTGACCAATGCTATGTTTGTAAATCTCCAATGAAATTTTCTACTTATACTCTTCCTTGTGTGATGTCATTACTTACCATAAGATTAGCATATGATCTTTTTCATTTATTTACTTTCTTTTAAGCCAATTATGGATATAAGATTCAGTAGTTGCAAGCCAATTATGGATATAAGATTAATCATTGTTATGAATCAAGGAGAAATTATAAGCCACCCTTGTAAGAGGGTAAGGCGATTCTGTCGGCGTTCTGGGAACGGGGTCCCCAGTCTTGCCTGCCTGCGGCCCATGGCGTGGCTAAGCAGCGGGCCGTACGGCCCATCTTCATCAACAAGGCACCCAAGACCCTCGCGAGGAGCCAAGCCTCACGAGGCGGATGACACAAGACCTCCTCTGGAGTGGCCTAGCCAGGCACGCTCACAAGGAGCGGAGATATCAAGTCAAGGCGAACCTCACGAGGCTCTCGTGACGTAAGCCACGACGAATGGTGCCAGGCGGGTGCCAGGCGGGCGCCGGTGCTTGTAGTGTCCCTGTTTCCTCTTTGGTGCTAAGGAGGCAAGCGCAGACGAAGAGTACCGAGGCATCAGGAAAAGGTTGCCATATTGGTGCAACAAGACCAAGACCAGGAGGGCGGCAAGGCGGAGGCCATCATGGAGCCCAAGACGGCGTCACCCCAGGGCTTTTCACAGGCGAAGACTGCTTTTGTCAGGATAGCTTGTACTAGCTGTCCCCCTTCAAATTTGCCCGCCGTTGTTGGCTCCCTTCCTGGTCAAACATTTGGGAAGAGGACCAGGGCCTATATAAGTAGAGCTAGCCACCACAGTAGAGGCAATCTGATCTTAGCTTGATCCAACCCGATCGAGAGCCTAGCCACAAGAACACCTCAACCTCAGGAGGTAGTTCTTCCCTTGTACTGTTCATCATCAGCCCAAGAGGCAATCCACCACCACCACACTGGAGTAGGGTATTACACCACAACAGTGGCCCGATCCAGTATAAACCCCGTGTCTCTTTCTGTGTTGTGAGTCCGTCGAGTTCGTCCGCAAGATCTTAGCGAGCTAGAGCGTAGATCGGTAGGAGGGAAAGACTTCGCGCGCACCCCGGTGTTTGAACCTTAAGGGTTTGCCAGAACCCCACATCCGACATTTGGCACGCCAGGTAGGGGTGTGCCGTGGTTTCCCTTCCATCTGTTCGTTGCTCCGTCGCTCCGTCGTTTCCATGGCGGATGCTCGCCGTGCTCGAGCTGAGCGTCGGGCTGCCCTCTCCGCCCGCGTCGCTCAGACGGCTCCTGTAGGCGGGCCACCTTGTCGTTCTTCGTCTCCCGTCGTCAAAGATGCCACCGGCCCGGCGGGGAACGAGTAGCAGGCGTCCTCGCTGCATCCTTCAGTGCGGCAAGATGGCCGCACCGCTACTCCGTCGCTCACCCCTGCTGGTTCTTCGTCTCACGGGCACCGCGCTCCCATGGAGGCGTGGGCTGCACTCCTCGCGGCAAACGAGCTCCTGCGTTACCTCCCCGTCGACGACCTCTACAAGGAGTGGCTCGACCGTGCCGCAGGAGGCTCTCTGGCGCCGTCCCACTCTCTGCCTCCCCCTCAACCAGCCGCGGGCGACGGGGCTCATGGCATGCCTCCACCGCCTCAACCCCAAGACGGTGCCTTGGCACCAAGGCGCGCACCTCCGCGACGTGATCCACCATGCCCGGCGCCCGCGCGTGAAGAAAGAAGCTACCAAGAAATCCCGCGGCCACGAGAAGCTACGCCGGCACTCCCCGCGCCACCTCGTCAAGACCGCGGACCACCCGCAGCGGCGCAGCGTGAACCCCGTCGAGACCAAGCTCCACCCCCGAAGCGGGTCCCGGCGACCACAGCTGGCTGCCGCGCCTTCACCCCCGAGCTACGTAGCGTCGCATGGCCAGGCAAGTTCAAGCCAGATCTGTCTCCTTGCTACGACGGCACCGCGGACCCCGCGGAGTTCCTACAGCTCTACGAGCTGAGCATCGAAGCAGCCAACGGCGACGAAAAAGTCATGGTGAACTGGTTTCCCATGGCTCTCAAGGATGGGGCCCGCTCTTGGCTCCTGAACCTGCAGCACGGCTCGATCTCCTCCTGGGACGAGATGCGCGATCGCTTCGTCGCCAACTTCCAAGGCACTCGCGACCGCCCACCGGCCACGGGCGATCTACGCCGCATTAAGCAACAACCAGGAGAAACCCTCCAGAAGTACATCCAGCGCTTCAACAACACCCGCCTCAAGATCCCCAAGGTCACGGACGAGGCCATCATCTCCGCGTTCTCTGACGGCGTCCGTGACGTCAAGATGAAGGAAGAGCTGGCTATCCACGAGGAGCTCTGCACCTCTCAGGAGCTGTTCAACCCGGCGACCAAGTGCGCTAGAGCTGAGGAGGGGCGCCTCTCTCTCCTCGAACTGCCAGCTGCAGGAGCGGAAGAAAAGAAGACCAAGGCCAAAGACGTGAAGCGCAAAGAGGCAGTGGTGCTTGCAGCGGGGCCCGACACCAAGTGAGGCAGAGATCAGCCTGAGTCGACCAAGAACAGCCGACCATTCTGTGCTTTCCACAACCTGAACACCCACAACACCAGCGACTGCCAAGAGCTCAGAGCCATACGAGAAGGATGCTACGGTCGACGCCTGAAGAATAAACGGGCTACGCCCATGAGGAGGACGTGGAGGCGAACGCTGGGACGACCGTGGCCCGCGCCAGGAGTGGCGCGACTGGCCTTGTGAGGACCGCTGGTAGGACCAACCTCGGGAGGGCGCTTGGAGGGACCCGCCTCATGAGGATCGCCCTCAGGGCAACTCCGGTCTTCCCTCGCTGCCGCCCCCAAGAAGGAATGACGACCACCACCAGGACGAGGGGGCTGGGGGCTTCCAGGAGCCGCGTGCGACCGCTTGCATCTTGGGTGGTGCTCCGGCCCCAGCCTCTCAGCGCATCTTCAAATAGTTCGCTCGTGAGGTGAACGCGGCACTCCCCAAGTTCGAGGCCATGCGCCCGCTCAGGTGGTCCCAATGCGCCATCACCTTCAACTCGGCAGACCAGCTCAAGTGCGCGGCCACCGCAGGCGCACTCCCTATGCTGTGCTCCCCAGTCATCAGCAATGTGCAAGTCACCAAGACTCTTATCGACGGCGGCGTAGGGCTCAACGTCCTATCCATCGACACGTTCGACAACCTTCAAGTGCCCTATGAGCAACTCCAGCCAACCAAGCCTTTCTCAGGAGTAACCGACGGTTCCACCACACCAATAGGGCAAGTCCGCTTGCCCGTCACCTTTGGCAAGCGCGACAACTACCACACCGAGCTCATCGACTTCGACGTCACGCACATCCGCCTACCGTACAACGCCAGCCTCGGGTATCCAGCGCTCGCCAAGTTCATGGCAGTCATTCATCACGACTACAACGTTCTCAAGATGCCAGGAAGCGGAGGAATCATCATGGTCCCGTGTGAAGAGAGGGATGCGGTGTGCTCTCTTGAGCGCACCTTTCAAGTCGCAGCAATCGACGACCTCAACAGCAGAAGTGAAGGCCCTCCGGAGACCATCCCCAAGAAGAAGTTGTCGCGCCGCGCAGGACCCCAAGGAGATGGCGCGCGTCAGAGCCTCTCGCCAGATCAGCGCCTGCCCAGCGCCTCCCTCCGTCGCATAGGAAGGCGCGCCCGGCGCCCTCCTTGGGCAGGGCTTGGGGGCTCTCTCCTGGAGGGCCTCAGACCTTGCCAACCTCACAAGGGAGGCGCTTGGGCACCACTTGGAGGCGTGCTTCACGGCACTTTTCCCTCAGGAGAACACAGGGCAAGGAGTGCCCAAGACCTAGGAGTTCATCACCAAGACCACCCAAGAACTGCAAGAAGCAAGAGCCATGCGCTGCCACAGCCGCTCACAGGGCGCAGCTCCGCATCCAGGCGAGGATGCCGGGCTGCATCACTGCGTCGACGTCCCAGGGCTCAACAAGGCCGCATCTCAAGAGCGCTTCTGGCCATCGCGTGCGGGCCGCTATGAGGACCCACCACATAGCTACGTTCGCATGCCCTTCGGCTTGCCGAGCGTGGCGCCGCCCATCAACAAGAACTTCTGCAGGTGTCAAGGCCCGAGGAGGCCAGGATCCACGCTGTTCAGGAGGAGATGGAGTTGCTCTTCAGGGAACCTCCTGAGCCCCCAAAGCCTCCCGAGGTTCAGGGTCCCGGTGGCTCATGAGGAGTCATTCCTTCAACGCGTGGCTTCAGCTACATCAACTCTACTTCGCCTACGTAACTGTGTGACATCTTCCAAGTTCGCTTAAGCTGGGGGCCCCTCTGGCTACATTATTCCCTGTGCCACACAGGTTCGTCCCTTATGCATGTATCCCTTTGCTTAATTCTTTAGCTTACCTTGCTGGGGGCGCCCCTCGGGCTGCATCATCCCCAAGCCGCTCGGGCCAGACCCAGTGGCGTGCACCTTCCTGCATTTATCCAAGTCGGTCCGTTCTTTATGCTTAACCTGCAAATGGCTATCGCCTGCTCGATTGCCGCCCGCCGCAGGCCTGTTCACCCTATGCAATATTCTTGCACAAAGAAAGGGAGCTCCGAGCATCGCGACTCAGAGCTTTATCGCTCTCTAGCCTCATCCCGGCCTTGACCACGGCAGCGCTGTTCGGCATACCAGCCGGCGGCCGAGCTCGCTGAGGGCCGAGACCGAGGACGAGAGTGCTTGCATCTAACCGCCTTGCAGGAACATACAGTCACCAAGACTCAAGACCAGGCGCAACCCGCCTTGAGGTAGGGCCTCGTGAGTCCCGTGCTGGCTCACGGGTGCCCAGATACACCTCGCAGCCCTGCCATGCAAGCCACGTGTCAGGGCAGGGTTGTACACGCCCCGGGGGCTCCTCCCGGAGGGGGCCCCTATCCCACACCCAAGTGGAAGCACCATGCTCCGCGCTGGCTTACGACACTGCCGATGAGCGGCTATGCCCGTGCACAAGCGGAAGCACTATGCTCCGCGCTGGTGATAAACAACTGAGGGTGACCCCACGGTCGTGCCAACCTCATGGAGGCCAGAGCTCGGCGCCCAGCCTGACTGCAACGCCTCCCCTTAGGAAAGCCGCGCATGGGGGCTGGGCACAGGGGCTGCGCACGGGTAACGCCCAAGCAAGACATCGCTTAACCAGGTCCCCGGACCAGACATGCGCCTCCCGAGGCCTCGGCGAGGGTAGGTATGGGAATTGTTTGCACGTCAACGGGGACTCCTGAGCATCGCGACTCAGGAGCCTAACTGGTCACATAGCCCCTCACTCCTTGGTTCGTCCTGGTCTCCGGTCGGCCCAATGGCGGTTGAGGTATGTGCGGGGCCGGGCTCTGCCGACATAGAACAATAATATATCCCCGCGAACTCTCTGTATATGTTGTTTGCGCATCAAGGGGGACTCCTGAGTATCGCGACTCAGGAGCCTAACTGGTCACGTAGCCCCTCACTCCTTGGTTCGTCCTGGTCTCCGGTTGGCCCAATGGCGGTTGAGGTATGCGTGGGCCGGGCTCTGCCGACGCAGAACGCAAAGCAAATAGGAAGGAAATCGCAATATCTCGAAGCAAATATTACAAGCATATTGTCCTCACAATACCAGATAAAAGTCTAAACGCCTCCACGAGGCCTGTTACATGTCACAGGAACGAAACGGGAAGAATGGCCGCGGGTCACCTCTAGACGTTGCCAACACCCGCGGAAGGCACTCACTCGTGATCAGCTTTGTCTTCACCACTAGCAGCAAGGTCGACGATGCCGGACAGAGGAGCGGAGACAAAGCCACGGGACCTCCTCAGCAAGGCCCCCACCTGATCTCGCACAGCCGCGGCAGCTGCCTCGTATTGATCTTCAGCCACAAGCTCTAGCAGCTCATCGAGGCGAGCGTTGGGGTCGCGGAGGTGCAGATGACTGAAGACCCGAGTCAGTGCAGCTGAAAACAGGACACGAGCTTCTGCCTCTGCCATGGGAGCGAGGCCATCGACGACCTCCTCAAGTGCCTTCACCACAACAGGAAGCAGTTGGGTGGGGCTGTCCTCGTCGGTGTTCAGAGGCTTCTCCAGGCCGTGCTCGTAGAGCATCTTCAGCGTCGTGCGAGACCTCCTCTCGAGATCGGCGAAGGCCACGTGGTCTTCGGCCAGGACTCGCGCCTTGGCATCAAAATCGGCCTCCCTCGCCCCCATCTTCTGCTCCAGCTCTTCCAACCAGTTGCGCTCGGGAGCCTGCTTCTTCCCCAGCTCCACCAGCTCAGCATCATGGTTCTTTACGGCTTCCTCCCAGGCCTTCATCTCCTCCTCCTTCGCCTGGCGGCAGCGCACCTCTTCAGCGTGCTTGTCGCGCAGGCTCTGCGATTTGCCCTCTAGCTCTTGGCAGCGGTCACGGGCGGCCTTGGCATCCTTCAGCGCTGCCTCACGATCGGCTGCAACGCTGGCGGCGCCTTGCTTGTCCTTCTAGGAAGCCGCAGCAGCTTGGCCCAGCGCCGCGCGAACTGCCAGGTCAGAGTGAAGCCAGCTAGAGGCTAGTTCCAGACGACCGGCCACCAAGCGCGGGTTCGCTCTCGGGAGATCCGCCCGCAGCTGGGTCATCTCCGAAATGGCATGCTCCAAGATAGCATCAGGACCAGAAGGACCAGGAGGTGGAGGCGCAGTAGTAGGAGGAAGCGACATCTTCACAAGGGCTTGGGAGACTGCGGGTTCCGGAGCAGCTGGGACCTCGTCAGCCACGCCAAGTACCGGCGCCTCTGGGGCCAGCGGGGTCATAGGGGCTGTCTCCACGCGGTAGCGCTCTTCTTGGCCTCGCGAGGACGATCGGGCCAGGGAGATGCGGGCGTTGTTGCCTCCTTTCTCTACGGGAGGTACGGCTGTTGCGTCTTCTTTCCTCTTCTTCGACGAGGGTGCCGGCCTGATCAACCAAGGGCAAGCATCGGGAAGCGACGAGTACAAGCAGGGACAAAGCGAAGCTTAAGACACTTACCGATCCACTGCGACATATTCCACTGACTGCTTGAGAAGCTTAAGGCCTGACAGCTTTGGGACCCGAGGGGCAGGTGTCCTGACACCGATGGCGCCGGGCAGAGCGGAGGCAGAACCGGATCCAGCCCCAGGAGGAATCGGGTTGGAGGCGGCAACTCGGGTTACCAGCGACGACCTACCCCTCGTCGGGATGGAAGGTTGCCCCCTCTCACCTTGGTGGGCGACGGCATCAGTGTCATCAGGAAGGGCGCGGAGAATCTCGGCCTTGCTCAGGGGGGAAGTCTCCCCCACCTCTTCCAGGGTCTTCTCCGAGTCCTCCTCCCCTTCTCCCTCTCCGTGGGACTCGCTAGAAGACACCTCCACCGGGTTCTGCGTCATAGGGGCTTCCGGAAGCGCCGGTGGCACCAGCCCACATGCATCAAAAGTCGGTCTGGAGGCGACGAATTCCTCCCAGTCCCTGCGCTTGAACAGGGGAAGGAAGGCGCTAGCCGGGTACTCCTGGTTGTCCCCGACTATGAGGCACAGGACGGCGTCCAATTCATTGCCAGGCAAGTCCCCCGGCCTCAGGCGGGTCTTGGTTTCCTGCTCGTCAAGCTCCCAGAGGGTGCGTGCGCGTGCCTGGAGTGGGGCAACCCGCAACATCAAGAACTCCCTCAGGAGCATCGCCCCCGTCACCTTGGCCGTCCTCCTGTTGCCTGGCCTCAGGTCGGTCCTCATCTGCCCCAACACCAGCAACACCCGCTCGTCGACAAGCTCCGCCTTGGGCCACCCCCCGTTGGGAGAGGTCGCCGCTGTGGGCAATTCCAGATGCGGGTCGGCGCGCTGAGCATCCATCATGACCCATTTGGATCGGATGTTGTCGGCCCTCTTCCCGGTGCTCTAGATCAAGTTGGCCTTCCTGCAGGCGACGAAATTAGCGCATCCGATGATATGCTCGCCAGTAACATGGAGGAAGAAGAAATGGCGCAAGAGCGCCATGGACGGCATGACGCCCAGGTACGCCTTGCAGTAGTAGGCAAAGATGGACAGGAGGAGGACAGAGTTCGGATGGAGATGCAACGCCTGTAGCCGTAGTGGTTGAGGACTTCATAAAAGAAATCAGAGAAGGGAGGAACCAACCCGACGGCGACGCTGCTCGAGAAGAAGGGGAAGAAGGTGCTTCCCTCGGGCTCCGGCTCGTCGAAGGCAAGCCGAAGCTCCGTCTTCCCCCACTCGTTGCCTTCACCCGTAGTCAGCAGGCGCACGGAGGTGAGGCTCTTCTCCATGACGGTGGGCGCCTCGAGGGCCGGCTCATACCAAGCCGGTGACGAGGAAGCCCTGACCTTGCGCGGCGCCATGGGTGGCAGGAGCAGAGCAAGGGTGGAGCAGATCTGGAGATAGCAGCGGCGAAGGGTGAGAAAGGGGATCTGGAGCAAGGCAGGGAGGGAGCAATGAAGGCGAGAACTGCCCGCGCCAGCCTTTTTTCAGGTCAACCAGTTGCCGAGGCAGCGTGGGGAAGCGGAGACGCCCACGTCCAATCAACCGCCATGCGTCGACCGAGGCCAAGAGGCTTTGGGGTTCATGGCGCCCGAACTTGACCCTTGGCTTCGCCGTGAAGCCAAGCCCGAGCGCACCTTGGGCCCGGGGGCTACTGTCGGTGTTCTGGGTACGGGGGTCCCTAGACTTGCCTGCCTGCGGCCCATGGCGTGGCTAAGCAGCGGGCCATATGGCACATCTTCATCAACAAGGCATCCAAGACCCTTGCGAGGATCCAAGCCTCGCAAGGCGGACGACACAAGACCTCCTCTGGAGTAGCCTAGCCAGGCAGGCTCACGAGGAGCGGAGATGTCGGGGGTTGGGTGCGACATATGTCAATGGATGGCTTATCATGGTGGGAGCGAGTAGAACGTCGCCGGTGCCCGGAAGCGGGATGAGGCGTAGGCACGAATGCCGGGGTACTTTACCCAGGTTCAGGGCTCTCCTAGGAGATAACACCCCTAGTCCTGCTCTACGGGGTCTCCGCATGATCACTAAGGCACAAGTGAGTACAAAGGTGCTCCTTGAGCTGTATGCTAGAGGTAGGAGAAGGCAAGGCTAGCTCTCTCCTTCCTCTAGGGGCTGGTCTAGTTCTAACAGGTTGGGAACCCCTTGCATGGGTGCCCTGAGGGGTTTATATAGGCCTACCCCCCAGGGGTACAATGGTAATCCGGCCGGGCGCAGGGCCCGGCCGTCAGTCTCTTCGGCCGCCGGCTTCTCCGCCGACCGTTGGGGCCCGCCGCCTGGTGGGCCCCGCCGACTGGTTGGGTACGGGCCGACAGCCGCCCCGGCCGCCTCGGTCTTGTCATTTGCTGATCACTGTAGTCGTGACTCTAATGACGCAGGCTTGGTCAGGGGGCATGGCTGCAGCTCCGCTGCCTGGCGGGCGACTACTGTAGCCACTCCGTGTCTCGTCTGGTTAATGGCGCGTGGGTCCCGAGCAAGGGGCAGGCCGACTCCTAGTAGCCGACCTCCCTCGGGTCCGACTAGTGGGACTGTCGCCGTCTTCCGGGCTCTCGCTGATTGGTGGGGCCGTCGTTCTTGGGCCGCACTGACAGTTGTTGTGGGAGCAGGCTCCACCGCTTGTGGTGATAAACAGGATGGCGTGGCAACAAAGGCTGCCACGGCCGGAGATCTCCGCCAGTACGGTGCACTGTGGCCACGCCTACATGGAAAAAGGGGGGATGGGCTACACTGTAGCCATTTCCTGTCTCGTCCCCCTTGATGAGGTCACGGGCTTCGTTGGTGCCGCGGGCCGACTCCTTGAGGCCGGCTTCTCTAGAAGCCACCATATAGGAGTCGGCTTGTCTTGGCCTTGCCTCCAGGACTCGGCCGTTTATGGGCAGCCGGCTATTCCTCCAGCTGGCCTCCAGAAGGCGGCTCTTCATATTGGCGTCTTGAGGGGCGCAGTCAGCCCCGATGTCTTGAAAGGTTCTGGGCTTCGGGTTAGCCTGCCCGTGGCCCATTACTCCGATAGGAGATATCAAGGAAAGGCGAACTTCACGAGGTTCTCGTGACGTAAGCCACGACGAATGGTGCCAGGTGGGTGCCAGGAGGGCGCCGGTGCGTGTAGTGTCCCTGTTTCCTCTTTGGTGCTAAGGAGGCAAGCGCAGATGAAGAGTACCGAGGCATCAGGCAAAGGTTGCCATACTGGTGCAACAAGCCCAAGAATAGGAGGGCGGCAAGGCAGAGGTCATCGTGGAGCCCAAGACGGCGTCACCCCAAGGCTTTTCGTAGGTGAAGACCGCTTTTGTCAGGATAGCTTGTACTAGTTGTCCCCCTTCAAATTTTCCCGCCGTTGTTGGCTCCCTTCCCACTCAAACATTTGGGAAGAGGACCAGGGCCTATATAAGTAGAGCTAGCCACCACAGTAGAGGCAATCTGATCTTAGCTTGATCCAACCCGATCGAGAGCCTAGCCACAAGAACACCTCAACCTCAGGAGGCTGTTCTTCCCTTGTACTGTTCATCATCAGCCCAAGAGGCAATCCACCACCACCACACTGGAGTAGGGTATTACACCACAACGGTGGCCCGAACCAGTATAAAACCCATGTCTCTTTCTGTTTTGTGAGTCCGTCGAGTTCGTCCACAAGATCTTAGCGAGCTAGAGCGTAGATTGGTAGGAGGGAAAGACTTCGCGCGCACCGCAGTGTTTGAACCTTAAGGGTTTGCCGGAACCCCACATCCGACAGATTCTCAGGTTAACTGACAAGTTGGTGGGTTACAAGTTCATGGTTAAGCCGGCTAGGTGCTGGCGGGATATAAAGGCATTGTTAAGCCGCCCGGATGATGAAGGGCGGGTCAAATACCTAGAGATCCAAATTTGTTGAAATTGTGCTAAGTGTTTGGTAAACAAGTTTTGCAGATTGCTCCTATGATTATAGATCTACGGCAGCTCAAAAAATAAGAATTATTTCTAAACCTAAAGCACAATAGAGAAGAACTAGCAAGCTGCGTATTGGTTCAAAAAGAAAGAAGTTTTATCCAAGATGCAAGATAGAGGCTAAAAATAACTGCCGCCCTGGTCATATATAGTTTTTGGATTGAACTACATTCTCTAAGCAAGAGATGGATGAGCTTGGATAAACTAGGACGAATTGCGATGAACAGTATGAACTAGGGCGCCCCAATGTGGATCTGAACGAGGAAAAGGGCACTACCTGATGATTTAGATGAAACGCGGATAGGTGCCACAGTTTTCTGGTCTGAACAGGGTGATGCAGCGGCCTCGACGGGGTGGTTGACGCAGTTCAGTAGTTGTGGCGGAGCTCCAGTGGTGACGGGCGGCGCGAGGAAGAAGAAGAGGGGGCAATGGGGGTAAAAGTGAAAAAGGGCACCCCGTGCCTATTTATAAGGAAAAGTGGGTGAAACAGTGGAATGGCATGCGCGGAAATCGATGAGACGTCATGATTATCTTAAAGAGGAGGCGCCTCAATTCTCGGACAGCTAGTCAATGTGAAAAGATCCGTTGTGATGTCATAAGTTTTTTATAGATTTATTTCACATGACATCATGGCAGGATATAGGGATTCGTTCAAGATTAAGCGTTAGAAGGAATCAAAGAAGACTCGCCAACCAGAAGCCGTGAAGATTGACATGAACAAGTTCAAATCAATCTGGGGCCTAATGTTGGGGATATAACCCAGAGGTGTAACCCGCCCAAGAGGGGCCGGGTTACACTGTTGGCGACTCAGAGATGAAGCCTAAGTAGGCCCAAGAGATCAGATGTGGAACCTGGGGGCGACTTACGTGGTGAGCTGCCGGAGGCCAAAGCCCAGAAGATGATACGAGGCCCAACGCCCCGGTGATGACTTGTCTAGCAAGGCAAGGCAATTTAGAACCCAGGTCGGTCACGTTGTGTGATCCGACTTGGAATCTTGTAAGCCCAGGGCCTCAACCTGTGTATATAAAGGCGAGACCCTGCGGCAGGTTAAAACAAGTGACAATCAATCGATAGCTAGGTCAAGAGATTCCGCTCCTTGTAATCGATACTCAATCAATACAACCGAAAGCAGGACGTAGGCTTTTACCTCGTTGTAAGGGGCCGAACCTAGGTAAACTCATGTCTCTCGTCCTGTTCAACCCCTTCGAGCTAAGCTACGTTGCGATGGCTCCACGCCTAAGTCCTTCCACAAGGGCATCTACCGTGACAAAACCACGACACCCATGATACATCAAGATCGTGCCATCAAGAACACAAGAGAGAGAGAGAGAGAGGTATTAAACACATAGCTACTAGTACAAACCCTCGGCCCCGAGGGTGGACTACTCCCCAAACATCATGGTGGCCATAGGGATGATGAAGATGGCGTCCGATGATGATTTCCACCTCCGGCAGGTTGCTGGAATGGGTCTAGATTGGTTTTTCGTGGCTATAGAGGCTTGCGGTGGCGGAACATCTGATCTCTTCACTCCCCTAGGGTTTTTGGAATATTTGGGTATTTATAGGGTGAAGAGGCGGTGCAGGAGGCCACCAAGGTGGGCACAACCCACCATGGCGTGCCTGGGCCCCCAGGCGCGACCAGGTGGGTTGTGCCCCCCTCGGGGCACCCCTCTGGTACTTCTTTGTCCCAAGTTGCATCTTCTGGTCCATAAAAATTCTCCAAAAAGTTTCACTGCGTTTGGACTCTGTTTGGTATTGATTTTCTGCATGTAAAAAAACAAGCAAAAAATAACAACTGGCACTGGGCACTATCTCAATAGGTTAGTCCCAAAAAATGATATAAAGTTGCGATAAAATGATTGTAAAACATCCAAGAATGATAATATAACAACATGAATACTTCATAAACTATAGATACATTGGAGACATATCAGCATCCCCAAGCTTAATTCCAACTCATCCTCGAGTAGGTAAATGATAAAAGAAATAATTTATGAAGTGTGAATGCTAGCAAAGTGCATAAGTTTTATCAATAATAATTTCAATCACTTTTCCTAGCATCATAACATCAACTCTTTCTCATAAAACTCATCATGTTAAAGTAGCAACCAATTCACATGTTAAGGTTCAAACAATGAATTCTCTTGAAACTCAGCAACCTATATTCTTAGTCACCAAACAATTGCAATTCAACTTATTCAACATATTTTAAGTAAGAGCTCCACATACTCAATCATCATATAGTCTTCCATGATTGCTAGTACTCAAATCATATTCTTAGAACAAATGACATCCATCGAACACAGAGAAATATAGGGGCTTAATGTTTCGTCTCCCAACTCATTTATCATAGAGATAATTGTCAACAATAATAAATCATGATCAAATATATTTTACTGGCCATATCTGCCTAGATCTTTCCCAACCACATGATGCTTGCTAAATAGAGAATAATTGAGGTTGAAATGAGAATGCATTCTATTGACTCTTGCATAAAAGTAAATACTAAAAATTTAAAGATTGGCCCTTCGCAGAGGGAAGCAGAGGTTGTCATGCGCTTTTTATTTGGATGCCCAAGCTCTTAATGCAAAGGAACTTCACTTTATATTGCCCCTTATGATAGCAACCTTTATTATGTAGTCCGTCGCTTTTATTACTTTGCCATCACAAGTTCGTACAACACTCAATTTTCCCTTACAATTAAAGATCAAACATATTAAGGAGCAATATTTATTGCTTTATGCACCGATGACAACTTACTTGAAGGATTTTATTCAATCCATAGGTAGGTATGGTGGACACTCATGGAAAGAAACTGGGTTTAAGGATTTTTGGATGCACAAGTAGTATCTCTACTTAGTACGAATCTTTGGCTAGCTAACGTTCCTAGGCAAACACCACATGTTGGAGGATCCATGACAATATAATTTCTATGCAAATATACACAACCATAACTCATTACGTTGTCTTACTTGTCCAACTTCAACTAATTTGCTCAAGTTTGAAAATAATTAATGGGTATTCACAATCATAGAAGATTCCCAAGATAATATATTTGCATGTGAAAGTTCTCTTCCTTATATACTAATCATTCACAAATTGCTTGTGTGACCAACATTTTTTTGGAAACATGTGACAGTGGGAGAGGCTCCCACTGTGATATATTACCTTTCAAATATTACATTGTACATGGACTATACAGAAGACAGCCCTGGCCACTTTGTGGCTTGGGGTGGTAAGACTAGAAATGAAAACTAGTCATAAGGTAGGGAGTCTAAGAGTAAGAAAATAAAGTCCTTCATGTTTTCTTTCGCCCTATATTGTAGTAAACCAAAGTTTGTTTTAAATCTAACTAGCCAAGAGTTGTAAGAGGGATTGATGTTTCTGAAGAGTTTGTCATTCCTCTCCTTCCAGATACTCCAAGATGCTTGCAGGAAAGCCTCCATGAACATAGATTTGTTCCAATTTTTCTTGGCCGTTTCCAACCAGGAGAGACGCGTGGTATGTTTTTCAGGGTTCATCCCAAGTTTGGACCAACAATATTTGTTGAATGGACAGTTTAGGATCATGTGGTCAACGTCTTCTTCTGCTTGGCCACAAAGAAGGCAGCTTAGGTCGTCCCCAACATTGTAGTGTCTTCTCTTGAGCATGTCTGTTGTATTGGGGCGATCAGAGAGAAGAAGCCAACCAAAGACTTCTATCTTGATTGTAACTTTAGATTTTCACAACCAATGGTATGTTTTATGGGCTTTGGCATCTCTGAAACAAAATTTACAAAACCTTCGGGTAGTATATTCAGTGGTCCCCCAGGTGTAAGACCAAATGTCTCTTGTGGTCTATCCATTGTCTAATATGATGTGGGCCACAAGACGCTGGATGTCTCGAACCTCAGCATGTGCCTGTATGGACAGGGGTAGGTGGAATGCCTCTTCAAGGGAGGAGACACGTAGTATTTCATGAACAGAGACATCTTCATTTCGGACTAAGGAGAAAGCCCTTGGGTGGGAGTCAGCTAAGGTGTCCTCGAGCCAGAGATCTTTCCACATGAGCACAATATATCCACGGTTAACCTCCACTTTGGAGATGCCACGATAGATTGGAGTTAATTTGAGGACGCTCGCCACCAGAAGGACCCACAGGGGTTAGAAGCATGGGTTATCTTGTCTGTGTAATATGTAGACCTAATCAGATCAACCCATGGGAGGTCATGCTGGTTATAGAATTTGTGTAAGTATTTTAGGAGGAGGGCATCACTTTGAATCCTTAAGTTGATGATCCCAAGTCCTCCGCTATCTTTTGGGCGACAAATCCTATCCCAAGCGGCCAAAGAGTTGCATTTGTCCCCCTGTTCAGTTTTCTTTTTCTAGAGACATTTTCGACGAATCTTATCCAACAACTCCAAGATTTTCGGTGGAAATTTCAATGTGCATAGGGCAAAAATGGTAAGCGAGGTGATGACTGTATTTAATAGTGAGAGTTTGGCCCCATATGACATCATGGACAGAGTAGAAGTTAGTCTTTGTTCAACAGAGCAAACCATCGGCATTAGGTCTTGGATTGAGGGTTTATTAGTTCCCAGGGGGAGGCCAAGGTATGTGAATGGCATGTTGCCAATCTTGCATTTGAAAATGTTGGCAAGCTCATTTGTAAGATCATCCTCACAATTCATCGGTATTAGGGTCGACTTGTGAAAGTTTATTTTGAGTCCAATGGAGGTGGCAAAATCATTGAGGATTCCTTTCATCGTGTCTGCTTGGGCTGGACACACTGGCATGATAATGATTGTGTCGTCAGCGTACTGGATAACTGGGTAGTCATGTTGACGCTGTCTATCAAAAGGTAGCCGGATCTTCCCTTGTCGGAACGCATTGTTAATGGCAGCTTGAAGGAGGTCTGCAGCAATGACGAAGATGAGGGGGACAAGGGGTCTCCTTGCCATACACCAGTTTTGCATATAAATTGTCTGCCTGGGACGTTGTTGAGAAGAACCGAAGATTTACCAGAGGAGAATATAGATTTGATCCAAGAAAGCCACTTGTCATTGAACCCCGTATGTTTCATAATCTCGAGCATAGCACCACGTTCAATGGTATCAAAGGCTTTGGCATAGTCTAGCTTGAGTAGGACAATTTTTTGCTTTGAGACTTGGCATTGGTGGATATATTCGAAGGCCCAAGCAAGGCAGTCTTGTATAGTTCTTCATTCGATGAAACTGTATTGGTTGTGATAAACAAGTTTGAGAATGATCTTTTGGAGGCGGTTAGCCAGGAGCTTGGTGATCACTTTGAGGCAGCAATTTAGCAGTGTGATAGGCCGAAAATCATTAACTGTCTCCGATGAAGAAATTTTAGGTATTAGTGTGATGAAGCCCTCATTGATACTTTACAAATTTATAGTCCCATCATGTAACTGATCACATAGTCTGTAAAAATCCTGTTTGATGATGTGCCAGCAAGATTTAATGAAATGTCCCGTGAAGCCATCTGGACCTGGAGCTCTATCAGCTGGCATATCTTTGTTGACATCGTCAATTTCTTGTTTGGAGAAAGGGGCAGTAAGTTGGTCCAAATCTTCTCTTTTCTTGATGATATTAGGAATATCAAATTTCATTTGATAGTTACCAGAAGATCCAAGCCTGTCCTTGTAGGTGTGGTAGATGAGGGCCTCTTTTCCAGCATGGTCTTCCACAGTTGTACCATTGTGTGACCAATATTGTGATTGTCAAACTTTAAAAGATTTCACTTTCTAAACCCAATGTGAAGCTACCACTAGGCATGATATGAACATATAATTTCAAATTCATGATATTCAATTTATTCAACAATTTACTCATAGGATATAAGTGAAGCACAAGAGTAAATGACAAACTACTCCAAAAAGATATAAGTGAAGATCAAGTGAGTAGTTAAGTAAATGGGTAGCTAATTGAAGACTCTCTTTTATTTAAAAACTTTCAGACCTAAGTATTTTATTAAAAGCAAGCAAAACAAAATAAAATAACATTCCAAGAATAGCACACGTCATGTGAAGAAGCAAAAGCTTAGGCTCAACCAATACTAACTGTAGAAAGATGTAGGATGCAACTCAATTGTATTCCATGGAGTCGGTCACAATATATACACAGGATGTCTTGCGTGACAAGGAAACTAATCCTACCATATCTCTAGGAGTCAACTATACAAGGCTAGAGAAGATAGGAATAGGAATACAAATATGTCATGTTCAACACTTCGCCTCATGATCGAAGCATCGGCGTCGACGATGCGAAGAATGGAACAGAACTCCTGGAATGCAGCGGTTGGAAGCCCCTTGGTCATAATGTCGTCAAACTGTTGGGTGGTCGGTACATGAAGAACACGAAGCTGACCCAACTGAACCTTCTCGTGGACAAAGTGAACATCAAGTTCAATGTGCTTGGTGCGCTTATGCTACACCGGATTGGCCGCGAGATAGGTGGCCAAAAAATTATCACAAAAAATCACCATAGCTTTCAGGATTGAGACCCGAAGTTCGCCAAGTAGTTGACGTAGCCAACATGTCTCGGCAACAATGTTGGCAATGAAACGGTACTCGGAATCAGCACTCGAGCGGGAGACGGTGGGCTACCGCTTAGAGGACCATGAGATGAGAGAGTCGCCGGAGAAGACAGAATGTGTCGACGTAGATCGTCGAGTGTCAAGACAACTGTCCCAATCCGCATCAGTGTAAGAAACAGCTCAGTGGAGGCAGAGGCGCGAAGACGAAGACCGAAGGTCAGTGTGCCGCGATTGTATCGAAGAATGCGCTTGAGCAGAGACTAGTGAACATTACGAGGCGAGTGCATATGCAAGCAAACTTGCTGCACGGCAAACTAAATATCTGGTCTGGTGAGCATTAGGTACTGGAGAGCACCAACAATACTGCGGTAGAGAGCGGCATCAGTGGCAGGCTGTCCGGCAGTGGCAGAGAGCTTTGTCTTGGCCTCGGCTGGAGTAGCAGCAGGTTTGCAGTCGGTCATGCCAGCACAGTCCAAGAGATCAAGAGCATACTGTCCTTGATGAAGAAAAAATCTGGAGGCATCACGTCGCACATTAATGACGGGGAAGAAGTGCAATGCACCGAAGTCCTTCAGCCAAAACTCAGAACCAAGGCGGCCAATGATGTTGCGAAGTATATCCACATGAGAGGCGGTGATGACGATATCGTCGGCATATAAAAGAAGCATGCACTACAAAAAAACACTTCCCTGATGATACGTGTTTGTCACAGTAGGTCACGTTTTCTGTCATGCATGTACATCCATGACAAATTTATGACAGAATCAAGATAGTCATACCTGTGCTGTCATAGAAGTGTTACATGACATTACCAAAATTATCATCACGGAAGTATCCACTTCCATGACGAAATATCGCGCATCACAGAAGTGCTTTCGTCAAGGGTGACCGACACGTGGCATCCACCGTAACGGAACGCCGTTAAGCTATCGGGTCCGGTTTTGGATCCGATAACCCGTTAACAGCCCCGACCAATGGGGATTTTCCATGTGTAAAATCATCATTGGCTGGAGGAAACACGTGTCGGCTCACCGTTGGGACAGATGTTATCCACTCATTGGACCCAAAGCGCCTATGATATGTCGACACGTGGCACGGCCCAACAGAGGCCCATTCCTGTGAAAAAGCCGGCCCGTTTGACTTGGTCAAAAGGTGGCGGGCCGGCCCACGGCAAGCCTGTTAATGACATGTTCGCATATACCCATTAAAAGCCCGCTAACCAAGGGCCCGTTTACGGCCTATCCGAATTATGCCCAGTAGCGTCATCTGGGCCAACCAATATAATTCCAGCCCGTTTTAACTTCCGACCCATGTATGGCCCATGATGTCTTTTGGCCCATATGAGGCCCTTAGTAACCCTGGGCCCATTAATGGCCCATGGTAAAACTGGCCCGTAATGAACAGTGTATCACTTTATACCCATTAACGGCCCATTATTCTGTTGGGCCATTTCCAGCCCATGTTATCTTTCGGCCTTCTCAGGGCCCATTTATTCTTGGGCTCATTTCCAGCATTCGTTTACTTTTGGCCTGTTACTGTCATTTTCTGCTTGTGGGCCAAATACAGCCCGTGGTTACAGTCGGCCCGTTTGTGGCCCATTAATACATTGGGCCATTTTCATAGCGTCATCAAATACGGCCTATTAACGATGGCCCGTTATGGTCAGCCCATGAACGGACCGTTATGGTCGGCCCGTCAACTCTAGCCGATTTACGACAATAATGTGGTCTGTTATTGGCCCATGTTTGGCCAACCGATCATACGGCCCGTAGAAGGCCCATTGATGATACGGCCCGTAGAAGGCCCATTGTGTCTATGCCCCGTAGAAGGCCCATTGTTTCTACGGCCCGTAGGAGGCCCATGTTAACTACAGTAAATATGTAGCCCATTGTTAATGTGGCCTAGTTTTTAAAAATAGGTTATTGCGGCCACTAGCAAACCACGGAAAAAGAACTGCATGGACTACAAGAAAACAAATAAACAAGACAACTGAAATAAACAAGCAAGCAACTTATGCTAGGCTATCACGACTATTACACATATTACATCCACTGGGCATCAAAGTTCGCCACAAGTGCAAATATAGGGAACAAAGCAGCATATAAACGCCGCAGCAAAACAAGTCCAGAACTGAAACCACTTCAGAAGAGATCAAGAAACAATATCCTGGGTACCCATAATGCTGGCAATATGCTTAGCAAGCTTATTAACATTCTCTTGTTTGGTGCTTAAATCCTCCAGCACTTGTTGTTGCACCAGAATGTATGCATCTGAATTCTGCAGGGACTTCCTCAGTCCTTCGGCTTCCTATCGCATAAGATCTGATCGAGGTCTTTCAACTTGAAGTTGAGACTCAAGAAGTCGAACTGATTCAAGCAGCCAGTTCGAAGAGCTAGTGCCGGCAGTAGTAGCCAGTAACTCGAACACTACATTAAGACAGGACTTTGGGGTTGTCTCAGTGTCTTCAATATAGTTTTTATCAGCTTTCTTGGAGAACAACAGGGATGTCTCACTATCTTGAACCTGATCTACATTATTTCCTTTACCATTGCATAATGGGGTACTCTTCTCCAATATTTTATTCGCGTGCTAAAGGAGAAACAAACAAACACATCACATGTTTACAATGTAGTATATGAAACTCATTCTGGTAAACCAGTTCAGTAGTAAGGTGGACAGGATAACAGCATGAAACAAACATATATCTATGTAGTATGGTCACTGTATGATCTATATCATTCAAGTTTATGTTGCCAAATCAAGATAGATACAGTTCGAATCATATCTATTTAAGACAAAGCAACATAGATAGAATATAAGTGTGGGAAACTACACAGCAATAACAACACTTGTAATGTGCATGGCATGAGAACATAATGTTTATTCAATTGAAACTGAAATCAACATAGAGCAATTTACAACAGCAAACATGTTAAATAAACAGGTTTAAAACATACCTGTTGCACCATTGGAGTTTCAGTTGCATCCTTCAAATTTGAAATTAGTTGGTATGAGTAAATACAGTGATGCAAGAGCAAAGTAGTATGAACCATAGCTACGGAACCTGACCTGAGAACAATTCTTCTTCTGCTTTAAGTGTTGACTTGGGGTTCAGAGTGGTGGTCCTCGTGCTTTGGGCACTGCAGTTGCCTTACTAACTGCTCGTGTTTGGGTGCTCTGTGGTGGAGACGGTGCTGTGTCAACGGGGACAGGGTTACTATCTGGTGGGGTTGGGGTTAGAAGGGGTGTAGCTGGTTCTATGTCCAACTGAGTAGGGGTACAATCTGCGTGAGTGTGGGTTATGTGTGGTGGGGCTGGTTCTTGGGAAAGTAAAACTGTGGTTCTATCTCCATCGACAGGTAGCACGATCTTTTCTGAAGACTGTGTTTTTACTCCCACAGATACTGCCATCACCCCCTCCAATTGAAATGGCTGATAAACAAGAAAAGTAATTGAATGTACAGACATTGTAAGATAGAAGGGTGCAATGGATAGTAGGGAAGAAACCAGGGCATGAAATAATTCACATTTATGTTGTCTAACCAAACAGAATAGCAGGACATAATTTCATATATATGATGGCTAATTAAACAGGATATCATGACACAATTTCACATGTATGATGGCTAATTAAACAGGATAGAATGACATACTTCAAAATATGATGACTATGTAAACAGGATGACATGATATAACTATACGATGTGTCTATTAAAGTGGTTGGCATGCCATAAATCACAAACATGTCGTCGATGGAAACATGATGGTGTGATATAATTCACGGATAGAATGACATAATTCAAAATATGATGACTATGTGAACAGGATGAGATGATATAACTATATTATGTCTTTAGAAAATGGGTTGGCATGCCATAATTCAGATACATGCTGTCTATGTAAACATCATGGCATGATATAATTCAAATATATGATTTATATACTAAGGAAGTGAGCAGAGGGCAATCGCATATATGATGTGTCAACTAAGGAGATGGCATTCAATATCGTGTATATGATGTAAAAACTAAGCATTGCAATACAACATATGCATGATATGAGTAATATAACCCTGCCAAGTTTGAGCATACACCTCAGGGGGATAATAGGACTGGTCATCTGCCTCTGAATCCTCCTCTGAAGAGCTATCTGTAACCAGCAACATATCTGCTTCACGAGGTAGCATTGTCTGCTCTGAAGACCTTGTTTTCACTCTAGATTTCTCCATCACCAATTCAAATGGCTGCTGCACAGGAAGAGCAGTTGAATATACAAACATTGCCGACAAAAGCAATGAGAAATACAAAAAAGGACGGCATGATATAATTCACATATATGACGCTTGGCTAAACAACATTGCATTGCATAATTCACATATATAATGCCTTGCAACAAGATAGCATTGCATAATTCACATATATAGTGTCTTGCAAAAAGATGGCATTGCATAATTCACATATATGTAATTAGACTAAACAGGTGGCATTCACACAAATCATGTCTAAACTAAGCAAATGACATAGCAGTGCAAGATACCATACGCACGATATGAGCAACATAACCCTGCCAAGTTAGAGCATGCACCTCGGGGATAGGAATGGTCATCTGTCTACGAATCCTCCTCTGAGGAGCTATTTGTAACCAGCAAGACATGCGCTTCGTTAGATAGCATTGTGCGCTCAAGACCTTGTTTCACTCCAGATTTTTCCATGACCGTGCGAATGGCTGATGCATCAGAAGAGTAATTGAATGTACTAAAATTGTTGACAAATTTAACACGTAATAAAAATGATGTCATGATATAATTCACATATAAGATGACTGGCTAAACAGGGTGGCATTGCAAAATTCACATATATGATGCCTGGCTAAACAAGATGGCATTGCATGATTCACATATACGATAAAGAAATTAAACAGATGGCATTGACACAAAGCATGTCTAAACTAAGCAGATGACATCTTTGATGTATACAGTAAGCAATGCAAGGCACCATATGCATGATATTAAAAACATCAGCATGCCAAGTTAGAGCGAGACCTCATGGGGTAAATAGGAGTGGTCTTCTGCTTCTAAATCCCCCTCAGAATAGTTATGTTCCTCTTGATTACGATCCGAAATGGGTGGAGGGGGGCTGCCTTTGCGCCCACCATGAAGCAACGTCTGCATGAAATTTTATTGCCATGCAAGGCTCGTCTCTTTTGCTCTACATGTTCAGTTCCATTGTGTACAATAACTGACATGCATAGGAATAAAACATAGTGAGATTATGTAAGGAGTGCATGCACAAATCCAGAGTGAAGGTAGCAAACTGTGGATAGACCCAAAACCAATGATAGCAGGCAGATAATAGCTTTAGTTAAAAAATACGAGATAATGGCTCCTTTAATGTTTGTTTGCACCCAACATGAAACTCATAGTAGACACCGAGATTAACGGATAGTAGCAGATAGTCTTGATTGATGCCCCAATATGTACCCCACAACCATTTAAAACTCAAGTTTGACATAAGTTTGGACCTGAGTTGAGTCTAATAGGTGAACACGACGATAAAGTATCATGTCATCATATTAAGCGACGCATAACATAACCAGACACGAAAGAGTGTGACCTCTCTTGCGGACCCGTGTAGTCCTCAAGGTCATCTGCTCAGTTGATGATGGTAATGCGGTTGTCGTGGCTGCGGCAAGGGGAAGAAGATCGAGGCGGTGAAAGCAGTCTGGAGGCGGATCCTGCTATGGTGAACCCTTCGATCGTTGGAGCAGCTGAGCTGGGGTGGAACACAGCACCGCAGGAGCAGGACCAACCACACAAGGTTTTCTTTGACACATATCTGTAACAGAAGTAATTGTGTAAGGGCTTGTTTGAATTTGAGGATTCTAACAATGCAGGGAATAGACAGGAATAGGATAGGAATGCACGTGCAAAAACAGAGAATTTAAAAACACAGGATTTCTACCAATATGGGTGTTTGGTTCACAAGAATTGGAAGATCACATGATGCAAAGAAGCATGTTGAGATTAAGTCAAACCACAAGAAGTGTACAACCTCTTGGGCGAAGCTATGTCGATCTCAGCGTGATTGGGTTGGCCGGTGAGGATGCTCCAGCTGACTTGGCTGTCGGAGGAGGGGAAGAAGATCTTAGGCGTCTGGAGATGGAGCCCGAGGTACTGCTCCATTGTGATGGAGGGTTTCGTCGTTGGAGCAGCTCCGGTGAGTTGTACGACACCGAGGCTGAAGCAGGACAAGAGAGACAACGTTAACCTGAGTGGAATTCTAATATCATCTCCAATAGATGACGTAAAATACATAACCACAAAGTGCTAGATTTATACATCAGCCGCTCATCTCTGAACTTAACTGTCGAAACTGAATTTAACTGTCGAAACTGAACTTAACTGTCGAAACTGAATTTTGCTGTCGAAATTGAATTTTACTGTCGAAACTGAACGCACTAGAGGTGAGGCTACAAGTCAGTCAACTGACTTTTTCATCTCTGGTCAGTCGATTTGTAGCCGTTGGATACGAAATCAAGGGCCTGCAGTTCATCTTCAACCTCCACCCCCTTGAGCCGCCAGCCTCCACCGGCCAAACAGCCGCCCCCGCCGCCCGCGGCCGGCGTTGCGCCGCCCCACCCGCCCCGAATACACTCCCCACCGCCGGTCCGCCACTGCCCCGGCCATCCCTGTAGCCCCCCATCGTGCCGAGCTTTTTCTCCGGCGATCCCCATGCCACCGCCCCACCACCGCTGGCGACCACCGCCCCACCCTGAACCCTAAGATAGATAGTGGGGTACCTCTCGTGAGTCCCCCCCCCCATGCGGCTGGTTCTTCCTTAACTCCGTGAGCCCCCCCACCCCTGAAAATCTCTGACCTAAAAGTCGATTTAGTCGACTGAAGTGTAGCTAAATCAGAGAAGCATCGCAAGCAAGAGCAAGAGCGAGAGCAGCAACGCGAGCAAGAGAAAGAGCAAGAGCAAACCAGGCAGGGGACCGAGAGCAAGAGCACAGTAGCAGCGCAAGCGAGAGCTAAAGCAGCAGCAGCTCCTACTGATGTGGACGTCCCGCCGAGGGAGCGACGCCGTGGAGGAAGTGGCCGGTGATGCTGCCGTGGATGGAGCCGCGTCGTGTCGGCTTGGGACCGAGCGCCGGCAGCACCGTGAGATCGAATCAAGAAGAAAATGCGGCGATTAGTGTACAACCTCTTTGGTGGCGCCAATTAGGCCGCAGCTTCATCCGAGGAAACGGTGATGATGATGCTCTTCTGGTGGTGCTGGTGAAGACGGCGGTGTGGGAATGGAGGTGGTGTGAAAGACGAGGGGAACGTCAGGGCAGCTCCTTGGAGGTGGAGGACGGGGTGGCTGAACCGGCGGGACGACCAGATCGACGACGGATCCTCATCCGGTATGGTGGATGAGGGACGTCGAGGTGTTGCTGTGGACGACGTCCTCGGGGAAGAGTTTCTGGCTGGGTGGCGGACGGAGGAGGGTGTGGGGCTTCGCGGGTTTTTCCATCCTCGGTGTATGAATGGGTGGGCAGATGGGATGGGAGTGGGGAACCATGGCTTAGGGACGCGCTTGTCCGAAATGTGGGGTAAGTTATGAAAGTAACCCCCACCGATTTGAGGCAGTTCTTTCGGTTCAGGGGTATCACGGGCATTTCACGTGTCGGGATTTCACAGGAGGTGGGAGTTTTCGCGCGCGTTGCAATTTTGGAATAGCAAGGCACGGGTTGAGATGGAGGGAGTTGTCGGAGCATGACGAGACAAAGATATATCTTAAATATTTCGGGCTAACAAGGCGCGGGTTGAAATTTCTGGACAAGCCTAACGTGTACTGTACCAAATCAATTCGCACTACAAATGTCATTCAAAACTATGAATTCATGTTATGTTCAACTAAAATATTTCGCTATATGTATAATGCATGCAACCTAGTACTCAAATGAACGTTTTAGTGCATTCCAAACGTATATACTACCCCTTCAATATGAACTAAATTTGAATTCGTTTCTCTATTTGAATAATATCTACAATAATGATTGTTGTGAAGTCAAAGCATTTGAATTCATTTCTCTGTTTTAATAAGATCTACAATCGTCATTATTGTCAAGTTAAACCATCGTTTGTGTATTATCTTTACAGCACACCACATGATTAGTCTCGAGTTACATATGAACTATGTGTACTATATGAACTCGAACTCGATTTTTTGAATCCACTTTATGTTGATTTAAAATCATAGTACATTTCAAGCTCTAGCTAGATCTTCACAAACTAAACCATGTCTCATATGTATAATGTGTTTATCACATTATGTATGGTGCCCCGCCCCCGACGCCTACAAGTATTTAGATGTGAGTTGCAAACACCACACATTACCACAAATTAAAATAAAATGTGAGAATGTTTGATATATAGTATTGTTTAGATTGTTCGATATTTAGTTGTAAGCTGCAAACGCCGCACATTATCACAAATTCAAATAAAATGTGAGATTGTTCGATGTATAGTATGGTTTAGATTGTTCGACATTTAGCTGTGAGTTGCAAACGCCATGCATTATCACATTATGGTATAACATGTGCAAAACCACAACACGTGTATCACCTCTATATTCATGCATGCATATGTTTAAAACACTATGATCTCCTACTCAAATATATTAATCCACTTTCATATCAAATTATGATCTTTGTTAGTCTCTTACACCCACACAATCCTCTAACCTTTGTAGCTACCACTAATTTTCTCTCGTGCATGCACACGCCCTCCTCGCCCTCCCCCTCCCTTAGCATTCTATCCATCGCGCACCTTCATTTTTTTTCTTTAGGTCGTTCTCCCACAGTCTCCACAACTCCTTTCCGAGACACACCGAATGATAAACCTCTCCAGCAATGTCTGCCTACAACATACACACGCACCTTCAATCTCCTCCTTTATATGTCCTTGCCTAATGTCTCTCATACGGTCCCACACACGTGTAAATTCTCGCCCCTCTTTTCATCGATCTCACAACTGCACACTCCTCCCCCTAACTAGCTAGTAGCTGGGCCTCTCGCACCACCTCCTAGCTCCATTTTCTCTGTCTATCCATCTCGCCGGGCCTTATTTGCCTCTAACAAATGGACGTACATTGACCGATATCCCGCTATACATATAGCTAGCTAGGTCCTTATAACTCGTTTTTCCCCACGCGTCGATTGATCTACCTCATTAGTTATGTCTCTCCCTTCCTCCGACAAACAACAATTGATCTACCGATCTAGTTAGGATTGCTTACCAAACACATGGTTCCCCTTCATCATCCATGGATGTGTCCCGACAGATCTATCACGCAGAGGCACACACAAAAACACATCCCCACTCTTATTGATAATATTGCAGTTCCACCCTCAGTTTGTCTAGTAGGCCTCTCCCACCATCTTCGAGAAGCAACTCCATCACCCATCCAGCACTCTACCCCTCTCCCTCCTCTCTCTCTCTCTCTCTCTCTCTCTCTCTCTCTCTCTGTCCCATCCTATTTCCCGTCCTTTAGTTATGTATGGATGTCGACCGATCTCCCTCAAGACATAGCTGGGTCTCTCCTTCTCAACACATATACGAGTCGTTCGACCTCTATAGTTAGGCCTCTGCCTACCCCTCCCTCACCCCCTCCCACACACACACACACACCGATACATCGAGCGCTCTAGTCATGTCTCCCTTCCACACACAAACTTGACATGTGCCCTCTGATGTTCCGGTAGCTAGGTTAGTCGCCCTATATCTTTGACTTGCACACACGCAATTTTGATGGCTCTCTTCATCGATCTCGCACCCACCCACTTGATCCTCTCTTCGACTCTATCGATATCTATGACCCCTCCCTCTCTTCTCGTGGATCGCCCGACCCTCTATATATGATATGGATAGGCCTCCATTTTCACACACATTGCATGCAAAATTTTGTTTGAGATGTCATCGACACATATTCCCACAAATACATTCACGAAATCAACCTCCCCCCCCCCAAAACAAAAAACACTCACGAACCGCACAAGCCATTTGTCTAGGTTTGTATCTATCTCACACACACACATAGGTGGGGGACGTGCACGAAGAGAAGAGGTGCACGCACGGCGCACGTACTCCCGTCTCTTTCCCAACCACACCCGCGCGGGTACACGGTGGAGCTCATTTCTGTACAAAAAGGCATCCCACGTGGTAATTTGTCCACTAGATGGAGGGAGGATCGTCTACCACGGGTGAACAAACAAATTGCGACTTGACGCGTTATGTTAAAAAATAGGCAAACCATGTGGGGCCTACCTTAGAGGCAAGGCTCTATACACTGGAGTACTTTTTATGGGTCCCGTCAACTCGCAGAACGAGGAGAAGCTTGCTTAGTATGCCGTCTCCCCCACCCACGGGCGCGGTGGCTCACGGGATGAGGTGAAGCTTTCTTACTACGCCTTACGCCCGCTCCCTCGCCCACGCGTGCGGTGGCTCGCAGGATGAGGAGAAATTTTTACTAGTACTCCCTCCGTTTACTCCTCGTCCCTACCTTGGTTAGAGAGATTATCATATTGTTTGGAATATATGTCCTTTAGTAGATTTGAATATGAACTACTAGTACATACTCCAAACACTGATGTATATAGACGTATTTTAGAGTGTAGATTCACTTAGTTTGCTCCGTATGTAGTCCATATTGAAACGGATGTAATAGTACGCACTCTCCCTCGCCCCTCGACCCTCGCCACGTGGTGGACGTGCAGCAATTCATTCGGTCTCATATAACTAGAACGATATATACTGCAGTACCATTATTGCTCGACTTCCCGAAGAGGCGAAGAGCCAATCGCAAGGTTAATAGTTTGGAGATGCCAAGCACAAGGTTTATACGAGAACGAGTAGTAGGTGCCGCGTCATTTATAAATAAAGTTTTTTTTTCTTCAGTGGCACGTACGCAATATAAATAGGTTCATATGGAGAGAAAAGGAAACCGCTCCACTATATACATAGGCAGGACGAGCCTACACGGTTGCTGGCTCGGGTTTCTCTCTTCAGTTTTCACACTCTCAAGCACAAAACCACTATGGCCACATCTCTAACATCCCAGTGGATCACGTCCGACGGTGAAAACCCATTGTCGGCACATCCCGATCAGGGGTCCCCGCCATTCTCTCTCACAAAGCCGGTGAGGTTGCCTTCGTCCATTGCTCACTGCCGCGACGTGGGTAGTTGCCTCCTCCCGCCGCCCTCCTCTAGGTTGAGCTACGTCCCGACATCCCTCAAGTACAACTCCCTTTACAACTGGCTTGCACCACTGCTCCATCTGCCCAGATCACACCATGTGGATATTTCTCTACTTCTTTGCCCCACACATACCTCTACTGGCTTCTACGTACTATATTTGTGATGAGTTTACGTCTCATCAACTAGTCCCAGTAATCTTATTCTAATCATGCTTCTTCAATTTCTTTGCCACAGGGATGCTCATCTCGATTTTGGTGAAACTGCACAAAATGATCCGATGGTCAAAGGGTTGCAAACTTCATTTCTTAGGAAGCGCCGACGTTGCCAGCAAATTAAAGCCTGGTTAGGGTTTACGGTTCAAGGGCTAGGGACTGCATGGATCGTTTTTTTCTTTAGTTGTCTCTGTTTCAGTGGCTAGGGTCTGCATGAGTAGTAGTAGTATTGTACGCCTTACGCCCGCTCCCTCGCCCACGCGCGCGGTGGCTCGTAGGAGAGGAGAAAAATTTACTACTCCCTTTGTTTACTCCTCATCCCTACTACCTTGGTTAGAGAGATTATCGTATTGTTTGGAATATATATGTCCTTTAGTAGATTTCAATATGAACTACTAGTACATACTCCAAACACTGATGTATATAGACGTATTTTAGAGTGTAGATTCACTCATTTTGCTTCGTATGTAGCATAAAGTTGAGACACTTATTTTGGAACGGAGGGAGTACAAATTTGCTAAGATCTGTCAATCATTGAGATGCAATAGCATGCATGTCAGTCTCCTTTGTATTTGATGAAATGTTGCAATGGGCAACCTTGGATGCAAGATACATGTAACAGAAGCTGGAAGCTTCATAGCATTGTACTATCTCGCTGATAAATTACAGTACATACTATACAAGTACTTCCTCCGTTCCTAAATATAAGTCTTTGTAGAGATTTCACCAGAACCACAAACGAATGTATATAGATGCATTTTAAGTGTAGATTCATTTATTTTGTTCCATATGTAGTCCACCTAGTGGAATCTCTACAAAGACTTATATTTAGGAACGGAGGGAGTACTATGTAAAGAGTTAGGTGTCGCACGGTGTCCAGAAAATATGGTGAGAGTGTGAGGTGGGCCATGTAATCACTGAGCCTGCGTGTTTTACTGCTCTTGCACTCCGCTATAAGAATGGAGAAAATCATAATCTAGTAGTACCTCCTTTCGCCGAAAGCGTGGGACATCCAGCAGTCCTACCACCTCAGTAATAATGACCAATGAGCCGTCAAATCACATAGACCCAGCAGTAAGTTGGACGGACGAAGCAATCATAGCTCTTGAATCTGCTTCTCACTTCAACGTAGGCGCCAGTGAGAGGTCAGGTCCGCACTGCCCGGGCAAGAATGCGGCACTGATTCTTTGGAGCGGCGCTGACCGTCTCGGGCGGGAAGCGCGCGCGGGCGATGGAGGGGCTTTGGGTGGGCCAGGCTGGTCAGGAGCGGGCGTGGCAGCTGTTCGCCTGTCCCTACCGGACGCCCGGAAACGAGAGGATGCACCGACTCTCGCGGCTAAAATCGTACACTGCACACCATCTCTCTGTAGGAGTAGGTCGATCTATCGCTCTCTCTAACACACACATGCTGTTAAACTCACACACGCACACGTACACGCACACACAGGTTCCTAGAATAGGAAAATCGTGCGACTGCGAAGCCACAGATGAGGGAGTCCTGGATTAGGGGGTATCCGGATAGCCGGACTGTGTACATCGTCCGGACTATTGAAGCGTGAAGATACAAGACTCAACACTTCGGCCCGTGTCCGGATGGGACTTTCCTTGGCGTGGAAGGCAAGCTTGGCGATCCAGATATTATATTTCCTTCCTTGTAACCGACTCCATGTAAACCCTAGCCCTCTCCGGTGCCTATATAAACCGGAGAGGTTGGTCCTTAGTAGGCCGATCACAATTACAATCATACAATCATAGGCTAGCTCTTAGGGTTTAGCCTCTACGATCTCGTGGTAGATCTACTCTTGTACACCCATATCATCAATATTAATCAAGCAGGAAGTAGGGTTTTACCTCCATCGAGAGGGCCCGAACCTGGGTAAACATCTATGTCCCTTGCTTCCTGTTACCATCAGCCTTGACGCACAGATCGGGACCCCCTATCTGAGATCCGCCGGTTTTGACACCGACATTGGTGCTTTCATTGAGAGTTCCTCTGTGTCGTCGCCGTTAGGCTCGATGGCTCCTTCGATCATCATCAACAATGCTGTCCAGGGCGAGATTCCCCCCCCCCCCCCCACGGACAGATCTTCGTGTTCGGCGGCTTCGCACTATGGGCCAACTCGCTGGCCATCCGAGCAGATCGACAATTCGCCCCAGCCACGTGTCAGGTTCGGAAACCTGAACTACATGGCGGACATCCACGGAGACTTGATCCTCGATGGATTTGGGCCTATGCCAGGAGCACCGGACAGTCGCGACGAGCATGGCTTAGACCTGCCGTCGGACGAAGCTCGGGGTATCGCCCCCGTAGTATCTCCGGACCTAGATCCGGAGCAGGCTGCGCTGCCTAAGGACGGAGGGATGGACCCCGCCCCCCAGGTCGCGCACTCATCGGCGGTGGAGCCGAACGCGGGTTTTACCTCTGCGGTGGCCTGTGACTCCGAACCCCCGGATTCCCGTATCCGGACGTTGGTTCCAGTCCGCACACTCCCGATCCAGTCGAGCCAGGTTGGGCTCCGATAATGGAGTTCACCGCTGCGGATATCGTCCAGCACTCGCCCTTCGGCGACATGCTGGACTCATTAAAGTCTCTCTCTTTGTCAGGAGGCTCTCGGACGAACTATGTCCGGCTCGAGTGGGGAACAGGCGGTGAAGGAATTCGTTGCCCACCCACTACCCACTTCATTGCCACGGTCGATGATTTAACCGAGGCACTAGATTTCGAATCCGAAGACATCGATAGCATAGACGACGATGCAGGAGAAGAACACGAAGCACCTCTCACTGGGCGGTGGACAACCGCCTACCCCTATGATATATGTATGGCGGACACCCCGAAGGAAACCAATGGCGATGAGGCAGCGGAGAATAATCCCTCAGGGAAAAAAGCAAAGCATAGGCGTCGTCGATGCCGCCCCAAGCCCAGCCACAGGAATACCGGCCCGGAAGACGAAAACAATCCGGATGGCGCCGAAGATGAATACAACCCTATTCGGCTTGCCTTTCAGCAGGCCGGACTGGCCACTGTGGGATACTTGGAAAGGGACAACTATACGCCCCCCTCCGAGGACGAGGCAAGCCTCGGTAATGATGAATTCGGCGTGCCTGAAGATCCAGTGGAATAAGCCCGCTTCGAGCGACGGCTCATGGCCACGACAAAGAGCCTGCAAAGGAAGCAACAGTAGCTTAAAGCTGACCAAGATTTGTTGGCGGACAGATGGAACAAGGTCCTGGCCACCAAAAGATACGGACCCGGCCGCCCCGACAAAGGGCACACAGGGCACAACCGGCCACCCCAACCTAAGCAGGAAAACCCAAGGCACACACCCCAACGTCAACACACCACTACGGTCCAAAACAACACGAAGGACACAAGAAGAAGCATCCTCAAGCCCCGGAGAAATGGTCATAAGCGTCAAGTCAGGAAAGCTGGTGCTAATTTCAGCAACTCCCAGTCCGATCAACGGACAAAGAAGAGCTCAGACCTATCCGGCCCGAGCCACAGACTCGATCAACCATGCGAAATTCATGGTACTCCTAGAAGGACGGCAAAGCATACCAATAGAGAATGCCGGATCCTCAAAACAAAACGGCTGGCCGCATGCCAGAAACAATGAAGGGAGGCTTCTGGTCAAGAACCCCCCCCTCCATAGCATATAAGTACGGCCGCTCGCCCCAGACGGCGCTGACCATAGCAACTCAGTTGCAGTACCTAAGGACCTAGCAAACCAGGGGCTCCATAAAACTTAAAATCCCCGCATGTGTGAAATCACAAACAACATCTCTTAAAAGATGTTGGGGGCAAAGGCCAAGTTTTTCTGGCCCATCACTCTAAACGGTTGTCCTCGGATCACCAAACAAATACTACGCCAAAGAATAAATCTTCGGCACCTCCCCACCATGCGGTAATTTACCGTACGCTAACGGGATGAACCACATTGGCTGGATCCCACGTGGTAAATCACTCAGGCCAACACCATGTGATGTAATCACACCTATAGGCAAGGCCGAATCCTGCCCTAACGCGGATATCATACAGCTGCCGGAGTAGCGAGTCACGCATGCCTATCAAGATTTTGATATGATAGACGAGTATCCGGACACCAACTGAGGCGTCCGTGCTGCCCAACAGTATAACGGCTGGGATTACCAGGGTCAGATCAGGAGCCCTCGGACCAACCACAAGAGGACGCTCGGCTACCCCCGAGTATTTGCCTTACAAACTAACTTTGATGCAGAGCAAGATAGGTGACGTGGAATCGGCCGGAACACATGAGGAGCCCCCCCCCCCTAAAAGAAGGCAGTCTGGATTCACTCTCGATCCACTGACAACTCCCTCCAGTCCGGCCATCACAGGTTCCGCCAAAAAACACCTCTTTTCATAATCATACATCGTACTCATATGCATAGACATATCATTTCACCACAATACGTAGACTTAAATAACACTTACCGGACGTCGCTTTTCATCGACACCTCGTGTTACGCCCGATTATGCCAGGGGCTTCACAATACGGCAATAAAGTCCGACCACCTTCTTGGTCGTCCGGCACCCCGGACTTATAGCACTATATGCATCAGCTCCGAATCATGTCTTGGGTCATTGGTTGGGTTTGCCCGGCTCCCTTGTTTTGGTACCTTACGTTCCGTTATATCGGCTAAGGTAGCGCAGGGAGAACTACTACGATTGTGTCCCGGATCTGCCGGACGAGCACCTCAGTAGAGAAAGCCAAAAACCGACTGTCATGATATAGCGAGAGCTGGTCAGCTGTTCAAGAGGTTGTAAAATCCCTAAAGATTTATTCCGCACAACGCCATTATAAATGCAGAGTGCGACGGATCGGTCTTCCAATCAGGCGCCAATAGAGCCCCTAGTTCGGCCTTCTGAACACTAGGGGCTGCGCCGACGATACTCGAATTCCTATGGCTAAGTGAGAGTAATAAAGCCCTATAGTCTGATTGCCTGGTTCGTGGTGAGAAACGCCTCCGCAAAGGGACCCAACTATGGGATGAAGAGCATCCAGATATATCCCGAACACCCCCGTATTCTTTTTACGTGGGGGCAGAAGCCGATGACTGGCCAACTCTCAGGATTTACATACATTAAACAGCCGCACAGGAAGAACATATGTTCAAACAAAACATGCAATATATAAATGCCATAATCTCATATTACAAAAAGTGGCATGAATGCCCTCAGGGAAATATAATGTCTTTGGTTCATTTATCCGCCGCAAGGCGGGCCCCCTTCATTACACCTTCCAAGTATAGTTCAGGCTTACGATGGTCCTTACCCTCTAGCGGCCCCTCAGTCATCAGCTTCTCCGCGTCAAGATTCCCCCAATGCACTTTTGCACGGGCGAATGCCACACGTGCACCCTCTATGCAGACCGATCGCTTAATAGCATCAAGCCGAGGACAAGCGTCCGCAATCCGCTTCACAAGCCCAAAGTAACTGCTCCGAATTGGCTCCGCCGGCCACAGCCGGACAATCAGGTCCTTCATGGCTAGTTCGGCCGCCTGGTGCAGTTCGACCAACTGCTTCAGCTGATCGATAAAAGGCACCGGATAGTTCGGCGCCAAATACTGCGACCGGAAATCCCTCTCCGCAGACTTCTTTGACTTCTTTTCCTCGGTTCGGTAGAATTGGGCGGCATCTGATATGTTGCGAGGAAGATCCGCAAACGCCCCTGGAAAAATAAGAATTCAGCTTGCCGCTTAGAATCCTTCCCACTATCATGAATAAATGGCTAAGAATACAGAAGGCCTTACCAGCCGCAACTTTCCGGGCATCTTGAATGTCCCGTCTGATACCAGTCTTCTTCGGGCATCTTCCGCAGCTTGGAGCGCTTGGGCGAGTTCGGCTTCTTTCTCTATTACACTCTGCTCCTAGCCCTCGCTTTTCTTCACAGCCTCCTGGAGCTCCCGCTCAGCTGTGGCAACCCTGGCCTCGTGTTTTTCACGAAGTGCCTGTTCGGCGGTAGCCTTCTTGTTGGCATCATCCACAGCCTTCTCCAGTGCCTCATATTCGGCACTCGCTCCTAGGGCACACAACACAAATACTTCTTAATAAGCACAATTGCTTATTTGTGCCTAATGCAAGACAATGTTTCATCATACCTTGTTTATCTTCTAATTGCCTCCTCAAGGGGCCAAGTTCTTCCTCGGCCAGTTCTAGGCTCCGCTTCAGTTCGGACACTTCCGCATTATGAGCGGCCGTCTTCTCCGCAGACGCATGTGTTCAAACAAAGAGGTGCACGTCATTACCGTAAGTTCCCACGACAAAAGAGGATTTGATCCCCTTCCCGGCTCCCTCTCCTTCGCCGGACAGTGTATCAGGGGCTACTACTCATATTATGACAATTCCTCAAAGGTTTCTCAGGAAACATACCTCAAAGGCCTTTATAAAGCCAAGGCAGGACTCTCCAGCCCGCTCTCGGCGGACTGAATCTTTTCAATCACCGCACCCACAAGGGTCCGATGTTCATCAACGATAGACGCGTTTTGTAACGCCGTCGATAGGCCACCTGGCAGATCTGTCCGAACAGAGGCTGCCGGCGGAGTAGGCTGGCCTCCCACCGTTGAAGGTGGCTGCTCGCCCGATCCAGGAGCCTTAGAGGTCTCCCGAACCTTGTCCAGATGTGGGCCGAACCCAAGATCGCCCCCGCTGACGGCACACTCCGGGGCCATCGCTCCCGTGTGTCCGACCCCAGTGATATGCCCCCCTGATCCGAGCCCCGTTAAGACGACACCTCAGTGTCGCGCCGGGACTTTGGGGAAGGGGCCTCTGGAGGCGTCTCGCTCGCCAAAGCGTCCGAGCTCAGCGAATCTTCGGATGAGGACTGGCCGGCGTGGGACCTCGCCAGACTGTGCAGAATATAGCAGAAGTTAAAATTACTATACCCAAAAACAATCCTGGACGCGTATGCGTGTTCGGATTTTGTACACTTACGACTTCTCCAAGGGCTGGGCCCTGGGATCCCACTCCGGGCTGCTATCGGCAGCCGTGGTGGATGCCTCTGGGAGGGAACTATTTCTCCTCTTGGGCGATTCGGCCTCCAGGGACGGGGAAGCCACACGCTTCTTCCCACCTTCAAAGTGAGGCTGGTCCTCCTCTGCTTCTCCCTCTTCGTCTTCCGAAGAAGGAGCGTCGCTTAAGTCTTCGGAATTTGCATTCGAAGCCTCGTGGTGACGGAGGCCACTTCGGGTCTTCTTGACCTTCTTGGAGGCCTCCTTCTTTGGCGCCTCGTAAGGCGTGGGGACCAGCATCTTCGTCAGAAGAGGTCCGGACGGTTCCTCCGGCAACGGGGCCGGACAATGTGTCCGCTCCACTTTCTTTATCCATCCCTGAGGTCAGGATGAAACACGATTAGGATGTCCACCTCATGACATACCAGCTGAAGCATGAATAGACAGAGCTTGGCTGTGACTTACCGATCTTGGAGAATGGGATGACTGATACCCACGGTCCTTGGTTGGGCCCGGCCACAATTTGCCAGACGCACCTTCCAGATATCCTTGTGGGAGGAATCATAAAGCTCCCAAAGGGTCTGCTGCTCGGCTGGGTCGAACTCCCACAGAGTACAAGCTCGGCGCTGACAGGGGAGAACCAGGCGAACTAGCATTACCTGGACTACATCCACAAGTTCGACGTCCCTGTCAACCACACCTTGAAGGCGCGTCTGGAGCAGTGACAGCTCATCGGACGAGCACCAGTTCGGGCCCTTCTCGGGCCAGGACGTGAGCCACAGTGGAGCTTCGGATTTGAACTCTGGAAGCGCCGCCCACTTTTTGCCGCGTGGTTCGGTGATATAGAACCACTGCTGCTGCCACTCCTTGATGGAGTCGTTGAAAGCGCCCTTCGGCCAAACGACCTTGGGCATCTTGCTCACCATGGCGCCGCCACACTCGGCGTGCTCGCTGTTCACCACCTTGGGTTTTACGTTAAAAATCTTCAGCCACAGGCCGAAGTGAGGTGAGATCCGAAGAAAAGCTTCGCACACGACGATGAACGTCGAGATATTGAGGAAGGAGTTGGGGGAAAGATCATGAAAATCTATCCCCTAGTAATACATGATTCCACGAACAAATGGGTGCAGGGGAAACCCGAGCCTGCGGACAAAATGTGAAGGAATACGACTCTCTCGTGAGGTTCCGGAGTGGGGACGACATGTCCCGCCCGGGGGAGACGGTGGCCGATCTTCTGAGCCAGATACCCGGCGTCCCGGAGCTTCTTAATATCCTTCTCCCGGACAGTGGAGGCCATCCATCTACCTCCTGCTCCGGATCCGGACATCTTTGGAAAGCCTCTCTTTGGTGGAAAGGAAGAGTGCTTGGGCGTTAGGGCTCGAAGAGAGGGGAATGAGCGAGCGGAAGGAAAAAGGTGTGGGTAAAGAGAAGGAGGTATGTTCTCTTTATAGGGGCGGTAACTGCTTTTTGCGCCTCCCCACTTGCCTGGTTGAGCCCGTTTGCCTCCCGCTCGCCGTGATTAGCGGTGCGGTTGGTTTACCCACGCCCGTATTGATGAGAATCCCGCGATGAGGGGGCACGATCTCCGCTTTGACAAGACGTGTCGAGGAAACCTCCTCGCGATAAGCGTTGTAGCTGGTTCTGGGGAAACGGTTCGAATAATGACTCAACCGTAATGACACGTCGCGTTGCCTAAAAGGTTGTCAGCGGATTGCATTTGTGAAACATTATTCTCTCTACGGTGGCATACGAAGATCATCTTGTGGATCCGGACACGGTTTGAGTGTTCGATAATTACCTTGGAGTATTCGGAGGAGGAACCCGCCCTGCAATGCCGAAGACAAGACTGCGCGCCAGACTCGTTGTCATTGAAGCCTGGTTCAGGGGCTACTAAGGGAGTCCTAGATTAGGGGGTATCCGGACAGCCGGACTGTGTACAGCGTCCGGACTATTGAAGCGTGAAGATACAAGACTCAAGACTTCGGCCCATGTCCGGATGGGAATTTCCTTGGCATGGAAGGCAAGCTTGGCGATCCGGATATTATATTTCCTTCCTTGTAACTAACTCCATGTAAACCCTAGCCCTCTCCGGTGCCTATATAAACCTGAGAGGTTGGTCCTTGGTAGGCCGATCACAATTACAATCATACCATCATAGGCTAGCTCTTAGGGTTTAGCCTCTACGATCTCGTGGTAGATCTACTCTTGTACTACCCATATCATCAATATTAATCAAGCAGGAGTAGTAGGGTTTTACCTCCATCGAGAGGGCCCGAACCTGGGTAAACATATGTGTCCCTTGCTTCCTGTTACCATCAGCCTTGAGGCACAGATCGGGACCCCCTACCCGAGATCCGCCGGTTCTGACACCGACAACAGGAAGTGAGATACAAATGGAGTACGTACAAGAAGAGAAGAGGTGACGAATATTCCATCAAACCTGGACTGAGGAATAGTACTCCCTCCGTCTAGGTGTTAAGTCATCCTACGGAAATCAGATATTCCCAAAATGTTTAGGCGCCGTCCATTAACTTCACATCTCAATCCCCTCCTGCCCTCGTTGCTAGCGAGCGTTGTTACTTAGGGAGCGTTTGGATCCTTAGCAAGAACAGCTTATAGCATAGCCGGGCAAGGTTAGGCATTTGGAACTGTTAAAATATGTTAGCTTTTGTGGGCCAACTAGCTTGGGTGGGCTAGAAAAACCTTGCTAGCTCAGGAGAGCCAGATCGGCTCGCTTCCGACGGCAAACTTCTCGTAGTAGTAACATAGACTAGTAACATATGCATGTTGTACTAGTCCAAGTTACTCACCACCATGACCAGCCTAAGCAATGTAACAAAACGCTCCTTACTCTGCCTTGTTATCTCCCCCGGAAACCCAATGCATGGAGCGCAACTACGCGTTGATCAGTCAAGAAATCAAAGTCGGCTTGCATGCGAGTTAATACGTGGCCCTGCATGGTAGCTACAACAGCGTCTCTTAGTTGTTTGGATTAATTGTTGCGTTTAGAGACAAAAATCAGGGCTTTTATTGGAGGAATGACTGGTCAAGTTTCTCCTTCTCCTCCAATCTGCTTGCACCTTGGTCCCGCTGCACCTTCTAACGTGACTTATTACACCTAGACAGAGGAGTAAATGCGAGATACGGTGACAACGACTTAGGTCGAATACAAGTGCCCAAAATTGTGTGCATGTTATAATAAGGATTCACTTAAAATAGTGCATTGAGTGTAACAGAGGCATCAATTGGACAAGTGTTCCGCGGTAGCGGATGTGTGAGGTAAGATACACCCCTGGCACTTTTAATTTTTCTTATTAATTTGTTTGTTTCACCCTCTGACTGGTGGGACCCAACGTACTACATGGAGATAGGTATGGTGACTAAGGCTGCATTATTTCTGCACCACTTTGGATAGTCTTACCACCAAAGCCACATGACACTATTATGATTAAATCCCAATGACTCCCACACACAAAAAAAACACGGCATGCTTGTCACATGAATGCAAGAATGTATAAAAGGTTATTTTCCTCTCGTTGATCATAACAGGAGGGTTGTGTAGCTGGTTAGCATGTTCGCTCATCAAACTTGAGGTGTCGGGTTCGATAACTACACATGAGCATAATTTGTGCCAGGAGGATTCTTTGACTGGTCAAAATGGATGGATACGGAGCTATACGATCTCGTGGTGACGGTGTGGAAAGCCTGGGCACCGCCTAAGGTGAAGTTCTTTGGGTGGCTCGCCATCCAGGACTGGATTTGGACCGCTGAGCGCCTAGCACGCCGGGGATGTCCGAATTGCCAGCTTTGCCCCCTCTGGAAACGGGAGCCGGAGTCTGGACTACACCTCTTCGTCAAGTGTCGTTTCACCCTTCGCCTTTGGAATTTGGTCAAAGGGTGGCTAAACCTTGACAACCTTGACACTTCGACATGGCACCTTCAGGACTCCATTAAGGATTGGTGGGTGAGCCAATCGAGTTTGTGCACTCCCAACGGGAAAGCCATGGCATCCCTCACCATGCTCATCGGATGGACCATTTGGAATGACAGGAACGCACGCATTTTCCGCAACAAGAGCATGCCACCCCCAATTCTGCTAAGCAACATCAAGAGTGAAGCCCTCACCTGGGTCACCGCCGGGGCTAAGAAGCTAGGTACTATAATACCGGGAGAGTAACACCACTTTTTATTTGTTTGGCTCGTGTAAAAACTCTATTCTCTCTTAATTAATATATGAGGCAAATATTTTGCCTCGGTTCGAAAAAAAATCACCTCATCACGTATAAGCTGCAGCCTCGGCGCTTGTTTTCTAGGGTTTGCACTCTTCACACTCTCTCCGTATATATATATATATATATATATATATATATATATATATATATATATATATATATATATATATATATATATATATATATATATATACACGCTGGAGCCTCAGTAGCATTGTATTTGCTCTCTTCACACTCTCTCACCCTCAAACAAGACTTCGTTGTCCTCTCTCTCTCCCCTCACTGTTGGTCTGCTTGTAGTTGTTCTCTTCACACACTCTCACCCTCTCTAGATCTAAACAAGACTTCGTTGGCCTCTCTCTCTCCCCTCATTGCTGGTCAAAGAGCTGCCATCCATGCGGCGGGAAGGGAAGGAGGCTTAACGCTGTCGCCGTCGGCGAGGGAGGGAATCCACTACCGGCGCAGCTGTTCAATTTCACCCAGCGGCGGCGCAGGGAGGGCCTCCGACCCCTTCTTCTTCGCCACCGTACATAGTGTGGGTCGAACGGCCTCCAGTCGCCCACCGAACCACACCCCAATAACCTTAAGGTATAATTTACTTATTCCACATGCATTGCTCTAGTTGCATGTGGGTTTTTTCCCTTCTGCACTCGAATCTAGGTGTTGGATCAAATAGGAAAGTTGTGGGGAAAGTTGTATACCATGAATCTAGGACATGGTTCAAAGAGGAAAGGAATGGGGGAAAGTAGTGGGAAAAGCTGTATAGCATGAATCTAGGACATGGTTCAAAAAGGAAAGGAAGGGGGAAAGTAGTGGGGAAAGTTGTATCGCATGAATCTAAGACATGGTTCAAAGAGGACAGGAATGGGGGAAAGTAGTGGGGAAAGTTGTATAGCATAAATCTAGGACGTGGTTCATACAGGAAAGGAAGTGGGGAAAGTACTAGTACAGACTGGCTATCCAGCACCTACGTTGGTCGAAAAGGGAAAACAATGACAAACGCATTACGCACATCTGTAACAAACTGATCTTTTGTTTTGGGGGACAAGGCTGTAGAGTTTGAGCAGGACTAGATTTGCTGCGCTCACATTGGGAAAGGTGTCGAAAGATAAAAAAACTGGGACCAACACAAATATGATCCTTGGTTGTTTGTTCTTTGTTGCAACAGATTGTGCATCACCCCAGTACCTCCGTAGATGCACATCGTGCTGGTGCGTCCACCGTCCCATGCAACTCTTTAGCTATTGTTAATCTAAGGCCCTATTTGGTTGAAAACTCCCTAGTCCCAACCAGCTTGGTTCCAGGGACTAAACATGGACTAGAGGTTATTAAATGACATGCTAAAAGACCATGTTACCCCTAATAATGAACTAATAGAGACAAGGTGTGATGCGTGGCAGGGGCAACTGTTGGAAAAAGTCCCAAAAAGACTCTCCCTCGAGGTCTTCTTTCTTTAGTCCCAAATGCCCACTTTTAGTCCCTAAAAGTCCCTCCTGTTTGATTTAGATGGGACTGACACGGAGTTTTTTTAGTCCCTCCACCAAAATGTCCCTGTAAACAAGCACCCTCTAATAATGCCGCTGGAAAATTAATGCAATGCCACAGTTAAAAGCAAATTACATGTTTAACGAATTTTATTGTTAACATAATCTCTCTATTAATATTAATCAATGCCACCGCTTGAGAAATGCTACTGTCTTGCTTTCTTTCCCATTTAGATAAGGTAGATGCTTCTTTTTGTTGGCTTCTGTGTCATCCACTGTTATTGACCACTAGTTGTTTCCTTTGCACCTCTGTGTAAACAGGGTTATCTACTTCACCTTGTTGCCATTGTGACCTTTTGTTGCACTGCACAAAACACTTTTGTTTTAAGAGTGTTTTGTGCAGTTCAATCAAAATGTCACACCGACAACGTTGCTTGATTGCTTGATCTTAGTGGAACTACACAAGAGGAGATCTTACTTCCTATCTGTGTTTACAAATTTGGTTCAGATCTTCTTCTTGTGAGTTGTTTGAATTCCGCGTCATGAGAGGTCAGTACTAGCCTTCTTTCACATGATTCTGCAGTGTGCTTTCATATGTTGTGCTACTTGTACGGTAATGTTGCTTGACTCTAGTGAACTTCACAAATGGAGACAAGACTTCCAATCTGTATGTGCACCGCAATATCCCATTGAGGTAAGATAAGGATATTTCACAACTGTTGGCCTGTATTTTGCCACTTTCATCAGAAAATTAATGTCATTGTTTAATGCTATACTTGTGCAACCTAATTGACATGCCAAATCTTACATTGAAGGCAAAGCTTGTCTGTTATTGAACCAAGTGATGAAGGGGAAGAACAAGCGGAAGAAAAACAAAAATCAACTCCTGGTGCTGTAATGAAGCACTGAACTGTGATGACACAAGTAATGATATAGTTTTGCATCTTAATTTATTGCTATGGCTGGAACGAGCAATTGTTTTGCCACTGATTTGATGCCACTCTTAATGTAATACGTAATTATCTCTACTTGTGCAAACAGGGATCTTCTTTGAAGATACCATATATTTTAGTGGAACTGCACAAGAAGATGTTGGAAACATTAATCTAATCGAGGAGTATATAGTAAGCATGGCCACCACAGTAGATAGCAAAAGATGGTTCCGGAGAAGTGCTTCATCTGTATGCTCTACACAATAAGCCTCCTGACAAAGGTTGGTACTCGCCCACTGATTTCATCCATATGATTGAGGTTTGTCATCTCTATTGGTGTTGTGCTACTGTTTAGATACTGTCATCAAAAAGTGGTATTGTCCTTGAGAAGTGCTTGATCTGTGTTGTTTTAAATATTTCCTTTCGAGCAAACAGGGATGCTAGCAAACAGGGATGCTAGCATTTAGTTATCCTCTTGTCTTTGCACAACAGGATCATCCTCCTCTGAAGAAGAATGTGGAGTATGTGAAGTGACTAGTTCCGATTATGCCAGGATGAAGAAGCCATGTCTATCTTCTCATCAGAAGGAGCAGTTGAAGGATGGTTACATTACCCCCCACAAGACCAAACAAACTTCACCTCAGAAGGACTGACAAATCTCCATTTTCTTGCTCTGATGCGTGAGTACAATGTTGTTCTAGGATTCTTTCCGGTGAGTTCCATTTTTCTAAAAGTGTGCTCTACATGGACCATGTAGGTGCCTGTTTAAACTGTCAATTCATAGTACAGTTTGCTTTATACTAATAACTTTTTTTATTTGTGCAAACAAGGGTGCTCAGCTTGATTTCAATGGGAACTGCACAAAATGTTCATGAACACATCGAATCATTCATTTCCACCACAAGAAAGGAGGAGCCGATAAGTTCAAGGTGTTGCAACATATAAGGGCGAAATCATACAAGCTATGCGCGAATTGATTTTGGTGGAACTGCACAAAAAGAACAGTTGGTTTATTTAGCACGAGGTGCCATGTCAATGTCCGAACTGATGGCAAACCCTTCCCATCACACAATCGTAGGCATTTCATATTGTGGAATGGGAAAACCTTGTCAAATTTTGCTCATTGATTTTAGCAAGAAGACATGCGTTTGATATTTTCGAATGGGACACCCTTTGCTGTCAGCAGCGTCGATCCATTTTTTTCTTTATTCTTTAGTTGTGAAGTAAATATTGGCTCTGACATGTGAATCGCTGAGATGCATAATCATCGATTGTTTTGAATGTTCTCTATGAATTGCCAGGCCTGTGTGTTTGATTGCAATGTCTGAGGCGCTAAAAGCTGCTCAAACTCTTCGTACTCATACTTTCCTTTTACTTGCACATTGTGAAAGTGCATACTTTTTCTATAAGATTGGTCAAAGTAGAGATACTTTGACTGCGAGACAAAACTTGTATGCAGACTAGAAAGGACGGAGGAGTACATGTGAAACTGCTGCAAGCGAGGTGATCACCACAGGAATAATGCTAGTGCGTATTGTTTTGCATGTTCATCCAATGCCGTGATACAAGAATTGAACTAATCAAAATAAATTCATTCATACACGGTCGGATTTCATATAAACATGCGGATTTCATTACATTTCATACATTCTTCAACTAAAAAGGGGTGCACTGGAGGTATAATTAATTAACCGAAGCTACCCACCTATGTCCGAGTGAGCCGAACAGAAGCTTCAGTGACTTAACTGCAGGTGCAGTTGCGTAACTGACATGTGGCCTAGATGCTTATTGGGCCCATGTGTCAGTCAGCCAACTGCACCAGCAGTTAAGTAGAAGAAGTGTCCTTCTCCAACATAGCTCTCCAACTCCACGCCGCCGCCAAGAAGCTAACCACCCGTCAGTGGTCAACTCACCTAGCTTGGCTTCAACCGAGGGTAGCAGCGGTAGCCTTACTTGGACCCGAGCGGCAGCAACCTACCATGTTCTACTCTTCCTCGTTTTCTGTGTGGCGCGGCCTCGCTAGCAGCGGGGCCTCGGCAGAGCCGGCGATGTCCTCTGTCTCGTTGCTGGCGGGCGGCGCCTCGGCGGAGCGGGGGAAATCCTCCCCCTTGTTGTCGGCAGGGTGGGGCCTCGGTGGAGCCGGCGGTGTCCTTTGCCTCGTAGTTGGCGCCGCGGGGCCTTGGCGGAGCAGGGCCTCGTTGACGCCAGCGGAGTGGGGACTCGTCGGAGCCGGCATTGTCCTCTGCCTCGTCCTCGGTCTCGCCAAACAGCGCCTTGATAACCCACAAGTATAGGGGATCAATTGTAGCCTGTTTCGATAAGTAAGAGTGTCGAACCCAACGAGAAGCTAAAGGTAGAACAAATATTCCCTCAAGTTCTATCGACCACCGATACAACTCTACGCACACTTGAAGTTCACTTTACCGGAAACAAGTATGAAACTAGAAATACTTTGTAGGTTTTTTGGATAGGTTTGCAAGAAAATAAAGAGAGCGTAAATAGAAGCTAGGGGCTGTTTAAATAAAGACACAACTAAATTAGTTTTAGTAGAGAGCTTTTTGTTACGAGAAAGTTATTTGTCCCTAGGCAATCGATAACTAGACCGGTAATCATTATTGAAATTTTGTTTGAGGGAGAGGCATAAGCTAACATACTTTCTCTACTTGGATCATATGCACTTATGATTGGAACTCTAGCAAGCATCCGCAACTACTAAAGATCATTAAGGTAAAACCCAACCATAGCATTAAAGCGTCAAGTCCCCTTTATCCCACACGCAAACAACCTACTTACTCGAGTCTGTGCTTCTGTCACTCACCCCACCAACGATAATCAAATCATGAGCATATTGCAAACCCTACAGCGGGAATCCCTCACGCTTGCGTGACACGGAGAGCACCATAGGATAGCACCAATAATAGAACATGCAACTCAAACGAATCATGATCATCAAATAACCCATAAGACAAAACGGATATACTCAAACATCATAGGATAGCCATACATCATTGGGAAATAATATATAGCATTGAGCACCATGTTTAAGTAGAGATTACAGCGAGTAAGAGAGAGGTTACACCGCTGCATAGAGGGGGGAAGAATTGGTGAGGATGATGGTGAAGTTGTTGGTTAAGATTGCGGTGATGATGATGGCCACGGCAGCGTTCCGGCGCCACCGGAAGAGAATGGGAGAGGGGGCCCCTTCGTCTTGTTCTTCCTTGACCTCCTCCCTAGATGGGAGAAGGGTTTCCCCTCTGGTCCTTGGCCTCCATGGCGTGGGAGGGGCGAGAGCCCCTCCGAGATTGGATCTGTCTCTCTGTCTCTCTGTTTCTGCATTCTCTTCTGCCGCCCTTTGACCGTTTCGTATATAACTCTGATTGGACTGAAACCTTCGCCGTATTTTTTTTACCAAAAATTAGCTTTCTTGCGGCCGAAGAAGGGCATCAACCGCCTTACGGGTGGCCCACGAGGGTCAGGGGCGCGCCCTTGGGGTAGGGCGCGCCCCCCTACCTCGTGCCCACCTCGAACACCGTTTCGCATTGATCTTTCTCCCAGATTTTCCAAATATTCCAAAAATAAGCTCCGTCCGTTTTTATCCTGTTTGGACTCTGTTTGATACGGATATTCTGCGAAACCAAAAACATGCAATAAACAAGAACTGGCACTGGGCCCCGGATCAATATGTTAGTCCCGAAAATAGTATAAAAATTTGCCAAAAGTATATGAAAGTTGAATAATATTGGCATGAAACAATCAAAAATTATAGATACGACGGAGACATATCAGCATCCCCAAGCTTAATTCCTGCTCATCCTCGAGTAGGTAAATGATAAAAAAGATAATTTTTTATGTGGAATGCTACCTAGCATAATCTTGATCATATGTCTAATCATGGCATGAATATTAAGACACGAGTGATTCCAAGCAATAGTCTATCATTTGACACAAAAACAATAATACTTCAAGCCTACTAATAAAGCAATCATGTCTTTTCAAAATAACATGGCCAAAGAAAGTTATCCCTACAAAATCATATAGTCTGGCTATGCTCCATCTTCACCACACAAAATATTCACATCATGCACAACCCCGATGACAAGCCAAGCAATTGTTTCATACTTTTGACGTTCTCAAACCTTTTCAACTTTCACGCAATACATGAGCGTGAGCCATGGACATAGCACTATAGGTGGAACAGAATATGATGGTGGGGGTTATGTGGAGATGACAAAAAAGGAGAAAGTCTCACATCAACTAGGCGTATCAACGGGCTATGGAGATGCCCATTAATAGATATCAATGTGAGTGAGTAGGGATTGTCATGCAACGGATGCACTAAGAGCTATAAGTGTATGAAAGGTCAAACTGGAAACTAAGTGGGTGTGCATCCAACTTGCTTGCTCATGAAGACCTCAGGCGTTTGGGGAAGCCCATCATCGGAATATACAAGCCAAGTTCTATAATGAAAATTCGCACTAGTATATGAATGTGATAACTCAAGAGACTCTCTATATGAAGGATCATGGTGCTACTCTGAAGCACAAGTGTGGTAAAAGGATAGTAACATTGCCCCTTCTCTCTTTTTCTCTCATTTTTTTTCTTTTTTTATTTCTTATTTTTTGTTGGGCTTCTTTGGCCTCTTTTTTTTTGGGGCTTCTTTGGCCTCTTTTATTTTTTTGTAAAGTTCGGAGTCTCATCCTGACTTGTGGGGGAATCATAGTCTCCATCATCCTTTCCTCACTGGGGCAATGCTCTAATAATGATGATCATCACACTTTTATTTACTTGCAACTCAATATTACAACTCGATATCTAGAACAAAGATATGACTCTATATGAATGCCTCTGGCGGTGTACCGGGATGTGCAATGATCTAGCGTAGAAATGACATCAAAAAACAGACAAGCCATGAAAACATCATGCTAGCTATCTTACGATCATGCAAAGCAATATGACAATAAATGCTCAAGTCATGTATATGATGATGATGGAAGTTGCATGGCAATATATCTCGGAATGGCTATGGAAATGCCATGATAGGTAGGTATGGTGGCTGTTTTGAGGAAGATATAATAAGGCTTATGTGTGACAGAGCGTATTATATCACAGGGTTTGGATGCACCGGCGAAGTTTGCACCAACTCTCAAGGTGATAAAGGGCAATGCACGGTACCGAAGAGGCTAGCAATGATGGAAGGTGAGAGTGCGTAAAATCCATGGACTCAACATTAGTCATAAAGAACTCACATACTTATTGCAAAAATCTATTAGTCATCGAAACAAAGTACTACGTGCATGCTCCTAGGGGGGATAGATTGGTAGAAAAAGACCATCGCTCGTCCCCGACCGCCACTCATAAGGAAGACAATTAATAAATAAATCATGCTCCGACTTCATTACATAACGGTTCACCATACGTGCATGCTACGGGAATCACAAACTTCAACACAAGTATTTCTACAATCCACAGTTACCCACTAGCATGACTCTAATATCACCATCTTTATATCGCAAAACTATTGCAAGGAATCAAACATATCATATTCAGTGATCTACAAGTTTTATGTAGGATTTTATGACTAACCATGTGAATGACCAGTTCCTGTCATCTCTCTAAATAGATATTAGTGAAGCAAGAGATTTTAATTCTTTCTACAAAAGGTATGCCCACGCTCTAACAAATATAAGTGAAGCAAAAGAGCCTTCTACAAATGGCGGTTGTCTATGTAAAGAGAAACAGGCAATCCAAACTTCAAATGATATAAATGAAGCACATGAAGCATTTTATAAAGCCATACTCAAAAGATATAAGTGAAGTGCAAAGAGCATTCTATAAATCAACCAAGGAACATCTCATACCATCATGGTGCATAAAATAAAAATTAAAACTAAATGCAAAAGATGCTCCAAGATGTGCACATATCGCATGAACGAAACGAATCCGAAAACATACCGATACTTGTTGAAGAAAGAGGGGATGCCTTCCGGGGCATCCCCAAGCTTAGACGCTTGAGTCTCCTTGAATATTTACTTGGGGTGCCTCGGGCATCCCCAAGCTTGAGCTCTTGCCTCTCTTCCTTCTTCTCACATCGAGACCTTCTCGATCATCGAACACTTCATCCACACAAAACTTCAACAGGAAACTCGGTAAGATCCGTTAGTATAACAAAGTAAATCACTACTCTAAGTACTGTAGCAAACCAATTCATATTCTGTTTTTGAATTTTTTCTACTGTAATGTAACTTTTTCATGGCTTAATCCACGGATATAAATTGATAGTTTCATCAAAACAAGCAAACTATGCATCAAAAACAGAATCTGTCTAAAACAGAACAGTCTGTAATAATATAAACATTCACCATACTTATGATACTTTAAAAATTCTGCCAAAATTAGGAAAAATAAAAAATTTGTATAGAAAGACAGTTCAAAAAGAATCAGAACAATTTTACGTTCCAGTAAAAAACTAAAAATCGTGCACTACAGCCAAAGTTTCTGTCCTACACCGTACAAACCAACAAGTATTGTAAACATCCTAAAGGCAAACATTGGCACATTATTTTTATAATACAATGGAATTGTACAAGGGAATAATTATTTTTGTTGAAAAGTTTCTGTAATCAGGATTCACAAAGTTTCCGTGAGCATGAACAAAGTTCAAGGAGCTCTCCCACTTCAACAATGCTTGTCTTTCTCACTTTCACTTTCCTTTTTGAAAAAGTTTTGGGTTCCCCTCTTTATTTTTTTGTTTTTAAATTATATAAAAGCACTCAACAGAAATAAATAACTCTCTAAAACTTTCGGCTTGTCTCCCTGGCAGCGCTTTCTTTAAAGCCATTAAGTTAGGCATAAAGTGCTCAATTAGTGAATCCACCCGGATCCCAAGGTATATCAAAGCCAATTTTAATTAGCAATGATTTGTAATTTAGTATTGAGCACAAAGTAACATATATCAAGCAATGACGAAGTCTAACTCTCTTCCTATGCATCGGCATGTCATAAAAGAACAGTTCATGCACACAAAGTAAAGGCCAATGCATAGTATAAACAGTTTCTTGCAATTTTATCGTGTTGGAAACATAGAGAGGTGGAGATATAGTTCATCTCTCATAATAATTGCAAGTAGGAGCAGAAAGCACATGCATATTATATCTATTAAAATCATCATGTGCAACGGTATAAGGCAACCCATCAATATAATCCTTAGTAAGGGTAAACTTCTCCAATATAGTGTAGTTGGGAGAATTCAAAAAGATAATAGGACTATCATGCGTGGGTGCAATAGCAACAATTTCATGTTTAACATAAGGAACTATAGCAAGTTCATCTCCATAAGCATAATTCATATTGGCATCTTGGCCACAAGCATAGCAAGCATCATCAAAAAGGGATATTTCAAGAGAATCAACGGGATCATAATAGTCATCATAGCAATCATCCTTCGGTAAGCACGAAGGGGAATTAAACAATGTATGAGTTGAAGAGTTACTCTCATTAGAGGGTGCGCACAGGTGATCAATCCGCTCTTCCTCCTTTTGTTGTTCGCTCTCCTCCTCATCTTTTTCATCCAATGAGCTCACAGTTTCATCAACTTCTTCTTCCATTGATTCCTGCAAAATATTAGTCTCTTCTTGGACAGCGGAGACTTTCTCAATAAGCGCATTAATATAGGAATTATATTCATAATTATCATAGCAATATTTTAGGATAGCTAATTTTTCAGGCCTATAAACATCATCATCAAAAGCTTCATACTTTTCAAACAAAGATTCAATTTCATAAGCACCCTTAAAAGCAACAAATTCTTCTATTTGTTCCACATCATAGTAATCATATATACCATTAGCATAAGAAGCTAAGGTTTTATTATCATTAAATTTGCATGAAAAGGGAAGGTGTGGGGCCTTCATCCTAGAGCAACAAGTATAATCATAACTCAAGCATACTTGCCGAGCATACCACTTCTATATATAAATTTGATCCCATAATAGTTTCCCTTTTTGTGTCAATCGATAATCCCTAAAGTATTCACGTTGATCCAACGTTACTCCCATTACTAGATTGAATGGGGTTTTCTCTGGATAATCAAAGTAGTACATAATATCTGTCACATAACGAGCATCGAGGGTTTTAGGAGGTTCCCCATCTTCATGAGTAGCAAGTAAACCTAATTTTTTTGGTATTTCGTGTTCCATATCCATAACTAAGATAAAGAACAACTAAGAACAACAAATAAAAATTACTTAGTGATAAAGCAAACAAGCACACACGAGAATATTCACCCCACGCTATTGCTCCCCGGCAACGGCGCCAGAAAAAGGTCTTGATAACCCACAAGTATGGGGGATCAATTGTAGCCTCTTTCGGTAAGTAAGAATGTCGAACCCAACGAGGAGCTAAAGGTAGAACAAATATTCCCTCAAGTTCTATCGACCACCGATACAACTCTACGCACACTTGACGTTCACTTTACCGGAAACAAGTATGAAACTAGAAGTACTTTGTAGGTTTTTTGGATAGGTTTGCAAGAAAATAAAGAGAGCGTAAATAAAAGCTAGGGGTTGTTTAAATAAAGACACAACTAAATTAGTTTTAGTAGAGAGCTTTTTGTTACGAGAAAGTTATTTGTCCCTAGGCAATCGATAACTAGACCGGTAATCATTATTGCAATTTTATTTGAGGGAGAGGCATAAGCTAACATACTTTCTCTACTTGGATCATATGCACTTATGATTGGAACTCTAGCAAGCATCCGCAACTACTAAAGATCATTAAGGTAAAACCCAAACATTGCATTAAAGCATCAAGTCCCCTTTATCCCATATGCAAACAACCTACTTACTCGGGTCTGGGCTTCTGTCACTCACGCCACCCACCATAAGCAAATCATGAACATATTGCAAACCCTACAGCGGGAATCCATCACGCTTGCGCAACACAGAGAGCACCATAGGACAACACCAATAATAAAACATGCAACTCAAACCAATCTTGATCATCAAATAACCCATAGGACAAAACGGATCTACTCAAACATCATAGGATAGCCATACATCATTGGGAAATAATATATAGTGTTGAGCATCATGTTTAAGTAGAGAATACAGTGGGTAAGAGAGAGGTTACACCGCTGCATAGAGGGGGGAAGAGTTGGTGAGGATGATGGTGAAGTTGTTGGTGAAGATTGCGGTGATGATGATGGCCACGGCAGTGTTCCGGCGCCACCGGAAGAGAATGGGAGAGGGGGCCCCTTCGTCTTCTTCTTCCTTGACCTCCTCCCTAGATGGGAGAAGGGTTTCCCCTCTGGTCCTTGGCCTCCATGGCGTGGGAGGGGCGAGAGCCCCTCCGAGATTGGATCTGTCTCTCTGTCTCTCTCTGTTTTTGTGTTCTCTTCTGCTTCCCTTTCACCGTTTCGTATATATATATATATATATATATATATAGATCCGTAACTCCGATTGGACTGAAACTTCGCCGTGATTTTTTTACCAAAAATTAGCTTTCTTGCGGCCGAAGAAGGGCATCAACCGCCTTACGGGTGGCCCATGAGGGTCAGGGGCGCCCCCTGGGAGGTAGGGCGCGCCCCCTACCTCGTGCCCACCTCGGACACCGTTTCGGGTTGATCTTTCTCCCAGATTTTCCAAATATTCCAAAAATAAGCTCCGTCCATTTTTATCCCGTTTGGACTCCGTTTGAAATAAATATTCTGCAAAACCAAAAACATGCAACAGACAGGAACTGGCACTGGGCACTAGATCAATATGTTAGTCCCGAAAATAGTATAAAAAGTTGCCAAAAGTATATGAAAGTTGAATAATATTGGTGTCGTGGAATTGTCACGGCAGATGTCCTCATGAAAGGACTTAGTCGCAGGGCCATCGTACGGGTTAACCTAGAGGGGTTAATGCGGCGCAAGACACGGGAATTATACTGGTTCGGCCCCTTCGATGAAGGTAAAGACCTACGTCCAGTTGTGGTGTGATTGATATGGTTTCGGCGACTAGGGAGCAATAGCTTTGCCTTAGCCTCGAATTCTCTGTCCCTAACTTCGCCGTGGGTCGCCCCTTATATACACGGGTTGGCCTTGGCGGTTCTGAATCCCAATCCGGCTCATACAAGAGTCCGGCTTGGTTTCTCTTTCCTTGCCTTACAATACAAGCTATAAAACTAAGGCGGTTTACATGTATGGACCTTAATTCACCTCTGGGCTCCAGGCTTCTATATGGGCCTGGAACACGCACGAGGGTAAACTGGCCCCTCCGGGGCGGTTCACACTCCGTAGTTGTATCCTCAACAATTGGTATGGAACAATCAAAAATTATAGATACGACGGAGACATATCACGCCTCGTCCAATTCATCGCCCTCTTTGTAGGCGGCCGCAGCCTCCGCCACCCGCATGCGGTACCGCCAGCGCTCGAGGCGGCCCTCGCGGGCGAAGCGGTATGAGTTGAGCAGTGCCTCCTGCTCCGCCCGCTCCGCGGCGATCTATTCCTCCGCCTGCAGGTGCTCCTAGAGGAGATGGTGTTTGTAGGCGGCGGCGGCCTGCGCCTCCCGGAACTGCTCCTCACGCTTCTGCCTCACTGTGTCCATATATTGGGCACGGGCCTCGCCGATGGTCATGGTGCAATGCACCGGCGAGGATGGCGCGGGGGAGGGGGTTGGCGCCGGATCGTCGACTACCATGTTCTCCATTAGGACGTCGCCGTCCTCCGGCTGCCTGCCGGCCAGCCAGTCGGCAGCAATGGCTGCCATCTCCTTGTGGTCCGTCGTCCGCCCGTCCCGAAGAGCGCTGGAGCGCGAGGAAGCCATGGTGGGCAGTGGTGGTGTGGACAGGAGAATAAGAACGGATGCGGATGACTGCGGCTATGGCTGGCGCAGCAGTTTATATAGCAATGGTGGGCGGCGGAGGGACGGACGTGTGGTGCCAGAGTAGCCGCCTCGGCAACCGCATATCATTAATGTGGGCGGCAGAAGCATGGACGGACGGCACTTGTGTCGTTTGAAGGCGGAGCAATCGCATGCACCGGGAAGCGGGGCAGGTAGCGCTGACCGTTTCGGGCGGAAAGCACGCTCGGGCGAGGGAGGCGGCCTGGGTGGGCTAGGGCGGTCAGACCCGTGCTTGGCAGCGGGTCGGTCCAGCAGCCGGACATGCTGGCTCGCCAGCTACCTTGCCGAGCTGAGCGACGACAATCAGACGATGGACGTAGCTTTCTAGTGGGGACCCACCAGGGCCATAGCCGCACGTACGCAAGTGCCTCCTTATTAGTATATAAAACTATAATTTTTTTTGCTTCCTCCTAGTTTCCTGACATCACGGTCACACACCATTGTCAACCTATGTAGTCAATAAACGAGAGAATTGCACAAGAAGCGGCCGACAGCTGGGACCAAGCAGCTCGAGCAGTATTTGTGTTTTTTGAGGTATGAGCACTGCAGAGTTTTTCCTGAGTGATGTTTAGCCCAGATATTAATTTTGCTCCTCTGAACAACAACGAAAACATCGCTGCAGCTATTAACGGGTGGGCTGTGGCCCGTCTAGCCCAGGCCAGATATCCAGCCCAGATATTAATTTTTTTCAAGCTGAAAATGGCTAGCCCAGCTATACTTTTTTTAGGAATACCCAGGCAAGGTCAAGTTGTTATTCTCCGCCCCGCTGGGCTGCAAATCTTTCCTAGGAAGGATGCATTAGACTTAACAAGAAAATGGGCTTTAAGAAATAATAAATGGGATGTAATTGTAAAAACTGGGCAGTAACTATAAAAATGCACCAAAGACGTAATTACTTTATAAAATATTATTTTTGGATATAGAAAATTTTAATTTCATTAATTGTTGCGAGCGCAATGTTTCGTTGGATTTTTACATAATATAAATTTATATTGAAATTGTATTTAATCTGACTAGAAATTTCGGGATAAAAATATTTCGGATCCCATCAAAATGTAGGAAATTTTATTGAATTCTGTTTTGAACGGTTGGTTGAAATGGGTTGTACTTTTAACAAACTATAAATGGGCTGTAGTAAATTCCATTAGAATTCAAAAATTGGTTGCACATTCTTACAAATCTCAAATGGGCTATAAGTTCTTTGCCACACACTTATGGCCTACTAAGTTGACGCGTCCCCTAAAAAAAAGATTTGACGCGTATGCAAGGCTTTGTCAACTTATAGTCAACACACGGTTCTAGCAGCGGTGGTGTCAGGACCCCGATTCCAAGTCACATTACTCTAGCCGGTAACACCTCATATCACTTTGCGGCCTCACGCACGGTATTCCCACGGGCGTTGCCTTACCATGGCCCGGGACCGTTTGCGCCTTTTGGCTCACGTATATGATAGTGTCGCTAGCATCCATATGACAGAGAACCCGGGACGACATGACTAGTCGTGAACCCAAAGTGGCACTAACTTACGGGGACAGGCATACATGAATCAACATCGAGCATGTCGGTCAGCAGCGTGCGAATCCGGGCTGTAGCACTGGGCTAACAGGACTCTGGTGAACCGGACTGTAGCAGGCTAGGCAGGACTCCGGATGTCACCGCATGACATTTCCCCGAAGGGACAGACACAGGAACGAAGTGAATCACATGCCGGCCAGTCTAAGTGTTCCGGAGCAGTAGTGCTGGGTTAGCAGGACTCCGGTAAACCGAGCTGTAGCGGACTACTATTGCTCATGGAAACACAAGATTACATTTCCCCATAAGAGAGGCTACCAATGATAAACAACTAGGTTGTCGGATCCCACACATACCAAGAATTTCAATCATACACACAATATGCTCGATATGTGTAAATACAACATGGCATCACAATAAAACTCTACGACTCAAAGTATTTATTCATTAGACTCCGAAGAGCCAGATATTTCAAACATGGATCTCATGACCCAACATACAGAGCATACAAGCACATGCGGAAGCTTAACTTGTCTGAGTCAGACAACTACAAATCAAAAAGGCTGAGAAGCCTGACTATCTACAAGATCCTGCCGAGGGCACAAGATCGTAGCTGAGGTAACAAGCTAAACGTTGAAGTCCACACGGAACTACTAGCAAGACTGAAGTCTCTCTGCAAAAACTTAAATTAAGCAAATGTGAGTAAAAATGTACCCAGCAAGACTTACATCAGAACTAACTACATATGCATCATTATCAACAAAGGGATGGTGGGGTTTAACTGCAGCAAGCCAGCTTTGACTCAGTGGCTAACTTGAACTACGACTGCAAGTAACTCTTTTGAGGTGGCGCACACGAGTCCACATATTCACCATATCAATACACCACTATGGATCCGCTCCCGTCTCCCTACGAGAAGGCCATAAATAGAACTCATGCTTATCTTGCGCATTTTAGAGTATCCACTTTCACTTGTCTATGAACTGTACAGGAAACCCAGAAGTCCTTTACCGCGGACACGGCTATTCGAATAGATGATGTTAACCCTGCAGGGGTGTACTTATTCACACACGCTCTCGCCACTTACCACCATGTACACATCGTGTATCTCGGCAACCTTCAAGCGGAAGCCTGGCGAGGGAGTCGGCCACGACCTGACTAACGACGCAAGTCTCAAGTCCAGGTTTATCGCCTATTCGGGTTCCATCCGCAAGGAGATCCGGCCGGGGTGTCGCTCACGGCCCCAAACGATGTGTGCAGGGTATCCAAGCCCACCTCGACGGATGGATCTACGGTTGGTACACCGTGCCATGGTGCCTAGTCTGTTCCAAGCCCACTTGTACCGGGTACCACCTTGTAGACTACTAACACAACCTACAAACACCAGAAACTAGTTGCAACTCCTGGACTGAGATCAGGTTGATTAATAAGTCGAGAGGGGCACTTAAGCATTCCAATGCGTGGTAGTAGTTGTTCATGGATCACAAACCCAGAACTCAGTTCCTGAGGACGGCTTCAATGAGACAACCCACCATGTACTCCTACATGGCCTCTCACCGACACCTTTACCAAATCGTGTTCACACACTTAGATCACAAAGGTAGGACATGTTCACACACCTCTAATTCATCCCCGATGAATCAGACCTGACAAACAAGCATGAATGAGTAGGCACATCAGGGCTCAAACAACTCCTACTCATGCTAGTGGGTTTCATCTATTTACTGTGGCAATGACAGGTCATGCAGAGGAAAGGGGTTCAACTACCGCATCATGCAACAGTTGAATCGTTGTTGTCCTAATGCAGTAAAAGAGAGCAGGAGCGAGAGAGTGGGATTGTATCGGAATGAACAAAGGGAGTTTTGCTTCCCTGGCACTTCTGAAGATAGTATAGCTCTTCATCGGTGTCATCGAACTCATCGTCGGAACTACGTCCACTGAGAGGGGACAAGTACTGGCAAACACAGAAAGAACACAATCAATGCAATGCAACAATATGATGCATGATCATGACATGGAAATATGCCATGGGTTTCAGCTAATGCAACTAGCAACAATTTAAATGAAGTTGGTTTGAATCCAAGATTCAAATTCAAACTCCATATGTGAAATTCAAATGCCATTTAATTGATTTGACCTGATCAGCAGGTATAAGTTGTTCAAACATGCATCAAAATGGTACATATGGATAGATTGGATTTTTCTGATAATTTTTCATATATAAATTATTTCATTCTGAGCTACGGTTGATTTTCTATGAATTTTATAAGTTTAGGCAAATTTCTAAAAATAAATAAATCATTCAATTATCTCGTGGTAAGGAATTTTATAAGTCTGGGTTTTGACACCGACAGCGACCCTAACCAGCCCTTAGTCACTGACCAGCAGGCCCCACTTGTCAGGTTTGACCCAGTAATGATGTACTGTTTCAGCGGGCTCTTGCCGAATTCGGGATAGATCGCTAATGTTTGGGTGGGCGGGTGGAACTAGATCTGGCCCAGTAATGATGTACTGTTTCAACGGGCTCTTGCCGAATTCGGGATAGATCGCTAATGTTCGGGTGGGCAGGTGGAACTAGATCCGAACCCGTCAATTTAAGACTCGGGGCGAGAAGTTTCGAACTTGGAAGTTTGGATTTTGAATGCTATCAATGAATCCAACCCGCCACCTAACTTTAAGTTCAGGGCTTGATCGACATCCGTCCCTCTGCGAGAATCCGGCATGGAGGATCGGGAATCCGGACGTAGCTAGTCCTTAATATAGAAGAAGAATCGTCGATTGCTCCTCTACCACAGCAACATGATGGGTAGCACAGGGAGAATTGATCTCTCAGATCGGTTTTAGGCCCGATCTGGTCGTAGTCTGGGTGACTCGAGGCGGCGGCGCGATCCAAGAGCTCGTTTACGGAGGAGAGCTCGATCGGATCTAACTGCTCGGCAAGTTCGAGTTAACGTGAAGATGTGTTTCGATGACCGAGAAGTCATCGTCGGTAGCTGATGGCGAATGGCGGTCATAAGAAAACCACCTAACGAAGAGTCGACCAGCGGCCAAGGCTCCTTTGGCGATAGTATCGTCTTTAAAGATGGGATGAGGCATCCTTCCGGCGGCGACGACGGAGGAACTCTCAATGAAAGCACCAATGTCGGTGTCAAAACCGGCGGATCTCGGGTAGGGGGTCCCGAACTATGCATCTAGGCGGTGGTAACAGGAGACGAGGGACACGATGTTTTTACCCAGGTTCGGGCCCTCTCGATGGAGGTAATACCCTACTCCTGCTTGATTAATATTGATGATATGGGTAGTACAAGAGTAGATCTACCACGAGATCAGAGAGGCTAAACCCTAGAAGCTAGCCTATGGTATGATTGTTGTTCGTCCTACGGACTAAAACCCTTCGGTTTATATAGAAACCGAATAGGGTAAGGATTACATAGAGTAGGTTACAATGGTAGGAAATCTACATATCCGTATCGCCAAGCTTGCCTTCCACGCCAAGGAAAGTCCTATCCGGACACGGGACGAAGTCTTCAATCTTGTATCTTCATAGTCCAGGAGCCCGGCCAAAGATGATAGTTCGGCTATCCGGACACCCCTAGTCCAGGACTCCCTCAATCACAGACAGGTGGGACCGATCAAACGCCACGTAAGCAAAGTCAACTCTGACGCGTGGGTCCCGCCTGGTTTAACTAAATCTAATATAAAAATAACACGTGGTTATTTAGCTGGTGGGGCCCTAATGTCAGCGGTTGGTGTTATGAAAAAGAACATGATTAAGCCCTAATGACGGTGCCACCTCATCACCACCGGCGTGTAAACGCCGGCGACCAAATCCGCGGCGGAGGGCGTCGGACTTTAGCTACAGGGCCCGATTTTCAGAGCAGCTTGCACCTACGTGCTCTGGGGAGTGACGCGCATCCGATGGAGCAAACAACAAAGGCGGGGGTGGCCGGAGTTGAGCACGACGTCAAGTGATGCGGCAGCCGGAGTTTGGCTTAGCGCGGGCGAGGCGCTATGCTTGGCTGACAAGCGAGCTAAGCAGTGGGGCGGACTCCTAGGAGCTCCAGGAGCACGCTGGTGCCACTGGACCAAGCGGAGGAGCTCAGGAGGGAGGACCTCATCGGCCATGGCGAACGGAGGCGCTCGGGACTCACGGGGCGGTGGCTAGCACGCAAATTAGAGCACGGGGTGAAGGGAAAGACGGAGGAGCTCACTGGGATTCCAATGGAGGAATCGGAGGGCTCGGGGACGCGTCGGAGCGGGAGCACGGTCGCCGGTGATCTCGGTGACCCGAGGAGGAAGAAGACGTCGGGGACGGCACTCCGAGGCTCTTCCCGTCGCGTGGATCGGTGGAGACGGCATAGAGGTAGACGGTGGAGCTTCTTGGTGCATCGGAGAGGCGTGTGGGGGCCGGTGGTCGTGATGGTGCTCGTCGGCGGTGGTGGGTGTGTTCGGTGGTGCCGCACGGAGAGAGTAGATGAGGGGAAGAGGTCCAGGGGGAGAGGGAAGATTGTAGGGGGGTGCTGGGCGTCTCCAGCCAAGCAGCTAGACTTGCGGGGACGCTGCCAGTGCGAAGCAGGAGGTGGAGGCCTCCCAGCGCGCGCGTGCGTCTTCGCCTCTGCCTACTGGGAGAGGAAGATGATGAGCGATGAGGTAGCTGGGCTGGGCTGGTCAAGCTGGGCCGGCTACAGGTAAGTGGGCCAGGTAGGTTCCTCTCTCCTTTTCTGTTTTTCTATTTTGTTTCTCTGTTTTGATTTGAATCTTGCCACTGTTCGAAATTCCAATAGTTTCTAACCAGTGCAAAAAATCCTCTGAACAATTTTATGTTACTATATGGACTTTTCTAAAAGCACATAAAACATTTCAAAGTTATTTGAAAATATATTCTATATATTATGAATATAATTCCAAATTCAAATACAATAATGATTTAAATTGAGTGCCCAAAATATTCCTACAAATGTTCATTATTTTTGGATTGGTGCAAAAGCCTTGCCAAAAATATGAAACAGTTTATAAGAACATTTTGAGAAACATTGAGTGCAATTTTCCAGGGTTCTTTGCCCTTCTTGAATTAAAATTTGAGGCTTCCAAATTTCCTCAATTCAAGTTTCAAAATTTTAAACATGATGCAAGCAAGATGCAAACACTAGGCAGCACCAGAAGCTAGGGATGTGATAACTCGCCCCCACTAAACAAGAAACTCATCCCGAGATTCAAGACGTGAGGTAAGAAGACAGAGGGGGCATGGAACTGACACAGTCTTCATGATCCATTGCTTCATATTGATCTTGACGTCTTTGCCTTCGAGATCTTGATCCAACACGATGACTACAGAAGGGAACTCTACAGAAAACGATCTCCTCGAAGATCGAGCACTCAAGATCAACTCATGGAGTGAGACATTGAGGCATCTCTTGAATTGGAACACAAAATATACATCAAGAGGGATGGATAGTAGCAGATGATGAAGTTCGATTTGGTAGGCAACAATTCCACACTGAAGTAGATGGTGGATGCGTTTCAACGTAGCGAGGACTGAATTGCCATGATTCCATAACGGGACACCTTAGAAGAGGTGACTCGTAGAATTATTTCCCTAAGTGGCAAAAGAATTAATTTTGATACTGAGATCATTGGAACTCTTTATACCAGCCTAAGGCAATCACAAATGATCATTTCAAGGAGTTTGAAAGAATGACATACTCAGACTAGAATGGATGATGTGGACTACCTTGTTGAAGACAACGCAATGAGTGATTTTTGCTTATCATTGGAGATGGATGGACCCATGGTAAGCCCACTTTGAAGATAATCCAGAGTAGTAATTACCAAGAGGGCAACCCATGGCAAGATTGGCACAATGGGGTGCAAGCCGGGAACAAAATGCAAATGGTGGGAATGTTCCAACCATCATATCTGCCTGAGATTCAGATTTGGTTAGAAACAGGATACTTCAGACTCAACATGTCTGAAATGAAGAGTTGCAACACAAATCGACAATATGATGTTGCGAGATTCTCGGGAGATGAACTATGATAGCAAGCTCCAAGACATGAGCAGGTTCTGCTACTCGCATGTGAACACGCTGTCCCAGACAACAAGACCACATAGTAGTCTTATAATAAAATACTACCGAGTTCAGGTGGGGAACCATCATCGAGGATATCGAAGTCTTGTGCACTTAAATTAGACTTCTTTACCTAGAACAAGTCAATCAGAGGCTTGGTGTGCTATGGAATTCATATGGAGTGGAGGTAATTAATCTATCAAACCATAGTATACTTTGCACATGCATGACTGACTTGGGACGATTCCAAGGAAGCAAAACTAACTTTCTCAAATTCACTGGGGCAACTTGCATCGAATGCACATGAATGAGAGGAAGTCACTTCTTTCATCCAAACATATACTTCATGAACGGGGCGTGAAGAAAATGCTTACACAAGTTTACAACACTAGCTGGATGTTCAACATGAATCATGGAGGAGACAAGATGCTACTGATGGGATCAACAACAACTCATCGGAATTTCCATATCACTGGACTTCCACCATTGTGAACATGGTGATAGTATTGGTCAGACCAAAAGATGTAATGATGTATGCTCGAGGAATCAACCACGAGTAAGACAACATTACGAATATCGTTGGTTCTAACTTGATTTGACGGTAGCCCACACTCAAATCAAGGTTTGGACAAGACAATAGGTTCAACAACTGATCACGGGGATCAGTCGATGAAGATATCATCTTTCTTCAACACACACACACACAAGGATATCCCTTAGTGATGAACTAAGTCGGACAAGCTTCCATCTTCCAACTCTCCAAGTTGTTGTTTAGCTTAACCAATTAGCTCGGGGTATCCAACACAGATTCTTGGAGAACGGATGGTTTAGAGAAAAACCAACATGATCACGAACTCAACATAGCAATCAGGGACAACCTGGTAATACTTCCGAGAAGATATTAGAAAAATCACGAACCACCGATATGTTATTAAGCTCGAGAACAATCTTGCTTTTCATGGCAAGACGATATGATCAAGGAGCGAGGGATTGTCACAATCCTAACTCATTGGTCGATGAGTGCACCCGGAAATATGGACTAGGTAGCACGATCAATCTTAGGATGATGATTCAATAACCAGCACGCTAAGAATGAGAGTACTGTCCATTAACTACCAAGCAACAGGGTTGCTAGGAGTACAGATTTCACACATCACAGTTCACTTGTCGGCATTCCAGTTACAACAACACGGGACCAAGGAATGAATAATGATGGCGAGAAGTATCACTCCGTCAATAATTCATAAGAGGTGGTGCAATTCTCATGACATTCTTGACATGAAGATGGTAACACTTCAAGGTAGAACAGAGCAAAAGCTGGATTGGCATTTTGATCTGCGGAATACAATTGCTTTGACCCAATCCTAGATATGGATGAGGTTCTGGAGTTTGTTTCTCCTAGTCATTCTGGAATAGGATGGCTTGATAGACCACAAGAATAATAGGCATCGGTGAACGAATGCACGCATACTCTTGACTATCAAATGATAGATGGAGGTCAAAATACAATTAAAGAGGAACAACTCGAAGGGACATATATCTTTCTGAGTTGTGGATGCATAGATTAGTATGTAGGGAAAAGCTCAACATTTCTTTCGGATAACCCATGCAGAACGGTAGAACTGGCAGATTCACAGTATAATGGAGAACTCATCAAAAGCACTCTGGTCGTAATCTTTTGGTTCAAAAGAACTTCTGCCATAAGAAGTTCATGGTATTTGGAAGAAGGAAATACCACGGACCTCGAGGACTAACGCAAAGGTTACTAATATCCTAAAGGAATGAGAAAACACTATCAACATGAGGTAAGTAGAGTGAATCTTGGATCCAAGGACCCGGAAATAGAATACCTACTAACTAAATAACATCACGAGATGGTTTCGAGAATTGTGGCCAGAATCATCACACTGGGAACACCAAACATTGCTATATTACTAACTCTAAGATACCGTAGTGTCATAATAACAACTCCAACATATATGTCGAGGCAATAGAGTACCTCAACTCACCGATTAGTGTGCTTAATCTGGCCCAAAAGGACAGCAGAAACGGGAAGAAGGGACTTGTAAATGCATCAGACTATTTAGAAACCTGGGATGACTCAGACAGCATAACGGCTGTAAATGCTCAAAATGATTTGAGACATCCTGCAAAATGGTGGAATAACCACTTAACATCACAATATCAAAGTTCTGAGGCCAGCTATGAACATACGGAAGTAATAGAAACTGAACTGAGGCTTGAAACCAACAATCCTAAGAGTCTACGGATTAGTAACACGTGATCCTGATAGAAAGATGAGAAGCCTAGTTCTTAATCCCCGTAGAAGAGAAGAGGATGACTCAGATTAGAAGGCCATAGGGTAAAGGAGTAAAAAGAGCCTTACGTTCCCTCCCACAATCAATTCCCTTATATAACTAATGCATTTCTAGACTCAACTTCGACCAGTTTGGCTTGGTAATCCTACAGGCAGCCAGGCTCTGATACCAAAGCTGTCAGGACCACGATTCCAAGTTACATTGATCTAGCCGGTAACACCTCATATCACTTTGCGGCCTCACACGCGGTATTCCCACGGGTGTCGCCTTACCATGGCTCGGGACCGTTTGCGCCTTTTGGCTCACGTGTATGATAGTGTTGCTAGCATCCATATGACAGAGAACCCGTCCCGACATGACTAGTCGTGAACCCAAAGTTGCACTAACTTACGGGGACAGGCATACATGAATCAACATCGAGCATGTCGGTCAGTAGCGTGCGAATTCGGGCTGTAGCACTTGGCTAACAGGACTCAAGTGAACCAGGCTGTAGCAGGCTAGGCAGGACTCCGGGTGTCACCGCGTGACATTTCTCCGAAGGGATAGACACAGGAACAAAGTGAATCACATGCCGGCCAGACAAGTGTTTCGGAGCAGTAGTGTTGGGCTAGCAGGACTGCGGTAAACCGGGCTGTAGCGGACTACTATGGCTCATGGAAGCACAAGAGTACATTTCCCCATAAGAGAGGCTACCAAGGATAAACAACTAGGTTGTCGGATCTGTCGGCGTTCTGGGAACGGGGGTACCCAGACTTGCCTGCCTGCGGCGTGGCTCAAGGGGTGGCCCAGTACGGCCCCATCTTCATCAGCACAAGCTCAAGACCCTCGCAAGGGGCCAAGCCTCGCGGGGCAGACAACAGGAAGCTTCCTCAGGCAAGGCCTCGTCAGGCTGGCACGCGAGGAGGCGGAGAGATCAAGGCGGGGTACCTCACGAGGTGCCCATGACGCAAGCCATGACGACCAAGGGCGCCAGGCGGGCGCCATCCTGCGCAGTGTCCTCATTTCCTCTTTGCTGCAAAGGAGGCAAGCGCAGGCGAGAGTATCAAGCAAAGGTAACCATTTCGGTGCAACAAGACTGTCGGTGTCAAAACCGGCGGGTCTCGGGTAGGGGGTCCCGAACTGTGCGTCTAGGCGGATGGTAACAGGAGACAAGGGACACGATGTTTTTACCCAGGTTCGGGCCCTCTCGATGGAGGTAAAACCCTACTCCTGCTTGATTAATATTGATGATATGGGTAGTACAAGAGTAGATCTACCACGAGATCGAGAGGCTAAACCCTAGAAGCTAGCCTATGGTATGATTATTGTTCGCCCCACGGACTAAAACCCTCCGGTTTATATAGACACCGGAGAGGGTTAGGGTTACACAGTCGATTACAATTGGAGGAGATCTACATATCCGATCGCCAAGCTTGGCTTCCATGCCAAGGAAAGTCCCACCGGACACGGGACGAAGTCTTCAATCTTGTATCTTCATAGTCCAGAGTCCGCCAAAGGCTATAGTCCGGCTATTCGGACACCCCTAATCCAGACTCCTCGGTAGCCCCGAACCAGGCTTCAATGACGATGAGTCCGCACGCAGATTTTCTTCGGCATTGCAAGGCGGGTTCTTCTCCAAATTCTGTGTACTGTTGAATAGTGTCCGGCTTCGTGAATATTGTGCTCCTTGGCTTCCACGCCCAATAATGGCCTTCTTCCACGTGTCAAACGAATGCGAAAAGCCAGGGTGTTTTTACATTTACCCCCTAGCTGCGCAAATGAGCTGCCTATAAAAGAGACAAAGATTCAGATCCAAATCACACCATCTTCCCTTCGCGAGCGTTCATCGGAGCGCATCCGACAGAAATCCATTCCATCATGGCCAGTCGACGCAGCTCCTCCTCTCGCCCTCCCAGCCCCCAGCCTGGAGATTGGGAGTGATGTTCCGTCCCGCACAGTGAGCTAGTGACGCTCCAAACCAAGGGATTTCTTCCCCCAGCCTTCATGGTCCCGATTCGAGCCGGACTCGCTACTTATAATGGCGGAAAGCAGGCGGAGAGCGTCCCCAATCCCTCCAAAGGAGAGCGGGTATGCCTTGTCCCTTATTTGATAAGAGGGCTCGGATTTCCAATTCATCTGTTTCTCCGGGGGCTCCTGGAGTTCTACGGCCTCCAGCTGCACAACCTTACGCCTGCCTCCATATTGCATATTGCGGGCTTCGTAGCCCTTTGCGAGCTGTTCTTGGGCATTGAGGCTCATTTCGCGCTGTGGAAGAAGCTGTTCTGCCTTGTGCCCCATTCTCAGGAGGGGTCGATATATCAAGTGGGCGGAGCCGAACTATGGCGCATCACCGGGACCGGATATCTATCCGGAACCCTAAGGAAGGCGTCCGAAGACTGGCCTTCAGAATGGTTTTATATAGAAGATGTCCCCCCGCCGGACCCTGTTCGGATCGGCCTCCCTGAGTTCAATAATGCTCCCTTGAAGAAGCGCCTAAGCTGGCATCCACGGAGCCCTCAGAGGGAAAATGACAAGGACGTCCTTTACCTGATGTGCCGGATAAGGTTGTTAGCTCATTCCGGACTGACCATGATCGGGGTCATGGCCACATGCATTATGCAGGGGGTGCAGCCGCTTCAGTATAGAGGCCACCCCATGTGGGATTTCAACGGGGAGGATGATGCCAACCGTTGCGGGCCGTAAGGGGCCGGGATCGGTTGCTGCTCTAACGAAGGCCTTGTCCGCATTATACAAGGGAGAAGAGGAGGAGTTCCTCCACGTCAATCCACAGGACGGATTTTTTATGTACAATCCTCCAAGCTGGGTAAGCGGACACTTATTTTTGCCCATCCGTTCCATATTCCCATAGTTAAGTACCTTATCTTGTGATTTCGACGCAGGAATTGCGCCGGGCCGTGAAGGATATAAACAGCCCCCCTCCACAACCCGAGGACCTTGAACGGTCCCTCGATCCGGCCTCCCAAGAGGATCCGGACATATCCGTGGAGCTGATCGATGGGGTATTTTACCAACTGAGCATCGATAATGCCTTGGTCACCATTACGGCCGATTACCCCGGAATACTTCCAGCCTCACAGGTAACTGAGACCGAAGTCCCAATATTTTGAAAATTATACATCCATGCTTATTTTTTATCAACGTATATCAATGGTGTTTTGCAGGGGGAGCCCTTGAGGCGGAAGGCCGAGCCTGCGGTGGCTAGCCAACAAGGGGCAGCAAGGCCCAGCAGGCTGAAAAGAAGTGTGGTCCGGATTGAGTCGCTGGCGCAACGATATGGCGTGCCATCTTATTCCTAGGTTTTATTTCCGGAAGGCATACTAACGCTTGTGCTCTCTTCAGGAAAAAGAGCGCTCGTCGGACTATATCCGGAGAGGTTGCCAATCGAGCCTCCACCCGTCAGGCTCCAAAGCCAGGTCCAGAAGCGGAGGTGAACACGAAGCGTGCGTCGGACGCTCCTCCGACAGAGGATGCCGACAGACTGTCTGCCACCAATTCCGAGGTGGAGAGTGCCATGAATCACAGGCGTCGCCGGACAGTTCTTCGTGACGCATGTTTCTCCCAAGAGGCATTGGATGCCGTCAATTCGGGAGATGCGCACCTCCGTGCCGCTCAAAATGGTCTAGCAAGAGCCACGGAGCAGTATGTGAAAGACATACGGGTGAGAAAATTTTGATGGTTATATATGCCAGTAGCCCCCAAGACTTGAAACAGTTATAACAACTGATTAAAGGATCATTTGTTATGCAGGATCTTACAAAAAAGAATACCCAACTGTCCCGGGAGCCGGAAGAGTGCAAAGCCCAACTTGAGGCCGCACTAGCCGCTGCAGGGGAGGCCAAGGAGACCCCCTCTGGTAATATACGCTTCGAAAGATAAGTATGTTGTGAAGTGCGGCGTGTGTGTAAATCTGACAATATCATTGCAGATGGCGCCGGAGTGGATCCAGACAAGCAACAACTCTTGCGCCGGTTAAAGGCCGGTGAGAGCGTGCTTACGAGGGTGAGGCAGGAGAAGAATAATCTCCAAGATGCCAACACCCAGCTGGGCGAGGAACTAAAGGATGTTCGTGCCAGGTGGCCGGACTCCGTGAAGGAGAATCAAGCGGCTTCGACGCGGCATTTTTAGTAAGTCCTTGAACGAACTTTGAAAAAGAGTTCGGCGAGGAAGTCGACTAACAGAGTTATGTCTGTAGGTATGCTCATAGGTCGTCCTGCAGAGGAAATGCCCGGTTCTACGGGTGACCTTCTTCCCGAGCTCTTACAACTGCACGACCGAGTTCGGCAGGTGATGAAAGGCGTCGCCCAGGCCTTGTGGCCATCTGTCTCCCTGCCCGAAGGCCTTGGAGAGCTTCCAGAGAGGCTTAAGGGAGCACGGCGGCGCTTCCGATTATGGAAGATATCGGCCTGCCGTCAAGGCGCCAGGGAGGCCTGGGCCACTGTGAAGACGCGGTACACGAAGGCTGACCCAAACCACATGGCCGAGGTCGGACCTGTGGGGCCCGATGGGAAGGAGATCTGTGTGAGCTTAGTGTACGGCCAAGTAGAATTGGCCGCCAAATATTCGCAACAGGACTGTAAACTAGACAGCCTATTAGATGGTATTGAGGAGGAATATGCCCAGTCAAATTGACTATGTAATTTAAGATGACATGTGAAAATGCCTTCTAGCCGGATTGTAGATCGTTTGTCATGGCGGACCTTTTCGCTTCAACCTCGGGACGCTATAGTCCGGAGTGTGTCCGAATACCCTCGCGGTTATGTAAGAACTGGGGCATGCGTGGAGACCAGGCGTAGGGGTCATTAGTGCTTGAGCAGATAAGTGCCCAACTAGTTATGTTATATTACATGGTTAGTTAGAAACATCTTCCGGGAGAATAGTTCCGTTAAGGGTTCCTTTCCTCAGGAGGCATGCCTTAAAGTGCATGTCCGGACTGCGAAAAAGGTAAAAGCATCTGGGGCAGATAAATAAATAAGTGAGAAATCATCTTTAGTTCACCGACCGAATATTCCCTTAAGAATGCTATCTTTCGCTTCACCTACCGAGGTACACATCCGCTGACTGGCGGTAATAATCGCAGAGGTGCTCCTTTACCACCTAGCCGAACAATCGGGAACGAGGGGTAAGCACAGAGCGAGCAACCCAGCTTGGCCAAAACATAAGTCATATCGATGCATATAATGGTGAATAAAAGGTGCATGCGGAAGTGTGACACATGTGTTAGGCATGAAGCCCGTACAAATAAGCTTCTGTTAAAGAAGCCCCCAGGTATAATGAGCGCGGATAGTGCGTCAAGTGTGTGCGAACAATGCGCGAACGAGCCTTTAAAGGCTGTAAGAGAAAAATAGGGAGAAGGAGAGAAATATAAGACATCTAATTTGTAAAAAATAGACAGAGGAAGGAGACGAACTCAGAATCCGGCGCTAGGCGTAGAATCTTCGGAGACGGGCTGCGTTCCATGGGTTCGGCTCGAGTCGGTTATCCGATGCATCTCGCAGACGGTATGCTTCGCCGGTCAGGACTTGGTCGATAATAAAGGGACCTTCCCATTTGGGCTTGAGTTTGTCCTTTTTCTTGTCCGGCAGGCGTAGAACTAACTCGCCAATATTGTAAGTTATGGCCCGTACTTCTCTGCTTTGATATCTTCGGGCCTGCTGTTGATAGAATGCGGAACGGGCTTTGGCCACGTCAAGCTCCTCCTCCAAGGCGTCCAAACTGTCCTGCCGATCGAGCTCGGCTTCTCTTTCTTCGTACATGCGCACGCGGGGTGAGTCATGAATTATGTCGCAGGGCAGAACTGCCTCTGCGCCATATACCATAAAAAATGGTGTGAATCCGGTGGTGCGATTCGGCGTGGTCCGCAGCCCCCAGAGTACGGAGTCGAGCTCCTCTACCCAGTGCGTGTTAGATTCCTTGAGGGACCGCACTAATCTGGATTTGATGCCGCTCATTATTAGACCATTTGCTCGCTCGACTTGACCGTTAGTTTGAGGGTGATAGACTGAAGCGTAGTCGAGCTTGATGCCCATGTTTTTGCACCAGAGTTTGACCTTGTCGGCCGTGAAGTTCGTGCCGTTATCAGTGATGATGCTGTGGGGGACGCCATAACGGTGTACGACCCCTGATATGAAGTCTATCACTGGTCCGGACTCGGCCTCTTAACAGGCTTGGCCTCTATCCATTTGGTGAATTTATCCACCATGACCAGTACGTATTTTTGCTTGTGGGTTCCTCCTTTAAGGGGTCCAACCATGTCAAGCCCCAGCACTGCCAAGGGCCGGTGATGGGTATAGTTTGGAGGGCGGTAGGTGGCATGTGGCTTTGATTAGCAAAGAGCTGGCAACCGACGCATCGTTGGACTAAGTCCTGAGCATCTGCCCGGGCCGTCGGCCAATAAAATCATGTACGGAAGGCCTTGCTTACAAGGGCCCGGGCTGCGGCGTGGTGCCCGCCGAGTCCGGCATGAATTTCAGCCAGAAGATTCCGCCCTTCCGCTTCGGAGATACACCTTTGAAGGACTCCGGTCGTGCTTTTCTTATAAAGCTCTCCCTCATGGACTTTATAGGCTTTATATCGCCGCACTATGCAGCGTGCCTCGTTTTGGTCCTCGGGAAGTTCCTGCCTGGTTAGGTAGGCTAGGAATGGTTCCGTCCACGGGGCAATGACTGCCATTCTTACGTGGGCTGAAGATGTTATTTCGTTGGCAGAGCCTCCAGTTGTGTCAGAATGTTCGGTGTTGGGCAGTACTATTGGGTCCGGGCTATTATTTCCGGACTCCCCTTCCCATACTACGGATGGCTTGAACAGCCTCTCTAAGAATATATTGGGGGGGAGGGCATCGCGCTTTGCGCCAATGCGTGCCAAGACGTCTGCTGCCTGATTGTTTTCCCGAGCTATATGGTGAAATTCGAGCCCTTAGAACCGAGCTGACATTTTTAGGACGGCATTGTGATAAGCTGCCATTTTCGGATCCTTGGCATCAAAGTCTCCATTTATTTGAGATATCGCGAGGTTCGAATCCCCTCGCACCTCTAGGCGTTGAATGCCCATGGATACTACCATCCCGAGACCATGTAGAAGGGCCTCGTATTCGGCTGCGTTGTTGGAGTCCGTATACGTTATCTGGAGTACGTATTGAACTGTATCTCCTGTTGGGGACGTCAGAACGACGCCAGCCCCCAGACCAGCCAACATTTTGGAGCCGTCGAAGTGCATGATCCAGTTGGAATATGTGACGTACTCTTTAGGGAGTTTGGCTTCAGTCCATTCGGCGACGAAGTCGGCCAAAACTTGCGACTTAATATCTCGCCGTGGCTTATAGGTTATGTCGAACGGGAGGAGCTCAATGGCCCATTTGGCAATCCGGCCCGTGGCGTCGCGGTTGTTTATAATGTCGTCAAGACGTACTTCGGAGGCTACTGTTATCGAACACTCTTGAAAGTAGTGTCGCGGCTTCCGGGATGCCATGAACACCGCGTATGCTATCTTTTGATAATGCGGATACCGTGACTTGCATGGAGTGAGGACAGTGGACACGTAGTAAACTGGTTTTTGAAGGGGGAACTTGTGTCCGTCCGTTTCTCGTTCGACAACGAGCACTGCGCTTACAACTTGATGAGTTGTCGCGATGTATAATAGCATTGGTTTGCCCATGTTGGGCGTGGCCAGGACCGGGTTTGTTGCCAATATGGCTTTTATTTCTTCGAGTCGGCCGTGTATGCATCATCCACTCAAAGTGTTGATGCGCGGAGGAGGCGATAAAGGGTAATGCCTTTTCTCCCAAATGGGAGATAAAGCGGCTTAGAGCCGCCACGCATCCAGTCAATTTTTTTATTTGTTTGAGGTCCTTTGGGATATCCAATTGTGACAGAGCTCGGATCTTGGCTGGGTTTGCTTCAATTCCTCTACCGGATACAATGAAGCCCAAGAGCTTTCCGGCTGGTACGCAGAAAATGCATTTTTCCGGGTTAAGCTTGATGTCATATGTTCGGAGATTATCAAATGTGAGCCTCAAGTCATCTACTAGAGTTTCGACATGCTTGGTTTTGACGACCACATCATCTACGTATGCCTCCACTGTTTTGCCGATCTGGTTTGCCAGACATGTCTGAATCATGCGTTGATATCTTGCGCCGGTGTTTTTGAGCCCGAAGGGCATTGTGTTGAAGCAGAATGGGCCGTATGGGGTGATAAATGCCGTTGCGGCTTGGTCAGGCTCTGCCATCTTTATTTGATGGTAGCCGGAGTATGCGTCGAGGAAACACAATGAATCGTGTCCTGCGGTAGCGTCGATAATTTGATCGATGTGGGGGAGGGGGAAGGGATCCTTTGGGAAAGCCTTGTTGAGGTCCTTGAAATCGACGCATAGGCGCCAGGATTTGTCCTTCTTTGGTACCATCACCAGGTTTGCTACCCAGTCCGGATATTTTTATATCTCTGATGAATCTGGCCTCTAATAGTTTGGCTATCTCCTCTCCCATGGCTTGTCTCTTAGGTTCGGAGAAACGCCGAAGAGCCTGTTTGGTGGCTTGAATCCTTTTAGGATGTTTAGGCTGTGCTCGCCAGCCGGCGTGGGATTCTGGCATGTCCGAAGGGTGCCGTGCAAAATGTCCCAATTTTCGGTAGGAATTATCATAGTGGCGTCTACATCGGGGTTTAATTGTGCCCCGATGGAGGCCGTTTTTGTAGGGTCCGTTGGGTGGACTTGGAATTTGACTATTTCGTCCGCTGGTTTAAAAGAGGTGGACTTGGATCTTTTATCTAGTATCACATCGTCCTGTTCACCGTGGAGCGCAGACGCCGGGTTCCTCGGCCGCTAGGGCTTGGATAGTGCCTCAAGGGCTAGTGCGGCTGTCTTATTTGGTAGCTGGAGTGCTATGTCCGGGTCACTAGCAAGAGTGATGATTCCACTGGGCCGGGCATTTTGAGCTTCATGTACCCGTAATGGGGTACAGCTTGAAAAATTGTGAATGCCTCTCGCCCTAATAGAGCGTGGTATTCGCATCGAACGGGCCACTTGGAACGTGACCTCCTCGGACTGTAATTATCCGGCGCGCCAACACCACATCCAAGTGTGATTTTTCCTGTGCAGCACGCTTCCGACCGGGTATTATTCCTCTAAAGGTTGTGCTGCTTCGCTCAATGCGGCTCGGTCTATTTCCATATTTCAAGGGTTTCTCATAAATGAGGTTCAATCCGCTGCCACCGCCCATGAGTACCTTGGTAAGGCGAAAATCCACTATTGGACTGAGGACCAATGTTGCTGGTGCTCGGCTGTTCGGAATTTAGGTTCATCACTCGCATTAAAGGTAATAGCCGTGTCACTCCATGGATTTATTGTTGCTACTTGGTAGACTTCGGCAAGGCTGCGGAGTGTTCGTTTTCGCATATTGTTTGATGTGAAAGTCTCGAAGACTGTTAATACCGTACTGGTATCCCTGGGCTGGTGCTCTGTGGATGCTGGTGTTAGAAGCTCTTCGCCACTTTTGGCCACCTGCCGGAGTATCCAACATGCTCTAAGGCTATGAGTTTGTGTGGCGCCCTCTGTACTATGAATTTTACAGGGTCCGTTGAGCCATCCCTCCACTACGGTTCCATGCCCCGTAGGGGGTTTTTGTTTTTTGGTATTAAACCTGGGTGATTGGCGCTAATGCACCCTTTTATTTCGGACTGGGTTTGTATTCAGGGCCGGATTGTCCCAAAATCTTACTTCGGTTTTCCAGGCGCTTTCCATCGCACAGTACTTTCGTACTATGGACGCCAAGTCAGCAAAGCGTGTAATTTAACGATGACATATGGCGTTGAGGATTCCCTTGTCTGTGCAATTATTGCAGAAGAATGAAATTGCGTCTTCCTCGCGGCAGTCCTTTATCCTGTTCATAACCAGGAGGAATCTGGCCCAGTAATGATGTACTATTTCCTCGGACTCTTGCCTAATTTTGGATAGATCGCCTATGTTCCGGTGGGTGGGTGGAATTAGATCCGAAACCTCACCCAATCTGAGGCTCAAGGGCCAAGGAGTTTCCGAACTCGGAAGCTTGGATTCTTGCATGTTGTCCAATGAATCTAGCCTGTTGCCTGACTCTAAGTTCAGGTCTTGAGTGACGTCCTCCCCTCCGCGGGTATCCGGCTTGGAGGGATCGGGAATCCGGACATAGCTAGTCCTTAAGATAGATGAAGGGTCGCCAGATTCTTCTTCCACCACAAAGAACGTGATGGGTGACCGGGAGAGTTAATCTCTCTCGATCGGGTTTAGGCCCAATCTGATTGTAGTCTCAGAAGCGACTCTGTGGCGGCGATTCAATCCAGAGCTCGTTTAAGGAAGAGAGCTCCGTCGGATCTAACCGCTTCGCGAATTCGAGTTGACGAAGATTGCTTTTGATGACCCGAGAAGTCATCATCGGTAGCGGCAACCGAACAGCGGTCATAAGAATACCGCTTAGCGGAGAGTTTGGCCGAACAAACCAACAGTGCCGATTTAAAGGCGGGATGAATCCTTTGGCGACACGACAGAGGAACTCTCAATGAAAGCACCAATTTGTACCGGCGGACGGTAAGGGGTCCAACTAGGCGGATGGTAACAGGAGACAAGGGCCATTTTACCGCATTAACACCCGAAGTAACTTTCCATATTTGACTCCAACTCTTGCCTCCATTGATATATGATATTCCTCCGTGGTTGGGTTTTCATTTTGCATTTTGTCCATGTCATGCATTTTTTATCATGTCATCATGTGCATCGATTTGCATACGTGTTCGCCTCATGATTCCGAGCATTTTTCCCGTTGTCCGCTTTTGCAATCCGCACTCCTATCTCCCGGCGGTCCTTTTACGCTTTTTCCGCAAAGGGTACTAAACCTTCTCGAAATGGACCGAGGTTTGTCTAGTGGCCTTGGTATACCACCCGAGACCACCGGTCAAGTTTCGGTCATTTGAGCTCGCTTGGTACTCCAACGGTTAACCGCGACTCTCGCAAAGGCCTCTTTTAAGTTGCAGCCCAACACCCTCAAAACAGCCCAATAACCCATCTAAGTCACTTCCATGCTCTCCGTCGCTCGATCACGATCGTGGGCGAAAACTACACCTCATTTGGACTCTCCTAGCTCCTCTATGCCTATTTAAACACCTCCCAAAAATCCGGATCAATCCTCCCCTAACCCTAAAATTTCCCTCCGCCGCCGGACACGTCTCGGCGAGCCGGACGACGTCGCCCGCTGCCGCCCGCCAACCAGCCCCACGCCACGCAGCACGCGGCCGCGCCGGCCAGCAAAACCCCGGCCCGGCCCTCCGGGCCCGCTCGCCCGGCCGCGCCCGCGCTTCCCGCCGCCGGCCGGCTGCGCCGCCGGCCGCCGCCGCCTCGCCTGGCGGCCGCGCCGCCAAGCCGCCCGGCCCGCCGCCGCCGGACCTCGCGGTCTCGCGCCGCTGGCCGCCGCCCACGCCGCTGGCCGCCTGCCCCGCTGCCGCGGCCGGCCGGGCTGCCGCCGTCGCCGCCCCTCCGCGCCGCCTCCCCTCGAAGCCGCGAGCTCACGAGCCAGCTGCCGCCCGCCGCCGATCCAGATCCGACCTCTCGGTCGCGCGCCTGCTGACTCTCTCCCCTCACTTTTTTCTTCTAAGTCTTTTAATCTCATGATATTTTGTTGCATTTTCAAAGTGGTATATCTTTGCATCTGTAGATCCATTTTATGCAGATAATATGTCAAAATGTTCGCCTCAAGAGTAGATCATTTCATCTCATTGCATCATTTTCATTTGAGCTCATCTTGATGCCCGAAATGCTGTTGGAAGAGTGCTATGTGATGTTAGTTTCTGTTTCTTAACAGAACTTGCACTTTTGTTATTTTTGCCATGATTAATGTGTGCACCCTATGAATTTGAGTCCTACATGTGTTTTGAAATATGCCATGCCATCTTTCCAGGGGTGTATGCCATGTATTTTTGTGATCTATGTGGTGACTAGCACAAGCATGCAAAGTAGGTGTCCTGATGTTGCTGATTTCAGCCCTGTTTTAGCTGATTTTGATGCCATGTTAACTTGATGATACCGAGAGATCTATGCATATTTTGAGATACTTCAGTAAGGATGTTTTGTAAAACATGTCTTGCTCTATCCATCCATGCCTTTGTTTGCAATTATGGAGTGCCATAGCTTGAGTCAATCGAGCTCTACTTTTGCTATCAAATGTTTCCTGGCAGATTGTTTACATGTTATTCAATTTTGCCAAGCTTGTTGTGGTTGATCCATGTATGCTATGTTATTGTTCTTGCCATGTATGTCTTCTATGCCATGTCTTCTTGATGTATGTATGCTTAGTTTATCATATAAGGCTCTGTAGTGAGTGCATTGAGCTTGTAAACATGCCTACTTGTTATCAGTTTTGACATGCCATGTTGCTGAATCTGTTAACTAAACTTTCAATATTGACATGGGTGTTACTATATTTTCTGATCCTTTTGGCTTATGGTCAGTAAGGGACTTTTGTTCTATGCTTTGAGTAGATTCATGCCATGCCATGTTTTGCTATTTTAAGTTCCTGTAGCATGTAGTTTTGTTGCTCTGAACATTGCAACCTGATGCTGTTTTTGCCATGTCCAGCCTGATATTTTGTGCACTTTTGCCATGCTTGTTTGAACCTGTTATGATGTGAACTAGCCGTAGCTCAGTGCTCATCTTTTGTCGAGCATCTTGTGTAGATCACTGCCATATACTTTGTTGATACGTTTGGGTGCAGTAGCTTAATTAATTGTTGCTTGCTAAGTGGCATCATGCTGTTAATGGCAGATTTGCGCCATTCTTGTTTTGCTTGTCATTTCCAAACCGTGCATCCGATTCCGGTGATCTTTATATCGATTTCAACCGAAATCATCTCATCTTTCCAGTGGCATACTTGGTTTGCCAAGTTGATGCCTGGTTCATCATTTACCTTCCGAGCGCATATACGCATTGCATATCACATCTCGCATATCATGTCATGTTTTGCATCATGTTGATTGTGCATTGCACCGTGATTTATTGTGGTTCCTTTGTTTGTGTTGTTGCTTTGGGTAGAGCCGGAGACGAGTACGTGAACGAGGAACCTGTTGAGAACGCTTACGAGGATCAAGCTTTCGACAACTCGAGAACATTGCGTGCAAGATGACCATACCTCGAAATCACTTCTATCTTTGCTATGCTAGTTGCTCGCTTCTTTTGCTATGCCTATGCTGCGATGCCTACCACTTGCTATATCATGCCACCCATATTGCCATGTCAGCCCCTAACCATCCTTTCCTAGCAAACCGCTGATTGGCTATGTTACCGCTTTGCTCAGCCCTCTTATAGCGCTGCTAGTTGCATGTGAAGATGAAGTTTGTTCCTTGTTGAACATGGAGATGTTGTTCCTTGTTGGAACATGTTTACTTGTTGGGGATATCACATATATATATCTGCTATAATTAATACATCTATATACTTGGTAAAGGGTGGAAGGCTCGGCCTTATGCCTGGTGTTTTGTTCCACTCTTGCCACCCTAGTTTCCGCCATACCGTGTTATGTTCCTTGATTTCGCTTCCTTACACGGTTGGGTGATTTATGGGACCCCTTGACAGTTCGCTTTGAATAAGACTCCTCCAGAAGGCCCAACATTGGTTTTACCATTTGCCACCTAAGCCTTTTTCCCCGGTTTTCGCGAGCCCGAGGGTCATCTTATTTTAAACCCCCGGCCAGTGCTCCTTCGAGTGTTGGTCCAAACTAGAGCACCGTCTTGGGACCATTCCTTGGCAAATGGATTACGTCGGTGCCAACCCGACGCTTGCTTATCCGTGTGCCCCGAGAACGAGATATGTGCAGCTCCTATCGGGATTTGTCGGCACATTCGGGTGGCTTTGCTGGTCTTGTTTTATTGCTGTCGAAATGTCTTGTAGTCCGGGATTCCGAGATTGATCGGTCTTCCCGTAGAAGGAATATCCTTCGCTGACCGTGAGAGCTTATAATGGGCTGTTGGGACACCCCGCAGGTAATATCTTTCAAAGCCGTGCTCATGTTATGAGGCAGATGGGAATTTGTTAATGTCCGTTGTAGAAAACCCAAAGTTGACCTCAAATAAAATACACATCAATCAAGGTGTGTAACCGTGATGGTCTCTTCTCGGCGGAGTCCGGAAGTGAACACGGTGTTGGAGTTATGTCCGACGAAGTAGTTCAGATCACTTCTTGATCGCTACTAGTTTCACGACCGTGCTTTGCTCCTCTCTCTCTCGCTCTCTTTATGATGTAGCCACCATATATGCTAGTCGCTTGCTGCAGCTCCACTTTACTACTCTGTCCTTCCTATAAGCTTAAATAGTCTTGATCTCGCTGGTGTGAGATTGCTGAGTCCCCGTGACTCATGATACTTCCAAAACAGTTGCAGGTTCCGACGATGCCAAGGCAGGTGACTCAACCGAGCTCAAGTGGGAGTTCGACGAGGAACGTGGTCGTTACATTATGTGTCTTTTCCGATGATCAGAGTGGTGCCAGTTGGGACGATTCGGGATCTGTAGCATTTGGGGTATCTTCTTTTATTTTGGTTCCGTAGTCGGACCTTGAGTGTACTCAATGATGGATGTTTATTTATGTATTGTGTGAAGTGGCTAATCGAAGCCAACTATGTATCTCTTTCCTTATTTATTACATGGGTTGTGTGAAGATTACCTCACTTATGACATTGCTTTCAATGCGGTTATGTTTCTAAGTCGTGCCTCGACACGGGAGATATAGCCGCATCGGGGCGTATAAGTTGGTAATCGAGCCTTCCCACTTAGGAGCCCCTACTTGATTGTTTGTCATGCGTTGTTGAGTCTAGAATGGAAAATGTTTTGAGTCTTAGGATTATATATATCGGAGAGTAGGATTCTTTTTACTCCCCAGTCCCTTCGTCGCGCCTCGTGAGGTATCCCGACGAGAGTTTTGACTCTTCTCTCCTCAAATTTCACTAAAAAATTTTAGGATCACGTGGGTATCTTGGAATCGTCCGATGGTTTTGTGACGAGAACATTGTTCTTGGTGCCTCCCGACATTTAGGGGTTGTGGCAGTGTCCCGGGAGTTGAGCTCCGAGGTGTTGTCGCCACAATTTTATCGCTGCAGCTCGAATACCTGAGTTTTGCCGACATCGAAATCTCTTTTGTGCAGTTGTTGGTGAGATAACCCCGATAGCCCAAAGATCGAGGCGAAAAGGGAGTATTGCCATGACTTGTATAACGGATGTTTTTCAAGGTCGAGGTACACGATTTCGAGGATTTCTTGGTTATGTGTTGACGGATGGATACAAATGGATCTAGGTATTGTTAGTTTGGGTGATATATTTTGTGTCCCCTCGATCCCCAACACCAGATTGCATAACCGAAAGTTTCGGAGTTTATAGGTGGGAATTCTAGTAGCTTATGTGATATTCTTTCCGATGATGTATGATTTGAGATTGGGGTTCAACGCTCAGTGGTCCGCCCATTCACGGTCGATTTACAAAGTGGTCGCGAGACGCCTTAAAGAATCCTTGGCTATGCTGATTCGGGACGCCTTGTTTGTCATTCGTGACGTCCGCTATACGTCAGGGTCGTGTGGGCCCCACCACTAACACTTTGGGCGTAAATTCTATCATGTGTTTGTTCCGCTCATTCTAGAAGCCAATCTTTTGTTTTCAGCCAGATATTCGATTTGTTTCTAAGATGATGTTGTTTCCATATCTTTATCTAAGTGGCTTCTCACCTTAATGGACGGTGATGATTAACTTTGAATTCATTCGCTCATTCTTGTTCAATGTTTATTGTGAAGACTATATGTTGCAATTTCTATCCGCTGATTCTACTTATCTATTTGTCTATCAAAGGACTAACGGATGTCACCTCTTCAGATGGCTCCGCCAACGCGCCTCAATCCGGATCGCAATGATGGGGATCACCGAACCTCCACCTCCACCTCCGCCTCCAGAGGCCCGGCAAGCTATCATGGCAGCCACCAATGCCAATGCTCGATGATTTTGCAGCTCTTGCAAGAACGCATCAGGGCAAGGCAATCAAGGAAATCAAGGTCAAGGCAACAATCAGCCACACTTTGCTACTCTCACCCGCCTCGCTAATCAGTCAAGTCTTTCAGCTTCGTGTCGAGGCCACAGACGCCGACGATTGGCTTGTGGACATCTGCAAGCATTTTGATTGTAGCAATGTCGACCGAGGACTTTGTCAAGTTTGCATCGCTTCAACTCAAGGATCAAGCTGCCGAGTGGTACCAAGAATACAAAGATTCCAGAGGAGGTCGTGGTCATTACCGGGATGAGTTCCGCCGTGATTTCAGAGCTCATCACATTCCAAAAGTGTTGTTGAGAGCAAGCGTGAGGAGTTCCGCAATCTCAAGCAAGGCAACATGTCTGTCTATCAATACAATATCCAGCCTGTAAGCTCGCTCGCTTTGCTTTAAGCAAGACGACTGATGAAAAGAGTATGATCTATCAATTCAGAGGTGGTCCGAGAGAAGATCTGCAATTAGCTCTTGTGCTTTTTGAGCCGATAAGTATGATGATTTCTACAACATGGCTCAAGCAAGAAGCTGCCCAGCTCAAATGTGAGGCTTCTAAGAAGAGAATCGTGGATGCAGTTCAGTCTTCTTCTTCCTCTCAAGTGGCAGCTAAGCAGCAGAAGTTCTACCTTCCTCCTCCTCCGTCTCACACCTTTATCGCCAGAAGAACTCAGTGGCCGTGGATCTTCCCACCCACCCAACCCAAGCTATCGTAACAAGTCTAATTCTCAAGCTCCAAGGTCAAGTGCTCCTTACCACCGTCCGCCTCTCGAGGTGACTTGCAACAAATGTCGCAGAAGGTCACTATGCTAACAAGTGCTTCAACCAGAGGCGCCTTCCGCCTCCTCCCCGTGAAATCTTCCAGAATGCAAAGGGTCAAGCATAATCCCAAGTTTGCAAAGGTCAATATGATGAATGCAGCTCAAGCAGAGGATTCTTCCGATGTGATCATGGGTAATCTCTCGCTTAATGATATTCCCGCAAAAGTCTTATTTGATACCGTGCATCGCATTGTTTCATGTCAAGATCTTTTGTTGCAAAGCATGATTTCATTTCGAAATGTTGCCTAAGCCCTTGGGAGTTGTTTCTCCGGCCTCTTCATGAGGGCAACCACAATGGTTCCGGATGTTTCTATCAAGATGGGCGATTATAGATTTCTTGCTAAACCAATTGTTCTTGGTGACTCGGATATTGATCTTATTCTCGAATGGATCGGCTTTATCAAGACAAAGCTCAGCTTGATTGTGCTGCTGTGGAAATTCAATTGACTCACTCTTCTAATGATGTGATCATCTATGCCGCCGTGATGAAACCATTCGGTTGTTTTCTCTCAATGAGAAGGGCGAACTGAATGCTATCTCTCGATTCCAATGCTTGTGAGTACCAAGATGTCTTTCCGTAAGAGCTTCCGGTATGCCTCCTCATCGCCGCTTGAGTTCATATCGATCTTGAGCCCGCATCGAACCCGCTTGCAAGCGCCCATACAAGCTTGGACCTGATGAGCTGAAGGAATTGAAGAAGCAGCTCGATGAACAAGAGCGTCTGGTTTGATCGCATCGAAGTTCATCTCCTTGGGGTTGTGGTGTTCTTTTGTCCGAAGAAGGATGGCACGGACCGACTTTTGCGCCGACATCGCCCATTGAATAAGAAGACAATCAAGAACAAGTATCCACTTCCCAACATCAATGAGCTTTTCGAGCAACTCAAAGGTGCTAAAGTGTTCTCCAAGCTTGACCTTCAGATGGGGTATCATCGATTCAGATTCGTGAACAAGATATTCCCAAGACAAAGATTCGTAACAAGCTTTGGTTCTTATGAATATACTGTCATGTCTTTCGCCTTGTCAATGCTCCTCCAACTTTCTCTCGGATGATGAACTTCATATTCAACCCCTACACCAATGAATTCGCCTTGGTCTATCTTGATGATATTTTGGTCTTCCAAGAATAAGAAGGATCATGCCAAACATTTGCGATTGGTGCTAGACAAGCTCGAGAGTATCAATTCTATGCTAAGTTCTCCAAATGTGAATTTTGGCTTGATGAAGTGCTTTATCTTGGTCATATCATCTCCGCCAAGGGTATCGCAGTTAATCCCGAGAAGGTGTCCGCAATTGTGAATTGGGAACCTCCTCGTAATGTCAAGCAGCTCCGCAGTTTTCTTGGTCTTGCAAGCTATTGTCAAGATTCGTTGAGAACTTCTCCAAGATTGCAAAGCCTCTTTCCAACCTCCTCCGTAAGCATGTGAAGTATGTCCGGTCTCCCGAGTGTGACGTTGCTTTCAATACTCTCAAAGAGAAACTCGTCACAGCTCCTGCCTTGACTCCTCCCGATGAATCCAAGCCATTTGAAGTTTTCTCGTGATGCTTCTTCAAGGTCTCGTGCTGTGTTAATGCAAGAGAAGAGAGTTGTGGCTTATACCTCTCGCCATTGAAGCTCAACGAAAAGAACTACCCCACTCACGATCTTGAGTTGGCGGCAGTTGTCCATGCATTGATAACGTGGAGACATCTCTTGTTGGGAAGGAAAGTGGACATTTTCACCGATCACAAGAGTCTCAAGTACATCTTCACTCAACCCAACCTCAACCTCAGGGCAAACTCGATGGGTCGAAATGATTCAAGAGTACAACCCAAGTATTGAATATACTCCGGGCAAGGCCAATGTCATTGCAGATGCTTTGAGCAGGAAGGCTTACTGCAACAGTCTAATCCTCAAGCCCTTTCAGCCGGATCTCTGTGAAGCTTTCCGCAAGCTGAATCTTCAAGTTGTTCCTCAAGGCTTTCTTGCCAACCTCATAGTCTCTCCTACTTTGGAAGATCAGATTCGTGAGGCTCAACTTCTGGATACCATGGTGAAAAAGGTGAAACGTGGTATCGACAAGGGCATTTCCAAGTACAAGTGCTTCCACATTGATGACAAAGACACTCTTTTCTTTGAGGACCGGATTGTGGTTCCTAAGGGTGATCTGAGAAAAGTCATTATGAACGAGGCTCACAATTCGCTTCTATCCATTCATCCTAGAAGTACGAAGATGTACCATGACCTCAAGCAGTCATATTGGTGGACTCGAATGAAGCGAGAAATTGCTCAATTCGTGAATGAATGTGATGTCCGCAGAAGAGTGAAAGGTAACACCAAAGACCAGCTGGTCTCCTTCAACCTCTTGCTATTCCGAATGGAAGTTTGATCATATTGAAATGGACTTCGTGGACTGGCTTTCCAAAGTCCAAGCGTGGAAATGATGCTATCTTCGTTGTCATTGACAAGCTTACTAAAGTGGCTCATTTTCTTCCTATCAAAGAATCCATCACAGCAGCTCAGCTTGGCGAGCTATACACCTCCGTGATTGTCTCCTTGCACGGCATTCCACAAGTGATCTCTTCTGCACCGTGGCAGCATCTTTACCTCCAAGTTTTGGGATTCTTTTCAAGGCCATGGGCACCAACATTCGCTTTCAAAGACAGCTTTCCATCCTCAAACAAGTGGCCAAGTTGAGCGAGTAAATCAAATCCTTGAAGATATGCTCGTGGCTTGTGTCATTTCCTTCGTATGAAGTGGGAAGATTGTCTTCCATATGCCGAAGTTCTCCTACAACAACAGCTTCCAAGTTTAGTTCGGCAAGGCCCCATTCGAAATTTCTATGGCGTAAAGTGCCGATTCTCTCAATTGGTCCGAGACAGTGAACGCCAACTTCTTGGCAATGACTTGATCACGTATGTAAGAAATGTGCCAAGTCATTCGTGAGAATCTCAAAGCCGCTAATCGCGCCGTAAGAGCTATTATGATGATAAGCACCGTGATGTGGCTTTTGAAATCGGAGACCATGTCTACCTCCGCTCTCCAATGAAAGGCACTCGCCGCTCGTATCAAAGGGAAGCTTGCCCCTAGATACGTGGGTCCTTTCAAGATCATTGGCAAAAGAGGCGATCTCGCCTATCAACTTGAGCTTCCATCCAACTTTGCAAACGCACGATGTGTTTCACGTGTCACAGCTTCGCAAGTGCTTCAAGACTCCTGAACGCACTATCAACTTCAAGAGATTGACCTTCAAGAAGATCTCTTATCATGAGCACCCTGCTGTTATTCTTGAAGAAACCGAGCGCAAGACTCGCAACAAGTCAATCAAATTCTGAAAGTGAAGTGGTCACACCATTCCGACCGAGAAGCTACCGGGAGCGCGAGGATCACCTCCGCTCGAATATCCGGAGTTCTTTCAGTCCTAGATCTCGGACGAGATCCTCTTGTAGTGGTGGAGTGTTGTAACACCCCGAAGTAACTTTCCATATTTGTAACTCCAACTCTTGCCATTTTCGCATTGTGATATGATATTCCTCCGTGGTTGGGTTTTTCTTCATTTTGCATTTTGTCCATGTCATGCATTTTTTATCATGTCATCATGTGCATCGATTTGCATACGTGTTCGCCTCATGATTCCGAGCATTTTTCCCGTTGTCCGCTTTTGCAATCCGCACTCCTATCTCCCCGGCGTCCCTTTTACGCTTTTTCCGCAAAGGGTACTAAACCTTCTCGAAATGGACCGAGGTTTGTCTAGTGGCCTTGGTATACCACCGAGACCACCGGTCAAGTTTCGGTCATTTGAGCTCGCTTGGTACTCCAACGGTTAACCGCGACTCTCGCAAAGGCCTCTTTTAAGTTGCAGCCCAACACCCTCCAAAACAGCCCAATAACCCATCTAAGTCACTTCCATGCTCTCCGTCGCTCGATCACGATCGTGGGCGAAAACTACACCTCATTTGGACTCTCCTAGCTCCTCTATGCCTATTTAAACACCTCCCCAAAAATCCGGATCAATCCTCCCCAAACCCTAAAATTTTCCTCTCAGGCGGACGGACACGTCCGGCGAGCCGACACGTCCGCCCGCCCGCCGCCGGCCAAACGGAGCCGCACACGTTGGCGCCCGCCGCCGCCGCGCTGGCCAGTGGCCCTCTGGGGGCCCTCCGGGCCTGATTGAGGGCCCGCCCAGGCCTCGAAGGCCTCCGCCGCGCGCCCGCTGTTCGGCCGCCTGCGCCTCCGCCTGGCCGCCTGCCGCCCGGCCGAGCCATGGGCTGCCGCTTGGCTCGCCGCCGCGGCCGCTGGCCACCGCGGGCTCACGGCTGCCGCTGCCGCCTGCCGGCCGCCCCTCCGCCCCGCCTCCTCCTCCTCCGCCGAGCGAGCTCACCAGCCGCCGCCTGCCGATCCGATCGATCCAGATCCGACTCTGGTCAGCGCCTGCTGACTCTCCCTCCTTTTTTCTTCTAAGTCTTTTTATCTTATTGATATTTTGTGTGCATTTTCAAAGTAGTATATCTTTGCATCTGTAGATCCATTTTATGCAGATAATATGTCAAAATGTTCGCCTCAAGAGTAGATCATTTCATCTCATTGCATCATTTTCATTTGAGCTCATCTTGATGCCCGAAATGCTGTTGGAAGAGTGCTATGTGATGTTAGTTTCTGTTTCTTAACAGAACTTGCACTTTTGTTATTTTTGCCATGATTAATGTGTGCACCCTATGAATTTGAGTCCTACATGTGTTTTGAAATATGCCATGCCATCTTTCCAGGGGTGTATGCCATGTATTTTTGTGATCTATGTGGTGACTAGCACAAGCATGCAAAGTAGGTGTCCTGATGTTGCTGATTTCAGCCCTGTTTTAGCTGATTTTGATGCCATGTTAACTTGATGATACCGAGAGATCTATGCATATTTTGAGATACTTCAGTAAGGATGTTTTGTAAAACATGTCTTGCTCTATCCATCCATGCCTTTGTTTGCAATTATGGAGTGCCATAGCTTGAGTCAATCGAGCTCTACTTTTGCTATCAAATGTTTCCTGGCAGATTGTTTACATGTTATTCAATTTTGCCAAGCTTGTTGTGGTTGATCCATGTATGCTATGTTATTGTTCTTGCCATGTATGTCTTCTATGCCATGTCTTCTTGATGTATGTATGCTTAGTTTATCATATAAGGCTCTGTAGTGAGTGCATTGAGCTTGTAAACATGCCTACTTGTTATCAGTTTTGACATGCCATGTTGCTGAATCTGTTAACTAAACTTTCAATATTGACATGGGTGTTACTATATTTTCTGATCCTTTTGGCTTATGGTCAGTAAGGGACTTTTGTTCTATGCTTTGAGTAGATTCATGCCATGCCATGTTTTGCTATTTTAAGTTCCTGTAGCATGTAGTTTTGTTGCTCTGAACATTGCAACCTGATGCTGTTTTTGCCATGTCCAGCCTGATATTTTGTGCACTTTTGCCATGCTTGTTTGAACCTGTTATGATGTGAACTAGCCGTAGCTCAGTGCTCATCTTTTGTCGAGCATCTTGTGTAGATCACTGCCATGTACTTTGTTGATACGTTTGGGTGCAGTAGCTTAATTAATTGTTGCTTGCTAAGTGGCATCATGCTGTTAATGGCAGATTTGTGCCATTCTTGTTTTGCTTGTCATTTCCAAACCGTGCATCCGATTCCGTGATCTTTATATCGATTTCAACCGAAATCATCTCATCTTTCCAGTGGCATACTTGGTTTGCCAAGTTGATGCCTGGTTCATCATTTACCTTCCGAGCGCATATACGCATTGCATATCACATCTCGCATATCATGTCATGTTTTGCATCATGTTGATTGTGCATTGCACCGTGATTTATTGTGGTTCCTTTGTTTGTGTTGTTGCTTTGGGTAGAGCCGGAGACGAGTACGTGAACGAGGAACCTGTTGAGAACGCTTACGAGGATCAAGCTTTCGACAACTCGAGAACATTGCATGCAAGATGACCATACCTCGAAATCACTTCTATCTTTGCTATGCTAGTTGCTCGCTTCTTTGCTATGCCTATGCTGCGATGCCTACCACTTGCTATATCATGCCACCCATATTGCCATGTCAGCCCCTAACCATCCTTTCCTAGCAAACCGCTGATTGGCTATGTTACCGCTTTGCTCAGCCCTCTTATAGCTGTTAGTTGCAGTGAAGATGAAGTTTGTTCCTTGTTGAACATGGAGATGTTGTTCCTTGTTGGAACATGTTTACTTGTTGGGGATATCACATATATATATCTGCTATAATTAATACATCTATATACTTGGTAAAGGGTGGAAGGCTCGGCCTTATGCCTGGTGTTTTGTTCCACTCTTGCCACCCTAGTTTCCGCCATACCGTGTTATGTTCCTTGATTTCGCTCCTTACACGGTTGGGTGATTTATGGGACCCCTTGACAGTTCGCTTTGAATAAGACTCTCCAAAGAAGGCCCAACTTTGGTTTTACCATTTGCCACCTAAGCCTTTTTCCCCGGTTTTCGCGAGCCCGAGGGTCATCTTATTTTAAACCCCCGCCAGTGCTTCTTCGAGTGTTGGTCCAAACTAGAGCATGCGGGACCATTCCTTGGCAACATGGATTACGCCGGTTCCCGACGCTTAGCTTATCCGGTGTGCCCCGAGAACGAGATATGTGCAGCTCCTATCGGGATTTGTCGGCACATTCGGGTGGCTTTGCTGGTCTTGTTTTATTGCTGTCGAAATGTCTTGTAGTCCGGGATTCCGAGATTGATCGGGTCTTCCCGTAGAAGGAATATCCTTCGCTGACCGTGAGAGCTTATAATGGGCTGTTGGGACACCCCGCAGGTAATATCTTTCAAAGCCGTGCCGCATGTTATGAGGCAGATGGGAATTTGTTAATGTCCGTTGTAGAAAACCCAAAGTTGACCTCAAATAAAATACACATCAATCGTGTGTGTAACCGTGATGGTCTCTTCTCGGCGGAGTCCGGAAGTGAACACGGTGTTGGAGTTATGTCCGACGAAGTAGTTCAGATCACTTCTTGATCGCTACTAGTTTCACGACCGTGCTTTGCTCCTCTTCTCGCTCTTTTGTATGTAGCCACCATATATGCTAGTCGCTGCTGCAGCTCCACTTTACTACTCTGTCCTTCCTATAAGCTTAAATAGTCTTGATCTCGCTGGTGTGAGATTGCTGAGTCCCCGTGACTCACAGATACTTCCAAAACAGTTGTGTTCCGACGATGCCAAGTCTTTTCCTGATGCAGGTGACTCAACCGAGCTCAAGTGGGAGTTCAACGAGGAACGTGGTCGCATTATGTGTCTTTTCCCGATGATCAGAGTGGTGCTCAGCTTGGGACGATCGGGATCTGTGTAGCATTTGGGGTATCTTCTTTTATTTTGGTTCCGTAGTCGGACCTTGAGTGTACTCAATGATGGATGTTTATTTATGTATTGTGTGAAGTGGCGATCGAAGCCAACTATGTATCTCTTTCCTTATTTATTACATGGGTTGTGTGAAGATTACCTCACTTGCGACATTGCTTTCAATGCGGTTATGCTAGAGATCAAGCTCTAAGTCGCAACTGCCTCGACACGGGAGATATAGCCGCATCGGGGGTGGCCCGAACCAAGATAAACCTTGTGTCCCTTTTGTGTGTTGCTTTTGTGTAGTTTAGATCCTTGCGAGGTGATGAGGTGTAGGTAGGTAGGAGGTGAGATCTCCGCGGCACCCCTGTAGTTCGAATCCCACAGCTGCCTTCCGAACCCGAATCCAACATTTGGCGCGCTGTAGGTGCACTGAATCCGCCTTCCGCCGCCTGTTCTTCGCCGCCCATCGATCCATGTCGGACGCTGCCGGGCTCGCGCTGAAGCGCCGGGCCGCTCGCCACTCTGTTTCCCAGACGGCCTCGCCGGCGGCCGCTTCGCCTTCCTCGCCGCCTTCGCCAACGCCGCCACTGGCCCCGGGCGAGTAACGAGTAGCAAGCATCATCCCAAAGATCCATCCATGAGGCGCAGACGGCCGCACCGCTACTCCCTCGCCGCCCCAGCTGGTTTTGGTCTCAAGGCCTCCGCGCTACCATGGAGGCTCGAGCAAGGCCATCGCGGCAAATGAGCTCCTGCGCTACCGCTTCGCCGACGACGCTTCACGAGGAGTGGCTTGACCGCTGCCGCCGAAGCTCGTCGCGCCGCAGGGGCTCCTCAAGCGCCGCCCTTTCGCCAGACCGCTCCCCGCCTTTTGCGCAGCGATGAAGCTCCGGGCGCCAACCGCCCCTCAAGAATGCGCTTGGCCCCAAGGCCATGGGCCCTCGGGCGGAACTCCGCTTCGTCTGCACCAGCAGCAAGCAAGAGCAGAGCTGCCAAGAGGTCCTCGCCTCAAGAAGCTGCCCGAGTGCTCCTCGCACCGCCTGTCACGATCAAGGCCCTGCTCCCGGCACGCTAAGACCCCGTGACGCTTCCCAAGGCGGCACACGGGATCCGCAAGATCAAGCCCTTCTTCACCAAAGGCCTCCTGTACATACCGCAGTTGCCGTGGTTTTCACCGCCGAAGCCACGCAGGCCGTGGTGGCCCGCAAGTTCAAGCCAGACCTGCCTCTCGCACGATGCCACGGCCGACACCGCTGAGTTCTCCAGCTCACGAAGCTGGCATCGGGCCGCCAACGGGACGAAGGTCATGGCGAACTGGTTTCCTATGGCGCCAAAGACGGTTCCCGCACTGCTCTCGAACTCGCTCCTCGCACGATCTTCTCTCGACGAGATGCGCACCCGCTTCATCGCCAACTTCCAAGGCACTTCGCGACCGCCTCCCGCCAGGAGCGATATGCGCCAGATCATGCAGCAGCCAGAGAGACCCCGCAGAAGTACATCCAAGGCTTCAACAACGACGCCTCAAGATTCCTAAGGTGACCGAGGAGGCCATCATCTCAGCCTTCTCCGACGATGTGCGTGACATCAAGATGAAGGAGGAGCTGGCGATGCATGAAGACCTTTGCACATCCCAAGAGCTGTTCAACTTGGCAACCAAGGCGCCAGGTTGAGGAAGGACGCCTCCCTCCTCGAGCTGCCGCTGCCCACCTGTAAGAGAAGAAGCCCAAGGTCAAGGACGGAAGCTTAAGGGGCTGCCGTGCTCATGGCAGTAACCAGATACCAAGCGAGGCAGGATCAGCCCGAGTCTTCCAAGGGCAGCCCAGATCAAGGTACCACAACCTCCACACCCACAACACCAACGAATGCTAAGAGCTCAGAGCCGCAGGCGAGAAGGGAGAATTGGTCGATGCCCCGACCGCAATGATCGAGGCTACGGCAGAGGAGGAGGAAGAAACGCAGGACATTGGGAAGACCGTGGCCCTCGCCAAGGGTGGCGGACTGACCTCGTGAGGACCGGCTGGTAGGATCAGCCTCGCGAGGGAGGTTGAGGACCTGCTCGTGAAGGAGGCCGAGGATCAGCCTCGCGAGGATCGCCTCGCAAGGCAACGCAGGCCTCCTCCTCTACCACCGCAGCCAAGGAGAAATGAATACCATCATCGACGGAGGGGCTGGGGCTTTGTGAGCCGCGCGCAATCGCTTGCATCCTGGGCGGAGCTCAAGCCCCAGCCTCTCAACGCATCTTCAAGCAGTTTGCCCGCGAAGTGAACGCAGTCCTCCCCAAGATCGAAGCCACGCGCCCTCTCAGGTGGTCAGCGTGCGCCATCACATTCAACTCGGCGGATCAGCTCAAGTGCGCAGCCACAGCCGGAGTCCTCCCGATGCTTTGTTCCCCAATCATCAGCAACGCGCAAGTCACTAGGACCCTCATCGATGGCGGAGCAGGGCTCAATGTCCTGTCTGTCGAGACATTCAACAATCTCCAAGTGCCGATAATCAGCTTCACCAACCAGTGCCTTTCTCCGAGTCACCGATGGCTCCACGATCCCGATTGGGCAGGTCCGCCTTCCGCCACCTTCGGGCGCGACAACTACCGCACCGAAGCTCATCGACTTCGACGCCGCCCACATTCGCCATCGACAATGCCATCCTCGGGTACCCAGCTCGCCAAATTCATGGCCGGACCCATCACGCCATAATGTCCTCAAGATGCCGTGAAGTGGCGGAGTCATCACGGTGCCTTGTGAAGAGAGAGACGCAGCAGGTTCCTCGGAGCGTGCTTTTCAAGCCGCAACAATTGAAGACCCAAATCACAGGAGGGAGGCTCACCGAGGCTGCTCCTAAGAAAAGAAGACATCGCTGGCCCGACCCCTCGGGAGGCCCCTCGTGGTCCGTGCCCATCTGGGGGCACCTCCTTCGTTGCATAGGAAGGCGCACCTGGCGCCTCCTCGAGCAAGGCTCGGGGCTCTCTCCGAGGGCCACCGACTTTGCTAAGATCACGAGGGAGGCGCTTGGGCACCACTTGGAGACGGTTTCAAAGCACGCTTCCTCAGAAGGAGCGAGGCAAGGAGGGCCAAACCTCGTGGAGTTCGCCAAGAAGATCATTCAGAGCTGCAGGAGCCAACAACATGAGTGGCAGCCGCCGCACTCCGTCAGAGCTCCCCATCCAGCGAGGGTGGAGGGCTGCGCGCCTGCATCGACATACCAGGCTCAACCGAGCCGCCTCGTGAAGCGCCTCTGCCTCACGCTGGGGCGCTGTGGAAGGTCCACCCCACGCCACGCTCAGATGCCTTACGGTTTGCCAATGCGGCTGCCACGCCACGCCATGAGGAGCATCCTGAGGCTCAAGAGGCCAGCGCCCACAGTCCTGGCAGAGATGGAGATAGTCCGCGAGGAGTTACCAGCGCCCTGAGCCTCACGAGGCCCTGGCCTGGGGCTCGTGGAAGATCGGCTTCCGCAACACACGGCGCCCGCCATCTTCAACATTATCAGTGACATCCTTCGAAGTTTCATTTTTAGGTGGAGCGCCTGTGGTTGCATCATTCCCAGGCCGCAGGTCCGCCCTCGCGCGCGTATCCTTTTGCTTCATGTTTCTAGTTTACCTTATTGGGGCGCCGGCTGCATCATCCCCTAAGTCGCCGGGCTGCACTCCAGCCGGATTCTCGCCTTCCCCGCACCTATCTAAATGAACTTGCTCCTTTGTGATTAACGTGTTGGACCTAGCCGCCGCCGATTGACACCAACCGATGGAGCTGTTCCTTAACGGCACGACGCTGCGCTTTGGGTCCGCCCCCGCAACACCGGACAAACCTGAATGGCTGAGCTCGCCGCGGCAGCCCCGCATGGCGCCACCTCGCTGCTTCTTCGCCTCGTCACCCCTCCAAGGCAACCAACGGCTGACTATCGATTGTCATGGCGAACTCTTGTTCTTCTTGTGACGAGCCTGCAGGATCTCTTCAAGGAGCAGCGTCGGGCGAGGCCCTCACGGCGTCTTCTTCATTCTCGTCCACGCGAACCGCTTGCACGTTAAAGGGGGGGTACCGAGCATCGCGACCATGGGCTCCTACCGCTCTCCATCCTTCACCCTCCGCCTTGTCCATGGCATCGCGACCGGCATACCAGCGACGGCCGAGCCCCGCCGAGGGCCGGGACCCGAGGACGAGAGCGAAAGGGAGAAGGCGAGAGGGAAGAGGCACGCGGGGACCTTCGCCAGGCAACTCCTCATCTGCTGATGCATGGACCTAGCGCCGCACCGAGAAGCGGTTCCTGACTCCTGAGATAAGTCATCCTCCAGAAACACTAGCTATCGCAGCATCGACCTCGCACCTAAGGCAATCTCGTGTTAGCAACGTTGTGCTCCTTTCTCACCGAACGATGGCTGCTTGAGCGCTAAAGGGGACCTCCTGAGCATCGTCACTCAGGGGCTCTGACTGGACCCCAAGCCGCTCACCTCCTGGCATTGACCACGGCATCGCGACCTGGCATACCAGCGACGGCTGAAGCCTGCCTTGGGACCGGGACCTGTCGGCGCAGAGCATCAAGCCCTTGTGAGGTTCAAAAGGAGGAACTAAGTTAAGATGGGATGAGCATCTCACACTGCTTCGCGATAAGGATCATATTAACAAACAGAACCACAGGCACCTTACAAGCCCCCACGGGGCGCGTTTTTTGACTCCTCGCAGGGAACAAAGGAAGCAAATCCTAAAAGAACACGAACTACACGCGCCTCCGCAAGAGACACCATCATCAACAGTGGTCCGTCAGGCACCGGCGCCAACCTCATCCAGATCAGAGGCGGCGGCGGCCTGACGAGCCCGCCTTTACTCCGAGAGCGACACAAGCTCGGGGCTCAGAGCTGTCGCCGCCGCCTCCGAGTCGCGGAAGAGCCCGCGGAGTCACCGGATCCTCCGACGCCCGCCGCCCGAGGAGTTGCCGAGGAGCGATCGGCGCAGCCTGGTCTCACCGGGCAGGCCCCGACCACCTCTCTCGTGGCAGCACTCCAGCCGGCGCCCTTCCGTGTCAAGACCTTGAAGAACATCACTAAGCGCCTGTCAGATTTAGGTGGATCACGAGGGTGCCCTCGCTCAGAGACTCCGGCGATCTCGCCCCAGCCTCGAGTCATGAAGACCTTGCCCGGAGCGACGACCGCGACCTCCGCTCCGGTCGCGAGGGTGCTGCAGCCAGAGCTCCAGAGATCCTCAGGCGGAATCGCTAAGGCGAAGGAGGGAGGAAGGCGAATCCAAGACCGAGGAGGCATGGCGGCGTGGAGCACCAACTCGGAGGAGCCTCAAGATGGACTTCTGGGGAACAACGCGACCGCCGTGACTCCGCCGGCCCAATGGCGGCGCTGCCCATGGCGCCTGGCGCCGACCTTCAGTGGCCCTTAATGCAGCGCATAAGGGCAGCTGGAACTCTGGCGGTGGCCGCCAGGCCAGGGCCTCGACACTCTCCGCCGGGCGACCTCATCTCGACGGCAGAGGGCTAGCTGCTTTTTCGCGGAAGTTGGTCGGGACCCTCCGGGGCTCTTCTTTCTTTCTCCTGCGGAGAACCGGCGGATCGGAGCCATTGCCGCGATATGGAGCAAGGGCAAGAAGGAGAAGCAAGAAGAGATAGACTGGAAGGGCACGCACCGTTCCATACTTATAGCAGGGGAAGACCAACCGTCGACCTCCACGATCACAGGTAATCATGACCCGCTTTGCGTGCAAGGACTTGTCAATTCGTGCCGTCGCCGAGGCGTCATGGGGAAGCAGGGGCGCCCACGTCCAATCAACCGCCACGCGGCACCCAAGGCCGCAGGCTGTTAGGGCCCGCGACGCCAGACTTGCCCTTCGCTTCTCCGCTAAGTTAAGTCCAGCGCCGCTTTGGGCTCGGGGCTACTGCCGGCGCTCGGGAACGGGGTACCTGACTTGCTCGCCTCGCTGCCCGCGGCGTGGTTTCAAGGGGTGGCCTAGTATGGCCCATCTTCATCAAGACAAGCTCAAGACCTCGCGAGGGGCCAGATCATGGGCGGACAACAAGAAGCTTCTCGTGCACGGCCTCGCCAGCCGGGCTCGCGAGGAGGCGGAGAGATGAAGGCGGGTACCTCACGACGTGCTCCATGACGCAAGCCATGACGACTAAGGGCGCCAAGGGCGCCAGCCGCAGCAGTGTCCCTCATTTCCTCTTTGGTGCAAAGGAGGCAAGCGCAAAGCGAGAGTATCAAGCAAAAGCAACCATTTTGGTGCAACAAGACCAAGACCAACACAACGGCAGGAAGGAGGTCATCGTGGAGCCCAAGCCAGGCCATCGACAGAGCCTTTAGCAAAGCGAGGACCAACTTTAGTCAGGATATGTGTACTAGATGTTCCCCTTCAAAATGGCCAATTGTTGGCGCCCTTCCCGCTCAATATTTGGGAAGAGGCCCAGGGCCTTTGCCTATAAATAGGACCAGCCACCCACAGGGTAGGGGTATCTGGAATCTAGAACAGAGCTAGAGATCAAGCAATCTAGAGAGAGAGAGAGAGCGACCGAACTCCCCCTAGCAGTTCGTCGCACCGGCCAAGAACAGTCCCTCGCGAGGCTGTTCGTCCTTGTATTGTTCATCATCAGCCCTTGAGGCAATCCACCACACCACACACTGGAGTAGGGTATTACACCACAATGGTGGCCCGAACCAGTATAAACCTTGTGTCCCTTGTGTTGCTCTTTGTGTAGTTTAGATCCTTGCGAGGCGACGAGGTGTAGGTAGGTAGGAGGTGAGATCTCCGCGTGCACCCCAGAGTTCGAACCTAGAGGGTCTGCCGGAACCCGAAATCCGAGAGGATCCCACACATACCAAGCATTTCAATCATACACACAATATGCTCGATATGTGTAAATACAACATGGCATCACAACAAAACTCTACGACTCAAAGTATTTATTCTTTAGACTCTGAAGAGCAAGATATTACAAACATGGATCTCATGACCCAACATACAGAGCATACAAGCAACAAGCACATGTGGAAGCTTAACTTGCCTGAGTACAGACAACTACAAATGAAAAAGGCTGAGAAGCCTGACTATCTACAAGATCCTGCCGAGGGCACAAGATCTTAGCTGAGGTAACAAGCTAAACATCGAAGTCCACACAGAACTATTAGCGAGACTGAAGTCTCTCTCCAAACACATAAATTAAGAAAACGTGAGTACAAATGTACCCAGCAAGACTTACATCAGAACTAACTACATATGCATCATTATCAACAAAGGGATGGTGGGGTTTAACTGCGGCAAGCCAGCTTTGACTCAGTGGCTAACCTGAACTACGACTGCAAGTAACTTTTTTGAGGTGGCGCACACTAGTCCACATATTCACCATATCAATACACCACTATGGATGCGCTCCCGTCTCCCTACGAGAAGGCCATCCCTAGCACTCACGCTTATCTTGCGCATTTTAGATTATCCACTTTCACTTGTCTATGAACTATACAGGCAACCCAGAAGTCCTTTACCATGGACACGGCTATTCGAATAGATGATGTTAACCCTGCAGGGGTGTACTTCTTCACACACGCTCTTACCACTTACCACCATGTACACATCGTGTATCTCGGCAACCTTCAATCGGAAGGCGGGCGAGGGAGTCGGCCACGACCTGACTAACCACACAAGTCTTTAGTCCAAGTTTATCGCCTATTCGGGTTCCATCCGCAAGGAGATCCGGCCGGGGAGTCGCTCACGGCCCTAACCGATGTGTGCAGGGTTCCCAAGCCCACCTCGACGGATGGATCTACTCTTGGTACACCATGCCACGGTGCCTAGTCTGTCCCAAGCCCACCTATACCGGGTACCACTAGGTAGACTACTACCACAACCTACAAACACCAGAAACTAGTTGCAACTCCTGGACTGAGATCAGGTTGATTAATAAGTCGAGAGGGGCACTTAAGCATTCCAATTCGTGGTAGTAGCTGTTCATGGATCACAAACACAGAACTCAATTCCTGAGGACGGCTTCAATGAGACAACCCACCATGTACTCCTACATGGCCTCTCACCGATACCTTTACCAAGTCATGTTCACACACTTATATCACAACGGTAGGACATGTTCACACACCTCTAATTCATCCCCCATGAATCAGACCTGACTAAACTCTAAGCAGTAGTAGGCATGACAAACAAGCATGAATGATTAGGCACATCAGGGCTCAAACAACTCCTACTCATGCTAGTGGGTTTCATCTATTTATCGTGGCAATGACAGTCATGCAGGAAAGGGGTTCAACTACCGCAGCATGCAACAGTTGAATCGTTGTTGTCCTAATGCAGTAAAAGAGAGCAGGAGCGAGAGAGTGGGATTGTATCGGAATGAACAAAGGGGGTTTTGCTTGCCTGGCACTTCTGAAGATAGTATAGCTCTTCATCGGGGTCATCGAACTCATCGTCAAAACTACGTCCACTGAGAGGGGACAAATACCGGCAAACACAGAAAGAACACAATCAATGAAATGCAACAATATGATGCATGATCATGACATGGAATATGTTGTGGTTTGAGCTAATGCAACTAGCAACAAAGTTGGTTTGAATCCAAGATTCAAATTCAAACTCCATATGTGAAATTCAAATGCCATTTAATTTATTTGACCTGATCAGCAGGTATAAGTTGTTCAAACATGCATGAAAATGGTACAAATGTATAGATTGGACTTTTTTTGATAATTTTTCATATATAAATTATTACATTCTGAGCTACGGTTGATTTTCTATGAATTTTATAAGTTTAGGCAAATTTATGAAAATAAATAAATCATTTAAATTCCAGAAATAGCTACTGGTCTGGCCATATGCCATGTCGACCTTAGTAGGTCAACAGGCGCCGCCCAGGTCAAACCTGACCAGTGGGGCCTGCTGGTCAGTGACTAAGGGCTGGTTAGGGTCGCAGACAGGTGGGACCGGTCAAACGCTACGTCAGCAAAGTCAACTCTGACGCGTGGGTCCCGCTTGGTTTAACTAAATCTAATAATAAAAAATCCATGGTTATTTAGCTGGTGGGGCCCTAATGTCAGCGGCTAGTGTTATTAAAAGAACGTGATTAAGCCCTAATGACGGTGCCACATCATCACCACCAGCGTGTAAACGCCGGCGACCAAATCCGCGGCGGAGGGCGTCGGACTTTCGCTACAGGGCCTGATTTGAAGATCAGCTTGCACCTACGTGCTCTGGGGAGTGACGCGCATCCGATGGAGCAAACAACGGAGGCGGGGGTGGCTGGAGTTGAGCACGACGTCAAGTGATGCGGCGGCCGGAGTTCGGCTTAACGTGGGCGAGGCGCTACGCTTGGCTGACAAGCGAGCTAAGCAGCGGGGCGGACTCCTGGGAGCTCCAGGAGCATGCTGGTGCCACTGGACCAAGCGGAGGTGCTCAGGAGGGAGGACCTCATCGGCCATGGCGGACAGCGGTGCTCGGTCCTCGCGGGGCGGTGGCTAGCGCGTAAATTAGAGCACGGGGGTGAGGGAAAAGACGGAGGAGCTCACTAGGATTCCAATGGAGGACTCGGAGGGCTCGGGGACGCGTCGGAGCGGGAGCACGGTCGCCGGTGATCTTGGTGACCCGAGGAGGAAGAAGACATCGGGGACGGCGCTCCATGGCTCTTCCCGTCGCGTGGATCGGTGGAGACGGCGTAGAGGTATACGGCGGAGCTTCTTGCCGCGTCGGAGAGGCGTGTGGGGGCCGGTGGCCGTGGTGGTGCTCGTCGGCGATGGCGGGTGTGTTCGGTGGTGCCGCGCGGAGAGAGCAGAGGAGGGGAAGAGGTCCAGGGGGAGAGGGAAGAGTGCAGGGGGGTGCTGGGCGTCTCCAGGCAAGCAGCTGGACTCACGGGGACGCTGCCAGCGTGAAGCGGGAGGTGGAGGCCTCTCAACACAGGCAAGTGTTTTTCGCCCCGCCTAATGGCGAGGAAGACGATTTAGCAACGAGGTAGGTGGGCTGGGCTGGTCAAGCTGGGCCGGCTACAGGTATGTGGGCCAGGTAGGTTCCTTTTTCCTTTTCTATTTTTCTATTTTGTTTCTCTGTTTTGATTTGAATCTTGCCACTGTTTGAAATTTTAACAGTTTCAAACCAGTGCAAAAATTCCTCTGAACAATTTTATGTTGCTAGATGGACTTTTCCAAAAGCACATAAAACATCTCAAAGTTATTTGAATATATATTCTATATATTATGAATATAATTCCAAATTCAAATATAATAATGATTTAAATTCAGTGCCCAAAATATTCCTACAATTGTTCATTATTTTTGGATTGGTGCAAGAGCCTTCCCAAAAATATCAAACAGTTAATAAGAACATTTTGAGAAACATTGAATGCAATTTTCCAGGGTTCTTTGGCCTTCTTGAATTAAAATTTAAGGCTTCCAAATTTCCTCAATTCAAGTTCCAAAAATTTAAACATGATGCAAGCAAGATGCAAACACTTGGCCGCACCAGAAGCTAGGGATGTGACAAGTGGCCGTTGGATGTCCATCCAACCAATGCCGTGCTTCTTCTTCAATCTCGGATATTCTACCTTCACCCGCCCAAAAAATGATTCCTCCCCCTGACATCTGGGGCACACCGTTTAGGAAGCTGACCTGTGGGCCTACTAAGGTGATGCGTACCAAGGGCTTTTTCAACTTAGTCAATATAAATGATTCTAGCTGCAGTGACCGTACGATGTCCATCCAACGGCCGTCATGCTTCTTCAACCTCTGGTCTACTTGCTCCAGCCTACCAAAGCAAAGACCAACCGTGCCACCTGCTCCTGCCTCTCGTGGGCGGGCTGTGCAGGCCGCCAGCAGGCCTCACCACCCCTACTACTCCCACCGCTGTCCGTGGCATCCTCCACTCACCCGCACCTCCCGTTATTCTCGCGGGCGACGGCAGCCTCACACCGCAGTCAAACAGTGAACCTCGCATTCTCTCCGCTGGGAATCCATCGCCACGCCTTCCCTGCTGCCCCGTCGTCCCCTTCATAGGCCTCGCCGTCGTCCACCGCCCTGGTGCTCTTGGCGCGGCGTGGTCAACGTGGTCAAGGAACGACTTCCATCGGAAGAGTACTGTACGTGGAGAGGCTGGTACCTGGGTCCACGGCAACCGCAAGGAAGTGCCTCCTTATTACGCGGAAAATAATTATTCCTCCACCTGACAACACGGACCCACCGGACGGGCCACCGTATTTGGCAAAAAAAATGTTTCCCCCTGACTGCTGGGATCCACCGGACGGGCTAACGTATTTCACGAAAAAGCTGCCTCCGCCGTCAACTCGCAGACCACCAAGGTGCCTCCTTATTACGCCGCAAAAAATGAATACTCCCCCTGCTAGTTGGGACCCACCTTGGTGGAGGCTGACTTCAGGCCTACTAAGTTGACGGGACGGAGTGCTTTGTCAACTTAGTCAATATGAACGATTCTAGCTCCAAAGGACCGTGACGATGTCCAACCAACGGCCGAGTGCTTCTTCAACCTCCGGTCTTCTTGCTCCACCACCAAAGCAGCGCCGGTCGTGCCGCATTCTCCTGCCTCCGGTGGGCGGCCAGTGCCGCATGTGCCTCACCGCCCTTACTATTCCCACCGCTGGCCAGGCCCCACGGCGACGGCAGCCTCACACCGCAGCCGAACCAGTGAACCTCAGATTCTCTCCGCTGGCTTCCACCGCCGCTTTTCCCGGCTCTGTCGCCCCTTGTTAGGCCTTGCCGCCGCCCACCGCCCCGGTGCTCTCAGCGCGGCATGGTCAACGTGGTCAAGGAACGACTTCCATCGGAAGAGTACTGTACATGGAGAGGCTGACGGCTGGGTCCACAGCGGCCGCAAGGAAGTGCCTCCTTATTACACGCAAAATAATTATTCCTCCGCCTAATAGCAGGGACCCACCAGACGGGCAAATGAATTTCGCAAAAAAACGTTTCCCCATGACTGCTGGGACCTACCAGCTACATCTTTGCAGGCAAGGAAGTGCGTCCGAGCAAAAACGATTCGCCCCCCTGACTGCTGGGACCCACCAGCTACATCTTCGCAGGCAAGGAAGTGCCTGACAGTCGGGACCCACCTGGTCGAAGCGTACGTAGCATTTTCATTCTGGTCGCGGACGTGTACGTACATACTGGTCGATGTAGTGGCACGCACGTGTTGTAGTAGAATTGCTACGTAGCATGTACACGTACGTACAGCGGCCAGTGTGCAAGAAAGAAAATACGGCCATGTACGTACATACGGGCAGGGTCTCGAACGCCTACTCGCGCATACGTACGGCCGGGGCTCATGTACATGGTTGGGTCGGAACGGAGAAACTGCGTCGCCGTCGTGTTCATGGGGAGCCAACCGGCTGGGTCGGAAAGGAATGCGTCGTCGTGTTCATAGGGAGGGCTTGGACGGAACAGCCGATGGAAACGGGGCCTGGCGTACAGCAGAACGGAGGTAATGGCCATGTGTTCGACCGTCCACAGTCGAAACGAGATCCTGTTCATCGGGAGGGGTCTGGCGTACCGCAAAACGGAGGAAACACGGGACCTCCTACGGTCAAACGGGGTCTTGTTGATCGGGAGGTGTGGCGATCGCCAAACGGAGGAAATGGACTTGTGTTGGAGCGCCACATCAAACGGGGGTCCTGTTCATCAGGAGGGTTGTGGCGTACCGCAAAAGGGACTCCACGGGATACTGTTCATCTCCACCGTCGAACCCCTTCAGCCTCCATGGGCTACTGTTCATCCATCGTCGACCTCTTCCAGCCTCCACCTGCGACTGCTCATCCACGGGCTCCTGTTCATCCAGCCTCCACCACGCGCTACTCCACCGGCTACTGTTCAACCAGCCCTCTCCACGGGCACCTGTTCAACCACCCCTCCATGGGCTACTGTCCATCCAGCCCTCCACTATCTATTGTTCATCCTACGCTCCACGGGACGGTCCTGTTCATCCAGCCCTCCACGGGGTCCTGTTCATCCAGCCCCAACCGGCTCGATCGATCGGGGTCCTGTTCATCCACCCCCACCGGGAACGATTCATCCACACCCCCCAGCAACGCTCACTGTTCATCCAGAGGTAGCATCGATCGCCTTCAGTTAGCAGCAGTAGTGAAGGAATCGCTCGATCGGGTTCAGTTAACTGCCATCGATTGATCGCTCAGGTTTAGTAATGCGTAGATTGCAGTGCAATCGCTCGGGTTCAGTTAGAGCCCAACGCCTCGCTCAGGTTTAGTTAGAGCCAACGCCTCGCACCCACGCGCGTGCGTGTATGAGAGAGAAACGCGCATCGTTCGGCCCCGACCACCCACCGTAACCGGGAACACCCCGATATTTTCCTCGCCCTCGCTTCTACCACGGGTTTTTCCGTCATGGACGGCCCAAAGAATGTCATGCAGCTGCGTCTCCGGCCCGCCCAGGACGAAAAGCCCATTTTTTGTCATAGAAGTAGGACCCCACCACATCAACGATGATACCGGGTTTTGTCACAAGTCATAAGTATGACAGAAAAGAAATTCGTTCGGCCCAAAATGTCACCTGTGTCTTTTTTTTTTGTAGTGATGGTGACATGATTAGTTCGATGAAGCAGAAATAGCGATGGGTCGGAGCAAGGTTGGAAAAAGCGGTAGGCGTAAGCGAGGCGGTTGGCCTTCGCCTAGTGCCTAGGCAATGCCTAAGCGCCCTACGCGCGGCCTAGGCGGTAATATAGTTTTTACTCATAGTGTATTTGCGATTATTATATGGGTGTTGATATTAGTATAGGGCATATAAATAAGTTAATTACCCGTCTATTGTCATTGGAATATAACCCGTTTGGCATATCAGTGTAGTATGTGGCATGATTTCCTGCTTGGGTAGGCAATTCCTTGCTTGCCCTGCCTAGACCTCCATTTATGCCCTAGGCGAGGCGTTTGGCCATTCCCTAGCGCCTAGGTGTGCCTAAGAACCTCCTAGGCACTGCCTTTTCAAATAGAGGGTTGAAGATGGTGCTGCAAAAACCAAGAGCAGTGAGGAATGCTGCAATGCGTTGATACCACGCAGGAGGCGCCTGTTTCAGACCATATAGAGACCGTGATAGCAAGAAGACATCATCAGGCCGAGTGGGATCAACAAAACCAGTAGGCTGCTGATAGAGGACACACTCATGTAGATGACCATAAAGGAAGGTGTTGTTGATGTCGAGCTGATGAACAGGCCATCGGCAAGATGCGGCATGCTGAAGAACAACACGAATCGTGGCGGGTTTAACAACCAGGGAGAAGGTCTCCGAGAAGTCAACACCGGCACGTTGTGCAAAACTGTGAACAACCCAACAAACCTTGTACCTGTCCAGAGAGCCATCCGAAAGAAGCTTATGCCGAAATACCCACTTGTCGGTGATGATGTTGGCACCAGGAGGCCGAGGGACCAACGTCCAGGTCCATTGGCAACGAGAGCATCATACTCAGCACGCATAGCTGCAAGCCAATGCGGATCACTCAAGGCAGAGTGCACCGAGCGCGATACGGGAGAGATGACCGTAACGCTGAGATTATGATAGCTAGGGTTCGGTTGATGGATCCCGTCTTTAGCACGCGTCACCATAGAGTGATCAAGCGGCGGAGGTGGGGGCCAAGCCTGACGTTGAGGAGGAGCCGCAACCACTTGTGTGGAAGCGGGCAAGGACGGGGCCATGGAATAGATCGCGGGTGATGAGGCGGCGGTCGAGGCCATAGACAAGACCGACGGGGTCATGGACGGGTCCGCGGGTGAAACCGCGGATGTCGGAGACAGAGCCGCGGGCGAGGCCTCGGACAGCAGCGACAGCGCCACGGGCAAGGCCGCGGACGACGGCAACAGTGCCGCGGACGAAGCCGCGGGTGGCAGGGACGATGAGCCGACGAGCGAGGCCGCAGCCAGCGTTGGGGCGGGCAAGGCCTTAGCCAACATGGACGGCATCGTGATGGAAGAAGCGGCCGACAACCCGGCTGAGGAACCACCCGAGGCTGGTGAAGGGGGTGCCAGTAGGTCAGCAGGAGCTGGCGCTGAGACCTGCTGAGGCGAGGCCGGCTCCGGCTGAGCCAACGAGGAAGGTGCCACCGAGAGACCAGAAGGGCCCGCCGAGGAGGCATGCGGGCGCGGCAAAGGGAGCTCAAGAGCTCCCCGAGGCCGCCGGGTGGGAGCGTCCGAGGACGGAATCGCCGTCGATGAAACCTGCTGAAAAGGGAAGACTAGCTCATCAAAGTAAATGTGCTGCGAGACGAACACATGATGAGAGACCGGGTCGTAGCAGAGGAATCCTTTGGTGTTGGGTTGGTAGCCAAGGAAGACACAAGCGAGAGACCGAGGCGCAAGTTTATGTGGCACGGTGATAACCCACAAGTATAGGGGATCGCGACAGTTTTTGAGGGTAGAGTATTCAACCCAAATTTATTGATTCGACACAAGGGGAGCCAAAGAATATTCTCAAGTATTAGCAGCTGAGTTGTCAATTCAACCACACCTGGATAACTTAGTATATGCAGCAAAGTATTTAGTAGCAAAGTAATATGATAGTAATGGTAACGGTAACAAAAGTAACGCTAGCAAAAGTAATATTTTTGGTGTTTTGTAGTGAATGTAACAGTAGCAACGGAAAAGTAAATAAGCGAAGAACAATATGTGAAAAGCTCATAGGCATTGGATCGGTGATGGAGAATTATGCCGGATGCGGTTCATCATGTAGCATTCATAACATAGGGTGACACAGAACTAGCTCCAATTCATCAATGTAATGTAGGCATGTATTCCGAATATAGTCATACGTGCTTATGGAAAAGAACTTGCATGACATCTTTTGTCCTACCCTCCCGTGGCAGCGGGGTCCTAATGGAAACTAAGGGATATTAAGGCCTCCTTTTAATAGAGTACCGGAACAAAGCATTAGCACATAGTGAATACATGAACTCATCAAACTATGGTCATCACCGGGTGTGGTCCCGATTATTGTCACTTCGGGGTTGCCGGATCATAACACATAGTAGGTGACTATAGACTTGCAAGATAGGATCAAGAACTCACATATATTCATGAAAACATAATAGGTTCAGATCTGAAATCATGGTACTCGGGCCCTAGTGACAAGCATTAAGCATAGCAAAGTCATAGCAACGTCAATCTCAGAACATGGATACTAGGGATCAAACCCTAACAAAACTAACTCGATTACATCATAGATATCATCCAACCCATCACCGTCCAGCAAGCCTACGATGGAATTACTCACGCACGGCGGTGAGCATCATGAACTTGGTGATGGAGGATGGTTGATAATGACGACGCCGACGAATCCCCCTCTCCGGAGCCCTGAACGCACTCCAGATCAGCCCTCCCGAGAGGTTTTAGGGCTTGGCGGTGGCTCCGTATCGTAAAACGCGATGAATTCTTCTCTCCGATTTTTTTCTCCCCGAAAGCAAATATATAGAGTTGGAGTTGAGGTCGGAGGAGCTCAGGGGCCCACGAGGTAGGGGCGCGCCCTAGGGGAGGGCGCGCCCACCTCGTGGGCTGTGGTGTGGGCCCCTGGTATTCATCTTTTGCAAGGATTTTTATTATTTCCAAATAGACGCTCCGTGGAGTTTCGTGTCATTCGAGAACTTTTGTTTCGCACATAAATTACACCATGGAAAGTCTCATCAAAACTCAAGGCCATCCGGTTAGTTCCATTCAAATCATGCAAGTTAGAGTCCAAAACAAGGGAAAAAGTGTTTGGAAAAATGGATACGACGGAGACGTATCACACGGTAGCGGTGACGTTGGGGCAACACAAGCAACCAAAGACGTGAAGATCGTCATAGGATGGAGTCGACCCGAACAGAACATGATGAGGTGTATAGCTCCATCGTGGTTTGCAAGGCCGGATGTTGAGAAGAAGAGTGGCGGTGGCGAGAGCATCTGGCCAAAAGCGTGCAGGCATGTGTGCATGGAAGATAAAAGCACGAACACTCTCATTGAGGGTGCGGAGAGCATGTTTGGCACGACCGTTTTGTTGTGATGTGTATGGACAGGTAAGGCGAAAGATGGTGCCATGAATGGAGAGAAGATGTCTAATGGCGAGGTTATCAAATTCTTTTCTATTATCTGTTTGAAGATGAGCAATGGTGCGGTGAAACTGGGTTTTGACGTAAGAATAGAACGAATGAAGAGTGGAGGCAACGTCGGATTTGCGGCGTAACGGAAAAGTCCAAGTGAAGTGAGAAGAATCATCTAAAATCACAAGGTAATATGATAAAACCGAATTGCTAGGCACTAGAGATGTCCAAACATCACAATGAATAATATCAAAGGGAAAAGTAGCAATTGATGAAGATGAAGAAAACAGCAAGCGAACGTGTTTGCCGATGCGGCAAGCATGACAAGTATGAGCCGCTGATTTATTACATGAAAAGGGATAAGTGCTCAAAATTTTATGAAGAGCGTAGGCACCGGGATGACCAAGTAGAGCGTGCCAAAGTGAAACATCGGCATGAAGAGCAACCGGACCGCCGCGCATAGTAGGACCGCATGGGTAGAGGTCATCGGGAGAATCACATCGGTGCAAAACCCTCCGAGAGTGAACATCCTTAACAGAGAAACCGAGAGTGTCAAACTCAACAGTGACAAGATTTTCACGAGTAAGAGTACGGACAAAACATAGGTTTTTGATTAAGGATGGTGAGACAAGCACATTATTGAGTGTTAAGGAAGAAGAAGGGAACGGGAGGGAGGACGAACCGTGATGTGTGATGGGGAGAGAACTCCCATCACCGACCACGATGCGAGAGGATATTGGGGTTGGAGGCCATGTGAGCAGCGATGCCGGTGTCCATGTACCAACCACCGCCTATGTTGTAGGTGCTCGGCGAGGGTGCAACATGAAGGGCGGAGAGGAGCGTCGGGTCGTAGACTAGAGGGGCGCCACCATATGCGCCGTAACCCGGAGGACCGCCGTAGGCCGCGGCGTTGCCCTATGCCGCGGGAACCGGTGCGGTCAGCAGCGCCTGATGAGGCCGGTCGTAGCCCTAGGATGCCCGGAGCAGGGGGACGGGCATGGAGTAAGCATGCACGATGGCCGTCCAGGGATTGTACCCCGAGAGCCAAGGAGAAGTAGGAGCGGCCGCGTTGGTCGCGGGGCGGGGGGGGGGGGGGGAGGGGCTACGCCTTGTTGGTGTTGCGGCCCCGACCCCCGTGGCCCTTCTGCTTGCAGCCACCAGAGGGTGCGGGTGGCGGGGTGGGAGCAGGCGCACGCAGCGCTGGGGGGCTGGAGGAGTGACATGGCCAGGGGTGAGGCCGACGTGGAGGGCGGCGTGGGTCGTCTGCCGGGCGGAGTGACGGAGGCTCTTCTCCTCCATGCGAAGGTACGTGACTGCCTTCGCGTACGTCGGCATGACGAGGGAGAGGTTGGCGGCAGACTGGCCAAGGTCGGGGTGGAGGCCGCGAAGGAGGTTGGTGAGGAGGACGGAGTCATCGATGGTCATGCCGACGTCACGCAGCTTGTTGGCGAGAACCTTCAGCCGCGTGCAGTACTCATCGCTCGAAAGATCGTTTTGCTGCATAGTGAAGAACTCCCCTTGGAGGAAGACACGGCGTTGGAGTTGATTGTCGAGGAAGAGGTTGCACAACCATGTCCACATGGCGTACGCCGGGGGGTCACGGGAGTTCACCATGTTGAAGAGACCTTGGGAGATGGTGAGGAAGAGCCACTTGACGATGCAGGCATCCACGGCAAGCCACTCATCGCCATCCTTCAAGTCAAGGAACTCGACGCTCCCATCAACGTGCTCGACGAGACGGTAGAGCGGAACAAAAGCCCGAAGTAGGTGCGCCATGCGTTGTAGGACGGTGAGTCAAGGTCGAGGATGACGGCACATGATCCTTGATGTGGAGCTCGTTGAGGCGATCGGAGGTGAAAATGGCGCCAGTGAAGGATCCGGCATCGGAGGGGTCGGCCTTAGAGCGGGACATGGTGAGAGTGAAGCACGGCGCGTTAGGGTTTGGGTGTTGTTGGAGGGAGAGGGCAGCGCCGGCGTAAGGTGGCGGCTGTGTTGGAGGGGGGGAGGGTGGCGGCTACGTGAGGAGATGGCAGCGGCGGTTTAGGGTTTGGGAGGTGCAGCGGCGACTACGGGAGGGTAGCGGCGGCAGCTTAGGGTTTGGTGAGTTGCGGCGGCAGCGGCAGCAAAGAGGAGCGGTGGCGGCCTAGGGTTGGAAGGGCGCGGCGGCGGCTACAGGGAGATGCAGCGGCGGCGCAGGGCGGAAGCGATGGAGATCGTAGAAAAAATTGATACCATGTAGAAAGATGTAGGATGCAACTCAATTGTATTCCATGGAGTTGGTCACAATATAAAAACAGGATGTCTTGCGTGACAAGGAAACTAATCCTACCATATCTCTAGGAGTCAACTATACAAGGCTAGAGAAGATAGGAATAGCAATACAAATATGTCACGTTCAACACTAACCGATAATTGTTGATGAAGAAAGGTAGGATGCCTACCGGGGCATCCCCAAGCTTAGATTCTTGAGACTTCTTGGAATATTATCTTGGTATGCCTTGGGCATCCCCAAGCTTGAGCTTTTGTGTCTCCTTAATTCCTTTTATATCATGGTTTCCCTAAATCTTAAAAACATGATGCACACAAAACTCAATAAGAACTCGTGAGATAAGTTAGTACAAATCAATGCGACACCTTATCATTCTCTACTGTAGCAAATCAATAAAATTATTATTTAACATTGCATACTAAATGCCTCTGCATATTTAATACTCCTATCCTCAAAAAGAATCATTAAACAAGCAAACATATGCAAACATAACAACAATCTGTCTAAACAAGACAATGTGTAAAGGATGTGGCAAGATCCAATCTTATTTAACACAAAATTTCTGAAAATTTACCACACTATAGAAAATTCACCATAGCTTATTATTCAAAAAATTCAACATTTTATCACATTCTGAATTTCTCGGGAATTTTTGCAACAACAATAAACTTCCTATTTTGAAACAGCAACTCATATACTTGCAAACTAAGCATGGCAAAGGCTATACTTGACATTTTTATTGAAGTAAGAGATGCAGAACATTATTCTATATAACAGCAAGCAAATCTCAACAGAAGAAAAATGACGCTCCAAGTAAAACTCATATCATGTGACGAATGAAAATATAGCTCCAAGTGAGGTTACCGATAATGTTGGAGACGAAAGAGGGGATGCCTTCTGGGGCATCCCCAAGCTTAGTTGCTTGGATATTCCTTGAATATTACCTTGGGGTGCCTTGGGCTTCCCCAAGCTTATGGTCTTGCCACTCCTTATTCTCCTCATATGGATATCCCACCCAAAACTTGAAAAGTTCAATCACACAAAACTTAACGGAACTTCGTGAGATGGGTTAGTAAGATAAAGACAAATCATTCACTTTGGTACTATCAAGACAAGATTCATAATTATTCTCACACAATGCCTACTGTACCTTATCATTTCCACAATATATATTGAGCAATATAAGCCATAGAAAATAGAAAACAAGCAAAACAGAATCTGTCAGAAACAGAATAGTATGTAATGATCTGGACAATGACCATACTTCTGTAACTCTAAAATTTCTAAAAAATTAGGACAACATAGGGAATTTGTATATTAATCATGTGTCAAAAATTCGGAATTTTATCACGTTCCAGTGAATTTTGGAAATCCTCCTACTGGATGCAAAAGTTTTTGTTCTTCAACAAGATCAAATCAACTATCATCCACACTATGCCAAAAGGCTTTACTTGGTACTTTATTGAAACAAAAAGCTATAAAACATGATTACTAGAGTATCCTAATCATGTGAACACACAAAAAAAGTATGGGTAAATGTTGGGTTGTTCCCAACAAGCGCTTTTCTTCAATGCCTTTTTAGCTAGGCATGATGATTTCAATGGTGCTCACATAAAAGTAAGGAATTGAATATAAAGAGAGAATCATGAAGCATATGACTAGCACATTTAAGTCTAACTCACTTCCTATGCATAGGGATTTTGTGAGCAAATTATTTATGGGAGCAAGAATCAACTAGCATAGGAAAAACAAGTGCAACTTCAAAACTTTCAACATAAAGAGAGGAAACTTGATATTAGTGAGAAGCCTACAAGCATATGTTCCTCTCTCATAATAATTTTCAGTAGCATCATGAATGAATTCAACAATATAACTATCACATAAAGCATTCTGTTCATGATACATAAGCATAGAAAATTTATTACTCTCCACACAAGAAAATCTATTTTCATGAATAGTAGTGGGAGCAAATTTAACAACATAACTATCATGGGATTGAAAATTAAAATCATGATGACAAGTTTCATGGTTATCATTTTCCTTTATAGCATACATTTCATCACCATAAAATAGATCGGGACTTTGTTTTCATAATCAATTGAAACCTCTTCCAAGATAGTGGAATCATCATTAAATAAAGTCATGACCTCTCCAAATCCACTTTCATAAATATAATCATCATAAATAGGAGGCATGATTTCATCATAATAAATATTCTCATCAAAACTTGGGGGACTAAAAATATCATCTTCATCAAATATAGCATCCCCAAGCTTATGGCTTTGCATATCATTAACATCATGGATATTCAAAGAATTCATACTAATAACATTGCAATCAGGCTCATCATTTATGCCAATCATTTTATTGAATTCTTCTTCTATCAATTGAGCACAATTTTCCTTTCCATCATTTTCACAAAAAACATTATAAAGATGAATATATGATGCAACCTCAATTCCATTTTTGTAGATTGATTTTATAAACCAAACTAGTGATAAAACAAGAAACTAAAAGATTCGATTGCAAGATCTAAAGATATACCTTCAAGCACTCACCTCCCCGGCAACGGCGCCAGAAAAGAGCTTGATGTCTACTACACAACTTGTTCTTGTAGACTCGTGTTGGGCCTCGGAGCGCGGAGTTTTGTAGGGCAATAGCAAATTTCCCTCAAGTGGATGACCTAAGGTTTATCATTCCATGGGAGGTGTGAAGATGGTCTCTCTCAGACAACCCTGAAACTAAATAATAAAAAATCTCTTGTGTCCCCAACACACCAAATACAATGGTAATTTGTATAGGTGCACTAGTTCGGCGAAGAGATGGTGATACAAATGTAGTAATGATATTAGATATTGATTTTTGTTATAGGAACAATAAAAAATAGCAAGGTAGCAATTGATAAAATGGAGGACAAACAGTATTGCAATGCTTGAAAATGAGGCCTAGGGTCCGTACTTTCGCTAGTGCAATCTCTCAACAATGCTAATCTAATTGGATCATAGAACCATCCCTCAATATGTGATGAATAATCACTCCAAAGTTATTGTCTAGCGGAGAACTTAAGAAGAAATTGTTTGTAGGGTACGAAACCACCATAAAGTTATTCTTTCCATTCGATCTATTCACCAGTTCATACTAAAATAACGCAAAGGTATTCTTTGCGTTTGATCTATCCAAGAGTTCATACTAAAATAACACCATATGATACGATCAACCAACTCTAATGTCACCTAGATATTCCAATGTCACCGCAAGTATTGATGAGTTAATTATACGATACGCATCAAACAATTTCAGATTCATAATACTCGGTCCAACACAAAGTATCTCGAAGAGTGCCCCAAGATTTCTACCAAAGAAACAAGGACGAAAATGTGCATCAACCCCTATGCATAGATTACCCCAATGTCACCTCGGGAATCCACGAGTTGAGTGCCAAAGAATATATCAAGTGAATCAATATAATACCCCATTGTCACCACAGGTACTCATATGCAAGACATATATTAAGTGCTCTCAAATCCATAAAAATATTCAATCCGATAAAACGAAATCTCAAAGGGAAAAATCAATTCATCACAACAAGATAGAGAGGGAGAAACACCACATGATCCCACTATATTAACAAAGCCTGCGATACATCAAGATCGTGCCATCAAGAACACGAGAGAGAGAGAGAGAGATTAAACACAGAGCTACTGGTACAAACCCTTAGCCCCGAGGGTGGACTACTCCCCCCTCATCATGGTGGCCATAGGGATGATGAAGATGGCCTCGGTGATGATTTCCCCCTCCGGCAGGGTGCCAGAACAGGGTCTAGATTGGTTTTTCATGCCTATAGAGGCTTGCGGTGGCGGAACTTCTGATCTCTTCACTCCCCTAGGGTTTTTGGAATATTTAGGAATTTATAGGGCGAAGAGGCGGTGTGGGAGGCCACCGAGGTGGGCACAACCCACCAGGGCGCGCCTGGCCCGCCAGCGCGCCCACGTGGGTTGTGCCCCCCTCGGGGCACTCCTCTGGTACTTCCTTGGCCCAAGTTGTGTCTTCTGATCCATAAAAATTCTCCAAAAAGTTTTGTAGTGTTTGGACTCCATTTGGTATTGATTTTTTGCGATGTAGAAAACAAGCAAAAAACAACAATTGGCAGTCGACACTATGTCAATAGGTTAGTCCCCAAAAATGATATGAAGTTGCTATAAAATGATTGTAAAACATCCATGAATGTTAATATAACAACATGAATACTTCATAAATTATAGATACGTTGGGGACGTATCAGTGTACAACTCTGAGTGGCTCGCCAATGTCGTCCTGGTGCCAAAAGAAAGACAAGTCTCTCCGATTGTGTGTAGATTTTAGGCATATCACTCGGGCTTGCCTGAAATATCATTTCCCTCTTCCCCGCATAGATCGGATAGTAGATTCTACTACCGGGTGTGAGCGGTTGTCATTTCTCGATGCGTACTCCGGGTACCATCAAATCCGACTGTACGACCCTGATAAAATAAATAAAGTACTCATCACCCTGTTCGGGTGTTTCTGTTATATTATGATGCCATTTGGGTTGAAAAATGTTGGGGCAACGTTCCAGCGTATGATCCAAAAGTGCTTATGAAAGCAAATCAGTCGGAACGTAGAAGCCTACATGGATGACATCGTGGTCAAGTCCAAGGCAGGTTCCGACCTCCTAACCAACCTCGTTGAAACTTTCGCGAACCTACGCACTTTCGGCATAAAGCTCAATCCAACCAAGTGTACATTCGGCGTGCCAGTAGGCAGGTTACTCGGTTTCCTTGTTACCAAACATGGGATCAACGCCAATCCTGAGAAGATTGGGACCATCATCCGCATGAAGCAATCAAAGCGTCTCCACGATGTACAACGCCTCACGGGTTGCCTGGCAGCCCTGAGCAGATTCATCTCAAGACTCGGTGAAAAAGCCCTGCTGCTTTACCGATTGATGAAGAAGCCTGATAGGTTCGAGTGGACTCCCGAAGCGCAGGCTACGTTCCCAGAACTTAAAGCCTTGCTTTCCACCTAGCAGGTGCTAGCTGCTCCGAGCAGCAAGGAGCCCTTGCTCTTATACAAAGCGGCCACGAGCCAAGTTGTGAGAACGGTCCTCACTGTGGAACGGGAAGAACAAGGAAAACTCTTCAAGTTCCAACGACCGGTCTACTACATCTCTGAAGTCCTCACATATTCCAAGCAAAGGTATCGGCATTATCAGAAGCTAGTGTACGGAATCTATCTAACTGCAAAGAAGGTGGCGCATTGTTTTCAAGAACAATTGGTCATAGTGATAAGTGACGCCCCTCTGTCTGAGATCATGAACAATAGAGATGGCACTGGCTGAGTGGCCAAGTAGGCCATTGAGCTCCTCCCACTGGACATCAGGTTTGAAGCCAAGAAGGCCATCAAGTCACAAGACCTGGTAGATTTCCTGGCTGAATGGATTGAACAAGAGCAGCCTGTTCCGAGTGTTCCCGAGCACTGGGCGATGTTCTTCGACGGATCCAAGATGCTCCATGGCTCCGAGGCCGGAGTAGTATTGGTATCTCCTAAAGTCGATCGTATCAACTATGTACTTCAAATCCACTTCGACTTCTCCAATAATGAAGCTAAGTACGAAGCTCACTTCACTACAAAAAGAAGACACATCCGTGACATTTTGGGCCGAACGAAATTTTTTTGTGTCATACATATGACACTTCTATGATGATAATTGTGACAAAACCAGGTATCATCATAGATGTGGTGGGCTCCTACTTCTATGACAAAAAATCATGACAGAAAATGGGCTTTTCATCCTGGGTGGGCCGGAGACGCAGCTGCATGACATTCTTTGGACCGTCCATGATGGAAAAAAACCGTGGTAGAAGCAAGGGGGAGGAAAATTACAGGGAGTTCCCGGTTACGGTGGGAGGTCGGGGGCCGAGCGATGCGCGTTCTCGATACACGACGCTGCAGCGTGTGTGTAGGCGTTAATTTTAATCAACCCGGCGACAGCACTACAAAGCTACGACATCGAACCCGAGCGATCGATCGATGGCTGTTAACTGAACCCGATCGAGCGATTCCTTCGCTCCTGCTGGTAACTAAAGCCGGTTGATGCTGCCTGGATGAACAAAGGAGCGCTGCTTGGGGCGGTTGGATGAGCAAAGGAGCGGTGGCACTGCCCCTGGATGAACAGGACCCCATGGTGTGGTGGAGGGGTGCCCGTGGAGGGGTGGTTGAACAGGACCCCATGGTGTGGAGGGTTGGATGAACAGTAGACGGTAGAGGGGTGGTTGAACAGTAGCCGGTGGAGTAGCGCGCGGTGGAGGCTGAATGAACAGGAGCCTGTGGAGGCTGGAGGAGGTCGACGGTAGCCCATGGAGGCTGGAGGAGGTCGATGGTGGAGATGAACAGTATCCCGTGGAGTCCCGTTTTGCGGTACGCCACACCCCTCCAGATGAATAGGACCCCTGTTTCGACCGTAGCCCTCCAACACAAGTCTGTTTCGTCCATTTTGCGGTACGGCACACCCCTCCCGATCAACAGGACCCCAGTTTCGACCGTAGGAGGTCCGTTTCATCTGTTTTGCGGTACGCCACACCCCTCCTGATCAACAGGACCCTGTTCCGAACATAGGAGGTCTGTTTCTCCGTAGTGCGGTACGCCAGCCTTGTTTCCATCGCCTGTTCCGTCCAAACCCTCCCGATGAACACGACCACGCATTCCGTCCTGACCCAGCCGGTTGGCTCCAAAATGTTCTGTTGCCTCCCGATGAACACGACGCATTCCGTTGCCTCCCCATGAACACGACACATTCCATTGCCTCCCCATGAACACGACGATGACGTTGTTTCTCCGTTCCAACCCAGCCATGTATACGAGCCCTGGCCGTACGTATGCGCGAGTATGCGTTCGAGACCCCGCCCGTATGTATACATACGTGGCCGTATTTTCTTTCTTGCACCCTGGCTGCTGTACGTACATGTACATGCTACGTGCGCGCCTCTACTTTGACACGTGCGCGCCTCTACTACGACACGTGCACGCCTCTACATTGACCAGTATGTACGTACACGTTCGCGACCAGAATGACAACGCCACGCACGCTTTGACCAGGTGGGTCCCGACTATCGTGCACTTCCTTGCGTGCGAAGATGTAGCTGGTGGGTCCCAGCAAGTCGGGGCTTAATCGCTTTTTTGCCCGGACGCACTTCCTTGCGTGTGAAGATGTAGTGGTGGGTCCCAGCAATCGGGGAATGTTTTTTTTTGCGAACACGGTGGCCCGTCCGTGGGTCCCTCGCTGTCGGTGGAGGAATAATTATTTTGCGCGTAATAAGGAGGCACTTCCTTACAGCGGCCGTGGACCCAGCTGTCAGCCTCTCCACGTACAGTCCACGTCCGTTGGAATTCATTCCTTGACCATGTTGACCACACCGCGCCGAGAGCACCAGGGCGGTAGATGACGGAGAGGCCTAGGAAGGGGACGACACGGAGCCGGGGAAGACGCGGCAGTGGATGCCCACGCGGAGAGGAGTACGAGGGTTCACTGGTTCGGCTGCGCTGCCGTCGCCGCAGAATAATAGGGGATGTGGGTGAGTGGAGTGGAGGGATGGCCTGGCCAGCGGTGGGAGTAGTATGGGGGCGGTGAGGCCTCCGCGGCAGCACAGCCGGCCACGGGAGGCAGGAGCAGGCGGCACGACCGGTGCTGCTTTGGGCGGCTGGAGCAAGAAGACCAGAGGTTGAAGAAGCACTATGGCCGTTGGATGGACATATTACGGTCAGTCGAGCTAGAATCGTGCATATTGACTAAGTTGACAAAGCCCTTCGTCCCCGTTAACTTAGTAGGCCCACTATACTGGGTCCCAGCTAGCAGGGGGAGTATTCATTTTTGTGTGTGTAATAAGGAGGCACTTCCTTGCGTGCAAAGATATAGCTGGTGGGTCCGAGCTGTCAGCAGCGATAACGTTTTTTTCACGAAATACAGAGGCCCTTTCGGTGGGTCCCAGATGTCAGGTGGAGGAATCATTATTTTGCACGTAATAAGGAGGCATTTCCTTGCGTGCGGCCATGGACCCAGCCTGTCAGCCTCTCCACGTCTGATCCACTTCGTGATGCATGTCGATCGTTGACCATGTTGACCACGCCACGCCGAGAGCACCAGGGCGGTGGACGTCTGCGAGGCCTAGGAAGGGAACGACACGGAGGCAGGGAAGACTCGGCAGTTGTTTTTGTTTCCCACGCGGAGGGGAGTACGACTGTACAAGGGTTTACTGGTTCGTCTGCCGTCGCCGGAGAATAACAGTAGGTGTGGGTGAGTAGAGGGATGGCTAGGCCAGCGATGGGAGTACGGTGGGGCTGTGAGGCCTGCGCGGCAGTACAGCCGACCGTGGGGAGGAGGGAGCAGGCAGTCCCGCCGGCGCTTGTTTGAGCGGCTGGAGCAGGAAGAGCAGAGATTGAAGAAGCACGATGGCCGTTGGATGGCCATCCAACAGTCACTGCTTGTGCATCAACTTTTTTTATGAAAGCCTCAAATCTGTGGAAAACAGCATACAACCCATCTGCCATTATTTCTAATAATTTACAGCCCATTTGCTAATTATTAAGGTTTTTTTGGAGCCCATATTCTTTTTGTTAGCATTACAGCCCATATTGTGGCCACGGTTAAAAAATTATACGAAATTTTGCATATTTCGGTGCGGTCCGAACTATTTTTAATCCCGAAATTTCGACTCACATTCAAACTGATTTTAAAATTAAATGTATATCAATATAAAAACCAACAAATTATCCATGCATAAAAATTAATGTAATTTAAAATCTCGAAATGAAAAAAAAAAGATATTTGAAACTAATTGCTGGTTTGATGTGTTTTAAAAATGTACATCCCATTTCTCATTACTGATGGGCCATTTTCCCGGCTAGCCGAATGAAAGCTCTCCTCGTCTTGAAAGATTTGCAGCCCAACAGGCCTGACAAAGCGACTTACTTGGAAAATCATAAAAAACTGGGCTATGGCCGTGGACCTAGCTGTCAGCCTCTCCACGTACAGTACTCTTCCGATGGAAGTCGTTCCTTGACCACGTTGACCATGCCGCACGGAGAGCACCACGGCGGTGGACGACAGCGAGGCCTAGGAAGGGGACGACGCGGAGCCGGGGAAGACGCGGCAGTGGAAGCCCGCTTGGAGAGGAGTACGAGGGTTCACTGGTTCGGCTGCGGTGTGAGGCTGCCGTCGCCGCAGGGCCTGGCCAGCGGTGGGAATAGTAGGGGGCGGTGAGGCCTTCTCGGCAGCACAGCCGGCCACGGGAGGCAGGAGCATGCGGCACGACCGGCGCTGCTTTGGGCGGCTGGAGTAAGAAGACCAGAGGTTGAAGAAGCACTATGGCCGTTGGATGGACATCATACGGTCACTGGAGCTAGAATCGTTCATATTGACTAAGTTGACAAAGCCCTTCATCCCCGTCAGCTTAGTAGGCCCACAAGTCAGCCTCCCACCAAGGTGGGTCCCAGCTAGCCGGGGGAGTATTCATTTTTTTGTGCGTAATAAGGAGGCACTTCCGGTGGGTCCGAGTTGACAGCAGGGGGAACGTTTTTTCGCGAAATACGGTGGCCCGTCAGGTGGGTCCCAGCAGTCCGGGGGCAAACATTTTTTTCGCAAAATACGGTGGCCCGTCCAGTGGGTCCCTGCTGTCAGTTGGAGGAATCATTATTTTACGCATAATAGGAGGCACTTACTTGCTGCGGCCGTGGACCCAGCTGAGACTCTCCACGTACAGTATACTTCCGATGGAAGTCGTTCCTTGACCACGTTGACCTCGCCGCGTTCCGTTGCATGCATGTGTCCATGAGCGTGGTGCATTCCCACTGTCAGCCTCTCACGTACAATCATCTTCCAATGACTCTCGGTTGTTGACCACGTTGACCACACCGTGCCAAGCGCACCCAGACTGGAACGACCCGGAGATGGGGAAGTCGGGGCAGTGGAGTCGCAGGATGGAGAGGAGTGGGAAACTTCACTGGTTCGGGTGCACGGCAGCACACCCGCGGTGCCGCCCACGGGAGACATGAGCAAGAACAGAGGTTGAAGAAGGAGCACGGCTATTGAATTAACATCCAACGGTCCAGCTGCTAGAATCATTTGTTGATTAAGTTGACAAAGCCGTGCGTACACGCCCGCTTAGTAGGCCCACAAGTCAGTCACCAAATCTGACGGGTCCCAGCTGTCAACAGGATGAATAATTTTTTTCGCAAAACAAGGAGGCACTTCCTTCCGTGCGAAGATACAGCCGGTGGGTCCCAGCTGTCAGGTGGAGGAAACATTTTGTTCAGCGTAATAAGGAGGAACTTTCCTTGCGTGCGACCATGGACCTCGTGGGTCCCAGCCGTTAGGCTCTCCACATACAGTCCTCTTCCGATGACTCTCGTTTGACTATGCTGCACCGAACGCAGCGAGGCGGTGGACGACGGCGAGGCCCCGGACCGGGAACGACTCGGAGATGGGAAAACGCGGCAATGGAGTCGCAATTGAGAGCACGAGAAGGGTTATAATTGGTTCTGTTGCGGCGTGGGGCTGTAGTCTGTGGAGAATAACAGGAGGTGTCGAGGGGTGGAGGGATAGCCTGGCCGGCGGTGGGGTAGCGCTTCGCAGCGATGCATGCTAAGCAGAGCCGCTAGCTGCCGGAGGCCGGACCAGGCGGTCCCGACGACGCTGGAGGAAGAAGACGAGAGATTGAAGGTGCATGCCGGCCGTTGGATATAAATCCAATGGCTGTGGATGACACAATCAGTTGTTGACCAAGTTGACAACGCCTCGTGAGGCGCCGACCTATTGGCCCACATGTCACCGCAAAAATGTGGCATATATTTAACCCATGTTTTCTAGAATGTACAGTCCATTTGCTGGGCTGGATGAACAAATAATTTCGCGTCAATCAGGCCCATTTATATTTTCTAAGAAATCCCAGCCCATTTGCACTTCCTTGAAATACATGTATTATGTGGGCTCGTTATATATATAATGTTATGTTAGAAGGAGCAATTAATATCAAAGAATAAACCGGAGAGGCAGATTTTATATATATATATAAATAATTAAGAAATTAAGAAATTAGCGAGTTAGTGCTCTAAATAAAAATGAGCGCGTTATTATTAAATTGGTTCCTTAAAATCTTCGCAAGCTTTTGTACGCAATCACCAGGATTTTCCTTGCCTGTGAGTCAAAAACAACCAGGATTTTCCTTGCCAACTTCCGTTAAACATTTACTTTTATAAGTTAATAACACGTGGGATGTTTTTATAATGTATATATAAGTCTCTATAAAATACACGATAATAGTAATAATATAAATATATATAATGTGGTTAGAAGGAAAACATAAATTGGACACAGCATTACTTTTATAAGAGACTGCGTTTTATACCCCACAAGAGGCATACTAACAAGTTCACACACAAATACAACAGAAAAGGTAAACATTCATATCAAACTCGGGTTCACAGGACACGCTCATATTCATAGCCAACATTCACTATCAACAACTCAAAAGATTCATATATACACAAGCTCAAAGATATCTATGCATCCAAATGATTGGTAGATCACACGACAATATTCATACATAATTCACAAAAAGATTCAGATATACACATGTTCAGTATGTTTATCCATCCAAATGATTGAGATCACAGCCAATATGATCCATGGACGGACTTTAATTACCTAGGGTACAGACTGGTAAATGGTGTTCAATCGGAGGTACTTCTTGCTAAAATTAGTTCTTGTACGAGTAAACTTTCGAGTACATAAGAGGCAGCACAGATAATCTGAACTTTGCTTGTAGGTTTATCCTCAAATAGTGGCCTCGTGCCGAGGGAGGTTTGAGCAACTTGGCCACTACTTTCATCCAACTAGTTTACTGGCTCATCTTGGTCCTCAGATCTCGCCAAAATTCTACATTGCAGGCAAGAAACGAGGCGGTTGAGAAAATGAACCACCCAAATTTTTTGTGCAGTTCAACTGAAATGGAGCATCCTTGGCGTGCAGACTGATTAAGTGCCATATGAATATACGCGTCAACCAACTTGTCTGGAATCGTTAGACTCCATGCCATATAGTTCGCTACCATATGTGCCGATAACCAAAAGGCACAAGTTGGGACCAAAAACTGGACTGCGTTTTTCTGGGCTATGCACCAAGCAATATTTTTGGCGTTCACTCTCCTATTACTTGGAGTTTGACAATTAGTTGACGCCGGTTGATACTTGAATGAATATAGGCACTTCTTGTCAACATCGATGCTTGTCTGAGGGAACTTTGGAGTACACAGTAGCAGCATAAGTACCTGTCCATCTGATCATTTTGTGCAGTTCTACTGAAATCACCCGATGTAATGATTTGCTCATGAAGTTCAGCTCCAAATTACTCCTTTATGAAATCGGCAAACAGTAGCACAATACCAAATTACCAATACATATGACAGGCACAATAATCAGGATAAAGACCAGTACCAACCTATGTGAGGTAGCATATAAATTACTATTTCCTTTGACTGGAAGCCGAGATAAGCCAAGTGACTGACAGCAAAGGAAGAAAGCAAGCGGAGATTAGCGACTGACAGGAAAGGACGGAAGCTGTCGAGGCAATGAAGCACCCAAAGTTTTTGTGCAGTTCCACCAAAATCGAGCATCCCCATTGGCACATATATTGAGAGAGAGTGAGATTACTGTAATAGTGGGACAAGTTGATGAAACATACACTAACAAATAGAAGCACCCTCATTATCTTAATGGGTAAAGTTAGCAACATAGTAGTCTTGCTTAAAGAGAGGTATTAGTTCATTTAATCAGTGCCAATTAGCTCAACTCAACACTCAAAGCATTGCCATTTATCATAGGTTGCAAAACTTTAACGTGCAAAGATAACGGAGTTTCTCATGACAAGAGCATGATACAAATAGATATGATGACAAACTAATATGGATGAAGGCCTTAGGCCCGCACCAACCTGAGAAAAAAGCTTATTCATGTAGTCCCATAAGAGATGATAAAGCACTCACTTTGGAATCACACAATAGTATATATTTTTGTGCACTTCAAATGTATGGTTGAAATCACTCTTGTTTACCAAAGTCTTTGAGATTATGTCGAAAGATTATCAAGAACTTCCAGCAGATTTAAAGCACTGGCTGGGATACAGTTCATTGTATTGTCTTGTGTAGTTCCACTAAAATGTATGATTGGCACAACATGATCCCTGTTTGCACAAGTAGGAACAAGGTGAAACCTTCATTAGCTTAGTGAGAAAGGATAGGAAGACATTAGCATATTACTCAAACAGTAGCATCAAATTCATGATGGGCAATAGGCAAAACATTGCCTCATTGAACCGATGGCAATAAATTGACATGCAAAACAATAGCACTATTATGTCATGACACTAATAATATACCCTCCCTTCTCCACCACATGATTCACCTCCATAGACAAACATACACACGTACATGATTCAGCATAGGGTCCTACTAAAGATTTGTTTAACTCCAACAGGAAAATTAGGCAGTAATAAATTAGTGGTACTTAAGTACTCCTAATTAATTAAGTGAGACAGCAGAAGTGGAAGGGCTCCCTGGAGGATCGTCTCACATGTAAGGTAGTCGTTGCCGAAGCCCTTAAATGGCCTCGACTGAGGCCTCTGGCTTCAGCAAGATCGCCTTGGCACTGTTTATTCTTTTTCTTCTTCCTCTTCATGCTCTATTTCTATTTCTCCTCACCAGTTGGTGAAACCAAGTACATGATTGGCCTTCTAATTCAGAATTGGTTTTGTCAGTGAGGGAGTACAAGTGTACTAGTAAAAAACAGCATTATTTTCTCATGGCAGTCGGAAAATAGAGATGAACACATGCATTAAATATCATTCTTACCTAAAGGAAGGTTATGACGCCAATATGGATGATGAGGATTGGAACACAGATCTCCCTTTGTGCAGTTCCACCAAAATGAACCAACTGTTCCATTCTGATATTCCAGTTAAACAACACAAAAGTCACTTCTTTTGAGAAGAGTTTTGTGCAGTGCACCAAAAGGTCACAACAGCAACCAGGTGAATTGGATATCCGTGTTTGCACAAAAAGGCACAGAGGAAACAATTAGAGTCTCAAACAATTACAGGCAAAAACATTTGGCTAAACTTGTCATGGCTTATAACAGTGGCATGGCTTCATTTTTACCAGGGACATTAGATTAAGAACAACTAAATATTTGGTATAAGGGCATGGGACAGTGGGTGCACCAGCAGTCCAGCACCATGTACGTAAATAGGGGCATAAAGTGGTGATTCATAGTTCGTTGCCCCGAGAAACAAGCATCCAAGAAACATATCTGGGTTGGTCCCATTTTTGTTCATTCTAGCCACCTACTCCTATGTGTGGATAGCAAATCTAGTCCTGGTCATACCACTGTGTACAGCGTTACCCCTATATTTCCCTTTTCGACAAAGAGACCGATTGGATGACCAGTCTGTACTACTTTCACCCCTTTCCTTCCTGTTTGTACCAAGTCCGATGTACATACTAAATTCCCCCACCCCCACTTTATTTCTTGTTTGAACCAAGTACTCGCTCCGTCCGAAATTACTTGTCATCAAAATGGATGTGTCTAGAACTAAAATACATCTAGATACATCCATTTCAATGACAAGTATTTTCGGACAGAGGGAGTACAAGATTTGACTCCATGAAGTAGCTTTACCTCTAACAATAGAAGAAAAAAATGTGACGTTGGACCATCCGATCGAGAGGGGCTGAGAGGTAGAAAATGATGCACATGCAGCGACATAGCGAGTTGGGGAAGTAGAGCTAAGGCGGTTTCGAACGAATATATACCTGAAGGTCATCGGGATGTGGATAGGTGGGCGGCGGGAGGCCGAATCTGCCCACAGGCAATGACGAAGCGATCGGAGGACCTCCCGCGCCGGCACTCGGCCAGAGATAACGGTGCGGCCGGCAGTGGGTCTCCTCCATCGCTGTCGACGACGGCCTAAACGCTGTCCCTCCTCCCCTTCACCGGCGGAGGGGGATACGTCCGGATCTGTAACCAGCGGTGAGGACAGAAAGCCAGTGTTTTTTGAAGGGAGAAAGACAGTGTTACCACCCCTATCTTGTTTAGATCTGGAGAGGATGAGAGTGTGTGAATAGAGCAACCCTAGCAAGCAAGCGCGGAGGCTCCGGCCTATATATACGTAGTGGGGTAGTTTTCCTTTTTCACTCTATCAAAACAAACATTTATAATTGTGTACTACTACATGCCAGGTCGCGGTTTTTTTAGTTGTTGATTGTTTTTTGAGATAGCTACCCGCTTGTTCCAAGTGATGTTACGGTGTGCCAGGTCGCACTTTGTATCGTTCAAGTCTGGTACTACAACTCCCTCCATTAAATGAACAACCACCCCCTCATAAAAATTGTGAACAAGCCCACGGCTAAAATTAGTGGAAACGTGGGTTGCCCCAACATGCATTATTATTTATATTTTCTACTCCCTCCGTTACTAAATATAAGACTTTTTTATTAGCCACACCTAAGACAAGAATTTTTTATTAGCAGTGAACCCCACATGTTATAGACACAAAAATTGTGGCAAGATTCCCTTAGGCAAAGCCAAAGTGTGTCTAACAATTTGAGCAACTCAGGTTAGGCAAGTGTGGGAAAAATAATGTGGCAACATAAGACAAACATAGTCACAATCCAAACAGCCCCGTAATTTTTTATGACATGCATGAAAATTTGGTTAGTTAAATTTATAGTCAAAATTTGGCAAGGTGAATCAAATCAACACATGCAAGTATCAAAAGGAAAGTCACGGCATGCATGCATGCGCTGTACTCCCTCCGTTTCCAAATATAAGTCTTTTTAGAGATTGCAACAAGTGACTACATAACGAAGCAGAATATGTCTACTCCTACATATTACGAAGTAGCCCATTTGAAATGTGTAAAAAGATTTTATATCGAGTGCAGTGCTTTGATGTGTCACGTCAACTCGTACAAGACCGAGAAATTTGATTACTACAACGCCCTCTCCTCTGGATGAGCTCCGGTGTTTAACTGCACTGCCTTTGGCTGCATGATAGGAGGACCAACCACTGTTGGGCCCACTGTCATAGACGCAAAGGCAGGAGCAGATAAGTAGACTTTGCTACACACTATCCCTCCCGCACGAGGTGGACGGACATGCAGCGATGGATTCGATCATCAGAGAAGTAGGAGTAACATCATTGTTCGTCTTCTCGAAGAGGCGAAGAGCCAAGCGCAACCCGAACGTGGCAGTTGCAAACACTCGCGTGGTGCAGTTCCTTGGAGTACTAGCCAGGCTCTTGCATGAGACAAAATTGCTATTGTTTAACAATTAAACTCCATTATCCATTGGTTGATACTCATTCTGCATAGGTCCACACGCTTAGCACCGTTTCCTCATGGGGTCACCAATGTTTATTTGCTAATTAATAGCATTGCATGCAATGAACTAGCCATTGCAAGTCATTAAAAGCATGCACACCTCTCATCTCTTATTGGTTGATATGTCAAGAAACAAGAAACAAGGTAGAAGTTAATGCACCGCGCCTAAGGCTGGTCATAGTGGGAAGTAACTTAGACTAGTAACATGCATATGTTACTAGTCTATGTTACCACCTTCATAGTGGGGAGTAACATGTATGTAGTAACATGCAAGCCATCATTTATTAAGATGTAGACTCATTTTGCCTTGGAATGTGTTATGTTACAGTAACATATTATGTTACTCCAACCATCTCTCTCCTCATTAAATACATGCCATGTAAGCAATTTTTTTTAGATGTGTTAAGTTACTTGCTATGTTACTCCCACTATGACCAGCCTAAGTGTTTTGGGACTATTTGGTTTTCGTAAGATGACTTACACACCTAGACGGAGGGAGTAGTATAGCCCTGTAAACCGGAAAGGAGTATTTGCCTTTCTAGAGATTTCAACAAGTGACTAGACTACACCGTGTGCAGTACTCCCTCCCTTCTGGTTTATAGGGCTCAAATCTCAAATCTCATGAACCAAGGCATTTTGCGATTGGAGGAATGTATCTCGTACTTTACAAAACTACCCTAATTAAACTCATGCATTAATTACGTAGTTCTCTCGTTTTCCTCTCCGCCTTGGTCGCGGTGCACAATATTGAGCACTCCTATATGACTAGCCGCTCTATCTACATGTGGGACATTTCAAAGCATCCGGGCCCGCGTGCCATCCACCAAATCACAGCGAGGTGCTACAATCGGGACTCACCTGTCACCACGATGTGGCCGTCATGACCCGTCATATCACAAAACCCACACCTTTACCAGTAGTGGTAAGGTGGCCTCCAAGTTGGACTGGACGAAGCAACCATCATTTCCTTTGAACGCTGTTCAAGCCCTTTCTTCCCTTTCTTGAAGAAAACCTCACCTGTGCTACTCACTTCGCCATTTTTCTTCTTTACCGATGAAGGAAAGGTGGGCGAGTCAGTTATGCTGCTATATTTTCATTCCAAGAATCTTCTTTTTGCGAAGCACCGACCGATTCTCACATCCTATTCTTTTCCCGTTTTCATTGAGATTGTGGTTTCCTTTCGATTGCTTTTTGTTTGTCAGTTCATTGATGGATCCTAGAGCACTAGGCAAAGAGTTACCGGCGGACATCCCACTGGAGACAGCGATCTCCAGGAAGCGAGCACCGACCAACGAGTTGACCATGTTGGCGGGCCAACCCATGGAGACGAAGAACTCCAAGAAACAAGCACTGGCCAAAGAGTTGAGGACGTTGGCGGATGAACTCCTCAAAGAAAGTTGGAAGAACAGCAAGGGCCCCACCGTGCCTACCCCAGGAACTCTAATTGCCACCTATGTGAGGCTCAAGACCGAGTTTGAGGAGATAGTCGTCATTGAGAAGCGGATTCCCCGGCAAGGTGATGGCCCCATCGAGGATGAGGAGATGGCCCCGGAGGATGAGATCCCCGTGAGCTGCACAAGGTAAAAAATAATGGCTTATTACCATAGTTGTGGTTTTTGATTATTTGCAATGTGCTTGCTAATATGTTACGGTTGTGCAGGTGCCGGTGGACGTCCTTGATGATTCCGATGTCGTGGCCCGTCCTGTTGGCCTCGCCCCGGAGATCGATTCTGATGCCGTTGTCCATCCTGTGGACATCGCCCCAGAGATCGATTCCGATGTCACGGTCACTCCTGTGGACATCGCCCCAGAAATCGATTCCAATGTCGCTGTCCGTGCTGTGGTCATTGCCCGAGAGATAGATGACAAGAAATAGTTGGTCGTGCTAATCCTTCAGGGTAGTTTGCATTGCCATGTGTTTAATTACCAGAACGATGCGTGTTATCAAACCATATTAGGGCTAGTGCACTGTCTTGTGTGGGCGGATCTTGCTACTTTTGTTTGATAGTGAATCATGCGATGAATCATGCGAACGCTCTCCGAGTTATGGAAACAGATGTATCCTCACCAGCTTTTGATGTAATATATGGCATGCTTAGATGTAAGTTTGAACTGTTTATCATATCAGCAGGGCTTGTTTGATGATTCTTGGTGTTAGTAGGCTAGCTATTGTGCGAGCTATAGTACTTGCAAAACACTCACCGAAGAGAAACGTTGGGGCTGATGAGCTCGTGGTACGCTTATACTTATCCCTCGTCGATCGACCAATAGCCCTAGCTCCTAAAATTGTAGGCTTAGCGATCGATCAGACAATAGTTGACATACATTCAGGCCTCATTTGGTTCATATGGTAGGAAAATCATAGCAAAAGTACAGTGAACGTGCAACACAAAATCATAGCAGTGCAGAGACGTACTCCCTCCGTTCCAAAATAGATGACCTAGGCGGGCTAGTTTGGCCTAGTGGGTTTCAGTGATATGACGTGGTACAGTGTCGTCCAGTCTTCGCGTGTGGTAGCAGTATTGCGGGTACAGTAAGTTTTCTTGAAGAAGTGGAATTCAACGAAGTCATGATTGTTCCTTCGTCCGACTAACTTTGTGCATGGAAGGTGGACCAGGATAATTTTGTGCATGGCAGGTGGACCAGGATGGTCGACGTCCCACATGTCGGCGAATGAAAGTATTCTTTCCGATATAGTGGATGAGCAACGAGTATTCATTGTTTATTTTTATGAAACCTATTGTCTCCACTGTTACCCCGGAGGAGTGTGAAACACGGCAGCCCAGTGAACTTGGCATGTGCACCACTCCCTCCTTCCTCATGTAATACTACCATAGTGTTGACTACAAGGTTACAACTTTTTCTCACTCTATCTCTATCTATTTCCTCTCAAATGTTTTTTACCTTTCTTTTTGTAGACACAATTGTTTTTTATGCCTCTTTTTTAGAATTAGTTTTTTTGTACCTAGGAGCATGTGTAGAGACGGGCTCCTGCAGATCCCACTCCTTGACTTTGTCAATGCCTCTCTCGCCTCCACATAAGAGGGCTCGTCGAGAAGACAAGAGATGGTCTCTTAGCACAATATGTTTCACCATGTTTTTAGGATTAACTAGTTATTGAAGATAAGGCTAAGAGATGATCCATTGTACACATGTTTTTTTGTCATCTCTAAATTACATGCAAGACTTATGATAAGACTATCTTATCAACCATTGTACATGCCCTTTATAGCCCAGAATTTACTGGTACTGCTTGCTATGAATGCGGGCAGCTGGCCTCTGAGGGGGGAGCGCGCGCGGGGAGGTGGTGGGGTGGGGGAGGGTTCTGGTGGGCCAGTGGTAAGCAGCGGGCTTGGAAGAGGTGCGGACTCCCGCACGGCCCACCTCACAATATCACCACATATTTCTTGGAGTCCATCCACGGCAGGCGGGCGATCTATTCTCCCTCCCCCGTCTCTCTCCTCTCAGCTGATGCCCGCCGAGCGATTAGATTTCGACTATCGACGGTTTATTCAATTGGAGTCCCACATGTCAGTGAAAATGCAAGACAACGCTTGTCCCCTCTGGTGGGCGGCGTGCGAGCCGGACTGTCGGGGGTGCGACGTGAACGCGACGCGTATGAATTGTAAGTGTGTGCCGCCTTTTCCTTTTGAACTTGCTAAGGTAACATTTTCGTGCGATCGATTGATAGAAATCCAGAACAAAATGACGAGGGCGGTGCTTTCCCGCGTGTTAGGCGGGCTAGTTTGAGTGATATGACGTGCTACAGTGCCGTCCACTTGCTCCATTTTTATGTAAGAAAGAGTCCACACTCTTACGTGGGAGGAGTGCGAAACACGGCGAATCTGATTTTGATCAAGGGTTAACTGTTCCCTGCGAAATAATGGAGCACTGTTAGCGATTATAGCATGATAGTCAGGGCATCTCCAGCGCTGGCCCTCAAATTTACACTGGCATCTGTCCGAGGACACTGATGGATGCCATCCAATGCTGCCCTCATACCTTTTGACAACTATATGAAATAACCAGACAAAATTCATGTAAACAAAGCAAATTTCAAATTGACCGGATGAAATTCATTACATTTCGAGAATTTTTCCTATAAACTGGATGAAATTCGTTACATTTAGAAACATTATAACCGAGCACTTTTCGAGCCATCTCAGGCCATTAGCGTTCGCAGCCATCGGATCTTCATCGTGGGACGTTCCTGGCCATCCGATTTCATCTTAATTCCTCGTCGGATCGTTTCATTCGGTGCGAGCAAGCAGGTTCTGTAATGGGCCGCTGCTCGGCGACAATTTCGAACCATCTGTGAATTGGGCCTGATGGGCTCTTCCCAGGAAAAACATACTGAGCATAGCGCTTTGTCTCCTAAAAAAGCAGAGCGCTTGGCGTGGTCGGCGATGATTCAGGCAGAAACCTCATCCGCCCCTTCCGCTTTCTTCAATCTCTCGACTAGGATTGTGGTGTCGCCATGACCACCGTTCCCGGTTCACGCTCACAGTCCTTCTGGCGCCGATCACCGATCAGATCACGGCAGCACCATACAATCCCATCTTACCAGGGGACGAATCTCCTACTCCTCTCCTCACCCCGCTCCGTGGGTAGTGCCACCGCCACCCCCACCGCCTCCTCCTTCCTCCCCAACTACCCATGTTGCTTCGCGCATCCTCTTCTCTCCTCCTTGAGCTGTGGTTCACTTTCGGACGGCGGCGAAACCCCACACTCCTTCTATCGTAGTGGTGCGAGGCAACGGTGACAATTGCTCGATGGTGCCAATGAGGGGGATTAGATGATTTGCGGTTAAGATCTAATTTCGCCAAGGAGGCGAATCCTGAATCAAACCTCACTCCATGATCTCCGAGAAAAATTGCGCAGAAAACTGGGGTACTGCAAGCTGTCCTTGATGGATCTTATCTGTCGTCATCTCAAGACGACCGTCGTGCGTGTACTGCCTTTAGTTTTCAGATTTTATATAGGCCAACGAGGTAATATTTCACCATGGACATGGCTTATATGGCTTCTCTGTCTTTCGCTCTATTTGTGAGTGAAAAATCTTGCACTTTGACCGCAGAATTCAGAGGGACTAGAACGGGAAGGACCTCTCTTGTATCGCCTAACAAAGATAACACAACAGCAGTACTCAATGATGTATGGTTTCAACCTTCAAGCCCATGATGGAACTGGTTAGTTGAATCTGAATGGCCAACTCCATGCCAGCTATCTATTAATCTTGCTATGCTCTTGCATTATCTTTTTCGGTGAGAAGTTGACATCTTCCTATATTTTTCTGAACCATTTAAGTTACACGAAAATGTCTTTCGACAATCCATCTTAATCAACACTACGTCTATCTCGTATCTATGTTGGCGTCTATTTCAGATTTGAATTTGATGGCCCCAATGATCTAAACCCTTAGTTGATTTCATCAACGTTTGATATTATTTATGGAGTGAAATTATTTGATGCAAGTAAGCGGATTTGCTTAATACATGTATGTTTAATCAGTTTTCTGTCATTTTTTAATACTTGCATCACATGTCAAGAGCAGGAAAAGGTACAACGACAGACCATGGTCCTCGTGCATCTATATAGAAATGCCTATCAAGGTAGAACAAAAGCATACACAATTTCGTTTTAATATGCAGCTTTTCTATTCACTAGATGATGATTACGAGCATTTCATGTACAAGGTAAAATACTGTGTGCTTACCAACAGCATAGATCATTTTTCCTGTCCCTATGTGATGATTGGTTCGTCTTTTTCCCACCTATGGCAGATGCATCGGTTGATTCTTGCTCGTTGATCTGCTGCCGTGATTGTTACCGAGCTAAGGGAGGAATTCCTTGGAATTCCTGGAACCCATGCCCATAGGATTTTCATTCAGATTGTACAGTTGAAGAAGGTAGAGATACTACTCCTTCCGCCTCAAAATAAGTAACTCAACTTTATACTAACTTTAGTACAAAAATTACTTATTTTGGGGCGGAGGGAGTATTAACTTCAGACCACCCTTTTAACCTCAATTTGATGAGTCTATCTTCTTGAAATGATTTTATCTATTTAAATGTTGCTGTTACTCCGTGTGTTTGTTGAATATCAATTTATGATGTTTCCAAAAGGAAGTTTGACCTTGTTCCTGCTCTGTGTAGTTTGATTTAATTCTTTATTCTTGCAGAAAAACTAGAGCATGCTTTGGACCTCAAAAGCAAAGGATTTTGTTTTACTTTGCTTGTGCTAATAACGTGCCCTTGTCATTTTAGTTCCATGTAGTAGAGGACCTGTTTTTTCGAGAAGGATGTATCATGGATGCAAAGCCAAGATAAGATTATGAAGATTTTACTTCCATCCTCATAGCAACTATTGCATTTTCAGTCCTTCCGTCCCTATAGCTTATCGCAAGACTGAAAATACTAGCTGCCCATTCTTGCACTTCCTTCCAAATTTTTGTGTAAGGTTACTGCCATTCGTTCGTTGAGTGAAAGTTAGTTGTTCCTCCATCCCAACTTAGTAAAATTAAAATCTTGGAGTGCCTCTCATTTCAATGGGAAAAGGAAACCGTGGAACAACTTATTTTAGCAGTTTTGTAAGTTTTGATAGTTTATATCTACAAAAAATCGCATCTCTATCAAAATAGACGGGCGCAACAACGTGCGCCATTAATGATCTAGTATTTCGCAAAACCGTACTAAAACCTATTTTAAACCTAATCTAAATGATCGCCGGGCCCCGACCACCATGTCCGGTCATGAACCCGAGAATGCCGGCCATTGCCTTTGCCTCCTCCTTATCCGCCTCGATAACCTCCTCCTCTGGAGCACAAGGTTATGAAGATTTCCACCTCCACGTCGCCGCCAAACGTCTAATCGGCCGCCGATTTTTATCCCACCAAGCTTGGCGTTGACTGAGTGGAGGAGCGGTGGCCTTCCTGGGACCAGAGCGGTGGCGACCTACCATGTACTACTCTTCCTCTCTGCCGGCTGCACCCGCGCACGCGCGCCGGCTTCATGGTCGTGGCGGCGGAGGGCGGCCGGGGGGGAGCCGACGATCTCCTTGATCTGCTCCTGCGAGAGTACGTCCAAGATAGCTTTGGAGCGCGCCCGGAGCGGAGCCACTGATGTCCTTCGTTTGCTCCTGCGACAGTACGTCCAAGAGAGCTTTGGAGTGCCCGGAGGCCATGGTTGGAGTGGTGCCAACAGAAGGAAGGGACCGGAGGAGAATGAGTGTGGGTCTTTGGCTATGGCTGGGAGCTGGGGCTCAAGTTAATATAGCGGGCAAATGGCAATGAGCCACGGTAGACGGATGGACGGCTGGCACCGGAGTAGGTTCGTCGCTTGCACCGGGATGCCGCGCGGGTGGCGCCCTCTCGGCCGTCGCGCTGCTGCAGTGCCGGCGCTAGTGAGAGGTCGCGTCGGGCATGAATGCGGACGCTGCTTCAATGACTTAACCGCAGGTGCGTTGTCTCACTGACATGTGGGTCCAACGGGCATCAGGCCCGATGTCAGTGACACACCAACTGCACCTGCAGTTAAGGCCGGTGAATGCGGCATTGACGTTCTGGAGAGACGGTGATCGTTTCAGGCGGGAAGCGCGCGCTAGCGATGGAAGGGGTTTCGGTAGGCCACGGCGGTCAGACGCTGGTGTGGTGGTAAAATGTGAACTCATGGATGACGAGCCTTTGAAGGGTATGCGGCACGTATTGACAACCAGGCGTCCATGCAACCGCTCTTGTTGCAAGCTAGCATTCGACGACCACCATTAGACACCACACAACCTTACATAACTTACGAATAATGGACGAATCGATCAGACACACACTCGTGTGCAGTGGCACTATGATGGGTTGCTCACGATAGTTCATACTCCGCACCATAGTACCCTCTCTAGCGAGGCTGTTTTATAGATTGTCGCTGTGATGGACGATATACATGAGCAAGGCGCCGACTCATGAGTATGAACGTTGGTGTTGAGCTAGGTGAATACATGCTCGGTGTTTGCGGAGGCCTCCAGCAAACGTCTAAACAGTAATGTCACATACACATAATTTTGGTTTTTATTTATTTCTCCATTGACAGGTAGGCCCACATAGATAGATAGATAAAGAACATGAGCTGATGAGGCGCATGCGGACTGTTTGACTGGTCAACCAGACAAATACGAAGCTATACGCTGAGCCAGTGACCGTATAATCACCATATCTCGTATACAATGATCAAAGTGAGCTATCAAGACAAGTTCAATGACCGCCAATGCATTTTACTCGGTAATAAATGACTAGGATTGAAGGGGAATCCAAATTTCCTTCGTCTTCTGTCCTTGAGCTCTTGAAAAACCAATGCACTTTACGGTCGTCCGGCCACTCCACCCCAGAGCTGTCACCAAGCGTCGTTCATGCCACCGCGCCGCACACTAACCGGTAAGGAAGCGATGGCATCCCACCGCGCCGAGTTCCTCGCCGCCCACGACCGCACACAGAATGGTAGGCAAGCGGTGGCATCCTGTCGTGCCGACATCGCCGCTCGTGACCTCACACCTATGTGAGCGGAATTTGAAGCTGCCAAGGCCGAATGGGCGGTAGAGCAAGAGGCGGCCAAAGACACACAGAGGGAGCGGAAAAGTCCGAAAGCACTCAAGAAAAGAGAGGCCCGTCGCCGCAAGAAAGAAGAGGATGCACGCGCTGCTGCGAAGAGGTCGGCGGAGATCCAAGCACGGTGGGGTGTCGCAGACAAAGCCAGGAAGGAGAGCGACGACGTCTGGCCAACATGTGATAAGTAGTAGTACTAGTAGTTAGTGTGTGTGTGTGTGTGTGTGTGTGTGTGTGTGTGTGTCTGTGTTTGAGTACGAGCATGTACCAGTACTACTAGTTACTACTGTAGTTTTTAGAGCAAATTACCAGTACATTAGCCTAGACTAAATGGAAAAATTCCTATCCTAAGCATCAAATGGCATCTCTTTCTCTATAGGAATTGAGATTCATGTCATCTCACTTCCTATGATTTTCATATTCCTATCCTATGAACGAAAGGAGGCCTCTGTTGGAGTAACTACTGTAGCTAGTAGTACTGCTGGTACAGTAGTTTTCTTCAAGAAGTGGAATTCAACGAAGTCATGATGGTTCCTTCGTCCGAGCAACTTCAAAGTGGGAAGTGGGATTGTGATTTGACGACCTATGTGACTCTCCCTTGGAGTTCTGCGTGCATGGCAAGTGGACCAGGATGGTCGATGTCCCACATGTTGGCGAAAGAAGTATTCTTTCCGATATCGAGGAGCAAGGAAACCGCGTGGTATAGTATCACTGCTGATTGGTTCGCAAAAAATAGTATCACTGCCGATTTATAATTGTTTTTTATTTCTGATGAATGCTAGCGTTTCAACTCTTACGACGAAGGGTGCCAAACACGTGTTGGATGTCCCACACGTCAGCGAAAGGAGTGGGACATGAATAGCGTGGTAGAGCCCAGCGTAAAAAAACAGCGTGGTAGAGCATCTCCACTTCTTCCACTTCTGGGTCGGAGACCACACGTAGTAGTACTTAGTGGTATGAACGATACAAAGTGTGACCTGGAGAGAAAGACACGCCTAGTTGGAAGGTCTCGAGGCATACACGTAAACAAATATAAAAGTTAATATGTGCCTCCAACTAATATAGTAGTAGTAGAGTACTTAGTCACGTACTCCATAACATCACCGTGCATTGCACGTACAACATTTAGTGGTAGTACGTAGTAAGAGACAAATGACGCCCAAGAGTTCCCTTCTCGACCTACTTTTTGGTGTTTGGTAGAGTGTATGGAGGGTGCATGAGTCCACACTAGTTTAGCACAAATACACTTGAAGCATGCATGAAGAGAGCATGCATGAAGAGGGGTGTTGAGTTGAGCATGCATGAAGAGGGAACAGCTATGCTGAGACGAGAACGCAACCAAACACACCCTATATGCCACGCATGTTCATACCATTTGTGCCTTTCTACTTCACTTCTGCGCTACATTACTCAGGTTCAGACGTCCACTCCACGGCTACATGTCCGCCTCAGTAGTTCCAAAGTCCACGTGTTCTTCATATAGATGGAACGATCCTTGCATAACACGTGCACCTTGATGATAGATGTATCGCGTGTTGGCAAAAGGATGAACAAAGCTCACGTCAAAAAAATAGAGTGGAAGAACATAGATTCCGGACGACTGAGAAGGAGCAAGGAACCTCGTGGTGGAGCGTTTGCACTCATAATATTTAATATTATTCAGTGATATAAAATTAACCAATCATCTCCACAGTGGACTGGAAGAGTACGAAACACGGCAGCCCAGTGTAGTTACATCATACTAGTACATGGCTAACCCACGCTATCACCATATTTCTTGGCTTCTTTGCGACACCTATCTCTAGTAATCCAGCAGCCTGTATCGGTTCTCCCTCCTCGTCGCTATATCAAAGTGCGGCGGGCTGGCGTTTCTACCATCTATTGAGGTCGGTTAACTATCACATGTTAGCGACATGCCAAGAGCATTCTAAAAAAATTCCTTTCACATTCCGTTTTCAAAAAGAAAAAAATCCTTTCACGTACGAATTTGCTTGTATGCTTTAAGCAACTTGCATGTCCTATACTGCTCTGTTTGATACTCTAACTTAGCTAGAGGTTAGACTAACTCATGACTAACCTGAACTAACTGCAGCCAAAGAGGTGTTTGGGTGACAGGTTAGATTGACAATAAATGCACTTCATGGAGAGAGAAAAGTGATTTTCAGTGGTCCCAATGAGAACTATCTCCGATTAGCACCTCTTGGGTGGGATAGTTTTTTTTGTGGGTTCGTGCAACTTGCTCCAATTTAAACCCTCATGCTTGGATACTTTAGGGCTATTTGAGCCCCAACTAGCTCAAACTAACTCTAACCCATGGATCCAAACAGGGCCTATGGCCAGTCTCGACTTGAGCGATTCGTGCACCGAAGCGGCGCTCTCTTGGCCGTCCACGCCACTTCAAAGCCGGGCGCCGGTGAGAGGTCGCCTCCGCTCTGGCCGGGCATTAATGCGGCACTGACGCTCCAGGGCGACGCTGCCCGTTTCACGCGGGAAGCGCGCGCTGGCAAGGGAGTAGGAGTATAGGTTTTGAACCGTTTCAGGCATAGTACTGGTAGTTTGCAAAACTACTCAATTATTGCACTCACTTTCCTAAGAAATTGTGGTAGAAAACATTACTCCACAGCCCGCTTCCTTTCTCATTCCTCTTCCACCACCCGCGCACGTCCGCGGGAAGCGACCGGTCAACCCTTACAAAAAGATGCATAAATGACCACTAAAATTTCCATATTAAAGCGCCACTCCGGCGGGAGTATGGCGTATGTTGTTACCTTCGCCGCCCATGGCTACCAAAGCGACGCGACCCAGAGAAGAGGCGGCGGAGGGAATGAATGCAGCTACTGTTTGGGTTCGCCTTCCGGCTTAAATAAATGCGTAGCATCACGTGTACCCGCAGGTGCACAAATTGTAACATACGTGTCTGCTTAAGTGGGCATCACGAATCTGTGTGTGTGTGAGGGAGATTACGAGAGGCAGTGCGTGTGTGCGACTCTACTCTTCGGACATGTACTCAACCTTTTGCATCGGGATATAAGTATAAAGGTATTTACTTTAGCTAGTGATTTACGTGGCCATGTTAACGTGGTTGTGTCAAAAATGTCACTTGCTCGTGATTTGTGTTATATAATTACAAGCAAGATTTTCGTGCATTGCACAGAACATCAATATGCATTTTTTACAAAACACCTGTTGTGATTGACCCATGCAGGAGTAATCCCATGTGTAAAAACTAATGATATCTCGAGAATTTTATCGGAAAACTGGTATCTCGAGAATGTCATCAAAAAATGAAAGATGAGAGATAATGCGAGGAGGAGTGGAGCGTGGTGGTGAATGGTGGTCGGAATGGGCGGAGGCATGGGGATGGACTGTCGGGACCCCGATCCTAAGTCACACCGATCTAGCATGTAACACATCATATCACTTTGCGGCCTCACGCACGGTATTCCCACGGGTGTCGCCTTACCATGGCCCGGGACCGTTTGCGCCTTTTGGCTCACATATATGATAGTGTCGCTAGCATCCATATGACAGAGAACCCGGGCCGACATGACTAGTCGTGAACCCAAAGTGGCACTAACTTACGGGGACAGGCATACATGAATTACCATCGAGCATGTCGGTCAGCAGCGTGTGAATCCGGGCTGTAGCACTGGCTAACAGGACTCCGGTAACCCGGCTGTAGCTAGGCTAGGCAGACTCGGATGTCACCGTGTGACATTTCCCGAAGGGAGTATACAGGAACAAAGTGAATCACATGCTGGCCAGTCTAAGTGTTCCGGAGCAGTAGTGCTAGGCTAGCAGGACTCCGGTAAACCGGGCTGTAGCGGACTACCATGGCTCGGTGGAAGCACTAGACTACATTTCCCCATAAGAGAGGCTACCAAGGATAGACAACTAGGTTGTCGGATCCCACACATAGCAATACACGTTACACGTACGCATAACATGCAAGTATGTGTTGTACAACATGGCATCACAACATAACGCAAAATCATATAGATAAAGGCTCAGAAGAGCCACATAGCAATTATTGCAAACAGGGGTCACATGACCCATCATACAGAGCATACAAGCAACAAGCGGAAGCATTACATGTCTGAGTACAGACAACTACAAATGAAAAAGGCTGAGAAGCCTGACTATCTACAAGACCCTCCCGAGTGTACAAGCTCGTAGCTGAGGTAACAAGCTACTCGTCGAAGTCCAAGCAGAACCACTAGTAAGACCGAAGTCTCCGCTGCAAAAACATAAATAAAGCAACGTGAGTACAAAGGAACTCAGCAAGACTTACATCAGATCCTATTATACATGCATCTGTATCAAGAAGGTAATGTGGGGTTTAGTTGCAGCAAGCCAGCTTTGACTCTGTGGCTATCATGTTCTATGACTACAAGAACTTCTTTGAGGTGATATGGCGCACATGAGTCCACTAGTCACCACACAATACACTACTATGGATTCATTCCCTTCTCCATACGAGAAGGCCATCCATAGCACTCACACTTGTCTTGAGCATTTTATAGTATCCACTTCAAGTTGTCTATGTACCACGTAAGCATCCAAGAAGTCCATAACCAAGGACACGGCTATTCGAATAGATCATGTTAACTCTGCAGGGGTGTACTTGTTCACACACGCTCTCACCACTTATCACCATGTACACGTCATGTACCTCGGCAACCTTCAAGGGGAAGCCTGGCGAGGGTGTCAGCCACGACCTGACTAACCACACAAGACTCTAGTCCAGGTTTATCGCCTATTCGGGTTCCATCCGCAAGGAGATCCGGCCGGGGTGTCGCTCACGGCACCAAACGATGTGAGCAGTGTTCTCAAGCCCACCATCCGGGTGCCACTCGGTACACCAGGCCACGTGTGCCTAGTCTGTCCCAAGCCCACCCTGTCGGGTGCCACTTGGTAGAAAAATAGCACTACCTACAAACACCAGAAACTAGTTGCGACTCTTGGACAGAGATCAAGTTGGTTAATAAGTCGAGAGGGGCACTTAAGCATTCCAATGTGTGGTAGTAGCTAGTCATTGGACAACATACACAGAACTCAGTGCTTAAGGACGGTTCCAGTGAGACAACCCACCATGTACTCCTACATGGCCTCTCACCGCTACCTTTACCAAACCGTGTTCACACACTTCACTCTCAGCATCAAAACATATCGTAACACTCCAATCCATTCCCAATGAATCAGACCTGACTCAACTCTAAGCAATAGCAGGCATAGCATGGTAGGAACACAACATGGCTCAATCAACTCCTACACATGCTAGTGGGTTTCAACTATTTACTGTGGCAATGACAGGTCATGCAAAGGAATGGGTTCAACTACCGCAGCACAAAGTAGCAGATGAATCGTTGTTGTCCTAATGCAATAACTGAGAGCAGGAGCGAGAGAGTAGGATTGTATCGTAATGAACAAGGGGGTTTGCTTGCCTGGTAAATCAACAAGGGAGGCACTGCTTCACAGACAGGTACTCTCGAGCACTCTCCAGAGCTGGACCTATCGAGAAGGAACGGTGCCAGCAATCAATACACAAGCATATGCAACAATATGATGCATGAACATGGCATGTAAATGTGATGTTGTTTGAGCTAATGCAGCTAGCATTCATTTGGTTGAGTCCATTTGAACCAAAGGTTCAAATGCGTCTTCAAATTAAGCTCTTATAAAAGCCATTTTAGTGTTTCACTTATACAGCAGGTATAACTTGGTTTTTCATGCATGAGACTGGTACAGATGGATAGATTGCATTTTTCTGATGATTTTTCATATATAAATTATTTCAATCTGAGCTACGGTTGAATTTCTATGATTTTTTGAAGTTGTGGCTATTTCCTGGAATTTCCTGATTAAATTTAAAACCAGAAAATGAATAACTGCGTCAGCGTGACGTCAGCTAGTCAACGGGGCCTGTCCGGGTCAAAACTGACGACCGGGTCCCACATGTCATTGTGTTAACTGGGAGTTAATACTGTGTTGACTGGGATTTGACCCGCTGCGGGGCCCACCTGTCAGTGGCAGTGAGGTGGCTAATTAAGGGGGGGTTAGTCCTAATGACGCGCCACGTCGGCACCCGCTGGAGCACGGCCGGCGAGGTCGTCGCCGGTGACCACAGAACACGGCGGAGTACGCGTTGGGCCCACGGGGGCGGCGTCTGGGAGCACCGGGGCGGAGCCCGTGCTCTCGCGCATCTGGTGGGGCAAGTAGGAGGAGGAGGGGTGGCCGGAGCTCGCCGGAGCAGAGCTCGGGGCGGCGGCCGGAGTTCGGCTTCGAGCGGGAGCGGGCTGCGGGGCACTGGGAGGCCACCAGAGGGGCTCTATGGTACCCTCGTGGCACCAGGAGCACGATGGGGTGCTCGGTTTGGCCGAAGACAGGCCGAGACGACGACGGCGACATGGACGGCGGCGAGGCGCTACGGCCATGGCGGGGGAACGATGCTACAGCGCACGAGCGACTAAGCGGAGAGGGGGGAACAGTGGCGGAGCTCACCGCGGACTCGACGGGCTTGATGGCGAGCTCGGGGACGCACTGGAGACGGCGGGGCGGCGATGGGGATCCACGGCGGTCGGAGATGAAGACGACGGCGCCGAGGACGAAGCAGAGCTCGCCCGGTTGCTTTGCTCGGTGAGGAGGGAGAGGGGGTCGCGGTGGAGCTCGGGAGCGTGTCGGGAGGTGCGGCGATGGCGAGGCCCACGGTGGCTGTGGACGGCGGCGACGGCGATTTCGCCACAAGAGAGGGAGCGAGGGGAGGAGAGAATGGCGCGGAGGGAGAGGGAGGTCGTAGGGGGGCGCGTCCAGGCGTCCAAGCCCCTGTATGCACGAGGAGGACGTCGAGCAAGCAGCTGCGTCTTGGCCAAGACGGCGTCGGCACCGCTTCCCTCTACCCTCTTGGCAAGAGGAGGAAGACGGCTATGCCCCTAGTGGGCTGGGCCAGAAAGGAAACGGGCCGGCCAGGGGCGCCAGGTAGGATGCCCAGGTAAGGTTTTTCCTTTTGTTTAATTTTTCTATTTTCTGACATTTGTTTTGATTTAATTAAAATACTAAATCATTTTATTTTCTTATGCCAATTTTTATAGGAGCTAGTTATATTATTCCAGAGCTCCTTAATAAATGGCATAATTTTTGGACAATATTTTATATATATCACAATATATATCCAAAGCAAATAATTACTGGATTTATTCCAAATGCCCAAAATAAATACTTATGAGCTCCTAAAAATATTTGTTTGATTTTTATCTCTGTCCAATATTTTCAGAGGGCAACATGAACATTTTCTTGGACCTTTTTGGAGCAATTTTTATTTGATCAATTTCCAAAAAGATTCTGAGGGTTTCACAGATCCTCATTTCAATTTAAATGGAATTTAAACATGATGCACAAATGACTAGCTAGTCTAGGTCATACCAGAACTAGGGATGTGACAACTCGCCCCTACTTGAAAGAATCTCGTCCCGAGATTCAGGGGTCGACGGAAAGAAAGCGGGTACTCCAGTCGAAGACGATCTTCTAGCTCCCAAGTAGCTTCTCTCTCGGAATGATGAGACCACTGAACCTTGAGAAACTTGATGTTCTGACGTCGAGTAACACGCTCTGCTTGATCAAGAATGCGAACAGGGTACTCTCGATATGTGAGGTTATCTTGGAGATCAAGCGTTTCGTGGTCCACTCCACGGATGGGATCCGAGAAGCAACGCCTGAGTTGAGAGACGTTGAAGACATCATGCACTCTGGAAAGATGTGGGGGTAGTTCCAACTGGTAGGCAACCTCTCCTCGTTTAGCGAGAATGCGAAAAGGACCAATGTAACGAGGAGCCAACTTACCCTTGATACCGAAACGATGGGTACCCTTCAAAGGGGTAACCCGAAGGTAAGCCCTGTCGCCAACTTCATAAGCCACTTCCTTATGACGACGGTCATACTGGCTCTTTTGACGAGATTGGGTTGTTTTCAAATTCTCACGAATGATGCGAACTTGCTCTTCTGCCTCCTGGATCATATCCGGTCCAAAGAATTGTCTTTCACCGGTTTCTGACCAGTTCAAAGGTGTTCGACATCTTCGTCCATACAGAATCTCGAAAGGAGCTTTCTTGAGACTGGATTGGTAGCTATTGTTATAAGCAAACTCGGCGAAAGGAAGGCATTTCTCCCAATCCATACCGAATGAGATAACGCAAGCTCTAAGCATGTCTTCGAGAATTTGGTTGACCCTTTCCACTTGACCACTCGACTGAGGGTGGAAAGCGGTACTGAAGGAAAGATGGGTGCCCATGGTAGTTTGGAAACTCTCCCAGAAATGAGAAGTGAAAAGATTGCCACGGTCTGAATTGATCTCTAGTGGAACACCATGAAGGGATACTATTCGAGAAATATATAAGTCAGCAAGCTGGCTAGCAGTGATACTCTCTCGAACAGGAAGGAAGTGCGCCACTTTGGAGAGACGATCAATGACTACGAAGATAGCATTATTCCCTTTCTTGGTCCTGGGAAAGCCGGTGATGAAGTCCATACCAACTTTATCCCATTTCCACTCAGGAATGGCTAAAGGCTGAAGGGTGCCAGCAGGCCTTTGATGCTCTGCCTTAACGTGACGACAAACGTCACAGTTAGCGATAAACTGAGCAATTTCTCTCTTCATCCTAGTCCACCAGAACCTTTGGCGTAGGTCCTGATACATCTTAGTACTACCGGGATGAATTGTGAGAGGAGATTCATGCGCCTCCTTAAGAATCAATTTTCGCAGATGTTGATTCTTGGGAACCACCAAGCGATTCGTAAAGAAGACAACACCTCGATCATCCATAGAGAAACATCCACCAACTCCCTTCTTAATGTTTCTCTTAATGCGGATAACATCCCTATCAAACTTCTGGTCAGAGATGATCTGATCCTCAAGGGTAGGTTTCGCCACCAAGGTAGAAAGGAATCCGTGAGGAGCAATGTGAAGATTAAGCTTACGTAATTCCTCATGGAGAAGTGGTTGACCTCGCTGCAACATGAGATTGTTGCAATAGGATTTACTGACTTAGCGCATCAGCCATGACATTAGCTTTGCACAGGGTGTAGGTAATCCCTAGATCATAATCCGAGATCAACTCCAACCAACGTCTTTGCCTAAGGTTCAAATCTGGTTGGGTGAAGATATACTTGAGACTCGGTGATCGGTGTAGATCTATAGCGTTTACCAAGAAGGTAGTGTTGCGGGTCTTGAGTGCATAGACTACGGCTGCAAGTTCTAGATCATGTGTAGGATAATTCTCCTCATGTGGATGCAACTAACGAGATGCATAGGCAATCACATGACGATCCTGCATAAGAATGCAACCTAGTCCCTGTCGTGAGGCGCATGAGAGATAACAAAGTCTTTAGTGAAATCCGTGGCACAAGTATGGGAGCAGAAGTCAGCGTCTTTTAGTTCTGAAAACTGTACTCACCTTTGTGGGGACCACTCAAACTTTTATCTTTCTCGAGAAGTTCCGTGAGGGTTTGGCTACTTTGGAGAAGTTTTCAACAAAGCGGCGACAATAGCTAACTAGACCAAGGAAACTCCTAACTTGTTTAACTATTTTAGGTGGAGTCCAATCAAGAACGGCCTGAACTCTCTCGGGATTGACAGCAATACCCTTACCAGAGATTATGTGGCCTAGGTAGGTCACTTCTGGCAACCAAAATTCACACTTGGAGAACTTGGCATAAAGGCGGTGCTCTCTGAGTTTTTCTAACACAAGTCTAAGATGTTCGGCATGCTCTTCCTCGTTCTTCGAGTAAATAAGAATATCATCGAGGTAAACCACGACGAACTTATCTAAGTACTCCATGAAGATCGAGTTCATCAAGCGGGAGAAAGTAGCTGGAGCGTTGGTTAGACCAAAGGACATGACAGTGTACTCATACTGGCCATAACGAGTGACAAAGGCTGTTTTGGGAATGTCTCCATTTCTGATCTTGATTTGATGGTAGCCTAACCTCAAATCCATCTTGGAGAAGACTGAGGATCCAGCGAGCTGATCATACAGGTCGTTGATCCTGGGGAGCGGATACTTGTTCTTTATCATGACCAAATTAACGGGACGATAATCTACAACCATCCGGTCCGTACCATCCTTCTTCTTGACGAAGAGGACGGGGCAAGCCCAAGGAGAAGAACTAGGACGGATGAAACCCTTTTGCAAGGACTCATCAAGTTGTTTCTTAAGCTCGGCTAGTTCTAAGGGTGCCATCTTGTAAGGTCTCCTAGAGATTGGAGCGGTTCTCGGATAAGATCTATGCGAACTCTACATCTCTGTCGGGTGGAACACTGGCAGTTCCTCCGAAAAACATCCGGAAAGTCACGGACTACGGGATATCTTCAAGGTCCGGAAGAGGGCTGGCATTAAGAGAATAGAGTTGACGCTTTGCAACTCGTGGAGAGCAGGACTATCTTGCGGATGGGTGTGTAAGCTGAACACACCTAGTATAACAATCAATCTTGGCATGATGAGCTGTCATCCAGTCCATACCCAAGATGATGTTAATATCTGAGGACTTGAGGGCTACGAGTGATGCAAGGAATACAAGTCTATCAACAAGGATTTCATTACCATAGCTGATTCTGGTGGTTTGCCATCTAGACCCTGGGGTTTGGATTTCAAGCGGAGTTGGCATATCACAGAATGACATGTCGTGCAAACGAGCATAGCCTTCAGAGATGAAGGAGTGAGATGCTCCGGTATCGAATAGAACCGAAGCTAGATGATAGTTGACAAGGAGTGTACCAAGAACGACATCTGGATCGTCATGAGCGTCCTTAGCTGAGAGGAGATGCACACGTCCACGTTCAGTGAGAGCTGACTTGACACTGATCATCTTGCGTGTTGGCTTACCACGGCCAACAGACTCCTCGGGCTGGGGTGGAGCATAAGCGGCTTGAGCGATCCGTGCATAGTGTCACGGCTTCCGCATGTGAAGCAAGTCCCTGAGGTTGGACGTGGACCCGCACTGACAAGCGGTCTACCAGTAGGCCTGGGTGGAGCATACTGCTGAACTGGGTGAGGCACCACATAGGATGGCCTGGGTGTATATCCAGGAGGAAGAGCGGAGTTTGGAACCCAAATCCGGCGCTTCTGCGAGCCCGAACCGGAATAAGATCCCAACTCACGGGTGTGCTTACGAGACTCCTCATAAGTGAGTTGAGTTGTCTCTGCATTAATGTCCTTGTTCACAAGAGCCTGGAATGTATCACAATGATGTAGGTGGAGATCACGACGCAACTTGGGGTTGAGACCCTTCCGGAACCTAGCCTGCTTCTTGGCGTCCGTGGACACCTCTTCTGAAGCATAGCGGGCAAGGTTCTCAAACTCTCTATTGTAAGCATCAACAGCCATCTTACCCTGGATGAAACTACAGAACTCTTCTCTCTTGCGATCGATGAGGGCTTCAGGAATGTGATGCTCGTGAAAAGCCTCAGTGAAATCTCTCCAGGTTGGAATTTGACCAGCTGGAAGCATAGCCTCATAGTTCTGCCACCAGAGACTAGCAGGACCTTCCAGGTGATATGCAACATAAGTGACCTTGTCACTTTCAGCTACGTTCGCGGAACACAACTTATGAGTGATGCTACGGAGCCAGTCATCTGCATTGAGTGGCTCGATGGAATGATGAAAGGTAGGTGGGTGCAAGCGAATGAAGTCATGAATGGTTGCAGACCCTTTGAACTGCTGTGCGGTGTTCTCCTCGATACGTGCCAACAAGTGGTTAGACTCACGCTTGTTCCTCTCCATCTCTAACATAAACTCTGCCAATGAAGGCTGGTCGGGAGGATCCTCATCCCTACCATCTCTGTGGTTCTGGCTACAAGCAACAGAACTTCGCTTAACTGGTGACATCCTGAGAAACAAAACCAAGAACGGAATCAACATCAACTATAGACTGAAAAATGTAGGACACAAAAATTAGTAACTCTCGAACTCCTGGGGCAATTCCGGCAGCATAACGGCAGTAAAATGCTTAGAATGAGACGTCCTGCCAAAATGGGGTAGTACAACAACTCAACATCACCACTCAAAGGTTCTGGGGTAATACTAAACAGAATACACCAGAAGTACTCGAACTGGGATATGACTCTGATCAACCAATCCTAAGAGACTACGGAGTAGTAACACGTGATCCTGATAGACAGAAGAGAAAGCCTAGTTCCTTAACCCGTAGGAAAGATAGGACGACTCAGATCAGAAGGGCATGAGATATAAGGAGTAAAAAGAGCCTTACGTTCCCTTCCACAATCAATTCCCCTACATAACTAAAGCATTTCTAGACTCAACTTGACCAGGTTGGCTTGGAAATCCTACAGCATCAGGCTCGATACCAAAGCTGTCGGGACCCGATCCTAAGTCACACCGATCTAGCATGTAACACATCATATCACTTTGCGGCCTCACGCACGGTATTCCCACAGGTGTCGCCTTACCATGGCCCGGGACCGCTTATGCCTTTTGGCTTACGATATGATAGTGTCGCTAGCATCCATATGACAGAGAACCGGGCCGACATGACTAGTCGTGAACCCAAAGTGGCACTAACTTACGGGACAGCATACATGAATCAACATCAAGCATGTCGGTCGAGCGTGTGAATCCGGGCTGTAGCACTGGGCTAACAGGACTCCGTAACCCGGGCTGTAGCAGGCTAGGCAGACTCGGATGTCACCGCGTGACATTTCCCGAGGGATGACACGGAACAAAGTGAATCACATGCCGCCAGTCTAAGTGTTCCGAGCGGTAGTCTTTGGGCTAGCGGGACTCCGTAAACCGGCTGTAGCGGAAAACCATGGCTCGGTGGAAGCACTAGACTACATTTCCCCATAAGAGAGGCTACCAAGGATAGACAACTAGGTTGTCGGATCCCACACATAGCAATACACGTTACACGTACGCATAACATGCAAGTATGTGTTGTACAACATGGCATCACAACATAACGCAAACTCATATAGATAAAGGCTCAGAAGAGCCACATAGCAATTATTGCAAACAGGGGTCACAGGACCCATCATACAGAGCATACAAGCAACAAGCGGAAGCATTACATGTCTGAGTACAGACAACTACAAAAGAAAAAGGCTGAGAAGCCTCACTATCTACAAGACCCTCCCGAGGGTACAAGATCGTAGCTGAGGTAACAAGCTACTCGTCGAAGTCCAAGAAGAACCACTAGTAAGACCGAAGTCTCCGCTGCAAAAACATAAATAAATCAACATGAGTACAAAGGTACTCAGCAAGACTTACATCAGATCCTATTATACATGCATCTGTATCAAGAAGGTAATGTGGGGTTTAGTTGCAGCAAGCCAGCTTTGACTCTGTGGCTATCCTGTTCTACGACTACAAGAACTTCTTTGAGGTGATATGGCGCACACGAGTCCACTAGTCACCACACAATACACTACTATGGATTCATTCCCGTCTCCATACGAGAAGGCCATCCATAGCACTCACACTTGTCTTGAGCATTTTATAGTATCCACTTCAAGTTGTCTATGTACCACGTAACCATCCAAGAAGTCCATAACCGAGGACGCCGCTACTCGAATAGATCATGTTAACCCTGCAGGGGTGTACTTCTTCACACACGCTCTCACCACTTATCACCATGTACACGTCATGTACCTCGGCAACCTTCAAGCGGAAGCCTGGCGAGGGTGTCGGCCACGACCTGACTAACCACACAAGACTCTAGTCCAGGTTTATCGCCTATTCGGGTTCCATCCGCAAGGAGATTCGGCCGGGGTGTCGCTCACGGCCCCAAACGATGTGAGCAGGGTTCCCAAGCCCACCATCCGGGTGCCACTCGGTACACCAGGCCACGTGTGCCTAGTCTGTCCCAATCCCACCCTGCCGGGTGCCACTTAGTAGAAAAATAGCACTACCTACAAACACCAGAAACTAGTTGCTACTCCTGGACAGAGATCAAGTTGGTTAATAAGTCGAGAGGGGCACTTAAGCATTCCAATGTGTGGTAGTAGCTAGTCATTGGACAACATACACAGAACTCAGTGCTTAAGGACGGTTCCAGTGAGACAACCCACCATGTACTCCTACATGGCCTCTCACCGCTACCTTTACCAAACCGTGTTCACACACTTCACTCTCATCATCAGAACATATCGTAACACTCCAATCCATTCCCAATGAATCAGACCTGACTCAACTCTAAGCAATAGCAGGCATAGCATGGTAGGAACACACCATGGCTCAATCAACTCCTACACATGCTAGTGGGTTTCAACTATTTACTGTGGCAACGACAGGTCATGCAGAGGAATGGGTTCAACTACCGCAGCACAAAGTAGCAGATGAATCGTTGTTGTCCTAATGCAATAACTGAGAGCAGGAGCGAGAGAGTAGGATTGTATCGGAATGAACAAGGGAGTTTGCTTGCCTGGTAAATCAACAAGGAGGCCTTCGCTTCACGCATGTGTACTCTCGAGCACTCTCCAGAGCTGGACCTATCGAGAAGGAACGGTGCCAGCAATCAATACACAAGCATATGCAACAATATGATGCATGAACATGGCATGTAGATGTGATGTTGTTTGAGCTAATGCAGCTAGCATTCATTTGGTTGAGTCCATTTGAACCAAAGGTTCAAATGCATCTTCAAATTAAGCTCTTATAAAAGCCATTTTAGTGTTTCACTTATACAGAAGGTATAACTTGGTTTTTCATGCATGAGACTAGTACAGATGGATAGATTGCATTTTTCTGATGATTTTTCATATATAAATTATTTCAATCTGAGCTACGGTTGAATTTCAATGATTTTTTGAAGTTGTGGCTGTTTCCTGGAATTTCCTGATTAAATTTAAAACCAGAAAATGAATAACTGCGTCAGCCTAGCGTCAGCGTGACGTCAGCTAGTCAACGGGGCCAGTCCGGGTCAAAACTGACGACCGGGTACCACATGTCATTGTGTTAACTGGGAGTTAATCCCGTGTTGACTGGGATTTGACCCGCTGCGGGGCCCACCTGTCAGTGGCAGTGAGGTGGCTAATTAAGGGGGGTTAGTCCTAATGACGCGCCATGTCGGCACCCGCCGGAGCACGGCCGGCGAGGTCGACGCCGGCGACCACAGAACTCGGCGGAGTACGCGTTGGGCCCACGGGGGCGGCGTCTGGGAGCATCGGGGCGGAGCCCGTGCTCTCGCGCATTTGGTGGGGCAAGTAGGAGGAGGAGGGGTGGCCGGAGCTCGGCGGAGCAGAGCTCGGGGCGGCGGCCGGAGTTCGGCTTCGAGCAGGAGCGGGCTGCGGGGCACTGGGAGGCCACCAGAGGGGCTCTGTGGCACCCTCGTGGCACCAGGAGCACGATGGGGTGCTCGGTTTGGCCGGAGGCGGGCCGAGACGACGACGGCGACATGGACGGCGGCGAGGCGCTACGGCCATGGCGGGGGAACGATGCTACGGCGCGCGAGCGACTAAGCGGAGAGGGGGGAACGGTGGCGGAGCTCACCGCGGACTCGACGGGCTTGATGGCGAGCTCGGGGACGCACTGGAGACGGCGGGGCGGCGATGGGGATCCACGGCGGTCGGAGATGAAGACGACGGCGCCGAGGACGAAGCAGAGCTCGCCCGGTTGCTTTGCTCGGTGAGGAGGGAGAGGGGGTCGCGGCGGAGCTGGGGAGCGTGTCGGGAAGGTGCGGCAGTGGCCGAGGCCACAGTGGCTGTGGACGGCAGCGACGGCGATTTCGGCCGCAAGAGAGGGAGCAAGGAGGAGGAGAGAATGGCGCGGGAGGGAGGGGGAGTGTCGAGGGGGGGCGCGTGGCGTCGTCCGGGCGTCCCAGGGCGACGAGGAGGACGTCAGGCAAGCAGCTGCGTGCCGGCGCGCACGGCGTCGGGCACCGCTTCCCCTCTGCCTACTGGCAAGAGGAGGAAGACGGCTATGCCCCTGGTGGGCTGGGCCAGAAAGGAAATGGGCCGGCCAGGGGCGCCAGGTAGGAAGCCCAGGTAAGGTTTTTCCTTTTGTTTAATGTTTCTATTTTCTGACATTTGTTTTGATTTAATTAAAATACTAAATCATTTTGTTTTCTTATGCCAATTTTTATAGGAGCTAGTTATATTATTCCAGAGCTCCTTAATAAATGGCATAATTTTTGGACAATATTTTATATATATCACAATATATATCCAAAGCAAATAATTACTGGATTAATTCCAAATGCCCAAAATAAATACTTACGAGCTCCTAAAAATATTTGTTTGATTTTTATCTCTGTCCAATATTTTCAGAGGGCAACATGAGCATTTTCTTGGACCTTTTTGGAGCAATTTTTATTTGATCAATTTCCAAAAAGATTCTGAGGGTTTCACAGATCCTCATTTCAATTTAAATGGAATTTAAACAGGATGCACAAATGACTAGCTAGTCTAGGTCATACCAGAACTAGGGATGTGACATGGACGGCGCCGGCAGGCGGCAGCGACCACCATGCATGCTAGATTGTTCCAGAGACTTATTCCTTTTTTAATTGATGAGCAATGAGGTTGCGGGAGATAATGATGTGGAGAGAGGTGCGGGTATCTTTTGTAAAATTATCATAGTTTGCTTTCTATCCTCAGATATAGATCATACGGTCTGTATTACAAGATGGCAGGCACACCATCACCGCCAACTCGTTTTTTTATAAGGGTACAGATGATAAGTTTGCTGACTACTAAAGTAAAGTGGAATTTGTCCATGTTATGCAAGTAAATAAAGGTGATTGTTTATCATACGGGTAAGGTTGGATGAAGGGTGGTACGAACAAATGCTCCGCCTAGAGCATGTGTGTGTGAGATGGAGTCTTAGTGTGTGTGTGGGGTGTGTGTGTGAGAGAGAGAGAGAGAGAGAGAGAGAGAGAGAGATGGAGTCTTAATTTGTGCGTGTGTGTGTGAGAGAGAGATGGAGTCTTAGTGTGTGTGGGGGTGCGTGTGTGTGTGTGTGTGTGTGTGTGTGTGTGTGTGTGTGTGTGTGTGTTGCGGGGTCCTCTGTGGCAGATGTAATTTAAGTGTGCATGGCTTCATCATAGAGAGGTGATGTGTATGGCAGAGGCCACCAATGATGGGGTGCGAGGGAGAAAATGCCCGTAGAGAGGGAAGAGAAGGTGTGTGCACGTGAGAGGAGTCGACATCGAGAGAACGTGTTTGTTCGAGAGACATCAAGGAAGACTACTATATATCGATGGTGCATGTAAGCGGGAATTAAACAAAGGGATGGTCTTATTGGTTTCGGGGATATAGGGGAAGAGTGAGAGGCGGGGGGTAGCTAGAAGGAGATTGTTAAGTGTGAGTGTGTGTTTTACCCATCTAGGCGGAATTTACGTGCACAAAAGAGGAGAATGATTCGATGTGGCGTTAGGATTGAGGGTAATTAACTACGTATGGAGATATAGAGACCTTGAACGTGCATGTGTGAGAGGTATACATGTATACGTGGGATGTGTGTGTGCGCGCGCGCGCATGATCGAGATAAAAGAAAGAAGACATAAGTCATAAGATCAACGACATGGGAGAGACGGATCGGTATGACAATATGCATGCATGTGAGAATGCAGGGAAGAAGGCCCGACAATTGAGCATGTGTTTTTGTCTTTAAGAGATAGTGGCGTGGACTGGAGCATGCATCTATGGCGAGTAGAGGGAGTGAGGCGCAACGATTGTGCAAAAGAGACCAACCTATAAATGCATATGTATGGAGAGACATATATAGTGTGGGTGATAGGAAGCAAGACTCCGTGCGAGAAAGAAATGTTGACGGAGAAACTACAGATAGATACAGAGATGGAGATTCTAGCTAGATGGACATCCGCTAGTTTGGGTGTTGGAGATGACCGTCGGGTGGTTCAAAGGGTGAAGTTATATATGTGTGTGAGAGGGCACTTGACTGCATATAGAGAGAAACATATGTATTGTGCGTGATAGGAATCAAGAGTGAGGGCGAGAAAGAAGGTTGATGGAGAAACAGATAAATAGAAAGATAAAGATGCTAGCTAGTGTGCGTTAGAGATAGGAGTCGAGTGGATCAGAAGGCTGGGTTATGTGTGTGGGTGTGAGAGAGATTGAGAGAGGGTGCATGTGAGTCACATACAAACAGATATCAGAGAGAAATGAGATCCAGAGAGACGGAGTTTTGTGTCTGCGAGAGAGAAAGATATTTCACAACGAGAGTGATAGCTAGAGAGACATACGAGGGAACGTAAGATATCTCTAGGGAGAGAGGGTGTGTGTGAGCGACATACAGGAGAACAATGGAGAAATATGAGACCCTGGGAGACATAGTTTGTGTTTTGTGTGTGAGAAAGAGATATTGAAGAGGAAGATCTGTAGGTTCTCATATCTAAGGAGCGAAAGACGTCTCTGTATGAGGGGTGTGCGAGTGGCACACATGGGAATAGTAGAGAGAAATGAGACCCCGGGAGACAAAGTTTTGTGTTTGTGTGACATAAAGAGATTCCACATGGAGAATCATAGTTAGAGACACATAGCAGGGAGCGAGATATACTTAGAGAGAGATAGAGTGATGAAGGTCGAGGGAGAGAGTACCGTCAGTGTGTTACGAAGATAAAAGATCATTGTCGACATACAGGTAGCACGAGAGATACCGAGAGACGATGAACGCAGATAGGTCAGAGAGATAGTCCTATATAAGCATCGGTGATAGCTATATGAGGCGAATATCTGGATTAAAGGGGATTCAAATATTTAAACTGGAGATCACGACATCGATAATATCATAACACAAATTGGTGTATCAAACATGCATATTCATTTGAATTTGGGCACACGTGTAATGTTATATAGTCTATCAATATTGGTGATCCATAGATTCTTCAATTACAAACAATGCATGGTTTATATGCAATTAATGTCTAAACGGGATTACACTATATGTTGCGTGTGTGAAACACATTATACATGTTTCAGAAGTAAAAAAAACCCGCATGAAACACACATTAATTGGAGACAGTTAGCGAGGAATGCATACATTGGATTTCAACATAAAGTGGTTTCAAAAATTTGAAAATCCAAATTGATGGATACAACCTTATGAATCTGAGATCATGCCATTTGTAAACCATATTTATGTATAAATGGTGTTGTGCTTTTGAAAGTATATATATAAAAAAATGTTGTATATAGAATGTAATTCCAATTGAAAATGGATCCCGCCCGAACAAAAATTGAATACAAACGGGATTCGAATTGAGTTGGCACGGTAAACGTGCACTCTGCAAAATTTGAACGAAGCGGGGAAAGTCGCAGAATCGCTTCAAACCAAAACCGTGAGATGGAAATCACTCGCCTATCCCTGCCACCATAAAGCCTATATGCTGGATTTCTATAGGTTTCGATAGGGGTAGGTTTCTAATTTCACCCAAACGTGACGTAACCGCCTCTCACCCGGATTCATACACGGTGGGCGCCAAAACACAGTGTGTCCTCGACCGAAATCTACTCCCTCCCCGATTCATATTCATACACGGTGGGCGCCAAAAACAAACTCTCGTCGGCACATATTCGGTGTATGCGAGATTAGCGTCCTATCCCCAACCGACTAATGTTGCTGTGATGTAGTAGACATTAGAAACGGGGGCTAAGTTTGTAAATTTCCTCGCATTTGAGACAAGCGCGCCCTGAATACATGGTTCCCCCCTTCCTCTCTACCTCCCTTTTCCCCATTCATACTCCGTGGGCGCCAAAACACCCTCTCCACCCCACCCTCCTCCGTCCGCCGCCGTCCGCCACCCCATCCACCGCCGTCCTCCTCCACCATGCCGGAGCTGATACCCCGATGCCGCCATCCATTACAAGAGATCGACCTCTCTCATCCACGGCTTCGGACCGGGATCCTTGCATCCCGTCCTCTCGCTTCATCCCCGCCGTCGTCCACCTTGTCGGCGCCGCTCCTACGACCGTCTCGTCCACCGTGCCCCGCCGCCACCGTCTACCCTCCTAGATCTGCTTCCACGCCGCTGACAGCCATCGCTACCGCAGCACCGTCAAATTCTCGGCAGATGCGTACACGACGCCGCACAAGAGGCGGTACTCTTTTGTATCTGCTCAACTTATTTATCGCAGCAAGAAAATAGATCGCCACTGCTTTACTCTGATTTCTTGTCTTGGTTGCAAAGTTGCCTTTGTCCGCTTTGCACCTTCAGATCCGCCATGGCACGCTCAACACTATACTCCCAATGCTTATGATTTTCCCCTTTTATATTCCACACTAGTTAAATCACAGAGACTAAATTTCAAAATTGGGTGGTCGATTTTTGAGCTTGCGGAATTTGCGGTGCGATCGAAGGGCTCGGTGGTTGTGGGGCCTCACGAACGAAGAAAACTCGACGCTGGTGGGGGTTGGGGCGGGGTGGGGGTGGGGTGGCGGAGGAACACAGGCGGTGGGGGCGGTGGTCCGGCCGTGCCCGTCTTGTGTTCTGTATGGGAAGAATCAGAGATGAGGAAGAAGAAGGGTTAGGAGACGAGGATCTTCATCCAACCGCCTGAAATGGTCGAGACAGTTGGGAGTTGCATTCTTAATGCGCTCTGGTTCATCATGTGTGGGCACTGCGCAACCAACATTTTATTATCCAAAATCTGCTTGCTCTTCTTTACCATGTTCCTCTTCCGTTCTTCTTTAATATTTACTCTCTCCGTTCCTAAATACAAGTCTTTGTATAGATTCCACCATGGACTACATATGGAGCAAAATGAGTGAATCTACACTCTAAAATGTATCTGGATACATCTGTATGTGATCCATAGTGGAAATCTCTACCAAGACTTATATTTTGGAACGGAGGGAGTATGATAGTAGTACAGTATGTTCCTTGTACTGAAGATGAGCAGGGACATTTGCAGTGTAGAGGTCTATACGGTCGGTTGTGATGGACACTTTGAGCCTCTTTGATTCATAGGATCTTGTAAACATAGGAATAGGATTTGTAGTGGCCTGCCCACTTGAATCCTATAAGAATAGCAAAGAAATGCAGGGAGCTGTGTCGCCTTTGAGAGTTACACGTATATTAACAGTACCGCACCTTCACTTGAAGAGAGCTGGTATCTGAAGCCTTTCTAGCCGTACCGGCAATACTAGCACATATATTCCAGCAAGTTCCACTTTGCTGATTTTACTCTGATGCTTAAGGTTTTCCCATTATATCTACACTATGGTCTGTGTAGCTGCTTTTTGTCGCACTAGCAGCAGTCCACTCTTGAAGCTAAACACTGCAATGACTTACAAAATTGGCACCAAGGCATTGAGTGCCATTTCGATGCAATGAAACTCATACGCCCCAATTGCTGATTCTTGTTCGAATATGATCCTAATGACTATTCTAATCTCGAGGAGTCAAAGGCAGATGGCCTGTCCTATTCACCCATCAAGGTGCCTGTTCTAATTTGGCAATGTTTTATTGATTGCAGGTATCTTGTATATGTTGTCTTGCATTTCTTCTACTTTGTTGCACCGCCATCTGCTTAGTTTAATCATCATATATGTCGAGATGCCATGCCCATCCATTATCAATACATATTCCATCTGTCATCATACCATTTTTTTCCACTCAAATGTTGTTCCTGTGCATCGACATCAAAAGGAAGAGGTTGATTGCGAACCTGAAGGAGCACCAAGAAAGTCCTTGAAAACGTGGTGGTGCCGGAGAAATCGACAAAGACACCCACTTATATTGGCTATACAACCAGTGACACAAAACATAGGACCGACTCCAGCAGACTGTACCTATACTTCACTAGCCACACCACTAGCCCCACCACACAGGACCTGCACTCCAGCAAAAGGTATACCGATTTCATTTGCCATAGCACCAGCTGTACCACGTAAAAATCCCACTCCGAAAAAAAGTACAAGCAAGTCCACCGTCAAGACCTATCCCAACTGCAGAGACGGCCAATTCCTGCATATTGGAACCCCATTCCATTTATTCCTAGTTTAAAAGACAATGTTTTCAATGTTGTTAGGGACTACGTGCATATATTCCCATCATGGGAAGATTATTGTGAAGACAAACACCATTTTCACATCTTCCTGTCCAACTTACGTGTAAGTGCTATTATTCATGGTTATTATTTTCCTGTTTTCTTCTGATTGAACACATCAATGATTTACATTACATTGTTTTAACTAGGCGAGGGTCAATCCGGATAGTCATGACGAGCAAAGCTTGCTTGTGCTTTTCAAGGAAGCATTGCAGGAGTATCGGTGTTACCTGAGGAAATCACACTTTGATGGCAACTCTATAAATGAATTTCCGGTGAAGTCTCCTGTGCTAAATTTAGAAGACATTGAATGGAAAAACCTTGTTATGCAATGGTCTCGCTTCGGGATGAGGTATTGTCTATGAAATCACATGACAATTTGAACTTCTACTTTTCTGCATGTGCCTTACGGATCTTTTTTGCAGGAAATCTGCTCGAAGAAGAATTCCGGTTTGACAAGAACGACAAGATATCGCAAATATTCTGCCTGCTGCTTTGCTCTTGTTAGTACTGTTGTCTGTATCCTTTGTACTTGCATACATACCGGTTCATTATGTGACAGCAGTATGCATGATAGCTTGCTTATCAATTGTTCGCTCCAAATTATCTCATCTGTATGAATGGTTACATTAGTGTAGAATATATCCAATGCCAATGTTTTCTTTAGCTCTGCATTGTTCTTGTAAGTACATGATGTCCTTTATCAGTGTACTTATAATGACAGGTAGTTGTTCATGTACCATCACTCTGCAGCTTATTTTCCTTTGCCCTCCATTTTCTACACATCAGATCTATATTTGCTCTTACCATAAGGTTGATACTGAAGAAGTTTAGCTGTGCATTGCTCTTGGCTCTACCTTTTGCCTGTATCGCTGCACTTACATTTATAGCTACTTGGTTATGTAGCATCACTCTTCATATTATCTTAAATATTCTCCATTTTTTCGTATATTATCACATCTATATTTACTCTTAACAAAATGTAGAATAAAGGCTATCACGATGCATAATATCCTGTCTTCGCAGTAAACCGGCCAAACCATAAAATTACGATACATAATCGGGTTGTCATGCAATCACGATGTAGGTTGGGCCTGAAACGTGCCGAACAGCTCACGGGCCGGCAGCAGCCCGAAATGAACCCCGCCCCATGATTGTGCGAATCAAATCATGGGCTTTTAACAGGCCAAAATTGTCTCGGTCCTTGTTTGGCCCAATCAAATATCGACTGCGAGCAGGCCAGATGCAAACCGGGCCATAGTTAGGCCCAACTATATGACGGGCTTTTAACATGCCGAAATTAATATAGGGTCGAAATGTTAAACGGGCCCTTAACAGGCCGAAACTAATATCAGGCCGAATTACTAAGTGGGCGTTTAGCAAGTGGGCCCAAAAGCACAGTGTCCAGTTGACGGGCCGAATTTGATATGGGCCATAATTGAGCTCAAAGCCTCTTAAAGGGTTGGACCTGATCTGGGCCGTAATTTGGCCCAGAACGTGGTAGGCTTTTAACGGGCCGGATCTCATATGGGCCACTATTAGGCCCGGAGCATGGCATGCCATTAATGGACCAGATCAAATATGGGCCGGCATTTAGCCCAAAACATGGCAGCCAGTTAATGGGCCAGCCTACTAGGGTCCTCAAAATCTTGTGGGCCTACAGCTGGGCCGACCCATTAATGTCGGCGAAATCTCGTGGGCCTTTAGCTGGGCTGGCCCATTATGATCCGCAATAATCTTGTGGGCCTTTACCTAGGCCGGCCCATTATGGCACACAAAAATCTTGTGGGCCTTTACCTGGGCCGGCCCATTATGGCCCGCAAAATCTTGTGGGCCTTTAGCTGGGCCAGCCCATTATGGTCTGCAAAATCTCGTGGGCCTTTAGCTGGGCCGGCCCATTATGGTCCGCAAAATCTTGTGGGCCTTCAGTTGGGTCGGCCCATTTAAACTTGATGGGCCGGTCCACGTGTCAACAGATCATAGGCGTGTCTCGCCCATTGGATGAGTGACACATGTGCCAACGCGGACCTGACACGTGTCTCCTCCAGCCAATGATGATTTTACACGTGGAAAATCCCCATTGGTCGGGGCTGTTAACGGGTTATCGGATCCAAAACCCGACCCGATAGCTTAACGACGTTCCGTTACGGTGTATGCCACGTGTCGGTCACCCTTGACAAAAGCACTTCTGTGACGCGCGATTTGTCGTCATGGAAGTGGACACTTCCGTGATGATAATTTTGGTAATGTCATGGAACACTTCTACGACAGCACAGGTATGACTATCTTGATTCTATCATAAATTTGTCATGGATGTACATGCATGACAAAAAACGCGACCTACTGTGACAAACACGTATCGTCACGGAAGTGTATTTTTTTGTAGTGCTTGTATGGACTGCGAATGGCAATTTCTCTGGGAATCTGCCGACTGATGGTCTATGGCGATTCGGACTTAGTGGTGAATCAAGTCATCAAAGAGTGGGATATCCGTACTCCTGCGATGACCGGCTATTGCAGCACCGTCAAGAAACTAGAAAAACACATTGAAGGGCTACAGCTCCATCATGTGCCATGACTCAAAAATCAAGCAGCTTGTGACATGGCCAAGATGGGCTCCACTCAGAAGCCTGTACCCAAGAACTTGTTCCTAGAACACTTGCACTCACCCACGATCAAGGAAGATCCTTTTGTGGAAGAGGCCCCGCAACCAGTCGGACCATCTAATCTGACTGACGTAGACATTCCCGTAGTAATTGATCTGGTCCAAGAGATATTGGTCATCACTCCCGAGTGGACCGAGCCGTACATAGCATACTTTCTCCCGCAGGAACTCCCGAAGGAAGAAGGCAAGGCCTGCCAGATCGTCCGCCGATCCAAGGCCTTCACAGTCATGGGAGACCAACTGTACAAGAAAAGTATGACTGGAGGTACTCAGCGGTGCATATCCCCGGAGGAGGGACAACAAATATTGCAAGAAATTCACTCAGGAACATGCAAGCATCATGTGTCCTCCCGGACCTTGGTCGCTAAAGCATTCAGAGCCGGATTCTATTGGCCCCAAGCTAACGAGGCCGCCCGAGATATAGTGGACCAGTGTGTTGGATGCCAGTTCTATGAGAATCAGTCACACAAGCCAACGTCTGCCCTCAAGACCATCCCCCTCACCTTGCCATTTGCTTGTCTGGGGACTCGACATGGTCGGCCCTCTTCGGACTGGGGAGAGTGGCTTCATGCACCTGTTGGTAGCAGTGGACAAGTTCACCAAGTGGATCGAGGCCAAGCCCATAAAGAAGCGGGATTCAACAACTGCAATTCAATTCCTCAGAGAGATCATCTTCAGATTCAGGGTCCCGCACAACATCATCACTGATAACGGGTTCAACTTCGAATCGGATGAGTTCCGTGAATTCTATTATACCCAGGGCACTCGGGTCGATTACGCCTCTGTGGCGCACCCGCAGTTGAACGGGCAAGTTGAGAGAGAAAATGGGCTCATACTTCAAGGATTGAAGCCTCAACTCATGCGGGATCTGACCCATGTAGTAGGAGCCTGGGTGACCGAGTTGTCGTCGATCCTCTAGGGCCTGCGAACGACTCCAAATAGATCCACGAACCACACCCCATTCTTTATGGTGTACGGTTCAGAAGCGGTCTTGCCGAGTGATCTGCTCCACAACTCTCCCTGAGTGGATCTTTACTCGGAAGCCGAAGCCGAGGAAGCAAGGCAGGATAGCTTAGACCTTTTGGAGGAAGAACATGACCTAGTGCTCATAAGATCAACATTGTATCAACAAGACTTGCATCAGGGGACGTGCCTTCCAGGAAGGAGACCTGGTCCTCCGAGTGGGTCAACAAAAGCCTCACAAGCTAGCAGCCCCCTGGGAGGGATGATACGCCTCCAACATATCTATAATTTTTTATTGTTCCATGCTATTATATTATCTGTTTTGTATGTTTTATATGCATTAATATGCTATTTTATATTATTTTTGGGACTAACCTATTAACCTAGAGCCTAGTGCCATTTTATGTTTTCCCTTGTTTTTAAGCTTCGCAGAAAAGGAATACCAAACGGAGTCCAAAAGGAATAAAACTTCACGAGTCCAAGTCAGAAGAGCCGCGAGGCGACGACAAGGGTGGGAAACACGCCCTAGGGGGCGGCACCCCCTACTTTGCCACCTCCTTGGGACTCCTCTGACCTATCCCTAGTCCCTATATACTCACATATATTCCAGAACATTAGAAGCATCCACGAAAACACTTTTCCACCACAGCAATCTTCTGTTCCCGTGAGATCCCATCTTGGGGCCTTTTTCGGCATCCTGCCAGAGGGGGATTCGATCACGGAGGGCATCTACATCAACCCTATTGCCCATCCGACGAAGCATGAGTAGTTTACCTCAGACCTACGAGTCCATAGCTAGTAGCTAGATGTCTTCTTCTCTCTCTTTGATTCTCAATACCATGTTCTCCTCGATGTTCTTGGAGATCTATCTGGTGTAATCTTCTTTTGTGGTGTGTTTGTCGAGATCCGATGAATTGTGGATTTATGATCAGCTTATCTATGAATATTATTTGAATCTTCTCTGAATTCTTATATGCATGATTTGAAATCTTTGCATTTCTCTTCGAATTATCGGTTTGGTTTGGCCAACTAGATTGCTTTTTCTTGCAATGGGAGAGGTGCTTAGCTTTGGGTTCAATCTTGCATGATTTCACCCAATGACAAAGTAGGGGTAGTGAGACACGTATTAAATTGTTGCCATCGAGGATAAAAAGATGGGGTTTATATCATATTGCATGAGTTTATTCCTCTACATCATGTCATCTTGCTTAAAGTGTTACTCCGTTCTTTATGAACTTAATACTCTAGATGCATGCTGGATAGCGGTCGATGTGTGGAGTAATAGTAGTAGATGCAGGCAGGAGTTGGTCTACTTGACACAGACGTGATGCCTATATTACATAATCATTGCCTTGGATATCGTCATAACTTTTCACTTTTCTATCAATTGATTGACAGTAATTTGTTCACCCGTTGTATTATTTGCCTTCATGAGGGAAGCCTCTAGTGAAACCTATGGCCCCCGGGTCTATTTTCCATCATATTAGTTTCCGACCTTCTATTTTGCAACCTTTTATTTTCAGATCTACAAACCCAAAAACCCAAAAATATTTACTTTATCTTTTGTTTAGTTTTATTTATCTCTATCAGATCTCACCTTTGCAAGTGACCATGAAGGGATTGACAACCCCTTTATCGCATTGGGTGCAAGTGTTTGATTATTTGTGCAGGTATTGGTGATTTGCGCATTCTTTGCCTACTGGATCAATACCTTGGTTCTTAACTAAGGGAAATACTTATCTCTACTTTGATGCATCACCCTTTCCTCTTTAAGGGAAAAACCAACGCAAGCTCAAGCAATGTTGGAGATATCGCTTATCGGGAACTTATCGTTCGACCCATGATAAGGGGTAAATCGACCAGTTTATTGGCATATTGGCCGATTTATAGCCATATCGGCGAATTTATAGGTTGATTTATCTTATCGCTCAAACACCGGTAAGCGATAAATCGGCCGATTTATCAAAATATCGGAAGATATCTTGAACAGTGAGCTCAAGAAGTAGCAGGAAGAATTTCTGGCTCCGTTGTCTGGGAGATCTACGCCAAGTCAAGATTAATCTCTTGTCAACTTGCCAATTTTTGCTAACGTTGCCGAGGAGATCTACATCAAGCCTACCAAGTACCCATCATAAAACTCTCATCTCTTGCATTACATTTGACATTTGCCTCTAGTTTTCCTCTCCCCCACTTCTAAAACGATTTTCAACAAGATTTGCCTTTTTACTCGCCCTTCTTTCGTTTGTCTTTGTGTTTGCCCTTATGTATTACGTGGTTTGTTTGCTTGTTTGCTTGGTATGATTGTGTGTTCATTGAAAATCAAAATCAAAGGTTTATGGCTCCTCATCCACTTGCTAATATTTTTAGGAGATCCAATTATGATGAACCAATTGCTAGTGAGTTGAGTACACTAGATTATCTTTATGAAGTTTTGCTTGAGATTCGTGAATCTGAAAATTATGATGAAGTGTTAAAAAAAGAAATTTATGTAGTGATTCACGATAGCTTCTTGACTGAAAAGCATGATTGCAATGATATTATTATAAATTCTATTAATGTCAATTGTGCTAATAATATGCAAAACCTAAACTTAGGGATGCTAATTTTTCTATGTCCGCTACTTATTGCAATGATCATGATTGGGATGATGCTTCTTATGATCTTGAAAATTTATTTAAGCTTCATGATGAATATGTTTGCAACAATATTGAAAGTAGGTTTGGAACAGTGTCAACTCTAGGTAATAATGATCCCACTACTTTGGTGTATGATCAATCTGATGAATTTTTTGGTAAAAGAGGGTTTGGAGAAGTCATGACTTTATTTTATGATAATCCCACTATTTTGGAAGAGTGTCAACTTTGCATGCATGTGGATCATGTAGAAAATATGTTATGTAATAGATATATTTTTGAATTTGAGTATGATCCCACATGTAATTACTATGAGAGAGGGAAATATGGTTGCAGAAATTTTCATGTCACTAAATTACCTCTCGCTATGTTGAGATTGCTATTGTTTCTTTCTTCTTCCTTGTATATGCTAGATTTTTCTTGTATTGATAATTTGTTTTCCTATAAGATGCCTATGCATATGAAGTATGTTAGACTTAGATCTGTTTTTCACATACTCTATGATGCTCTCTTTGTGCTTCAATACTTGTCTTTCATGTGAGCATCATTAAAATTATCAATGCCTAGCTAAAAGGCTTTAAAGAAAAGGCCTTGTTGGGAGACAACCCAATATTTTTCTTTCTGTTTTTCAATAAATAATTCATCTAGACTCTGGTTAGATGTGTTTTGTGTTTTAATTAGTGTTTGTGCCAAGTAAGACCTGTGGGATGGCTTACGGTTATAGTTGATTTGATCTTGCGGAAAAACAGAAACTTTTGCGCCCAGTAATATAATTCTCATTTTTAACAGAAGCGTGATAAAATATTGATTCCTTTTTCAGAAGATAAAGATACAAATTGCCTCTGTTTTCCTAATGTTTTAGAATTTTTGTAGTTACAGAAGTATTTTAAGTATACAAATTACTACAGACTATTCTGTTTTTGACAGATTCTAGTTTCTATGTGATGTTTGCTTATTTTGATGAATCTATGGGTAGTATCGGGGGGTATGAACCATGGAAAAGTTGGAATACAGTATATATTACACCAATATAAATAAAGAATGAGTTCACAATAATACCAAAAGTGGTGATTTATTTTCTTATACTAACGGATCTCATGAGATTTTTTTTTTGAGTTTTGTGTTGTGAAGTTTTCAAGTTTTGGGTAAGGATTTGATGGACTATGGAATAAGGAGTGGCAAGAGCCTAAGCTTGGGGATGCCCAAGTCACCCCAAGGTAATATTAGATGACAACCAAGAGCCTATGCTTGGGGATGCCCCGGAAGGCATCCCCTCTTTCGTCTTCGTCTACCGGTAACTTTACTTGAGGCTATATTTTTATTCACCACATGATATGTGTTTTGCTTGGAGCGTCTTGTATGATATGAGTCTTCAATTTTTAGTTTGCCAGAATCATCCTTTCTATACAAACCTTTCGAGAGGGGCACGCATGAATCGTGATTTATTAGAATACTCTGTGTGCTTCACTTATATCTTTAGAGCTAGGCAATTTTGCTCTAGAGCTTCACTTATATCTTTTTAGAGCACGGCGGTGGCTTTATTTTATAGAAATTATTGAACCCTCATGCTTCACTTACATTATTTTGAGAGTCTCTCTAAACAGCGTGGTAATTTTCTTTGGTTATAAGTTTAGTACTAATATGATAGGCATCCAAGAGGGATATAATAAAAAAAATTCATATAAAGTGCATTGAATACTATGATAAGTTTGATTCCTTATGATTGTTTCGAGATATGAGGATGGTGATATTAGAGTCATGCTAGTGAGTAATTATGGATTGTAGAAATACTTGTGTTAAAGTTTGTGATTCTCGTGGTATGCACGTATGGTGAACCGTTATGTGATGAAGTTGGAGCATGATTTATTTATTGATTGTCTTCCTTATGAGTGGCGGTCGGGGACGAGTGATGGTCTTTTCCTACCAATATATCCCCCTAGGATCATGCGTGTAGTACTTTGTTTTCTTGACTAATAGATTTTTGCAATAAGTATGTGAGGTCTTTATGACTAATGTTGAATCCATGGATTATACGCACTCTCACCCTTCCACCTCGCAACTTTTGCCGGTGTCATACACCCACCTTATACCTTCCTCAAAACAGCCACCATACCTACCTATTATTGCATTTCCATAGTCATTCCGATATATATTACCATGCAAATTTCCACCATTCTGTTTATTATGACACGCTCCATCATTGTCATATTGCTTTGCATGATCATGTTGTTGACATAGTGTTTGTGGCAAAGCCACCATTCATTATTTTCATGCATGTCACTCTTGAGTCATTGCCCATACCGGTACACCGCCGGAGGCATTCATATAGAGTCATAAATTTTTCTAAGTATCGAGTTGTAATTCTTGAGTTGTAAGTAAATAAAAGTGTGATGATCATATAGAGTCCGACCTTGCCCCGGACCAAGAGAAGGAGTTGGTGAATTTCCTGCGTGCGAACAAGGAGGTATTCGCCTGGGGGCCCAAGCAACTGGTTGGGGTCCCAAGGGGAGTGATCGAGCATCACCTGAGGCTACGCCCTAATGTGCGCCCGGTGAAGCAGAGGGCACGACGGTAGTCCATGGAGAAGCAGTCCTTCATCATCCAGGAGACCCGCAAACTGCAAGAAGCAGGTGTCATCCGCGAGGTGCGGTACCCGGAGTGGCTGGCAAACCCAGTCGTCGTGCCCAAGAAAGGCGGGAAGGAATGCATGTGCGCCCACTTCACCAACCTCAACAAAGCCTGCCCTCAAGACCCGTTCCCGCTTCCGCGCATCGACCAGATCATCGACTCCACCGCCGAGTGCGACCTGCTATGCTTCCTAGATGCCTTCTCGGGCTACCACCAGATCAAGATGGAGGTGCAGGACATCGAGAAGACGGCCTTCCAGACCCCGTGCGGGGTGCACTGCTACACCTGCATGTTGTTCGGGCTGCGCAAAGCTGGGGAGACTTTCCAGCGACTGATGCACATTGCTCTAGGCCAATAACTCGGGAGGAACACTAAGGCCTGTGTCGATGACATTGTGGTGAAATCTCGGGAGGAATGGACCCTCATTCAGGACCTGGAGGAGACTTTCGCCAACCTGCGCAAGGTGGACCTGCGGCTCAACCCGGAGAAGTGCGTGTTCAGCGTCCCCTCCAGCAAGCTGCTGGGTTTCCTCATGTCGCACAGGGGGATCGAGGCGAACCCGAAGAAGGTCAAGGCAATAAAAGAAATGAGCCCGCCGTAAACTCTCAAAGAAATGCAAAAACTCGCGGGCCGCATGACCTCACTAGGGCGCTTCATCTCTAAGCTGGGGGAGCGCGCCTTACCTTTCTTCAAGCTGATGAAAAAGAAGGGCCCGTTCGAGTGGACCCCGGAGGCCGACATGGCGTTTCAAGACCACAAGAGATACCTGACCAGCCCACCGATGATGGTAGCTCCTCGTCCCCTTGAGCCCCTGGTGCTTTACCTGGCCGCCACGCCTCATTCCGCTAGCGCAGCACTGGTGGCCATCCGGGAGGAGCGCCAGGCCAAGGGCCTGCCGCACCTTTGGTTGGGATGGTGCGGCACCAAGATGGCGCCCCTGAAGCCACAGCGGCGCCAGCAGATGACCAGGCTCCACAAGACGGCGCTCCTGGGGCCGCGCCAGCCCCGATGGGCGACCAAACTCCTAAGGTCCCCCGGCGCGCCCCAGCCTCCAGAGACCTCGGACTCCATCAACGCTCCCGCCTTTGTCAAGCACCCGGTGTACTTTGTTAGCACGGTGTTACAGAACACGCGGGCACGCTACCCCATGCCGCAGAAGCTTCTACTCGCTCTCCTCGTGGCCTCACGTAAGCTGTGTCACTACTTCCAAGGCCACCCTATTAAGGTCGTTTCAGCCTACCCACTAGAGAGGGTGCTCCGGAGCCCCAACGCTGCGGGAAGGGTCGCCGAGTGGAACATCGAACTGCAGGCGTTCCAGCTGGAGTTCAGCACCACCAGGGTCATCAAGGGAGCTGCCCTCACCGACTTCATGGCGGAATGGACCGACGGTCCAGAGCCCGAAGCAGGCGAGAACCGGTCCCTCTCGCCACGAAGTGAAGCATCAGATGGCTAGACCATGTATTTCGACGGTGCCTTCGCACGTCAGGGCACGGGGCTGAAGCCGTGCTCATCTTGCCCACCCAGGAGAAGCTCTACTACACCATGCAGCTCTGCTTCCAGCAGGGCGAGAAGTTCTCCATCAACATCGCAGAGTACGAAGGCTTGATCGCCGGCCTTAAGGCTGCAATGGCCTTGGGAGTGAAACGCCTCACCATCAAGGGCTACTCACAGCTCCTCGTCAACTTCTCCAACACGGTATACGAGCCGAAAGACGAGCATATGGAGGCATACCTCGCGGAGGTACGCAAAATAGAGAAGCAATTCTTGGGCCTGGAACTGCAGCATGTGCCCCGCGGCACAAACAAGGAAGCCGACGATATCGCCAAGAGGGCATCCAGGCGCCAGCCCCAGGAACCCAGAGTCTTCGAGGAAAGGCTCTTCAAGCCATCGGCAGCCGCTCCAGCTGTGGAACCAGTGCCACCTCAGGAGGAGCTCCCCCCCCCCCCACCAGCCTCGGGAGCCCCGTCTGCGGCCCGACCTCAGGAGCACGCCTGCTCCTAGTGCTCGAGCCCCAGGAGGGGTGCTGGACCGAAGAGTTCAGGGCGTACCTGATACAAGGAACACTGCCAGAGAAGGAGGAAGACGCGGGGCGCGTGGCCCGTCAAGCTACAGCATACTTGTAGGATCTTGAGAAGAGGTGTCTAGAGGGGGGTGATTAGACACTTCGTACCAAAGTTGCAGTTTTTAGCTACTTTAGGTTTAAATGGAGTTTAGGCACAAGTTTAACTTTTTCAATACACAGCAAGCAAGCAAGCATGCAAAGAGTATATGAGCAGCGGAAAGTAAAGCATGCAACTTGCAAGAAAGTAAAGGGAAGGGTTTGGAGATTTCAAACGCAATTGGAGACACGGATGTTTTTGTCGTGGTTCCGATAGGTGGTGCTATCGTACATCCACGTTGATGGAGACTTCAACCCACGAAGGGTGGCGGTTCTTGTGAGTCCACGGAGGGCTCCACCCACGAAGGGTCCACGAAGAAGCAACCTTGTCTATCCCACCATGGCCGTCGCCCACGAAGGACTTGCCTCACTAGCGGTAGATCTTCACGAAGTAGGCGATCTCCTTGCCCTTACAAACTCCTTGGTTCAACTCCACAATCTTGTCGGAGGCTCCCAAGTGACACCTAGCCAATCTAGGAGACACCACTCTCCAAGAAGTAACAAATAGTGTGTTGATGATGAACTCCTTGCTCTTGTGCTTCAAATGATAGTCTCCCCAACACTCAACTCTCTCTCTCATAGGATTTGGATCTGGTGGAAAGAAGATTTGAGTGGAAAGCAACTTGGGAAAGGCTAGAGATCAAGATTCATATGGTTGGAATGGAATATCTTGGCCTCAACACATGAGTAGGTAGTTCTCTCTCAGAAATAGGATGCTGGAAGTGTAGGCTTGTTCTGATGGATCTCTCCACGAATGAAGAGGAGGTGGAGGGGTATATATAGCCTCCACACAAAATCTAACCGTTACACACAATTTACCAAACTCGGTGGGAACGAATCATCAAACTCTGTCGGACCGATTTAGTAAACCTAGTGACCGTTAGGGTTTTCGATGGGACTGATATGCAACTCGGTAGGACCGATATGATTAGGGTTAGGGCATAACATAATCTCGGTGAGACCGATTACACAAACTCGGTAAGACCGATTTTGGTAATTAGCTAACCAGAGAGTTGGTCAGGCAAACTCGGTGGGACCGATTACTCAAACTCGGTGGGACCGATTTTGGTAATAAGTTAACCAGAAAGTTTGCATTGTAATCTCGGTAGTACCGATCACACAAAATCGGTGAGACCAATTTTGGTAATGGACATACACAGAGAGATTACAATCCCATCTCAGTGAGACCGAGATCCCTATCGGTGAAACCGGTTTGCCTAGGGTTTGTGGCAGTGGCTATGACATCTGAACTCAGTGGCACGGGATAGAAAGAATCGGTAGGGCCGAGTTTGACTTTAGGTTTAGGTCATATGTGTGGAAGTGGGAAAGTAGTTGAGGGTTTTGGAGCATATCACTAAGCACATGAAGCAAGAGGCTCATTAAGCAACACCTCATCCCTCCTTGATAGTATTGGGTTTTCCTATAGACTCAATGTGATCTTGGATCACTAAAATGTAAAATGGAGAGTCTTGAGCTTGAAGCTTGAGCCAATCCTTTGTCCTTAGCACCTTGAAGGAGTTCCCACATCCTTTAGTCCATGCCACTCCATTGTTGAACTTGTCTGAAACATACTAGATAAAAGTGTTAGTCCAACAAGAGATATGTTGACATTAATTACCAAAACCACCTAGGGAGCACTTGTGCTTTCAATCTCCCCCTTTTTGGTAATTGATGGCAACATACATCAAAGATTTAGATAAAGATATAAAGAATAGCAAGTAAAGCTTCGAAAAGACATGTAACAAGCATAGGCTCCCCCTATATGTATGCAATCATGTGAGTATGGAATATAGAAGTATGTGAGAGCATAACCATGATAGAGTAGGCAATGTGTTACATGTAGCTTGGCCATATGCATCAGAGCAAAGAATATTCAAGAAAATACCTTCATGCTTATGAGTCCTTCTTGCAAACAGTATGTACATCAGCAAGAATTTTTCCTCATACACATGAGTGTGATGCATATACTTACCTTGTAGTCTTGAGTTGGCTTAGGGTGGAATGAACCTGCACAAACAAGGTTAGATAGCACAGGTACATCTACTAGCTAGAGCAAACAAAAGAAACCACAAGAATACCAAGACTGGGATGACATGTAGAGAGTAAGTACTAAGTACCACATTGGATTAGACATGTCCCCAAGAGTAAAGATATGCAACGAATTTAAATGATTCCTTTCCATTAGATGTCTTGCTCCCCCTGAATCTAGCATGGGATATTAGGAGAAGATAGGGAACAGAAAATCAGAGCTAAAAGATATAAAAGAACATAGCTTAATGCAAATAAGCACATATGAACATGTCTTTCCCCCAAAAAGACATGTGGCATCTCTCCTCTTGAACACCAAGCATCTGGGATCCTTGAGAAATAATTTCTACTTGAGTATTCTATCCCACTGGATATCTCTTTCTCCCCCTTAATACTCTCTCCCTTTTGGAAGTGATAAGCTTTGATGTGATCTCTCTCTCCCCCTTTGACATCAATTTCCAAGAAGGGTCTTCTGGAATTTGTTGTGAATGGGTTTGGTCCTTGAGTCACAACACAAAGCACTGGATAAAATTGTGATGCTTGTAGAGGTCAAGATTCATTGAGTGGAGCTGGATTAGAAGAAACACAAAATAAGTGGCATCTGTTTTTCCTGTTGTGAAATCGGTGGCACCGAGTGGTATGCTTCAGTTGTACCGAAAGGATTCGGTTGGACCGAAAACAACAAATCGGTGAAACCGAGTTCATCACAGAGAAAACACTTGTCACCTCGGCTCACTAGACTAGTAAGATCTCACAAAGATTTGCAAGGAATTTACTAAATGATATGCAATGAATTAGATGCAGGAAATGCAGAGCAACCAGAAAAGAAAAGAAAGAAATCTAGATGAAGTTTTTTTTGAAAGGGGAAACAAATATGCATGAGACAAATGCAAAATCTCATAAAAGAACACGAGAGAACTTCATCTAGAGATGGTCGGCGACAAAGTCACCTATGTTAGAGTATATTGACTTTGGAGTCAAGTGAGATCACTTGATCATAGGTCATACTCATCGTTTAAGCTCAAAATGGGGTTACCATTTTTCGTTTAAGCATCTTGATGTATTCACATCTTGTCGAGTTGCTTTAGCTCATGTCTCGGAGTAAAGCTTCTCTAAGATGGAATAACATACCTTGGTTGGTGGTGTTGATCATGTAGTTGAACTTGTGTGGGTTGCTCAAGGTTGATGTAGCTCATCAAGAGTTGGGAGCACCACTCGGAATTTGAGTCCATCTACCTACATGGGTTAGATAACATGCAAGATGCAAATATATCCAAGATATAATATTTTCATCATAAGAGAGATATCATGGATTAATCATAAGCTCATGTCTTGCATGTATCCAATGGGGTTTCTACTCAAAGTTTGAAGCATCAATGATGTTCAATTCTCCTCTCAACCTGCAAAACACTTTCTCATCAAGAGGTTTAGTAAATATATCCGCTAATTGCTTTTCGGTGCGAACATGCTTAAGTTTAATGTCACCCTTAGCAACATGATCTCGAATGAAATGGTGTCGAACTTCAATATGCTTAGTTCGAGAATGTTGTACGGGATTATGACCAATTTTGATAGCACTTTCATTGTCACAAAGCAATGGAACATGTTTCACATATATCCCATAATCTTTAAGAGTTTGGGTCATCCAAAGTAATTGAGCACAACATGAACCAGCGGCAATGTACTCCGCTTCGGCTGTAGATAAGGATACTGAGTTTTGTTTCTTGGAGGACCAAGACAGAAGAGATCTACCAAGAAATTGACAAGTACCCGAAGTGGACTTTCTATCAACCTTGTCTCCGGCATAGTCCGAGTCGGAGTAGCCAACAAGATCTAAAGAGGCCCTCTTAGGATACCAAATGCCAAAATTTGGTGTATGAATTAAGTATCTCACTATCCTTTTTATGGCCTTAAGATGACATTCTTTAGGAGTAGCTTGATATCTTGCACACATGCACACACTTAGCATAATATCGGGACGTGAAGCACATAGGTATAACAATGATCCAATCATAGAGCGATAAACCTTTTGATCAACCGGTTTACCATCTTTGGTCAAATCAAGATGTCCACTAGTAGGCATGGATGTAGACATACCTTTGCACTCTTGCATATTGAACTTCTTGAATAAGTCCTTAGTATACTTCGTTTGAGAGACAAAAGTACCTTCCTTAGTTTGCTTGATTTGCAACCCAAGAAAGAATTTGAGTTCACTCATCATTGACATCTCAAACTTCTTCGACATTAGCTTTCCAAACTTCTCACTAAAATGTGGGTTAGTTGATCCAAATATGATATCATCAACATAAATTTGGCACACAAATAGTTCTCCATTAACCCTTTTAGTAAAAAGTGTGGAATCAATTTTCCCAATTTCAAAGCCTTTTTCAAGAAGAAACTTGGTCAAGCATTTATACCAAGCTCTAGGAGCTTGTTTAAGACCATAAAGGGCTTTGTGAAGTTTGTAAACATGATTTGGTTTCTTAGGATGACAAAGCCGGGAGGTTTTTTAACATAAACTTCCTCCTCTATTTCACCATTTAGAAAAGCACTTTTAATGTCCATTTGGTACAAGGTGATATTATGGTGATTAGCATAGGCAAGTAAGATGCTGAATGGACTCAAGTCTAGCAACGGAGCATAAGTCTCACCATAGTCCATACCTTCGACTTGTGTGTAGCCTTGGGCGATTTAGACGTGCTTTGTTGCGTAACTACTTGTCCATCTTCATCTTGCTTGTTGCGAAACACCCATTTGGTACCGATGGTGTTGTGGTTGTTGTCGGGCTTCTCAAACAATGTCCAAACGTGGTTTCTCTCAAAGTTGTGTAGCTCTTCATGCATAGCATTTATCCAATCCGGATCTTCCAATGCTTCTTCGACCTTCATAGGTTCAATGCTAGAGATGAAAGAATAGTTTTCACAAAAGTTAGCTAAACGAGTTTTAGAGCGAGTGATTCTCCCGGTTTGAATATCATTGTAGATTTGCTCGACGGGATGGTCTTTAGCAATTCTTGCTCGAACTCGTGAAAGCTTTTGCTTGGGTCTCGGTTGAACATCTTCTTCATCTTGTTCTTGTTCTTCTTGATCTTCTTCATTGTTGGCGTTGTCGTTCTCTTGTCGTGGTGGAGAAGGAGGTTGTTGACGTTCGTGATGTCCTTCCTCGTTTTCTTCATCTTGGTGTGTTCCACTTGTGGATGCTTCCGTATCAACTCTTGGTTCACCTTGTCGTGATGTAGAAGCTTCCACTTGGACAGACGAGGTACTCTCCTTCACCTCCGTTGGACGGACCTTGCCAATAGACAAGTCTTGGATTGCTTCTGAAGGGTCTTTGTCTCCTACATCAATTGGCAATTGCTCGGTGAGGAGCTCGTATGCCGTATTGCCGAGTAGCTTGTGAAGATACAATCGATTTGTTGCATGACAAGCTGTCTCAACTGCTTCTGCCCAAAAGTGCTTTGGCGTCTTGTACTCATCAAGCATCGTTCTCGCCATTTCAATGAGCGTCCGGTTCTTCCTCTCAACAACTCCATTTTGTTGAGGTGTGTACGTAGCCGAGAACTCGTGTGAAATCCCTTTTTCGTCAAGAAAGGTGTCCACATTTGCGTTCTTGAACTCCGTTCCGTTGTCGCTGTGAACCTTCTTGATCTTCACTTCAAATTGATTTTGGGCCTTCCTAGCGAAGTTTTTGAAGATCTTTAGGACCTGTGATTTATCATCGAGAAAGAACACCCACGTAAATCTTGAAAAATCATCAACTATAACTAGACCAAAAGAATTTCCACCGAGGCTTTTGTAAGCGTTGGGACCAAAAAGGTCCATATGAAGTAGCTCGAGTGGCCTCCTTGTGGTCATGATATTCTTCACGGATGCCTTCCTCCAACCTGTTTACCTGCACGACAAGCAATCGCAAAGTCTATCCTTATCAAATATGACATCGTTAACTCCAAGGATATGCTTTCCTTTAATAAGCTTGTCAAGATTTCTCATGCCAACGTGACCTAGTCGTCTATGCCATAACCAACCTTTTGAGGATTTAGCAATGAAGCAAGTTTTAGGTTGTGCCTTTTAGAGAAATCAACAATGTAAAGATCACCTCTACATTATACCGGTAAAGACCATTTTATGATTGTCTCGATGAAACACTTGACAATCTACTTCAGTAAATAGGACATTGAAACCGAAATCAGCAAGTCTAGATATTGAAAGTAAGTTGTAGCCAAGAGATTCAATGAGCATGACATTTTGAATGGAGCCACCATGTGAGATGGCCACCTTACCAAGGCCAACCACCTTACCCTTTGAGTTGTCACCGAAAGTGACATACTTTCGAGGACTATCATTTTCAGCAAGCTCACGAAACATGTCTTTATCTCCGGTCATGTGATCTGTACATCCACTGTCAAGAACCCATTCCTTTCCTCCTGACACATATCCCCGAAGATTTGCCATAAGACCAAAATGTCTCATTGCATCATCAAGATCGAAGTCACCATCATCATCCTCATCATAGTATCCATGTTCAACATCGTCATGTGGTGGATCAAGTCCTAGAGAGGGTAATTAGTTAGAGTGAGTTTGGCAATGATCTTCCTTATGAATTCTTATAGCTTCGGAAATAATATCACCAATAATTCCAACATCTCCTTTGGCACGCATAAGGTCAGTAAGTTCAAATAGACAGTCACCAAACGTAGGATCACTAGTATTCATCTTACTCAAGGCAATAGACTTATAGAGAATTTCATCTAGATTTTTCAAGGAATAATTTGGAAAGCGTTCCTCAAGAAATTTCCATATAGTGTAGGCACACTCAAGAGTAGGCAAGATTCTAATTAAGTTTCTAGGCAAGCCTCTAGTGATAAGATTAACAGTTCTAAGATTCCTAATCATGTCAATAGATTCATCAAGGGTAGGATGCATAGGATCAACATGAGGTGCATAAGGGCTAGCAATGTACTTGTTCAAATGATATTGATTAAAAATTACAAGCATCTCATTTTTCCACTCATGAAAATACTCTCCATCAAGAATAGGCACTCTATATCTAAGACTCCCGAAAGTAGACTCATCCATCTTCCTCCAAAGGTGATTAAACCAAGGAAATGGAGACCAAAGCTCTAATACCACTTGTAGGATCTTGAGAAGAGGTGTCTAGAGGGGGGGTGATTAGACACTTCGTACCAAAGTTGCAGTTTTTAACTACTTTAGGTTTAAATGGAGTTTAGGCACAAGTTTAACTTTTTCAATACATAGCAAGCAAGCAAGCATGCAAACAGTATATGAGCAGCGGAAAGTAAAGCATGCAACTTGCAAGAAAGTAAAGGGAAGGGTTTGGAGAGTTCAAACGCAATTGGAGACACGGATGTTTTTGCCATGGTTCCGATAGGTGGTGCTATCGTACATCCACGTTGATGGAGACTTTAACCCACGAAGGGTAACGATTGCGCGAGTCCACGGAGGGCTCCACCCATGAAGGGTCCACAAAGAAGCAACCTTGTCTATCCCACCATGGCCGTCGCCCACGAAGGACTTGCCTCACTAGCGGTAGATCTTCACGAAGTAGGCGATCTCCTTGCCCTTACAAACTCCTTGGTTCAACTCCACAATCTTGTCGGAGGCTCCCAAGTGACACCTAGCCAATCTAGGAGACACCACTCTCCAAGAAGTAACAAATGGTGTGTTGATGATGAACTCCTTGCTCTTGTGCTTCAAATGATGGTCTCCCCAACACTCAACTCTCTCTCATAGGATTTGTATCTGGTGGAAAGAAGATTTGAGTGGAAAGCAACTTGGGAAAGGCTAGAGATCAAGATTCATATGGTTGGAATGGAATATCTTGGCCTCAACACATGAGTAGGTAGTTCTCTCTCAAAAATAGGATGCTGGAACTGTAGGCTTGTTCTGATGGCTCTCTCCACGAATGAAGAGGAGGTGGATGGGTATATATAGCCTCCACACAAAATCTAACCTTTACACACAATTTACCAAACTCGGTGGGACCGAATCATCAAACTCGGTCGGACCGATTTAGTAAACCTAGTGACCGTTAGGGTTTTCAGTGGGACTGATATGCAACTCGGTAGGTCCGATATGATTAGGGTTAGGGCATAATGTAATCTCGGTGAGACCGATTACACAAACTCGATAAGACCGATTTTGGTAATTAGCTAACCAGAGAGTTGGTCAGGCAAACTCGGTGGGACCGATTACTCAAACTCGGTGGGACCGATTTTTGTAATAAGTTAACCAGAAAGTTTGCATTGTAATCTCGGTAGTACCGATCACACAAAATCGGTGAGACCGATTTTGGTAATGGACATACACAGAGAGATTACAATCCCATCTCGGTGAGTCCAAGATCCCTATCGGTGAAACCGATTTGCCAAGGGTTTGTGGCAGTGGCTATGACATCTGAACTCGGTGGCGCCGGATAGAAAGAATCGGTAGGGCCGAGTTTGACTTTAGGTTTAGGTCTTATGTGTGGAAGTGGGAAAGTAGTTGAGGGTTTTGGAGCATATCACTAAGCACATGAAGCAAGAGGCTCATTAAGCAACACCTCATCCCTCCTTGATAGTATTGGCTTTTCCTATAGACTCAATGTGATCTTGGATCACTAAAATGTAAAATGAAGAGTCTTGAGCTTGAAGCTTGAGCCAATCCTTTGTCCTTAGCACCTTGAAGGAGTTCCCACATCCTTTAGTCCATGCCACTCCATTGTTGAACTTGTCTGAAACATACTAGATAAAAGTGTTAGTCCAATAAGAGATATGTTGACATTAATTACCAAAACCACCTAGGGAGCACTTGTGCTTAGAATACTGCATTCAGGATGGTGAGCTGTATCGGAAACGGCCAAACGATGTTTCCTTGCGATATATCTCCAGGAAGCAGGGGTGTGAGGTGTATGCTGACAAACACGGCAGGGACTGCGGGCATCATTCATCGTCGCGCACCTTGGTAGGCAAGGCGTTCCGCAGCGGATCCTACTAGCCCACGGCGCTCAACGACGCAACCGAGTTGGTGAGATCCTGCGAGGCATGCCAGTTCCATGCCAAGCAAATCCACCAACCGGCTCAGGGCCTTCAAACTATTCCGCTCTCGTGGCCATTCGCGGTCTAGGGGCTGGACATTTTGGGTCCATTCCCTCGAGCGCCCGGGGGCTACCGCTACCTCTACGTCGCCATCGACAAGTTCACCAAGTGGGCGGAGGTGGAGCTAGTATGTACCATCCCTGTCGGCTCAGCGGTCAAGTTCATCAAGGGCCTCGTGAGCCGGTTCGGAGTCCCTAATCGTATCATCACTGACAACGGCTCGCAGTTCACTTGCAATATCTTCAAAACATATTGTGCTAACCTTGGAACACAGATATGCTACGCCTCAGTAGCGCACCCCAGGAGCAACGACCAAGCTGAACGCGCCAACACGGAGGTCTTGAGAGGCCTCAAGACAAGAACCTTCAAGAAGAAGCTCGGGGCCTGCGGCAGGGGCTGGCACGACGAGCTCCAGTCCGTGTTGTGGTCCATCCGCAGCACCGCCACCAAGCCGACGGGCAATACTCCATTCTTCCTTGTCTACGGAGCCGAGGCGGTTCTCCCTCTCGAGGTCGAGCATCGCTCCGTGCGGGTCTTGGCGTTTGACTAGGCACGTCAAGACGCCATGCGGGGGATGGACCTCGTGCTGGGGGAGGAACGCCGCCGCCAAGCCTCGCTCCAAGCGGCAAGGTACCAGCAGGCGCTGCGGCAGTACCACTGCCGCAACGTTCGCTCCAGGATGCTCGAGGTGGGCGATCTCGTCCTGAGGTTGGTGCTCTCTAGGGAAGGGCTACACAAGCTCTCACCCATGTGGAAGGGCCCATTTAGGATTTCCCGCGTCTCTAGGCCTGGCGCCGTGCACCTGGAGACGCAGGACGGGGTCCCCATCTAGAACGCCTGGAAGATCCAGCACCTCCGGAAGTTCTACCCATGAAGCAAGGCCTAGTGCCTATGAAGGTCTCCGCTCGAGACACTCTCACGTAATAATGAGTGGGGGTGTACATGCCCCGGAGTCTCCGGAGTGCCACTCTCGGGCCTCGGGGGCTCCCTCCCACGTCCTAGTGGCAGCACTTAGCTCCGCGCTGGTGAGAAGACTAGACTAGGTGCCAGACGTAGCTGTTCATTTGCTTTCTGTAGCTGTTTTGTAACCTTCTTAATGGAATTTGGATTTTTGGAGTTTCTTGATTGCTTGGTTGAATTTTTCCCTTTTCACCTCACTCGCTTCTTTGTCTAGCATCAGGGAGGGCGGCTGTTGCCCGACACTCTCCCTCATACGCCTCGCACGGGGGCTGTGCAGGTGTGTGAGTGTGGGGACCCCGACTCATAAGTCGTGATCACTGAATGCGCGTGTATAGTGATCCCAGAGATCAATGCTCACTGAACACACAGAAGCTGTATAACAAGAGTCTTACATCCATTCATACCGTCTTACATAAATTATGACCATTATGGTCAAGTCTTGAGTACAACTTCACAGCGGAAATCTTCGTCGATAACTTGGACCCATGCCATCTGCCTTGACCCTACAGGCATTCTGGCTGGGAAGCGTCCTAGCTCGCATGTTCGTCACCGAAGTATTCTTCATCATATCCTGTCCTTTCATGCCTGGCCAATAAAATAACCAGTGGCAAGCCAATGAGTACTTTGAATGTACTCGCAAGCAACCCAAGGGTGATAACAGAATAATTATGCAAGGCAGTACTGCTAAATTGGCATTTTTGCGGAAAGCTAGTTTTTCTCATGCAAGTATGATCAACATTTATCAAGGACATGAATGCGTCTGCAACAAGTATCAGGAGGTTACAGACATTAACATCGAAAAGGAGTTGTGAACAACTCGTGCTCAAGCTCATCGTGACTTCCTCACAAATCACATCAACATATTTACCAAACCGTGTTGTTCGTTAGAAACATATGGACATAGTCTAAGCAGCACCACCCAACTGTCCTTGACCGTGGACACTGCTATTCGAATAGTTTTACACTCTCAGAGGTTGCACACTTTACCCACAAGATCCGGGGAACTTCCGTGTCATCCACGACCCGCGGTACCTCAAGTACCCGGGGTAAGCACCCGATCACTATCTTTCCCTAGACGACACTAACATAGAGTCCACTCGATTGTTATTAACCCCCGTGCCCAACATTTCACATCTTAAAATTGTGGAGCCTCGCTCCCATATTCATCACATACCACAAGCACGGGGTACCAACGGTGTGTCCGGTGCCCTGTGAAAACAATCATGGCCGCCCTACCTAGCACGATCCCGTCCCGAGAGAGCGCAACAACGACTCTCCCGTCACTAATAATGAGGGCTCCAAGCTAGTATCGACCTAGGTAATCAATAATGCCCTTTCCCATATAAGGGTAGAGTGGTTGCGCATGTAAGGTTGGAATAAAGGTCGCAACTTAAACCAATCCATTTTGAAAACAACACACACACTTGCCTCAGTACACCACTTCATCATCAAGTGGTTACCCAACTCATTATCTCCCTCGGGCATAAGTAGCACCCGACAGGTTTTTCAAAAAGTCTTTTGAAAACAATCTTGCTCCCATCACCATGCATATTCCCGTCCCTTTTTGCGTAGCAACTACTTTAGCATCCTATCTACTCCCACCGGCATAACCCTCATAAGAAGGTAGGGCCATGCTTGATGCAAGTTTCAATAGGAAAGTAACAAAGGCAACAACCAAAGTGGTCACCACCTCATCATGATCTGATGCATTGATAATAAGGTGCTATATGACATGCACAAAAGAGTTTCTCAAACATGATCAAAGGGCTGCTTGCCTGGTTCATCAGAGTCTTCAAGTCTTCTGGTCCTTCTCCAAGTACTCCGTCTACTTCGTCAACTATCGTCGAAAGCAACCATAATAAGCAACACAACAAGGCAAAAATAAAAGTCCTCTAAAAATATGAAGTTGACTTTTCTGGTTATATGAAAAATAACCAGAGTGGTTTCATTGGGATTGGATCAGTGAATATTTCTGAACATTTCAATATGATGGAATCAATGGATTTAATGGATCTGCAAGTTGTCGACAGAATGCCTTTTTATAAAAATGAGTAAAAGTACCATTAAATCAGGCATGATTTTAGAAACATTTAGAAATTGGTTTCACTGGATTTGGAGTCCAATAGAATATTCTATGGATTTTTCAAGCTGGTTTAGGAGTATAAATGACCTACTTGTTAGATCCAGGTGAAACTAGGCAGGGTAAAAATGTTCACTGTGGCTCATTAAATAGATCTTGATTTATTGAGTCGGAAGAAATTTGAATCATCAAATTTGGACACTATTTGACTTATTAGGAATTTTACAAGCTATCTGGAAAAAGAAAAGAAAGAAATAGATAAGGGCTTTACCCTTAAGAGGCGCACAGGGCAAGGTTTAGCGGCAGGACGCCACTGGGCCGGCCCAGCGGCTCGGCCGCACGCGCTCAGGGGCCAGGTCGGAGGCGGCTTCATGAAAATACGCCTTCGCAAGGGAGAGGCGGTTACGGCGGAAGCCGTCTCCACTTAAACGGGCGGGCCCGCCCACTGGGTCGCTGACGCTAGGGCCCCAGTGGCAGGTTGCCTTCAACCTCCCACGCGGTGCGACGGGAAATAGAGGAGGCGAGGCCGAGCGGCGTCGGCGCTCTCCCCGGCGGCACAGGCCACCTCCGTCGGCGCCTAGCACACCGGCGTTCTCAGGGGAGCGTGTCGCATCCGTCGAGGTGTGCCACGATTGCTAGGGTGGCCAGACGCGAGCACATCATCGGCCGCGGCGCGCAAGGCCGGCGGTGGTGATGGAACTCGACGGAACAGCCACGGGGAGGAGAGGGAGAAGCACGGGAGGGGCTCGCGGTGATGGTAGAGGTGCTCTAGTGCGGTCTAGAGGGGAGGAGGAGGAGTGGTGGGTGCGAATTTAGGCGGAGGCCGACGACAAGGCTCCGGCCATGGTGGCGGATGGAGAGCGCGAGGAGGAGAGTGGGTTGGTCCAGGGGGTGCACGAGAGGGTGAGAGAGCCAAAGGAGTAGAGAGGGGGCTCTGGGTGGCCTTAAGTATCCGACCCGTGGCTCACCGTGGACGCGGCGCACGGGTGGTCGTGGCAACGACTCGGGAGGCTAGGAGAGAGGGCGAGGGGCTACTTTACGGTGTTCGTGGGAGTTGAGTGGGGCGCCAGGAAGAGAGAGAGAGAGAGAGAGAGAGAGAGAGAGAGAGAGAGAGCGGGGCGAGCTGCATGCGGCCACAGGAGCTGCGCGAGCATTGGCCGAACCGGGCGGCTCTGGGCACGCGCCGCAGGAGGTGAGAGAGAGGGAGAGCCGAGGGGGCCTGCACGGTGGCGTGTTGCGGACGTTGAGGCACCTCGACTGGCGCAAGGGGGAGGCTCGAGGCAGTCGGGGGATGCGGTGTCAACGCTCGGGTGCTCTGCCACGCACTCCAGAGCATGCAAATGGCCGGCATCCGCGGCTTTTTGCGCGCACCCGCGCGTCCACTTGCGTCTGGCAGCTGCAGGGGGTATGGGCAAAAGCTAAGGAGAGCCTTGGATGCTCTGGAATGTCAAGGAGGGAGAGAGAGGCTGAGAGAGAGGGAGAATGTTGCTGCCTAGAGAAGAAAAATGGGGTTCTACCCCCCTTAATCATGGCTCCTCGGGCAGGGAAAGATGCAGGAGGTAGAGGAGGACCAGATGAGGCTGTGGGAAGAGTTTAAGCTCATGGAGAATAGTGGAAGGGGTTGAAACTTGCATTTTGAAATTTTGCCCGAAGGTGTTTGATGTAGGTTTGGGCAAGCAAATGGACTTCCCTTGTCATGAGGCTTGACAGGGTCAAATGCCATGAGAAAATAAGAAGTTCCACCAAGATTGAGTTCATTTTGGTAAAGTTGCCCATGCAACTTTTGTAAACCATAGAAATCAACAGAAATGGACTTTCCAAGATTTAGTCATGCAAATCTATTCTCCTTGATGCACCACTTAGTGTAGTGTCATCATTTGAGGTTCTAAACATGCCCACAAAAGTTGAGATCAAAAGGGGAAAGTTGCCAATGTAAAGTTGTTCAAATTTGGTTCTGGACAGAGAGGACTTTGGGGCACTTTGATCAAGATAACATTCTCTCCAACTTGTGCCATTTGGTATAGATGAATAATTAGACCATTTGAGCATGTGCACCAAGTTTTATAACATTTGGACATGTTTGGCAATGTGAAGTTGCTCAAACTTCAAAATGGACAGAAATGGTTTTGAGGGGATTTCATGGGGTTATCTATTCTTCATGACATGAGACTTGGCAAGATCATCAAACATGTCATATGTGACATGCTAGAATGTTCTTGGAATTTTTGGGGAATATTTCCTTTGTAAATATTTCAACAGCTTGAAATATCCAGAAAGGGTTTTTGAGGGATTTGACCAATATTTTCAACATGACCATGTGCTGAAGCTCTTATATATGGACAATATATGTCCACTGAGTTTCCCTAGGTTTTTCCTAAATATTTTTAAAGCTTTAAAATAATTTAAACCTATTAAAGACCATTTTTGGCCTAAAGAAAAAGCCTTTAAATAAAATAGGAAAATAACTTTTAAAATTATATTTTTGTGGTTTATGGGAGTCCTATACCTAATAGGTTTCAGATATACCCTTTGAAAGATTTTTCACACCCCAAATCAAGTACTTGTTGTGCAATTCTCAATTCAGGGGTTTTTGGAAAACTAATTTTTGAAAATACTATTTGGCCAAATTATTTTTGTAAGAAATTATTTTTATGTCCTATACACATGGCATGATCATTGGGCAAGGTTTTGGATCAAGGAGAAGGGGTATAAGAGTTGGAGAATTTATTTGATTTTTAGAGCACTTGCAAACAACAGTCAAATAGTCAATCAAAGCAAAGACAGAACACTCAAAAGTTTTTGTCAAACCACATTTTATCATGATTTATTACCTTAAGTTTTGTAGCATGAAAATCAGGGTGTGACAGTGAGTGCGCTGGGCCAGCCTAGACCGCGGACGGACACACCTAGCCAAAGCCCTGTCGCCCCAGAGCTTCGGCTCCCTTGATCTTCGCGAGGTGCCCACGAATAAGCTCGTGATTGGTGCACCCCCCTGAGTCTGTGCCCCACGGGTACCGCGACCTGGTGCGCTAAGCCGTGATTAGCTCATGCCTGAGGGATCGCGCAAGGAGGAACAAGGCGCCCGAAGATGTCCTAACAGATTATGCAGCTTTGCGATGCCTCCCGAGGTTAGCGGCTCCCGAGTCGGCAACAAGGAGAACTCACCAGATGCCAGAAGGCGTGCCCTCACGAGATGGGAAACTACCCCGAGCGTACCAAGCTAAGTTATCCCTCTACGTCTACATGGAGCACGAATATAACAACACAAGAACAATAAACATAGCATAATGGCATGGACACCACGGTTCATTACATGCCCCAGCAGGGCCATCTACTTTTTCAAATGCAGGAAGAAAGAAAAGGTTAAACAAAGTGGGTGCATGACCGAGGCGCTCCTCGAACTCAGCCAGAGCCTTCCTCGTGCTTCACCGGAGCACGGCGACAGGACGACCCACCACCATCCTCGAAGTGAGCTCGGTGACGTGGCAGCTCGTCGTAGCCGCCACTGCTGGAGCTCTAGCCGGAGGAGGAGCCGCCGCCGCTGGACGAGCCACGACCGTCACCAAGGGCGAGCTCGCCCTCGGCGTCGTCACGGCCGTCGTCAAGGCCAAGATCGCCATCACCACCGCTGTCCTCGGGGCAGCACCCTACACGACGACAGTCTTCCCCAAATACCCTCACGTAGAGGATCACAACGCCGTCATACTTGAAGTGGAGGGTGCACCGTCTGCTCAGGCCGCGCGCGCGGGCGAATGTCTGCCAGCCGCGGGCCAGGACCGCGTTGCCCGTGGCGGAAACCTCCACTGCAGCCCACGAGGCCCTTCTGCAGCAGCTGTCTGCCTGCACCCAAAAACCGCTGAGACCCGCAGCTGGCAGCTCGCTGGCAAAGGAGCGCGAAAGCTGGAGCCAGGTGCCGGCCGGCTGCTCCGACCACACGACGAACTCCGGGAGCACCTCCACCGAGTGGAAGCGTGGCCGAGGGGGGCGGGCAACCACGGCGCGCCTCCCCTCGGCACAAGGGCCGCTCCGCCATGAGTGGCCCCCGCCGTGGGAGGGGGCACCGCTGCGGCCACCTAGGACGACGCCGGACCCCGAAGGAGTACGTTCGTGCCCCCGAGGAGCAACGGCAGGGGTCGCAGCGTGCTTGAGGGGGCGACCACGCCCCCTCTTGGGCGGTGGCGAGCCGGGGCCCTCCTGGTGAGCCTTCCCTTCCTCCGCAGCCGAAAACCTCTTCGTTCGCGCCATGAGTGTCGCGGCAAGACGGCGAGGCAAAGAGGAGGAAGTGGAAGCTGGCGGCAAGGAGAAGGAGATGAGCAACAGGGGCTCCGCCCCTCTCCTCATTTATAGTCGAGAGGAGGCCAACCGTCGACCTCCACGATTGCACGCAATGATGGTTTTCTTCTGCATGCAGCAGGGTCTCGTCAAGTCAAGGATGGTTGCCGAGGCAGTGTGGGGAAGCGGAGGCGCCAACGTCCCATCAATCGCCACGTGTCGACCAAGGTCGCAGGCGGTTGGGGCCCGCGGTTCTCCGCACTTGCCCTTTGGCTTCGCGTCGAAGCCAAGTTTGAGCGAGCCTTGGGCCCGGGGGCTACTGTCGGCGTCCTGGTAACGGGGGTGCCTAGACTTGCCTGCCTGCGGCCCATGACGTGGCTCCACCAACGTCCCGATACGGCCCAGCTTCGGCAGCAACTACTCAAGACCCTCGTGAGGGGCCAAGCCTCGCGAGGCGGACGACACCAAGACCTCCCTGGGGGCAGCCTCGCTAGGCTGGCTCTCGAGGAGCAGAGATATCTATGCAGGGGGCACCTCGCGAGGTTCACGTGACGTGAGCCGTGGCGACCAAGGCCAAACGGGTGCCAGCGGGTGCAGTGTACCCGTTTCCTCTTTGGTTCTAAAGAGGCAAGCGCATGCGAGGATTCCCGAGGCATCAGGAAAATATTTCCATATTGGTGCAACAAGACCAAGACCGGCAGGACGGCAGGACGAAGGTCATCGCGGGGCCCACAGCAGCGTCACCACCAGAGCCTTTGGCAGGCGAAGACTACTTTTGTCAGGATAGCTTGTACTAGCTGTCTCCCTTCAAAATTGGCCGTTGTGGGATCCCTTCCCACCTACATTTGGGAAGAGGACCAGGGCCTCTATAAATAGGACTAGCCACCACCGTAGGAGGAGAGGAATCTGGGATCGGATCCATTCCACCCTCACATCCACCAGCTCATCGAGCTCAAGAACACCTCTCCCCCGGAGTCTGTTCAACCAATGTACTAGTTCATCCTGAGCCCTCGAGGCAATCCACCACCACACTGGAGTAGGGTATTACACCACACAGTGGCCCGAACCAGTATAAACCTCTGTGTCTCTTGTTCTTTGGGGCTCGACGAGCTAGGCCGTGGAATCATTGGGTAGGCAGGCTGGGGAGAAAGATTCCTTCGTGCGCACCCCAGAGTTTGAACCTCTCAAGGGTCTGCGGAACCCTAAATCCGACAAGAGCATTGTCCCACGTGAGGAAAGGATGATGGAAGCTATGATTCCCTCACGAGTTGAGATGAGTCTCCGGACTTCACAAAAAAAGAGTCCAAGAAGCCCACCAATAAAAAATGAGAGAAAAAGAGAGCAGGGGCAATTTTACTATCCTTTTTCCACACTTGTGCTTCAAAGTAGCACCATGATCTTCATTATAGAGAGTCTCCTATGTTGTCACTTTCATATACTAGTGCGAATTTTTCATTATAGAACTTGGCTTGTATATTCCAATGATGGGCTTCCTCAAATTTCCCTAGTTCTTCGTGAACAAGCAAGTTGGATGCACACCCACTTAGTTTCTTTTTGAGCTTTCATAAACTTATAGCTCTAGTGCATCCGTTGCATGGCAATCCCTACTCACTCACATTGATATCTATTGATGGGCATCTCCATAGCCCGTTGATACGCCTAGTTGATGTGATACTATCTCCTTCTTTTTGTCTTCTCCACAACCACTATATTCTATTACACCTATAGTGCTATGTCCATGGCTCACGCTCATGTATTGCATGGAAGTTCAAAAGTTTGAGAACATCAAAAGTATGAAACAATTGCTTGGCTTGTCATCAGGGTTGTGCATGATTTGAATTTTTTGTGTGATGAAGATGGAGCATAGCTAGACTATATGATTTTGTACGGATAGCTTTCTTGGCCATGTTATTTTGAGAAGACATAATTGCTTTGTTAGTATGCTTGAAGTATTATCATTTTTATGTCAATATTAAACTTTTATTTTGAATCTTATGGATCTAAACATTCATGCCACAATAAAGAAAATTACATGGATAAATATGTTAGCTAGCATTCCACATCAAAAATTCTGTTTTTATCATTTACCTACTCGAGGACGGGCATGAATTAAGCTTGGGGATGCTTGATACGTCTCCAACGTATCTATAATTTTTTTATTGTTCCATGCTATTTTATTATTTGTTTTGGATGTTTTATATGCATTAATATGCTATTTTATATTATATTTGGGACTAACCTATTAACCTATAGCCCAATGCCAGTTTCTGTGTTTTCCTTGTTTTTTAGCTTCGTAGAAAAGGAATACCAAACGGAGTCCAAACGGAATAAAACTTCACGATGATTTTTCTTGGACCAGAAGACACCCAGGGGACATGGAGCCCAAGTTAGAAGAGCCGCGAGGCGGCGGCAAGGGTGGGAGGCGCGCCCTAGGGGGGCGCCCCCCTATCTTGCCACCTCCTCGGGACTCCTCTGAGCTAGCCATTGGCCCTATATATTCACATATATTCCAGAAACACCAGAAACATCCACGAAAACACTTTTCCACCGCCGCAACCTTCTGTTCCCGTGAGATCCCATCTTGGGGCCTTTTCCGGCATCCTGCCGGAGGGGGATTCGATCATGGAGGGCATCTATATCAACCATATTGCCCTTTCGGATGAAGCGTGAGTAGTTTACCTCAGACCTATGGGTCCATAGCTAGTAGCTAGATGGCTTCTTCTCTCTCTTTGATTCTCAATACCATGTTCTCCTCGATGTTCTTGGAGGTCTATCTGGTGTAATCTTCTTTTGCGGTGTATTTGTCGAGATCCGATGAATTGTTGATTTATGATCAGCTTATCTATGAATATTATTTGAATCTTCTCTGAATTCTTATATGCATGATTTGATATCTTTGCATTTCTCTCCGAATTATCTGTTTGGTTGCCAACTAGATTGGTTTTTCTTGCAACGGGAGAGGTGCTTAGCTTTGGGTTCAATCTTGCGTGATTTCACCCAGTGAGGAAGTAGGGGTAGCGAGACACGTATTGAATTGTTGCCATTGAGGATAAAAAGAGGGGGTTTATATCATATTGCATGAGTTTATTCCTCTACATCATGTCATCTTGCTTAAGGTGTTACTCCGTTCTTTATCAACTTAATACTCTAGATGCATGCTGGATAGCAGTCGATGTGTGGAGTAATAGTAGTAGATGCAGGCAGGAGTCGGTCTACTTGACACGGACGTGATGCCTATATTACATTATCATTGCCTTGGATACCATCATAACTTTGCGCTTTTCTATCAATTGCTCGACAGTAATTTGTTCACCCACCGTATTATTTGCCTTCATGAGAGAAGCCTCTAGTGAAACATATGGCCCCTAGGTCTATTTTCCATCATATTAGTTTCCGATCTAGTATTTCCAATCTTTTATTTTCAGATCTATAAACCAAAAAACCCAAAAATGTTTACTTTATCTTTTGTTTAGTTTTATCTATCTCTATTATATCTCACCTTTGCAAGTGATCGTGAAGGGATTGACAACCCCTTTATCGCGCTGGGTGCAAGTGTTTGATATTTTGTGCAGGTATTGGTGATTTGCACGTTCTTCTCCTACCGGATTGATACCTTGCTTCTTAAATGAGGGAAATAATTATCTCTACTTTGCTGCATCACCCTTTCTTCTTCATGGGAAAAACCAACGCAAGCTCAAGAAGTAGCAAGGGACCATTGGCCATATCCAAAGTCTTGCACAATGGAGCATACAGACTGTATAACTTCACCAAAGGAATAGAAGAGCAGAGCTTGGAACGCAGATTTGCTCAGCAAGTTTTATACTTAGAGTAAAATTTCTCCCTTGTAATAGTTAGCCCGAATGAACTTAGATGAGTAAAAGTTTCATTTTTTCCATATATCATCTAGTTCGACCTACGGTCGCGTTTCACTCATATGACTAATCACATTCGGCAACTAAAACACCTCCAGTGGGTATAGAGGTGAGAAAGCTTAGCTGCGAACCAGCTTTCGGCTAAGTTCAAAAACAATCCGAGTGAGGATCTACTCCACACTCAGGGGCTTAGCTGCGAACCAGCTTTCACCTAAGTTCAAAAACAATCTGAGTGGGGTCTATCCACACTCGGGGGCTTAGCTGCGAACCAGCTTTCGCCTAAGTTCAAAAACAATCTGAGTGGGGTCTATCCACACTCGGGGGCTTAGCTGCGAACCAGCTTTCGCCTAAGTTCAAAAACAACCCGAGTGAGGATTCGCTCCGCACTCGGGGGCTTAGCTGCAAACCAGCTTCCGCCTAAGTTCAGAAACAATCCGAGTGAGGATCCACTCCACACTCGGGGGCTTAGCTGCGAACCAGCTTCCGCCTAAGTTCAAAAACAATCTGAGTGAGGATCCACTCCGCACTCGGGGGCTTAGCTGCGAACCAGCTTTTGCCTAAGTACAAAAACAATCCGATTGAGGATCTGACCCACACTCGAGGGCTTAGCTGCGAACTAGTTTTTGCCTAAGTTCAAAAACAATTCGAGTGGGGTCTAATCCACACTCGGGGGCTTAGCTGCGAACCAGCTTCCGCCTAAGTTCAAAAGCGATCCGAGTGAGGATCCGCTCCGCACTCGGGGCTTAGCTGCGAACCAGCTTTTGCCTAGGTCCAAAAACAATCCGAGTGAGGATCCGCTCCACACTCGGGGACTTAGCTGCGAACCGGCGTTTTCTCAAGTCCAAAAACAATCTGAGTGAGGATCCGCCCCACACTCTGGGGCTTAGCCGTGAACTATCTTTCACTCAAAGCCAAACAAAACACGAAGCAAATAGAAGCACAAAAGGTTTCAAATTAAAGATTCGATCTGTCCGAATGTCTCCAAGGCAAAACGAGCCCAAAGCTCGCAAAAGTGTTTCATTACATCAACCACCCGGCATTCCGGGCAAATTCAATCAAGTGTTTTTAAGCTTCAGGCGGAGGGCTGACTGGATCAACGAAGGTCTCCAGGTCGATCCCGTCGGTGATATGGGTGGCGGTTTCAGCGAAGGTCTCCATGAAATCCTCAAACTTGAGGTTCTTCTTGTTCACCACCCATAGGTTCTTCAGCCTCTCCTCTTCCACGTTCTTGCAATGAACGCGGACGAGTGACAGCACCACATCAGCTCCACTCCGGGCAGCAGATTTCTTCCAAGCTTTCACCCTGGCCGGGACTTCCTTCAGCCTCGTCATCACCGACTCCAGATCCATCTGAGTCTCTTCACCTGGATGCAATTCTTTGTCGAACTGACTCAAGGCACCTCTCATCCGAGTGATATATCCCAATGCATTCTCCAAGCGGTCTTCAAGCCGCAGGATGGCAAGTGCTGCTTTGTCAGCGACGAGTGTCCGAGTTGGGTCCAGGTCCCTCTCTATCCTCTGCAACTCCAGTTCCTTGTTATAGCAATGCTCTGGTTGGAGGAAGACAGTGCGTGAGCGAATGACTGAGAAAGATTTGGTCGCATACGGGATTCACTCGGCTGAGGAGGAACTTACCGGAGAGCTTCCCGTTAAACTCCTCGCACACCTCCTCCATATGGGCTTCCAGGGCATCCTTCTTTTCCATCAACTGGGGGACCTTCTCCTCCAGCTTGACCTTCTCCTCAGTGAAGACCTCGGTAGCAGCCTTGAGATTCTTAATCTCCTCCTCCAACCTGCAAGTTTGGCCTTGGTCCTTGCTTCCTTCTGGGCTAACGCCAGATCTTTATCCTTGTTCTCCAGCGCCTACTTCATGGTTTCTAAAGAAATAGAAGTCATGACCCTCATTACGAGTTGGGAATTCTCGCTATGAACATCTGTCGGAGCGAAGTGATTCGGATCAAGACGGAAGAACAGTATTTAGCTATCAGTCGAAGGAAATAGCTTACCTCCCAGGGTCTTCTTCTCCTGCTCCAGTCGGGCGCTCTTGAGTTTCTCAACTTCTAGGTCAAGTCGAAGGGATGTAACCTCCTTCTCCATCGCAACATAGTGGGATCCCATCTCGCAAATCCTCTGCAACATACAAAAAAATTCAGTCAAAAGACTCACAAGCACCTGAGCAGGCACCGCTGGAAGGAACAAGCTCAATCAATACCAGATCTTGAAGTAACCTCTGTCTAACGCTCAATCAGTTGACTCCTGAATCAGCAATGAAGAAGATAGAGGACAACAACACAAGATCACCCACTCCACTCGGCCGACTCCCGAGTAGGTAGCGAAGGCAATCTTACTTATCATATCACCAGTGAACAAGTGTCATAAGGCACCCCGAACGCCAAATAACAAGTTCTAAAGGCTACCACCAATCGCCAATGATCAACGACAACCTCGAGGACTACACCCAGTGGGTGCACTCAACGTGCCCCCACTGGAGAGCGACTCGTTGATGAGCTAAAAAACAAGCTCTAAGACTACCGCCGACTGCTCTAGTCAACGGTAGCCTCGGGGACTACACCCAGTGGGTGCACTCAACGTGCCCCCACTGGACCATGTCCATCCGACTATACTCTGTCTAGACTCTGAGTGGACATAAGAAAATTCTACAGTCAAAGACTCCTGCTGACTGACTCCAGACAACAGGAGCCTCGGGGACTACACCCACTGAGTGCACTCAGCGTGCCCCCACTGGATCATGTACACCCAGTGGGTGTGCCCTGCGCAAACCCACTGGCAGAAATCCTACTACCAGAAAAGAAGAAACTTCGACTGGAAATCATACTCACAATGGTACTTACTCGGACATTGGTCTCCAGGGCCGCGCTGGCGTCATAAGCTTCCTTCACTCGGCAGCACATCAAACCCACCTGGATCAGCGCTTCCTTACTCGACCCCACCTGATCCTCTGGGACATGGTACAGGGGGAAAGAGGTAGCTAGATCCGACGGAGGTGTAGGGGTTAGCCTCGAAGCCGGAATCACCGCCGTTCCACTCGGAGGGTACTGGGTAGACCCTGCAGGCGGCACCACCGCTGATGAAGATGCTGAACCACCTTGATCCAGGGGACTCAACCTCGCGGTCTTGGTGGCGACCTTTGCCGGAGAAATGCGAGTCATCTTGTGAGGAGAGGCATCTGTCATCAGCGCGTTAGCACTTGGCATTCCCTCCCTGACGGCATCCGGATTTGGTGGGTCAGCCCTGTCTTCGTCGTCCAGCTGGATAACCACAGGAGGAGCTGCATAAACCAAGGAAATCATTGAAATCCAGTCAGAAAAGGCCTAAACCATCCAAGCAGATCGACACAGCATACTTTTGAGGTGGCGGCATCCGCCGCGTCAGCGTCACTCGGGCCTGCCCTGTGAGCATGCGGGTATGCTCAAGTTGTCGAGGTGTCGTTACTGCAAAAACCAAGCAGCACTCGGCCAGCAACCAAATGAATTAATAAACGAACAAGGAGTTGGTGAGAACGCTTACTTTGAGGCCACAGGCACTGCCACCCTGATCCGCGGCACGGAAGCCTTCTGAGTCTTGGAGGAGATCTGCTTGGGCAGCTTGGGTTGCTTCTCCACTAAACTGTCAACCTCGGCGCGAGCGTGCTTGGAGCTCTGAATTGCCCGCCCAGAAGCAGTCGGCTATTGAGCTTCTCCTGCCTTGCCCTTTGGGTCGTGCAACACCTTGGAGCGGGGTTCTTTGGGGGCTTCATAAGACAGAGAAGACTCCACCTCTTCCCCCTCCTCCGAACTCTCATCATCATCGTCGTCATCATCGCCACTCTCGTCATCATCGGACATCTCCGAGTACTGCTGCTTAGTGTCACTCATCACATCTTGAGGCGAGCGGTCCACCATGGGGATCCTGGAGATCAGGTTCTGGAAGTCCTGAGGAATAAACACATGTGAGCGTGAATATCAGCTACTACACAAAAGACAACATGCAATTAAGCCGACCGAATCAAAGGCAAATACCTCGATGGGCGGCAAGTCCTTGTGATAGGCTAGCACCAACAGAGTCCCTCGCGGGTTGTCTCGGGCGTAGGTGATGGCCTTGATATTGGAGCCCACCTCCTTCTTGGTGATATCTTCAGGATGCACCCGAGTGGAGTCACCCGGCCCCTCGTGCAGCCACATGGGGTGAGCCCTGGCATGTAGTGGTTGGATGCGCCAACTAAAGAAAGTCTCTAGCAAGTCCATTCCATTCACCCTAGCATTCACAACTCCGATTAACGCGCTGGACAGGATGTCGACGCCCACCTTCTCCTCCTTCTCCACGGCGAGGGTCGGAGGAGCTCGTACCCTCTCGGTCGAGTACGGCGGGAGGCCCGACTGGCTGTTGGCACTGGGCATGTCTTTGCAGTAGAACAAGGTCCCCTTCCACCCCTTAATGGAGTCCGGAAAGCTCATCTTGGGGAAAGACCCCCCTTCCCCCCGAACTTGGATGCCCAGACCCCCGCATAGTCGGGTGACATGGGTTTTCTCACCAGTCGGTGAGTCCTTCTTCACTGACATCGACCGACGGGTGAAGATGTATTTGAAGAGGCCCTAGTGGGGGTGGCAACCCAATAAGTTCTCATAGAGAGAGATAAAGACCGAAAGATAAATAATGGTGTTGGGAGGAAGGTGATGGAGTTGAGCACCAAAGAAGTCGAGGAACGCCTAGAAGAAAGAGTGGGGAGGCATCGAGAAACCTCGCTCAATGTGAGTGATGAGCAGGACGCACTCATCCGCCTTAGGCGCCGGCTCGATCTCCCCCACGCCCGCGCGACGCCGTCCTTCGTGCGGAATCAGTCCCTCCTCCGCCAACTCCTATAGTCGCCGAGCGGAAACGCGCGACAGGAGCCAATCCCTCGACACGCCGTTGGCCGCCGCGCTCGAACCAGAAGAGGTAGCCTTCCACGCCTTCTTAAACCTCTCCGCCTTCGTCGTGGAACCTTTAGCCATCACCGCACACTCGGGTGGAAGAGAGAAGTGGGGGAGTCGGGAGCAGAGAAAGGGGATCTAAGACCTGGAGCTCTGCCCTCGAACCTTTTATACCATCGGATGAAATCTCTGGCCGGATCTCTCACCACAAATCCTCGGACCGATGGCCCGCGCGGCGAGGCTTTGCATAGGACAGGCGCGTCATGTGGCGGTGATCGTGCGCACAAATCGAGGAGTCGTGCCCCCACTTTCCCACTAACGCACGATGTTGCCGCTTTAGCGTGCAAACACGCGAATTCAAATCCTGAGATTTGTGGGACTGATCAATCCGATTGATTACCAGTGAGTCCTTTCCTAAAGGACGCATGTCAGTCAGACTAACCACCCTCCGCGGGGACCCGTGCACTCGGCCATGTTAAACACCCGACTGAAGTCTTCTTCAGGATCGTTATGTGACGAGCTTGACGCCCCTCTGCGGGTTCACTTGTCCCTCTCGATAGGCTCCAAGGTGCATGACTCGTAAACCAAGACTTGTAGGAGGCCTGAGCTGGCGTTCCCCTGGGATAAGAAGTGGTATCTCCCTGGAGAGTCAGACCACGCACCGGCGTCGCCACTCGAGTTGTCATGGCATGCCCTTACTCGGGCCCCTAGTCCATCTCCTCTGGGAGAGAAAGGGAATGCCACCGGGTTTTTTCTCGACGATCAACAGCACCCGGTCATCTGGGTAGAATTAAGGTCCAGAATCCGTTGCGTTTCTATCCAAGGAACAACAAGTCACGACTCAGAAACATATTCCGAGTGGCACTGCAGCACTCGGACTTAACCGAAGGAACGATTTGTTTGTTCTACGAAATCCCAATCGATTCGGGGGCGAATGATGTGGTCACCTATTACAGGTAGGGTCAAGGACACATCATTTGGGACCCACATGGGGCCCATCATCATCATAGTTAGGTCCCTTGACCATGCCAACAATCAGATGCATACATCAGGAGGATCACTCGGACGGCTCTATAGCACTCGGGCAACCACACGTCACTTGGCGCCAGGAACAACCACTCGGACGTACAAGACAAGGAGGCATCGTGGAGCTACAACAGTTGAGGGATCCTAAGTCATCCAGTAAATAGAATTAAGGTTACCATTACCTGTAACTACTGTAGTAGATGCTCACTACATTAGTAACTACCTCATTCAATGGCATTAATTGCCCCGACGGCGTGGGAGACATGGGGCTGCGGCGCACTCTATATAAGCCACACTACTCTCCATAGTCGGACACATTCAACCCTTGTAACCATATTCATCAGATCAAAGCAAGTCTCGGGACACGAGACGTAGGACTTTGCCTCCACCGAGTGAGAGCCTGAACTCGTTAAACACTAAGTATTACACCTACACCGTAGCTAGTCTCTGCCCCTTATTCATACCCCTAGTACTCATTGTCATAACCCCGACACCAGGCGCGCCCAGGGGGGTTGTGCCCCCCTTGGTGACCTCCCGCACTGCCTCTTCGCCCTATAAATACCCAAATATTCCAGAAACCCTAGGGGAGTCGACGAAACACAATTCCAGCCACCGCAAGTTCCAGAACCACAAGATCCAATCTAGACACCATCACAGAGGGGTTCATCATCCTCATTGGTGCCTCTCCGATGATGCGTGAGTAGTTCATCATAGACCTACGGGTTCGTAGGCAGTAGCTAGATGGCTTCCTCTCTCTCTTTTTATTCTCAATACATTGGTCTCTTGGAGATCTATTTGCTGTAACTCTTTTTGCACTATGTATGTTGGGATCCAATGAACTTTGAGTTTATGATCATATCTATATCCATAAATATTATTTGAGTCTTCTTTTGATCTCTTATATGCATGATTATTTATAGCCTCGTATTTCTTCTTTGAATCTTTGTTTAGTTAGGCCAACTAGATCGATTTTCCTGTCATGGGAAGAGGTGCTTTGTGATGGTTTGATCTTGCGGTGTTCTTTCCCAGTGACAGAAGGGGCAGCAAGATACGCATGTATCGTTGCTATTAAGGATAAGAAGATGGGGGCTATTCCTACATGAATAGATCTCGTCTACATTATGTCATCGTTCTTATTGCATTACTCCATTTTTCCATGAACTTAATACACTATATGCATGCTGGATAGCGGTCGATGTCTGGAGTAATAGAAGTAGATGCAGGCAGGAGTCGGTCTACTAATCTTGGACGTGATGCCTATATATTGATCATTGCCTTAGATATCGTCATAACTATTCGATTTTCTATCAATTGCCCAACAGTAATTTGTTTACCCACCGCGTGCTATTTCTTCAGAGAAGGCACTAGTGAAATCTACGTCCCCCGGGTCTATTATTTATCATATTTGCTTTCCGATCTATTACTTGCCTTTGAGATCTATTTTTATTCGTTTTTATTTTCAGATCAATTATTCTAAAAAAAACCAAAATACTTTCCTGCACTTTTTATTTGCATCTTTTATTTCGCGTTTTATCGAGATCTATTTATCCAATCCACACAATTTTTATCCCGTCAACTTGACAATTTCTAGCGCCATTACCCGTAGAGGGATTGACAACCCCTCATAAGTGTTGGGTTGCAAGTATTTGTTCTTTGTGTGCACGTACCATTTACATAGTGTTGCTTGGTTCTCCTACTGGATTGATACCTTGGTTTCATAACTGAGGGAAATACCTACCGTAGTTGTGCTGTATCATCCCTTCTTCTTTGGGGAAATACCGACGTAGTTCAAGAGACATCAAGGCGGCAGGGTTTTTCGGGTGGGTTAGGAATGCGGACGTGGACGCGGTCTGGATGCAACCCCCCCCCCCCCTCCCCCCACCACCACTTTTGTCTTGGTTTTGCGGGAAAAACACGCCCAAACCGCTCAACAAACCGATGCAAGCCCATGTTGGCTGACAAAACACGACTGGACACGGGCGGTTTGAGAGGCGACATTGGAGATGCCCATAATATTACTACAGAACTCCTACAAAGCTATCTTTTTTTAGGGGATCCTCCAAAGTTATCTGAAATGATGGAGTCCAGTGTTTCGGTACCTAGGCTCATCTGCACCCGGTCACTAAACAAATAAAAATAAATACTAGAAAAATTTAGAAAATTCCACATTTTTGCGTGGTAGATAATTTGATGCGTGAGGTTCGCTCCAATTTTTAGATTATTTGGACATCTGAGAAACTCTTAGCAAAAAAGACAAACCGGATCAGAACAGTGCGTGAACAGTAAACACTTTTACACACCTCGGCTTTGTCTTTTTTGCCGAGAGCTGCTCAGATGTCCAAATAATTTGAAAATTGGAGTGAAGCTCATGCATCAAAATATCTACCACACAAAAACATTTGGAATTTTTTGAATTTTCTAGTATTGTTTTTGATTTTTTTCGTCGAGGTGGGTGCAGCTGAGCACGGGCTCAGAAATGGATTACCGAAAATGATGCTCATATAGCGAAGAATAGCCGGATGGGCTTCCGAGATGCCGGACCCAGCCGAGTGATTTTTTTTGCAGAGTAAAGGTAGTTTTATAATAATGTCATAGTGTTATGGTCGAGAGGCCACAAACCCTCAATACAAGGTGGAACCGAACGCAACCACACCGTTGTAGCTCGCTCGGAGTGACTATAATTGGCCAACCGATCGGCAACTCTATTCTGAGAGCGACAGATCTTTAGAGGTACAAACTCCCTAATACTCATCAACTCCTTAATCTCTAGGACCAAGTGACCATAAGCCGAGCGAGTTGAAGCATTGCTCGAGAGGCTCGCTAAGGCTTTAGAAGAATCCGACTGGACGACGACTAGGAGATCCGAGTGTTGGATAGCCAAGGCCATACCTTGCATGGGCGCATGTATTTCAGCTTCCAGGGTGTCGTTACAGTGGAATAGGACCCGATATGCTGTGAAAATGATATGTCCTTCATGATCTCGCAACACCATTCCGGCGGCCGCCGAGCTATCTGCTGCTTGGAATGAACCATCGACAGTCAGTGCAACATAACCCGGACTCGGCGCCGGCCAAGGCAGGGGTATAGTTTCCTTCCTGGAAAGAACTGTTGGAATCGCCGAAGATGGCATTTTTCCTTTAAGAATTTCATCTACCGAAAACCGACCAGCTAACTTAATGGACTTATAATAACTATCAAGGAAGTCCACCGTAGCAGAAACTGGCGGTACCTCCTTGCCATGAGTTTGGGCGTTCCTTAGCTGCCAAATGCGCCATACTAACATGATAATCATGTACCGTACCTCATCAGAGCATCTGCATAATAGGTGCATAAGCCATTCCCTTCCATTGTCAATTAGGAGATCATCCGGTGGGGGTGGCTATCTTGCATGCATATGCAGCCAGATTTCTCTCGCATGCTCGCATGCGATTAGGGCGTGGAACGTGCCTTCCTCCTCCAGCCCACATAGCCGACAAGTGGAGCTTGTGGGTATATGATGCAACACCTTACACTGCTGCCTGGGTAATACTCCTGAGATAATTTGCCACACAGTTATCTTCATCTTCTGCGGAACCAAGGATTGCCACACACAATTCCAAAGAGAACAGGAGCCATTTGACACCGCACTTGATGCCCCTCCAGAGAAGGTTGTGTCGTGATCGCATGTGGCTAATTTGTATGCACTTTTAACTGAAAAAACTCCACTCTTCTCTGGATACCATGAAATAAAGTCGGAACGCTGCCTTCGAGAAGTGCGTATCTTGAGAATATGTTGAACATCCATCTCCCAAAAATATTCACGAAGACGATCAGCCCTCCATGCCCCATTAGCATCCAGAAACGCTGAAACACGATTGAGCTGGCAGGTTCCCTTCGGGCTGACCGGACGGAAGGAGGATGGCCGTGGGATCCAAGGGTCTCGCCACGTCCGGACATGCTCCCCGTCCCCCACCCGCCATATAATTAAAACCTCGTTTCAATAGCTCCAACCCATGCAATATACCTTTCCACACTGCAGAACCAGTGATTGAAAACACTGTATCTAACAACCGACCTTGAGGGTAGTACTTTGCATTCATTAGTCTCACACACAGGCTATCCGGGGAGTCAAGAAGTCTCCAAGCTTGCTTGGCCAGCAACGCTTGGTTGAAAGCTCTAATATCCCTGAAGCCCATGCCCCCCATTCATTTAGGGAGTCCAAGAGTTTTTTAACATAGGGAATATGCCGGAGGGTGTAAATGATACTTCTATTGTGTTAATTCCTAAATTTCCCCATCCCAAGGAACTGAAGGATTTTCGTCCAATTAGTTTGTGCAATGTGGTATACAAGATTGTGTCGAAGTGCATGGTGAACAGATTGCGCCCGCTGCTTACTGAACTTATTTCAGAGAACCAGAGTGCTTTCGTTCCAGGGAGACTCATCTCTGATAACTCTATTATTGCGTTCGAGTGTATACGCCATATTCGATAGATGAAGGAGAATTCACCGGCCTTGTGCGCTTATAAGCTGGATCTCTCGAAGGCCTATGATCGTGTGGATTGGGATTTTCTAGAGAAGACCCTTTTGAAATGGGGATTCTCGTAGACCTAGACTTCTCGAGTAATGGCTTGTGTTACTTCTGTCAGATATTCAGTGAAGTTTAATGGCAAGTTACTGGAATCATTTTCCCCCTCGAGGGGGCTTCGACAAGGTGACCCATTGTCCCCCTTTCTTTTCTTATTTGTGGCTGATGCCCTCTCCGCTTTGATCAGTAAATCTATGAGGGAGGATAGACTGCAAGGGGTGAAAATTTGTCGTGGGGCTCCTGAGACTTCTCATCTACTTTTTGCGGATGATTCACTCTTATTCTTCCATGCAACCAAGCAGCAAGCGGTACTGGTTAAAGGTTTGTTGAACACCTTCGTGTAGGCCACCGGCCAGTTGATAAACACCTCGAAGTGTTCCATTCTTTTCCCAGACCATTGCTTGCCATCTGTTGTGACTGATATCAAGAGTGTGTTGGATATTACTCATGAAGTTTTTGAGCCAAAATACCTAGGCCTTCCAGTGCCGGAAGGAAGAATGCACAAAGGAAAGTTTGAAACAGTTCAAGAACGTCTAAGTAAGAGACTAATTGATTGGAGTGAGAAATATATGTCGTCAGGTAACAAAGAAGTCTTAATCAAATCCATGGCTCAAGCTATTCCTGCATATGTTATGAGTGTGTTCAAGCTTCCTGCATCGGTGTGTGATGAGCTCACCCATATGATGTGCCAATACTGGTGGGGGGTAGAGAATGGGCAGAAGAAAATGGCGTGGATGAGTTGGGACAAATGAGACTCCCTAAATGAATGGGGGGCATGGGCTTCAGGGATATGAGAGCTTTCAACCAAGCGTTGCTGGCCAAGCAAGCTTGGAGACTTCTTGACTCCCCGGACAGCCTATGTGCGAGACTAATGAAGGCAAAGTACTACCCTCAAGGTCAGTTGTTAGATACAGTGTTTTCAATCACTGGTTCTGTAGTGTGGAAAGGTATATTGCATGGGTTGGAGCTGTTGAAACGAGGTGTTATATGGCGGGTGGGAGACGGGGAGCACATCCGGACGTGGCGAGACCCTTGGATCCCATGACCATCCTCCTTCCGTCCGATCACCCCGAATGGAACCTGCCGGCTCAATCGTGTTTCAGTGTTTCTGGATGCTAATGGGGCATGGAGGGCTGATCGTCTTCGTGTATATTTTTGGGAGATGGATGTTCAACATATTCTCAACATACGCACTTCTCCAAGGCAGCGTTCCGACTTTGTTTCATGGTATCCAGAGAAGAGTGGAGTTTTTTTAGTTAATAGTGCATACAAATTAGCCACATGCGATCACGACACAGCCTTTAGGAATTAAGCACAGACCAATTACGTTGATAAAAACGAGCAGGGAAGCCATCACATCCAGGAGCCTTCAAGGGGCCAATTTGGAAGAGGGCATCAGATATTTCTTGCTCGGAAAACGCCTTGCATAGAGCCTCATTCATCTCCAAAGTCACTTTTGGTGCTATGCAATCAAGAACCTCACCAGCCACCAAGGTAGGGTCCTTGGTATAAACCTCCTTAAAATAGGAGGACGCCATCCTCTCCATTTCCGTGGGAACGGAGCACCAGAAGCCATCCGCTTTCATCAAGCGCTGGATCTGGTTACGCCGAGCTCTCCACACAGCCCGGTGGTGTAAGTACTAGGTATTGCGTTCCCCCTCCTTCAACCATGTGATACGTGATCGCTGTAGCCACAACATTTCCTCCCTATATAACAGCTCATCTAGTTGATTCATTTTGGCCCGAAGTTGAACTCGATCCGCACCAGAAAGCTGCAGGTCTGCAAGCTGAGAACGGAGCAGCTCAATCTCCTTCAGTACATTACCGAAGTTTGCCACACTCCATTGCCTTAAATCTGTCACTAGTTTCTTTAGGGCTGCCGCTACCGAGTTCAGGTTCCCATTCAGTTTACTAGCAGCCATGACTTTGCAATTACCTCCGGAAGCGCATGATGCCTCTCCCACATGATCTCGTACCTTGGGCTTGCACACCTCCTTCGGTTTCCATGCACTCCTTCTAGCTGCACCAGGAGCGGACTATGATCAGAACAGGACGAGGCAAGGTGTAACACGCTAGCCGCTAGAAACAACTCTCTCCACGATTCATTCGCACATGCACGGTCAAGGCGTACTTGCACATTGCGATTGCCATCCTGCCCATTATTGTATGTGTAGGGAATACCACTGAAGCCAAGGTCATCGAGCTCACAAAGCATTAGGCAGTCTCTAAAGGCTGCCATCTGAGGCTCTGACCGCATCGTCCTTGACAGGTGCTCAAGTTGCCACAATGCCTCATTGAAATCTGTCGGATCTCGGGTTCCGGCAAAACCCTTAAGGTTCAAACTCTGGGGTGCACGTCAAGTTCTTTCCCTCCTACCGATCCACGCCCTAACTTGCTAAGATCTCACGGATAAACACGGCGAACTCGCAACACAGAAAGACACGAGATTTATACTGGTTCGGGCCATCGATGTGGTGTAATACCCTACTCAGTGTGTGGTCGTGGATTGCCTCTTGGGCTGATGATGAGCGGTACAAGGGGAAGAACAGCCTCCTGAGGTTGAGGTGTTCTTGTGCTTGGTGAACTTGTGCGTTGAGAGCGCGACCTCCCTCTACTGTGGTGGCTAGCTCTACTTATATAGGCCCTGGTCCTCTCCACAAATATTGAGCGGGAAGGGAGCCAACAACGGCAGGCGAATTCGAAAGGGGACAGCTAGTACAAGATATCCTGACAAAAGCGGTCTTCGCCTGCAAAAGGCTCTTGTAGTGACGCCGTCTTGGGCTCCACGGTGACCTCTATCTTGCCGTCCATATGGTCTTGGTTTCGTTGCACCGATATGGCAACCTTTGCCTGATGCCTCCGTACTCCTTGCCTGCGCTTGCTTCTTTAGCACCAAAGAGGAAACAAGGACGCTGCGCACGCTGGCGCCCGCCTGGCGCCTGCCTGGTGCCGATCGTCATGGCTCACGTCACGAGAGCCTCGTGAGTTTTGCCCTGCCTTGATATCTCCGCTCCTCGCGAGGTAGCCTGGAGAGGCCACTCCTAAGGAGGTCTTGCGTCGTCCGCCTTGTGAGGCTTGGCCCCTCGCGAAGGTCTTGATTGCCTTGTTGATGAAGATGGGTCGTACGGGCCCGCTAGCATAGCCACGCCATGGGCCGCAGGCAGGCAAGTCTGGGGACCCCCGTTCCCAGAATGCCGACAGTAGCCCCCGGGCCCAAGGTGCGCTCGGGCTTGGCTTCGAGGCGAAGCCAAAGGTCAAGTACGGAGCACCGCGGGCCCCAAAATCCTGCGGCCTCGGTCAACATGTGGCGGTTGATTGGACGTGGGCGTCTCCGCTTCCCCATGCTGCCTTAGAATCCGCCTGGCTGCGCGGCCCCCGCAACCTACACAGTTATTCCTCCGTCGTCTGCGCCTTGCTTCCCCAATCTCTCTGCTTCCTCGAGACTCTGTTTCTCTTCTCCAATCTGACCTGCCCTCTGCCCGCTTCGCTGCCATGGTGTCGAAACAAGCAGACAAGGGGAAGAAGCCCCTGTCTCTGCCAAGCGCGCCTCCGGCCGTTGAGCTGGCGCTGAGCCGATCCCGGGTGCTCAACGAAGAGGCCATGGACAAGGTGTGTCCAATGCTTGCTTCCAGCTTCAACGAGTGGGAGAGACGGTGGCTTGGCCCGCGTCTCGCACTCGCATGGCTCGGGCAGCCACTGAAGTCCCAATCTTCATATATGCCCTCTGGGCTGGCCTGATTCCTCCCTTCTCCGCCTTCTTTAACACGATGCTCGAGCAGCACTATCAGATCCACATGCTGCATCTTGACCCTCAATCGGTGACTCTTCTTGTTGTCTTCGCCTTTGTGTGCGAAGCCATGGTGGGTATCGCTCCTTCGGCGGGCCTCCTCCGTCATTTCTTCTCACTGCACCTGGCTGACCCTCAGCAGTGCTTGGGGTGCGTGAGCTTCCAGGTCGTGGCCGCGACGGCAGGTGCGGGGATTGACTTCGAGCTCCCTCCATCCACGAGCGAGTTCCAGACACGGTGGGTGTTCGTCAACGCCGGTGTGCTCAGCCCTCTGCTCCATGCCCCGGCGGGGCCTGCTGTTCCGAACTCCAGTTGGGGCCATCAGAAGCTCATGAGCCCCCGCCTTGCTCCCGTCTGGGCCAGGCTGAGGAGGTTGAAGGACCGTGGTGTGACTGCGCCTATGGTGGTGAAGGAGTTCGTCAAGCGCCGACTCGCTCCGCTTCAGCGCCATTCCCGCCCAATGTGGGCCTTGCTCGTGATCAGGACCACATGAGGTTTCAGAGGAAGGGCTTCCTCTTAAGGCAGGAGGCAGTGCTTATGGTCTGACGGGAACCCCTACGCTCAAGACATGCCGGGAAGAGTTGTTTCTTTGTACCGTTGCGAGAACAAGGATGAGTTTTCTGCGAGCATGCCCTCCTTTGATGAGTGGGGCCTGCGCCCGATCGGCCTGGTGGGGCCCCGCGAGAATCCTATCGATGTGGTGCCGCTCCTCGTCACCGGTGCCGAGCTCGCCCCGAGTGAGGGTGCAGGAGGGCAAGCTCAAACGGAGGTCGGCGGCCCCAGCATTGAAGAGCACATGTCGTACGGAGATCCGGGAGCGTCGTCCTCGGGGGCTCGTGATCCCTCCCCTGGGGCGTCGGTCACTGAGGCGACGCAGCATGCAGTTCCCGAGGTCAAAGCATTACAAAAAAAGACACATCCGTGACATTTTGGGCCGAACGAAAAAAAAATTGTCATACATATGACACTTCTATGACGATAATTGTGACAAAACCCGGTATCATCATAGATGTGGTGGGGTCCTACTTCTATGACAAAAAATCATGACGAGAAAATGGGCTTTTAGTCACTGGGCGGGCGGAGAAGCACTGCATGACATTCTTTGGGCCGTCCATGATGGAAAAAACCGTGGTAGAAGCAAGGGGAGGAAAATTTGGGAGTTGCGGTTACGGTGGGAGGTCGGGGCGGCGATGCGCGTTTCTCGTACACGACGTGCTGCGTGCGTGCGGCGTTCGCTCAACCCGAAGCGAGGCGTTGGGCTCTGGCGAACCGGCGATTACCACTGCAGCTCTGGCGTTCTTGAACCCGGCGATCGATCGATGGCTGTTAAGCGAACCCGATGGGCGATTCGCCGCTCTGCTGCTAAGCGAAGCCGATCGATTAGATGAATAGTGGCGTTGCGGGGGTTGGATGAGCGATGGCGGTGGCGTTGCCTCTAGATGAACAGGACCCGTGGTGTGGAGGGCTGGATGAAGTAGCGGTGGAGGGTGGCCGTGGAGGGTGGTTGAACGGGACCCGTGGTGTGGAGTCTGGATGAGCAGTGAAGCGGTGGAGGGTGCCCGTGGATGGGTGGTTGAGCTGTGGCGGTGGAGTAGCGCACGGTGGAGGCTGGACGACAGGAGCCCGTGGAGGTGGAGGAGGCGGCGGTAGCTCGTGGAGGCTGGAGGAGGTCGACGGTGGAGATGAGCGATATACCGTGGAGTCCGTTTTGCGATACGCCACACCCTCCCGATGAACAGGACCCGTTTCGACCGTAGGAGGTCTGTTTCGTCCGTTTTGCGGTACGCCACTCCCATCCCGATCAACAGGACCCCCGTTTCGACCGTAAGGTCCGTTTCGTCCGTTTTGCGGTACAGCACACCCCTCCTGATCAACAGGACCCCGTTTCGACCGTAGGAGGTCCGTTTCCTCTGTTTTGCGATATGCCACACCCCTCCCGATCAACAGGACCCCGTTCTGAACGTGGCCAGTCGAACACAAGGCCGTTTCCTCCGTTCTGCGGTAT